>CM066330.1:181651482-182275800 GCA_033807585.1 Hydrophis major | reverse complement strand
TTATTCAAGCAATAGTGACAGCACAACTTTATAATTTCCTTCTATTTCAACATTGCAAAAGGCAGGGGGGGGGGGATTCAGCCGGTTCATCCCGGTTTGAGAGAACCAGATGTAAAATTTTACATCTGGTTTGCTGAACTAGTAGTTAAACCACACAGCCCATTTTGGGTGCAGGTAAGGGCAAGGTCTGCAAGGACGCTCTGGGAGGGTGAAAAATGGGCCAAACTGGAAGTTCCAGAAGTCCAAAATGGGCCTGTTTCCAGTTTTTGGGGGTCCTCATGGAAGCTTCTGGACTCCAGGGAAGGCAAAAAATGGCTGAACCAGTAGTTCTGGAAGTCTGGAAATGAGCCTGTCTTTATTTTTCTGTCTGTTTTGAAGGCAGCCTTGATGTGGCGTCTGTATAGTATCTTACTAATTTTGTCTGTAGTGCCTCTTATGTAGGGCAGGACAGCTGTTCTCCAGATTCCATAGGCCCTCCAGAGTCTAGGGGAGGTTGTATTCACCATCCCAGAGGCCCAAGAGACTCTGGGAAAGTTGAAAAATGGCCCTTCCGGAAGTTCTGGTAGGCCACTCCCACTATGGTCAAGCCCATCCAGCAATTGGCCAGACAACTGGTTGCTGGGATTTTTGAATCCCACCCCTGGCAAAAGGTGAAATGTATGTGGTGGTTGATTATATTAATTCCCTTGTGCCAGTCAGTATATAGTACTTCAATTCTCAAATCAAATAAAGAACAGAATTTTCTACTTGCATAGAACAATCATTTACTTCTGTATCTTTAATTTGTGAAAAACCATGACCCACTGTTGTGCATTAGACTTGGGGGGGCGGGGGAAGGGTTATAGCGGTTCTGACTCTGACATGCCTTTGAATTAAATTAATGAAGCCATAATTTGCAGTAGAAGACATGTTAAATGAACAGATGTTCCAGTCAACTAATCTGTATGTTTGAGAAATAGGAGGTGATTAAAATCAATTTGAAACACTAGGTTTGAGATCATTCTAATGTGCACAAGTTCAGTTTCTATTTCAGGCCTTGGGTGGATGACAACTTTGAAACATAACACAAAATTAATAAATTCCTCACATATCCCTATTATGCAGGCATACACACATACATACAAGCACACTACAGTTAAAATACAAAGATGCTCTCACATCAAGCTCAATTCTAAATGATGACATGGAAAATGTGTGTACATTTTGCAATAGCTTTTTATTCCTTTCTTCTAGAATATGTTTTTGAATTTCTAATTTAGCCTAAACCCTTGAAAATGCTGGTGGTCTCCAATCCAATGGCTAACAAGTTTTGATTCGACAGTCAGCCAGGAAAAATGAATATAAGTCTTATATTTAAAGGTTAAAGGGTAAAAAGGCTAAATAGTAATAATCCATAAGTGCCATCCAAACAAGGTAGCTTTCAATTCAAGCAAATTCTATGAAACTAGATTTCTCCAATTGTGAAGTAGCTCCCTGTGTATTACCATTGGTCAAACACTTGTGATCAATTAAGAAGACTTTATTATATTATGGCATATAAAAAATGGTTTCTAACATTTTTTTCTTCAGTGCTAGTGATAGAGTCTAGATCAGAAGTGGTATTCAGCCAGTTCTGACAGGTTCTGGAGAACCAGTAGCAGAAATTTTGAGTAGTTTGGAGGACCGGCAAATGCCACCTCTGACTGGCTCCACCCCCATCTATTCTCTGCCTCCTGAGTCCCAGCTGATTGGCTGGGTCTTCTTTGGTTGCCCTGCACAAGAGAACGAAGCTGGAAAACACGTTAGTGGGGTAGAGAGGGAATGGGGATTTTGCAGTAACCTTCCCCTGCCATGCCCACAAAGCCACACCCACAGAACCAGTAGTAAAAAATTTTGAATACCACCACTGGTCCATATATATCAGATGCTGGTAGTCATCTATCAGAAGTAAACCAGAATGTAATGAAGGAATGTTGGAAAGGGATGGTTTACTATCCATTTCCAACATTTACTATGTTGTTTTAAACATAGTTTAAAACATTTACTTTCTTTAAAACTTTTTGAAGCTCAAGTGAAAATTGCCTGCAGTTCTACTTCTCATTATAAGCATTTTTCTGTATTTTACTTAAGTTTGATTACCTCATCAATGCAATTTTCAACGGATTTCTCTATTTGCAATTCTCTGTAGAGTGCTGTCTTTTTCTGCATAGACAATTTTGTTTACAGTTTTTGTTTTAGGACCACATCACAAATATTCAATGAACTGTTATGGTTCATTTGGACATTGAAAATTAGTTAATATCTTAGTACTGTAAAATGCAAACCAATCAAGTTTTTTTCTTCCTCCCTGACATGGATGACAATTAAGAGATTTTCTTCAGGTACATACTGTCGTGTCCGCGAAATGACGCCAGGAGTCGGTGATTTCATGCAATGCTCTTTATTTGAAAAACTGGAACCGAACCGGCAAAAGGAAAAAAGCCCGCGGCTTTTATTCCTTTCGCCGCGGCGGCCGCGGCCAATGGCAGCACTTCAAATCTCCCGCGCTCTGAACGAGCCAATCGCGGGAGATTCTTAACGAGCCAATCGGCGCGGCTCGCCTGACCAATTAGAAAGCCCCGCGCTTTGGCCAATCAAAGCGCGGGGATTTCAAGTATGTTAATGAGGACAGAACACCCCTCCCCTCTTGGTTCAGTCCTTACGTTGTGTAGTCACGTAGGTAGGCGGGGCTCCGTCTGGTCCTACTTGACATGCGCAACTCAGTTGTAAGCGGGATCCTGGCCGGTTCGGTCGGGTTTTTGGTTGCTCTTGCTTCTGTGCGAACCGGCTGGTCGATCGGGCCGGTTCTTTCTCCGTGGCTCCCTCCTGAGCCTTCCGGGTTGGTTGAGCTACGGGTTTCGCCGCTCCCGCTCGGTCTTTCCGGGTCGGTCGAGCTGGCTTGGCTGTTCGTTTCTGGCGAGGGGTTGTGATGGCTGCGTTTCGGAAAGTACTACTGGTTTATTTTTTCTTGTAATCGGTCACCTGGGTATTCCCTCCCCCTTTGGCTTGCGTTTTGGGAGGTGGGTTCGTTTGCGGTCCTCGACCTAAGTTGGTCGATGTGTCGTTTCCACGCTCGTCCGTCTGCCGTTTGTAGCCGGTACGAGTGTGGGCCTGTTGCTTGGGTGATGACGGCTGGGATCCATAGGGGGTCTCCCGTCAGGTTTTTCGCGTATACGGGGTCCCCGGGTGCGAATGTTCAGTGTTTTTTGCTTGAGTCTGGGGGCCACTCCGGGTTATACGTAGGGTGTAACCTGTCGAGTGGGGACCTTAGCTTTCTACCCATTAGTAGTTCGGCTGGGCTTTTGTTGGTAGTGGTATTCGGGGTTATGTGTTGTGTAAAGAGAAGTCTATTGATTTTTTCTTGGATCTCCCCGTGGTCCATTTTCCGGATGGATTTTTTGGTAAATTGAACCATCTGTTCCGCCCTACCGTTCGCCGCCGGGTGCGCCAGTGCTGTTAGTGCATGGCGGATGCCCCTTTCCGCCAGGAATTTCTCGAACTCCAGTGAGGTAAACTGGGGCCCGTTGTCAGAGACAACGATGTCTGGGAGGCCGTGTGTTGCAAAGAGTTTGCAGAGTTCTTTGGTCACGGCCTCCGTGGTTGTTGTCTTCATGTTGCTTACCTCCAGCCAGTTGGAGTAAGCATCAACTGTTATGAGGAAGGTGTGTCCATTTGTGGGCCCGGCGAAGTCTATATGGATTCTGGACCAAGGTCCCCTTGGGGTTTCCCACTCTAGGACGGGTGCTGTGGGTGGGCTGGGCCTAGTCTCCTGGCATCGCTGGCACCTAGCTACCCAGGCCTCTATCTGCTTGTCCATCCCTGGCCACCAAGTGTAACTTCTGGCCAGGGCTTTAGTTCTTACGATGCCAGGGTGCCCCTCGTGCAACATTTCCAAAACCTTCCCCTGTAGTTTGTCCGGAATGACCACCCTGTCGCCCCATAAGATGCACCCTTTTAACAATGAGAGTTCCGTTTGGCGGTTTCGAAACGTCTTGACGGACTCGTCGTTGTCCCTTTCCGGCCACCCTTTTTCTACCCAATGCAAAACCTGCGCCAGACGCCTGTCTTTATTAGTTTCCCGGGCAATGTCTGACGCGGTTATGGGCAGGTTGGGTAGAGTCTCGATGCTGAGGGTGGTCGTCGTGGGTGCTGGGTCAGAGTCGGATTCCGGTAGCGGCGAGCGGCTTAATGCGTCTGCATGCGAGATCGTCTTACCCGGTCTGTGTACGAGTTCGTAGCTGTAGGCCGCCAGGAACTCGGACCACCTTGTCATTCGGGGAGACAGAATGTTCGGGGTGGCCTGGTTTCCTGCAAGGATTCCCAGCAACGGCTTGTGGTCCGTTATAATGGTGAAGGGCCAGCCATAGAGATATTCGTGGAACTGTTTTATGGCGGCAACTATAGCCAGAGCCTCTTTGTCCAGTTGGCTATAGTTCCGCTCCGGTTTGGTTAGGGTCCTCGAAAAGAACGCGATGGGTGCTTCTTTTCTGTCGGGAAGGGTATGGCTGAGGACGGCGCCGACGCCGAAGGGTGATGCGTTGCAAGTGACGGCCAGAGGCAGGGTTTCGTTGAATTGTATGAGGACGGCGTCGGAGGTGAGGAGGTCCTTTGTTTTTTGGAAGGCGGCTTGCTCCCGTTTCCCCCAAGTCCAGGTCGCCGCCTTGTCCAGGAGCCTATGCAAGGGCTCCGCCGCCGTCGCCTTTTGGGGTAGGAAAACATTGTAAAAGTTCAGTAACCCCAAGAATGCTTGTAGTTCAGTCTTTGATTTAGGGGTGGGGGCCTCTTTGATGGCCTTGATTTTTTTGCTTGTGGGGTGAATGCCGTGCCGATCTAGGAGGTAGCCCAAGAATTCCACTCGTTCCGTGCACAGTTGGCATTTCTCCCTTTTTACTTTAAGTCCCGTCTCTTTAAATTTAGTTAGGACCTCTCTTAGCCGACTTTCTAGTTCGGCTTGGTTGGGCGCCGACACTAGAACGTCATCGAAATAAGGTACCACCCCCTTGATACCTTGCAATAACCTCTCCATCAGGCTCTGAAATATGCCCGGTGCCACGCTGACTCCGAATTGGAGTCGGTTGCATTTGAAAGCTCCCCGATGGGTGACGATGGTCTGAGCTTCTGCCGTTTGCTCGTCGACCGGCAACTGTTGGTATGCCTGGGCGAGATCGAGCTTGGCGAAAACCTTGCCCCCTCCCAGTGAGTGCAGTAGGTGTTGCACTATTGGGACGGGGTAGGCACTTTGTTGCAGCGCGCCATTTAGGGTGGCCTTATAGTCCCCACAGATTCTCACCGACCCGTCTGGCTTGATTGGGGTGACTATGGGGGTCTCCCACCGGGCGTGATCTATGGGCTGCAATACCCCCTGTTTGACGAGCTTATCAATTTGCTCGTCAATTTTGGGTTTCAGTGCGAATGGCACCCGCCTAGGTTTCAGGCGTTTGGGGGGGACTTTAGGGTCTAGGTCGAACGATATAAGGGGCCCTTGGTACTTGCCCAGGTTTCCGTCGAAGACCTCTTGGAACTCCTGGGCTAGTCGCTGTTCCCAGCCGTCGTCGGTGACGTGGTTGACTCCCGTGAGGGTGATGTCGAGCGGGGCGAACCATTGCAGTCCCAGTAGGCTTGGGCGGTCGCGGTCGACGATCGTTAGGGGGAGTCGTTCGGTGCGTCCCTTATATGTTATGTTAAAGTCTTTGGTGCCGATTACCGGGATGCGGTTTCCCTGGTAGTCCTTTACAATGAGTCTTTGGCTGTCTACGTTTCTCCTTTGGAGGGTAGGCACCAACCGCTTTATCTCGTGCCATGCAATCATGGAGAGGTCGGACCCGGAGTCTACCTCCATTTTGCACGGCTGGCCCTCGATGCGTACCTCGACATGGATTTTCCGGGCGTCGTTGGTGATGGCGTGGCCGATGGTGACCGTCTGGTGGGTCTCCTCTCTCCGCCGGTTGTCGCCGCCTCGCGAGGATCGTCCGATCCGGTCCCATCGGCTGTCCGAGTGGCGATCTCTGGGCCGGGGTGGTGTGCTCTCCCTTCTCCGGTCGTTCTGGTCCCATCGAGCTGGACTGCGGTTTTTCTTCAGGCGGCAAACCCAGGCGATGTGCCCCTTTTTGTCGCAATGCCGGCAGATGGAATCGAAAAACCGGCATTCCGACCTGGGGTGGTTGCCGCCGCAACCGGCACAGTTGGTCCTTGACTTACGACCTCTCCGGTTCCGTTGGTCGCGCCCAGTCTGAAGTCGATGGATGTCTTCTTCGTCTTCGGACGTGCTGGATGCAGAGTGAAAATCGCCCTGGTGTGTAGTTGTCTCGGTTTTTTGTTCGGTCGACCTCGCCGGGTTGTTGTTTCTGCCGCGGTCCTTCGTGTCAGGTCTGCGCATGCTATCGGCGGAAGTTCGGGTTGCTTCTGCGGCTGCGGCTGCGGTGAGGGCGTCTGCTAAGCTGATGTCGCCCTTAGCCATCAGCCGGCTCTGGAGGGCGGGGTCCCACAGACCGAGCACGATTCGGTCTCTCAGGATGTTGTTTAGGTTATCAAATTCGCAGAGCCCCCCTGGGCACCGCAGTTCGGCGACGAAGTCGCTTAATTTCTCACCCGATCTCTGGTCCCTCTGGTAGAATTCGTTGCGCCGGATCAGGATGGGGACCTCGGGAGCGTAATGTCGCCGAAGGTTGGGTTCAAGGACGTCCCAGTCCATGGCGGTTGCGTCGGCGGGCTTGGCCAACGCTTTGGCCATCTGGAAGACTTCGGTCCTGCAGTGGGTGAGGAAGACGGCACGTTTTAGCGGGCCCGAGGCATCCTTCATGCCGGTGCACTCGAGGTACATGCGGAATCGGTCGGAGAACGATTCCCAGTCTTCGGTGGCGGGGTTGAAGGGGGCGGGTGGTGCGATTTTCGCCATCTCGGTGCTTTGTCTGGCTTCCGTCGGACACGGGGTTCGGTTCAGGGTCTGGATCCCACCTTCGTCGCCAGTGTCGTGTCCGCGAAATGACGCCAGGAGTCGGTGATTTCATGCAATGCTCTTTATTTGAAAAACTGGAACCGAACCGGCGAAAGGAAAAAAGCCTGCGGCTTTTATTCCTTTCGCCGCGGCGGCCGCGGCCAATGGCAGCGCTTCGAATCTCCCGCGCTCTGAACGAGCCAATCGCGGGAGATTCTTAACGAGCCAATCGGCGCGGCTCGCCTGACCAATTAGAAAGCCCCGCGCTTTGGCCAATCAAAGCGCGGGGATTTCAAGTATGTTAATGAGGACAGAACACATACAATCATAATCAGGGATCAGATACAATTTTCTAATGCACTTGAATTCTACTTAGGATGTATCTTTAGTCAAATTTAGCAACAATAAAACATATGGCTCATAGCCACACAACAACATTTCATAGCATAATATACAAGGAGAGAAAAACAAAGAGAGAGAGGCGCTTTCTTATATTTTGTCAAAGGTCTTTGTGATCTTGTATTACATATACCCAATCTGCCAGCAAACTTACAAGGCTTCAGGTACAACTCTTTCTAATCCTCCTGTTTGATAATGCCAAGGTTCAACCCAAGGTTAAAAAAAGAAGCAGACATTCTGACTGCAGACATTAACTGTGCTACTAGCTAACATTTCTAACAGGAGAAACTCCTCAGCAAGAGACATTAATAGCTATTAATGATGAACAATCAAGATATATTCTTTATAAGTAACTCTAAATGAGGAAATGATAAGTTATTCACGAATATTGTAGCTTATACATAGCTTCCATTTCCAGTGAAGGAAGAGCCATCCTGAGAAATGACGCACAGATGCCAATTTGATAGCTCTTGTTAAAAGCACTGGGTTCATTTGAGGGGTGGGAAGATGGCCCTATTTAGATATTTTACTATTTTAATCACCCTAATTGTATGAAAAAGTCCTGGGCTAAGTAAAATCAGCAGAAAACATTTCATGGATATTCATAATGTAGATATTAATGTGATCTAATTTGGTTAACATTTATGAAGCAACCACTGCTTCTATGATCTTTCTTCCAAATAATTCAAATTAATGTGTGTGTGTGTGTGTGTGTGTGTGTGTGCAGACGTGTACACCCCTTGTCTCCCAGGTACAGTTTGCTTATCATGCACAAGGACTCCCATCTCTTTCCATGTCAAAGCATAAGCTCTTGAAAGAAATGCCCTTAGACTCCAAATAAAGGAACTCTGGACTTCGATCTTTTCCTTAAACTGTTGCCTCAGGTGGTATCTTGAACAAGGAAAAAAGACTTGAGCTGTTTCTCAAAGATCAACGCATTTTCAAGGTCATTTTGTTTTAAAGACCGTTACTTTCATTGCTTGTCATTTTCTGCCCAATTTCGTGTATTACCGTTATGTGTTGATTTATTCCTTTTTGTGCCATTAGTTTGCACTTCATTTGAAAATGGAAGAATAAGAAGGTTGTTCCACATGAGCATTACCATATAACAAAAGGATTGGGCTCAGTTGGGGGTTCATTTGAGCAGATTGAATATTCAGCAATGCAGAATATTAGCTAAATACAATCAAGAATCACACACATACACACACACACACACACACAAACATATATAAACAGTTCCTTCTTGTTCAGTGTTATTTATAATACTAAATTTGGCTTATCTCTTCACCTTTCATTTTCTAAAGTTAATTAGTTTGTTTTAAATGGTCTGTTTAAACCATTTCTACTCACAAAATCAGATTTGAATGTAGTATTTCGCTTTTTCCTTAAGACCGGCAATTCATCTCACATGCTCATTTGGTAGATCAGATTAGAGCTGACAGTGATGAAACTCGGCCGGCCCACATCCTTGATATGGCTCCAGGGCCTCAGAAGCTGCATTTCATCATGATGGAAGCACATGTTCCTTCATCCATCTGCTTCATTCGGCATGTTAATTACACACAAGGCCCATTTCCTTCATGAATCTATTACTTACTGTTCAATAAAGTTCAGAGAATCCGACAAAAGTCTAACATAAGCATGACATTTCATCTAATCTCTCGCATTTCATTCCTATGTACCATCTCAAATTTTGGAACATAAGCCGCAGGGTCTAAGATTTTTTTTTTTTTTAATGTAGGTCATAATCCTATGGGGTCTCCATCAGAAATTTTTTTTCCCCAAGAAGCTTTTGGAGAAACAAAAAAATGAGTTAAAATGTATGCTGTTGAAATGCTGCTCAGCAAATTTAATGCTATTAACCCACAACTATTCAAGTTTGTGCTTCTGTGTGCTGACAAGTGATATATACTGAAGAATGAAGCAGAAACACTTGCCCTTACACTTTTGGCCTGTTTAATTTTTATTATGCCATAAAAAAAGCTTTTGTCTATTAATCATCTCAACATCGCTTTCAGAGTTTGCATGCAGGAGGACAGTGTAAAGGTATTTTATTTTTGTTTTTTAAAAAAGAGACAACATAGGGCCTATTTATTTCATTGAGCTGCCTCTGCACTTAAGAAGAAATATCATCTGAGAATTTAGATACTGCTGCATATTTAATCATGTGGAGATTAATGTTCAGACTAATGTCCCCACAAACATTCCTTTTGCAGATGTCCATGTTTTACCAATAAATGAGAATATATGTAGCTCAGGATTGAAATAAAGGGGTCCTTGGTGCTCTCTGAGCTTAGTTGTTTTCCTGCAGATGTTTCATTAGCCAAACTAGGTAACATCATTAGTGCTAGGTGCAAAAAAAACCAACCAAGCTCAGAGAACACCATGGGCCCCTCCTGCCCATGTTTTATTGATAAATATCCTGAGGAGGTTATTCTTATCTGGGCTAGATAATTCTATAGTAGTCTTCCTATTACAATCTCCTAAATTCTGAACTTCTAACTAGGACATTTGTATACAGGTAATCTTCACTTATCAGTTGCAATTGGGGCCAGTAACTCCAAAGCTAAATGATGCATGCAGTCAAAAAGTGAAACAACACATGACCAGATCTGATTCTAGCTGTGATGAGGGAACAAATCAGCTGTGGTCATTAAGTTACTCCAACTTGTGACTTCATGGTGGCTTCTTCATTGACTTTGTTTGTCATAAATGCACACCAGTTACCAAGCATCCAAATTATGATCACATGACCATGAGCATGTTGCAACAGCTGCAAGTTTAAGGACCAGTTGCAAATCTTCTGTTTCAGTGCCTTTGTATTTCAAACGATCACTGAACAAACAGTCAGTATGCGAGCACCACATGTATATGTTAGGAGAGGGAAAAATTTGAGGAAAACACATTTTCTTATATTCATCATACAAAAACACCACAAACATCTTTTATTATTCACTTTCTGATATTTGGATTTTGGAGGGAGGGGACTCTCACTTGCCCCCAATGTGCTGTGAAATGTGACAGGCAATGACATCATTTGATTTCTGTATGGAAGTAGCCCATAGGAAACCTAACCCAAAACAGAGTAACTCAGGAACCATGACAACACTGATCAGCAGCCAGGGCAAATAATGGCACCAGACAGATCTAGAGATAAATGAATGTTTAAATGGCCTGAAGGCAAAGCAAGTTTTCAGGGCCCTGGAAAAGCTCTTTTTAAAATCTGAATAACTAGGGAATATTTGCCATAGTTCTAGTTACAACCATTTTATTTATTCATAGAGGTCCTGACCCCGTCAACATTTATGTCCACAGTTGTCCATGACTAACCAAATTAGCTCATCTGCCTCAGTTTGCAGAGACATAGATGTATGACTTTTCTTGGCTCCTCCATCAGTCCCCATCAAGTTCTACATAACCCCCTGTATTGAATTAGCATTGTTTTAAAAAATGATATCATTTAGAGTTCACAGCCCAGAGAGCTAAGGGTCTGAGACATCTAAAATAATATTTTAAATATTCTTTAAAGAGTTCTTAACAAAGAAAAATTAAGGTAGTTTTTGAAACAAAGCAAAATGGGACAACAAAATTATTCTGCAATATATTTATTTATATTATAGTCATTTACACTGTCTGGATGAGACCTCACTGTTTACATCTCGAAACCTTTAACAGAGTGCTACAAAAGTGATTTTGCAGGTAACATTTTTGATAATCTAGGAAGACTTGAGAGAAGTGAAATCTTGACAGGACCCAGCAGAATACTTAAGCATATTTCCTCTTCATTTAAGTTCACAAGCAACCCCAGAGGAGAGAACAGAGCTACTCATGCTTAAATGTAAGTGGCTGATAAACAGTCTTGCTTAATCACAGTCTAAATGCAATTCTAGTTGATTTTATCACTTTGGATTAAAGCAGCTTAATTTAATCTAATCAACAGTTGAAATAAACATTGATGTCTACATTTCTAATACATTTTGTTTATTTATTAAAAAAATAAATCTGATTTCCTACAGCAACCCTATCAACCCTTGGCAAAATTCATGAAACATATAATGGTATATAATGTTATGTATTTCCAAGGAATCCAATGATTAAAAAAGTGACAAAAATATTCCAATGTGAAGATAATTAAGCTTCTGGTGTCTGTAGAGATTGTTCAATAAAGAATAAACATTTTTTTTTTTATATTGTCTTAAAGCAAGAAAAAAGGGGGAAATAATATTTTGCTTTTGCCCAAAACAGGATTATTCTCACATGACACCTGTTGGCAGCTGAACTGAAATCTGGGCAGAAAATTATGCATTCAGAAACTATAAATAATTATAATTTCTTCACAGCTGTCTACAAGTGAAAAAAATCTGTTAAGAAGAAAAATTACAGATGTCTATTATCCATTATTCAAATACATCCATTTTGGAATTACAAATTTACCATTTAAAAAATATTAATTTGCATTTTGGAGTGACTACATGACACTTTGGATGCAAATGTTGGATTTTGAAAAAGCAAATAGGAAGACTAGTGATATGTTTGAATGTTGGTGTTGAAGAATATTATTTAGAATACCATGGAGAGCCATATAACCAGAGTGTTATGGACTAAGCCAACGCAGCGATACAACCCTAAACAGCTTTACTTTACAGCAGGCTTGTTATCCTGCACTTCTCATTGGCCTGTGAATAGTGAGTCGTGATTGGTCGTTTTTGGCCAGTCTGATTGGCTGTTAAATGGGCCCCTCTTATTGGACACTTGTGAAAGCAGTAAACTCAAATCATTGGTTATTTTGGCAGCAGCCAGCTCTATAAAAGAGCTGCTGCTGCCTGAGTATTTGCTCTGTTCTTATTTTACAATAAAGAGTTGAAGTCACCGTTCAATGTCTCGTCTCCGTTCCTTGCACCCATGCTCAGGACATAACACTGGCGACAAGGGTGGGATTTGGAGATGATAGAGCTGACTAAGTACGCATCGAACAAGATAGAGCACGTGGCTGAAGAGCGCATGCAACAAATGGCAAGATGACCAGCGGCGCCATACCACCCACTCCATTCGACCCAGCAACCGAAGACTGGGACTCGTATATAGATCGCTTCCAGATGTTCCTGGAGACCAACAATTTAAAAGATGCTATGCCTGGCAAGAAACGAGCGGTGTTCCTGACTCATTGCGGCCCCGCCGTTTTCAAAATGGCTAAAGCACTGGTGACTTCCAGTTTGTCAGCTTCGCCAGCGGCAGGGTTCAGCGATCCTGCGCGATCCCTGCCGTGCTAGCTGTTTTGGTGCTTCCGATCTGGATGGGTTTGGAGGCTAAGGCTGCCCCACACCAGGGGGAGCCCCTCACCAGGGGGAGCTGGTGAGGGGGTTGGGGGTGTTGCAGACCCCCTCCCCAGCCAGCAAAAACCCCTTTTCTCAAGGCAGTCAAGTGGCGGTCTATAATGGCCCGCCACAAAGAAGCCGGCAGCTGGGAAAGACTGAGCAGGAGGAAGAGGGGAGAAAGTTTTCAAGATAAATTTTTTTGGCTGATCCAGGACTTTAAGAGGCATTTAATCCTGAGAACTATGACTTTTTGAAAAATACGGTTTCCAGAGGAGGATTTCAAGCGGCAAAATTGAGGTGCTGAAAGGAAAGTTTACTCTCCTTCCCTATGGAATCAACAAATGGCCATTGAGAAACCTGTTGTTTTTTATAAAAGGTAAAAACTTGGCTTCTTGCTATAAGTGGGAAGGGAGAGGACAAAAAAAAATATATTAAGATTTTGCTGGAGGAGATGCCTTGAAGATCTTGAGACTAGAAATTGATTGCAACAAGGCTGTAAAATACAGATTGGGCTTTTTTTCTTTTCCCTTTTACTGATATCACCCCAGGAAGAGAAAGTGAGAAGTTTGTGCGTTGTTTGGACTGATTGATGTCTCTGGGACTTTGAGGAATTGTTTTAACTTTTGAAACATTTTGGTTGCTCTAAGAAGAACAAAGAATGGCTTTATCTGATGATGAACTTAGAAAGGAATATCAAGAAAGTAAGGATGCTGTGAAAGAAGCTTTCCTTTCTTTAGAAATGGTGCTTGCTATTTATCAGCAAACACAACAACAGATGGAGGAAATAGAAGGAGAAGAAGAAAAAGAAGAAGAAGACACCATCTTCAGTGAATCTAAAAAATTAACTAAGAGAGAAAGGAGAAAGAAAGGAAGGAAAATGAAGGACTTAAGACTTAAAAAAATACTTAAGAAAGGAAAAAATAAGATGCAAAACCAACTCAATGTTACTGAGCAAAAGGAGAAAGGATTACAACAGAGAGGGAAAGCTAAAAAGGCGGAGGTTAGTGGGGGGGGAGTAAAAAGGCCAGGGGGGATAAGAAAGGAAGGGAAAAGGGAAGGAAAAGCCACAAAGGTATGAAACAAGATGGGAAAAAAGGATTTTTTTTAGCGATAAAGGGTAAGGTATAATTTCTTTAAAAAAGAAGATTCTGCAAGGTACATAAGATGGTATTATGTATTAGAAATAGAAAACTAGAATGTTATAAGAATTAATAAAAGATTAAAATATTGAAATGTTTAGTAATGATAGATTTTAAAATTTAATAAAATTGTAGCACTTGTTTTTTGAAATAGACAATCGGAATGTTATAAGATTTAATATTTAGATTTATTATCTAATTGTATTAATTATTATGAATTTATTATTTTTTCTCTTAAAAGGTTAGTAGGTAGAATGTACTAAGCAGAATCAGGTTGGGTATCAGGTGTTATTTTAAATATTAATTTAGGGGGAGGATAGAAAGGCATCATACTCTGATCAGTGATTTCAGGAGAAATTCTTTTTTTTTTTTTTTTACTATAGGGAATGAGATAAATGGATAATCTGGAAAGAATGGACAAAAAATACAAATATAATGATTTAAATTAAAATGAATTAAATAAAATAGAAATAAGAAGAATGAAAAGCGGGGAGAAGTTATATAGAAGATATAGAATGGTAAATAAGATAGGTAATGGTATATAAGATGAGCACGAATTTAATTGAAGTCCATACAAAGAGAGGTAATCTGAGGCCAAACTACTTTCTTAAAAGAAGTTTTATATTTTTGTGTTTTGTGTGTCTATGTTTTGTTTGAGAATTAATAAAACCTTGGAGGAATGTTGGATGAGAATAATGGTAATCAAGTCAGAGAGGAATGAAGATGATGATTATAAACTGGATAAATATAGAAAATAATAATAATAACAATGAAATTGAATACGAAAAGAGAAATAATGAGAAATTTGTTAAGAGATATCTATATGTTTATGTTGAAATGGTGTAAAACAGAATTATGTTGCATAAAATAATATTTTACTTGACTTGTAAAATTAATAATGGAAAGAGGTTTTATGTATTTAATGGTTAATGATGGTTTGTTTGTCTTTAAAATCAATGAAATGTGTTTAATAAATAAATAAATAAATAAATAAAAATGGCTAAAGCGCTGGCAAAACCGGCGGAAGTGAAGACCATGGATTGGGATACCCTCGCCCCAATCCTCCGGGCCCATTACACACTCACAGTACCTACACTGATATGAAGACACGAATTTTACCAGAGGGACCAACGGAAGGACAAGAGTGTTGGAAATTTCGTAGCCGACCTCCGGAACCTAGGAGGCCTTTGTGCTTTTGCAAAGCTCGAGGAAGCCCTAAGAGACCGCATAGTTCTGGGATTAAATGTACCACATGTACAGAGTAAACTGATGGCGAAAGGAGACATCAGCCTTACAGATGTCATCGCCGACGCTACTGCTGCAGAAGCAACCAGGAAGTCAGCCGCTTGAATGCGCCAAGCGAACGCACCGCTTCACCAACTCGCTAACGAGAGCCCACTCACCACTGAGAAACACGCAACCACCACCCACCACGGAGAAACACTCTATCACCACCTACCACGAAGACCTCGAGTCATCCTCAGACAGTGAGGAAGAAGAAGTCAACCGGCTCCGCTCGGAATGGGAGCAAAGGAACCAGAGACATCCGCGCCAATGTGCTGGTTGCGGGGCAAACCACCCGCGATCGGACTGCAAATTTGGATTGCAAATGCGGAAAAAGAGGTCACATCGCGAAAGTCTGCAGAAGCAAGCGAGAGTCCAGTCCCAGCCGAAGGGAGAACAACCTCCATCAGGAGACAGGCAAACCTCCTGAGAACTGGGACCATCTGAACCACCAATGGAACAACCACTACTACTACAAAAATCAAGCACCTGCCTTTTCAACGAGATGAGAAGAGGCCCGCCAAACCATTATTATCAGCCACGCCTCATCATTCGATGTAAGAAAGATCCGCGTAAGGGTTACTATTGAGAATCAACCATGCGTGATGGAAGTCGATTCTGGATCATCCCTATCGATGGTATCCTGGAAAAACCCTCAAACAGCTGATCCCTGCCATCTGCCACCAGGACTTCAGCACTCAACGAATCATCCTAAAAGACTACCAGAGAAACAGAATTCCAGTTGTCGGTTCCAGCCACGTCCAAGTATCCTTCAAGGACCGCACCGCGACGCTTCCCCTGACTGTCGTCGATTGTGACCAACCCAGTTTGTTAGGGTTACAGTGGTTCACCCCACTCGGGATTGAACTAGCCAGCGTACACCAAACCAGAAGCGATGACTGGGAAGAGGCTTTCATCCAGGAATTCCAGGACGTCTTCACAGGAACATTAGGCAAGTACAAGGGGACCCCTATATCATTTAATCTCAGCCCCGATGTAGCTCCCATTTGGTTTAAGCCTCGTCGGGTACCTTTTGCCCTAAAGCTGAAGATTGATGAGCAGCTAGATAAACTGATGGCCTCGGGCGTATTGGAACCGATTGACCATGCCCGCTGGGAAACTCCAATAGTAATGCCCATGAAGCCAGATGGTTCGTGAAGAATTTGTGGGGATTACCAGGCCACCCTAAATCATGCTCTTCAACAGAGCGCTTACCCAGTATCGGTGGTTCAACACCTTCTTCATTCCCTGGGTGGCGGAAAAATATTTGCGAAATTGGACTTAGCTCAGGCGTATCAGCAACCACCTGTAGACGCGACAACTGCAGAAGCCCAGACAATAGTTACACATAGAGGCACCTTCAAGTGCAATAGACTCCAATTCGGAGTAAGCCTGGCACCTGGCATTTTCCAAAGTTTAATGGAGAGACTATTACAAGGCATAAAAGGCATCGTGCCTTATTTTGACAACGTCCTAATAGCTTCCCCCACTAAAGAGTTATTAGTACAACGACTCAGAAAAGTTCTTCAGAAATTTAAAGACGCTGGTCTGAAGGTAAAAAGGGACAAGTGTCAACTTTGTACGGAGAGAGTGGAGTCCCTGGGATACCTTCTCGACAGACAGGGAATCAACCCCACCGAAAAAAAAATTAACTGCAATCAAAAACACCCCGAGACCTAGGAATAAGACAGACCTCCAAGCCTTCCTGGGACTCATTAACCTTTATAACATCTTCTTGCCCCAGAAGGCGACCGTAGCCGAGCCCCTACATAGACTTCTCGACAAAAAGGCTTCCTGGGTCTGGGGACGGCGTGAAGAAAGGACATTCCAACAAGTAAAAGACCTCTTAACCTCCGATGCTGTATTAATGCAATACAACGAGATTCTACCTTTGACGGTTACCTGTGATGCCTCACCATTTGGAGTGGAAGCCATTTTAAGCCATGTCCTACCAATTGGGAATGAGGCACCTATTGCGTTCTTTTCAAGAACTTTGTCTAAGACCGAAAGGAACTATAGTTAACTTGATAAAGAGGCTCTCACTATTGTATCCGCAATTAAATGTTTCCATGAATATGTGTATGGGAGACCCTTCACCATAATTACAGACCACAAGCCACTACTTGGTATTTTGGCGGAAAACAAACCAATTCCCCATATCTTATCACCAAGAATGACACGTTGGTCGGAATTTTTAGCTGCCTACGATTACCGATTGCAACACCGCCCGGGGAAAACCATTCCCCATGCCGACGCTTTGAGCCGCTCCCCACTACCAGACATCATAGAGGACTCAGCTCCAACCTTAGCCATTTTGCAAATCGAAACCCTCAAATCACTGCTGCTGACCGCTCGAGACATCGCCTTAGAAACAAAAAAGGACCCTGTTTTGGCACGAGTCCTCAGCTGGGTGGAACGGGGTTGGCCAGTCAGCGAAACTAATGATACTTTCAAGCCATTTAAGAATCATCAAACAGAGCTATTCTCCCAAAAAGGCTGCATAGTGTGGGGAGACAGAGTCGTAATCCCGGAGAAATTGCAACATAGGGTATTAAAAATGTTGCACGATGGACATTCAGGCATTGTGCAGATGAAGGCATTGGCCAGGAGTTACGCATGGTGGCCTAGATTAGACAAACAGATAGAGACCTGGGTAGCAAAGTGCAGCAAATGCCAGGAGACTCGCTCTACTCTTTCAAAATATCCTCCAACCCAGTGGGAAATGCCTCAAGGTCCTTGGTCCCGTATCCACATCGATTTTGTGGGACCCCCAAGAGGACACACTTTCCTCCTAACAGTGGATGCCTATTTAAACTGGCTCGAAGTCCACAAGATGAAAAGCACCACCACAGAGGCAGTCACTAAAAAGTTGAATAAGCTATTCGCTACCCACGGATTTCCGGATATCCTGGTCTCCGATAGTGGCCCCTAATTCACTGCACTGCCATTCAAACAGTACCTGGCAGATCAGGGCATCCGCCATGCCTTAACATCGCCAGCTCACCCTGCGGCCAATGGTAGGGCTGAGAGAATGGTTCAATTTGTAAAAAAGACCTTGCACAAATTGGACCATGGTGACATTGACGACAAAATAAACCGGATGCTTCTCCTCCAGCACATAACCCCAAACAGTACCACGAACAAAACCCCAGCTGAACTCCTGATGAGCCGGAGATTTCGCTTGCATCTCGATTGCTTCCACCCAAACTACACGCCGGAACAACCCCCAGGATCCAGCAGCAAGTGTCGGGCATTCCAGGAAGGTGACCTCATGTTTGCGAAAAACTTCTCAGGCGACCCATTGTGGGTCCCCGCTACCATAACGCAACTTATGGGACCCTGATCCTATCGCCTACAAACTGCAGATGGTAATATGTGGAAACGCCACATAGACCAACTCCATTCCAGATTAGCACCTAGTCCTATCTCAGCCCCGGAATCTCCAGCTGGGGGGGGGGAAGGAACATTGAGGAGGACGAAGAAGAAATAACAATCGAAGCCCAACAGTCTACACAACCAACCAGGGGATACTCACCGTCAGAAGGAGAACCGAGCCAGGGAGTGGCCTCGCTGCGTGAGAGCACTGCGATGGAAACAGATCCAGGGAACCCGGAAGACAGCACTGGCGTAAGCAAGGAAAGCAGCTCAGGGCCACAATTTTCACCACCCAACCCAGCTAGCAGCCCACCGGAACCAGAGCCAGGACAAAAACCGGTGGAACAGCGCAGGTCAAGCAGACAGGTGAGGCGACCTGCCTAATTACGAGAATACGTCACCCCACCCCTCAGACAGAACCTTGGAGGGAGAGGTGTTATGGACTAAGCCAATGCAGCGATACAACCCTAAACAGCTTTACTTTACAGCAGGCTTGTAATCCTGCACTTCTCATTGGCTTGCGAATAGCGAATCATGATTGGTCGTTTTTGGCCAGTCTGATTGGCTGTTAAACGGGCCCCTCTTATTGGACGCTTGTGAAAGCGGTAAACTCAAATCATTGGTTGTTTTGACAGCAGCCAGCTCTATAAAAGAGCTGCTGCTGCCCAAGTATTTGCTCTGTTCTTATTTTACAATAAAGAGTTGAAGTCACCGTTCGATGTCTCGTCTCCGTTCCTTGCGCCCATGCTCAGGACATAACACAGAGGCTCATAGAGCAACCCTTAGTTTAGTTTAGTTTATTGTCATTGCACCTCGTACAACGAAATTAAGTACCATCTTCAGTCTATATTTATGACTATGAAAATAAACACAAATACACATCCCTCACACTCCACACATTGAATTGAAAACCTGTGATATCACATTAATATTGCACTATACAGTAGAATTCAATAGAGTTACTGCCCTGGGATAGAAGCTGCTTTACAGCCTATTTGTCGTTGGTTTTATTATCCTGTACTGTCTTCCAGATGGTAATAGTTCAAAAAAAGGGTTCCCAGGATGAGATGGATCTTTGAAAATGTTTTGAACTTTCTTAAGGCAGTGGGAGCTATAAAGCTCTTCCAAAGAGGGGAGAGGGCAACCAATGATCTTCTCGACGATGATCTTAAATCCCTGGAGTGCTGTCCTATATGCTACTGTGCAATTGGCAAACCCTACAGAGGTGCAGTAAGTACTCATTTCAGGCACATATGATCATACTTAAATTTTCATATTTTGGGCACATTTTGAGAAGATACCGTTCTTGAGAAATCCATAATATTGGGAAAGGTGAAAAAAAAAAAGAGAATGGCCAACAGCAAAGTGGATAGACTCAATTAGAGTGGCAAGGGGAACACCAATGGAGGAACTGAAGTCAGGTTAGAGAGAGATCATCTTAGAAAAAGCCTACTTGTATGTCAGAGTCAAATTGATTTGATATCACACAATGAATGAATCTATAAGTACTAGAGAAGAGAGAGAGAGGGAGAGAGAATGAGATATTTTAATAGTCATAGATAAGAATTGTCAGTTAATACTTACATATCATATAGTAAGAATGAGTAGTGGGACTACATCAGTGGTGTCATAATGCTGGCACAGAAACAATATAGTGTATTGATGCCTAATCTTGCCCCATCATAGAAGAATAAAGTACAACAATTTAATTAAAAAGTAAAGAGTTGTACTTGGGTCCTAAAAATAGCAAGAAGTTACTTTGAAAGAGAACCTGATATATGAAGGCCACTTCTTTCTGATAAAATATTTAGACTAAACTGATTTGGGAACTGCTGACCTTCATATATGACTGATTTACAAATTTCAATATCCCTTATCAGCTAGGGCTGCCAGGAGTTGTAATTCAATAACATCTGGAAAATTGAAATTTCCTACCCTACTCTAATAGCAATTCAACCTTCACAGTGGTTATGTTGACAACAGTAATATGATTAAAGATTTGTAATAATTTGGAAACTTTTCTTTCACAGGTACTATTCTGTTTCTTTACATAGACTTTTTATAACCTGTGATTATAAAATAAATAGCATAGGGAACCTGGAGTTGATTGGCATAGTAGCTTGAATGGGTTTGGAATAAAGACAAAAAGCAGATTTCAATCCCCTTTTTTGTTACTGTGTGATATTGACCAAATCATCATTCCCTGCCTAAGCAACATCAGAGGTATGCCGAATGGAGAAAAAGAGAAAATACCATGTTTGCTACATTTACTACTGAGAAAAAGGAATAAAAATAGAAGTACTTGTAACAGTTTGGTGGTTCATAGTGATGGTAATGCTGCATAATTTGCAACAACTCTGTTATCCATTTAAACAGCAACACTATCTGCACAATTATTGGTGAAGACTTGCCTAATGACTGCCATGAACTTGCCAAATTACACCACAGCATTAACATAGATATACTCATATATTGTATACAATTAAATACAAATTAAAATACCCCATTTCTAAGGTAAAAACATGATCTAAATAGCCCAAACTTTGAGATATTCTACCTACTTATTATGATTAGCATCATAGGACTCTGGTTCAACTCTTTACCTCTTGCTCAAATTATTGTACTTTATTCTTCTATGATGGGGAAAGGTTATGCATCAATATGCAACAGTATTTCTGTGCCAGAATGTATCATAAACCAATCTATTCATTCATTATTTTCTATTGTGATTTTCTTCATTCTGAGCAAAAAACTACAACATATGTCTAAATAGTTATCTAAATAGAACTTTGAAATATTTTCTAAAACTGGAGTAAGAGAAATGCAAATTGGGCTTGAGAGTAAATATCACAAAATGAGTATAGGGAACACACTTTTCTTTGAAAACAGGGGATGTCATTCCAGTGAACACAGATTTCATTCTGTAATAATATTTGCTACTTAGGGAATGAAGAAAATCTTTCAATTAATAAGATTCAACTCTAGAAAGCATTCTATCCTGATTCACTTTGCTTGCAAGACAAATCCCAAGGCTTAGTTCAATGAGTCAGTACAGAGGCAGTTTGTTTTACTTCAACTACTGGACTGTCTCTTTCACTCTTTAATAATAGCAGAACAAGAGATGGTCATTATTATGCAATAAGATTTGTTTGAAGTACCTGTTGTTTCCACTACAGTTATTAAAAGCTGAGCATGGCATACTTGATAGAAGTTTTCAAACAGATCATCAGCTTCAAAAAAATCCATCAGGGATAAATAAGTATTGAGATTATAATATCATTAACATCCTATTGCCCTAACTGTACATGGCACATCTGCAACAAGTTAAGTGATTTGAAGAAATACAACGAAACCATAATTCTGAGGATTTTAACCTTAAATTTCAAATTATCTCCTTGGTTTATATTTGAACTGATTAGTTTCATGATTAAAAGACAAGTATTAATTCATTTGCTGAGCCCATTCTACATCATACTTTAGTTTTTTAAAAAAAACTTAATTGCTGATAAATGCCAAATTAGGTCAGTTTCTTAGTCATTTATTTGTAAAAATTCATGTTTGTGTTTATTCTGAGAGATGATGTGGTTGTATTTCAACTCACCATCCTATCAAAATGGGTAAGAGTCATATTTATCTATATCATTTTCAGTATACATGCATTATAAGAACAATTTTCTTACAAGTGAATATGTGGTGGGGAAAAACACAAAATATGTTAAATATTATTAACCTGTAAAATGGATTATCCATGAGCCATAATATGCAAAACAACATCAATCTTTATGTATTGCTATGTACTGAAATGAGTACTCTTGCAGACAAATTATACAATGATTATTATCTTCCATAAAATTGTATAAACATGTGGAGCATCAAAAGGACTAACACAGAAATTGCAAATAAACAACTCCAAATAGCCTATCTCACCAGGACATCTAAAGTAAATTTTGAGGTTTTCTCAATTAAATTAAAGAAAAATTGATCACATATTCCAGCCAGAAAGCTTAAAGCTTCTCAAGAGGACGCGTTAAATACTGACTGCAAACAATGCTAAAAGAAAAAAATAACCACACTTCAACATTGAAGTTCTGTAATTTCAATGATTTATAAGAGTTTGCTACTATCCTGTGGCATTCCACTGTTTAGGAGAATTTCTACTCAATCTACTCATCATATTTTGTCAGCTCAAAATATAGTTTTCAAAAAGGCTTGTCAAACATGTAACACCAGGCAAAGATGTTTTAATTGTCAGAAACCTTTTAATGGTAACTTTTTATTTATACCACAAATCAGCTTTAGTTCTACTTATTTCAGTTGTCCAGGGGCTGCCTTAATATACCTGTAGGATATATTTGGTCCCAAAATGGTAGTATAGAGTATAAAAGTTTCCACTGATTAAATAATTACAGATAGTCCTCATTTAGTGATCATAATTGGAACCAGTCACTCAGTCATTAAGCAGAGCAGTCACTAAGTGAAAGCATAACTATGGTTATGATCTGATAAGACAGCACAAAAGAATTCAAGAACAAGCCACCTCAAGTCACCTCCAGCAAAATGGGCAGCATTGATTTATTACTAAATCAATCAGTATGAATGCCTGGTCCAAGCATACTTGGAACAAATCTGTAACATTTCTTCATCCCCTAGAAATTTTCTGACAATGAGAACAATTAACCAGTGCAATGAGTTGCCACTAAAAGTTGTGGATGCTCCAACACTGAAAGTTTTTAAGAGACTGGACAGAATTGGACAGGGCCCAGCAGAGATTATACTACCTGAGACTGCTCAGAAAACAACAAGTGAATGAAAAACTGCTGGTGACTTGCTACCGCTGCACCATAGAGAGTATCTTAATTTACTGCACCTGTGTATGGTTTGCCAATTGCACAGTGGCAGATAGGAAATCACTCCAGGGGGTTAATGTCATTGCCCAGGAGATCATTGGTTGCCCTCTCCCCTCTTTGGTAGAACTTTATAGCTCCCGCTGCCTTAAGAAAGTTCAAAACATTCTCAAAGATCCATCTCATCCTGGGGCCCCTTTTTTTGAACTATTATCATCTGGCAGACAGTACAGAATAATAAAAACAAGGACAAATAGACTGAAAAACAGCTTCTATCCCAGGGCAGCAGCTCTTTTGAATTCTGCTGTATAGTGCAGTGATGGTGTGGTGTCGGGGCTTTCCAGTTCAATGTGTGGAGTGTGAAGGATGTGTGTTTGTGTTTATTTTCATGGTCCTGATGGGCACTGTTTGATTTCGTTGTATGAGGTCCAATGACAATAAAGTAAACTAAACTAAACAACCATTTGTCTGAAATGGTATAGGTTTTCCTGCCTGAGCAGAGAGAAGACTCCAAGGTCTCCCAACTCTGTTATTTTATTCTGTTCTGTTCTATCAATATTAAAGTCCAGCTCGAGAAGTAATGTAATACGCATAGGAAGAAAATGAATGTAAGACTATTACTCCTTGTTTCTACCTCTTTCCAGAGCAGCTGTGTTTCAGAATTAGAGTGAAGGCACAAAGGGCTGTGCATGGATTTCAATCAATGTGCTAAAATAATTGAATTGATAATTGGTTTGAATTAAAAACTAGCTGTTGGTCTTAGTTTAATAGACTGTAATTAGCTAGGCCATCTTCCCTAGATAATTTGGGGATGACATTAATCAAATAATATTACCTTGCTGTTGTTGGGATCTGGTTTATGTGACAATGCTAATGGCCACATTTACATGATGGAGGAAGTGTTGCTTTCATTATGAATAGGTTTCCTCATTACATAATATAACACAGTATGATTCTGTATGTGTTTATGGCAGTCATGTTATGTTGCATTTTCAAAATAGCCTTCAATGTATCATACACAGTTAAATCATATAGTCAACTAGAATGATTTTACAAAAATACACATCAGGAGGAGGGTTTTAATCACATTCTCAATGGATCACTATTTTTCCTGATTTTTATCAACTTACTCGAACAGGCACCAGATTATATCATTTTTCATGACAAGCGAAGATTTTTGTTTTAAAATCCTCTGTGCTTTCATATTGGACTTTCTTGTACTTTATGTTTGTTAAAGTATTGATAGGATATCTATACATTACCAAACATAAAATATAAGAAGTCCGATGTGAAAGCATAGAGAAGTCCCCAACTCCCAGGCCATGGACTGGCACTGGGCAGTGGCATGCCGGAAACTGGGCCCAGCAAACAAAGCCCATCTATAGAATGCAGACAGCATGTAAAACCACATCCTTTCCAGTCCACAGAAAAATCTCTCTCCATGGAACCAGTCCCTTGTGCCCCAAAAGTTGGGGGCTGCAGGCATAGAAGAACATTTTTTTAGAAAAAATCTTTGGATCTGGAATATTCTCATAACAGAAGATATGCTAATATGCTTGTACAGGCGAGTTTCTTCCTATTTTGCTTCACTAAGATTAGATCAAAACTGGGACAAAATACTGAGGTAGAAATGCATATCAGCACAAAGGATCTCTTCACAAAGTAAAATAGAAAGGAAAAGAAATTCTCAGAAGTATTAGAAGACCTATTTTTACAATTCAGATGAATCTTGTTTAAGCATGAAGCAGCTAGAGTCTTCACTACATTTCCCAAAATTTCCATGCCGTTTGATATTTTTAATGCTAATTGCTCTTATAAGCAATGCCTTATTAATATTGTTTTACGCTTGTTGTTTTAGCAGTTGTACATTTTAACATGTTTTGTTTTACCAAGAGCCATTGGATGCTGTCTACAACAGCCAGTGCTTATGTTTTGGAAGAAACTGTGAGCTTTGTAGAGTTGCCTATGACAGCTGCTACAAGACTAGACTTCTGTGAGATTGGAATGCCAAATACTAACTTTCATCATATGCTAGATGAATAACTTTTCAAGACATTCTAGATGACAAGAGCACATTTAACATCTCCAGCGCAGAAGGATTTCCCAATTCAAGGGAAAAATATGACAAAAGTAATGTGAGGTGCAAGGATACCAGCAATGTAATAAACTTCTTCCCAGTGGGGGTAAAATATATAACAACATCAAACTAAACTAACATAAATCTTGGTGTCTGTACTTCCTACTTGCTTCCCTGGTAATAAATAAGTAAGAACACAAGGAGGCAATGGTTCATGGGATGAATTCCCAAAAGATTTACATCCAGTCTGAGTCCCAGAGGTGGAAATTTCATATATAATGGAAGACCTACCAACACGGAAGCAGCAGAACATAAAATCTATAAAATATACTTTCTAAAGTTACACCAACCATTTATTTTAGATTTATTTCCCTGCTATTCTCAATTCGTGAAATGGATAATTTCTTCTGAAAGTGCTTTTTATTTTAAAAAATGGTGAAAATCTCAGAAGATATGGGGTATCTCCAAAAATGGTGAAACCAGGGTATTCACCCAAAAATTTAGCCATCACATACATATCATTCCATAGTTTTTCAGAGTCTCCGGTTTAGCTGTTGCAGAGTGAAGGGGTGACATTTAGCAGAAAAACAGCAGAAGCTGTCTGTCAAAAAGACTTTTGAAATAAACTCCAAAGAAGCCTGAAAATTAGTTTGTTTTTAAACCCAGGATTCTGTTTTCAGTGAAAGAAAACTGCTGGAAAATTGGAAGGTAGATTTTAACATATTGCTCTTGATAGAAAGCTGAAGTATTATCAGTAACAGTCCAGGTGACCTTGTCTTGGCTTGGAAACTATGCAACACTTTTTGGTTTTGTTAATACTCAGGAGTCCGCCAGGACAAGCAGAACTACAATCAGTCAAAAGTCATAAAGTTCAGAAGCAAGCCAAAAGAAGACAAATGCTAACTACTTCTGTGCTGATGCCAAGAAAATGGCATGGTTATGTTTTTGTATGCATTAGGAGTTGAGCTCATCCTTAACTTTATAAAAATGGAAAGATCTGCAGAAATCAAAGCAAAGCTGAGCTTCCTTACCACAAGAGCATCATCATTCTAAAATCTGTAAAAAAAAAAAAAAAAAAAAAAGACATTGTCCACCTCACTGCACACAAGAGGAGCTGCATCTAGACCTTTTTGAATAGAGCCAAAACACACTGCAGCACAAAGTCATTAAGAAAAGCAGAAAAGAAACACTTTTTCAATGTTTTCCTCTGCAATGGCTATCCCAAACATTTCATAATACGATGCTTGTCATCCAAACCCTGACAAAATACACAGCCAACCACCACCACCACCACAACAATAACAACCAAGTCCTGCCATACATCAAGGGAAATCCAAAATGGCTGCCAGAATACTGCAACTCCTCAGGAATAATGATAGCTCCAAAACCCCACATTTATACTCAGAAAAGAGCTTTCTAAAGTCAAAGACAAAAGACAGAAGGAAGGCAACAAAAACAAAGAATACAAAATCAGTTGCAACAATTGTAACCAATTCTATGTGGGACAAACAGGAAGGCAATTGAAAAACAAGGGTTCATGAACATCAACTAAACAGCTAAATGGCACGATCAAAAATCCTTGATCTTAAATCACATTGATAATAAACAACACCAGTTTGATTGGGAAGGAACAAAAATCATTGGCCAGGCTAGCACCCGCCACTCATATGAATTTATTCTACCAAAGGAGCAATTAACAAGCATATTGATCTAGATCCAGCAAATGAATATGTGTTGTGGCCTGCCAGCAGCTGGCGGAGCCAGCAGCAGAGTCAGACAGTGAGAAGGTTGGGGAGGAACATGGGCCAGTCCTGGAGGCTGAGGAAGACTTGGTTGAGAGCTCTGCGTCAGAGGCAGAGATGGGGCCAAAGCAGGATGGCAGTCATCAACTGCCTTCTGGCTCGGACAGCAGTGAGGCGGGGGAGCAGCTGGAACTGGTTTCCAGCCTGCACATGCACACAGCTGCCAAAAGGAAAGAACAATTATGAACTCAGGGTTGACGTGGCAGTAAGGCCACAGGTGAATAGCCCCTCCCATAAGGATTAAAAGATGAGCAAAAGGGGAGGGGGCTTTTGCAGGAAACAATTTGTTCCATCATTGTGAAGAACTGTCTGTGCATTCTAGAGACTCTGTGCCTTCCTTGTAAGCACTGCATTTGGAAATATTTACAGGGCAGCTTTCCAAACTATAGAAGGTCTGAGCTCCTAATTATACCCTTGAGAGACTATTTGCCAGACCGTTGGCTGAATGCATATGCAAGAAATTCACATTTGTTTAATAAAAAGTGTTTGGTTGGGACAAAGAGTCTGCTTAGTGCTTTTTGGGGAAGCCTAGGACAGAACAATATGTAAGAAACCAGACCATTCAAATGACCAATCAACAAGAGAACCAATCAGCTGCTCAGAATTTAAATATAGCTCCAAACAAATAACCAATCACATGTCCAACTGACCAAACTGGCAAACAAGACATGTAGAAGCTAAGGAGAATAGGACAAGACAATCCTGCTCATGATGTTAACTAGTCTGGTAATGAAATATTCAGAAACTAAATTGAAACAACCTTGGTGAGCAAACCACTGCCAAACAGACATTGTAAAATGAAAAGGGTTCTCTGCTCCAGAGCCATAATCCTGCCTTAAAGGAAGGAATGCCTTGTTAGAAAACTCAGAACAACACAGAAGAGGAGAATGAATCTCTATACTTATGACTTACAATGTAAGACAAGAGTTTGGCCCTAATTACCAGAACACAAATACAGTGATCCCAGAAGACTGATATGGGTTCAAATAATTCTTATTCTGCCATTCTGGCTTCTATGCATTCTATAATAAGAGATCAACTTCCTTTTAATAGGATGCTATTCAAAAGTTTCAGAATGACTGAGTACTGTGGCATATACTTTATGGTAGATAGCTACAAAGATAGAGGAGAACTGTTGCCTAGGGAATTACAATGAATAAGTGGAGTGAGGAAGATGTCTTTTTAAATCAATCTACTGTAAAAGATAAATCCGGCATCCTGCCTTTTTGTTCCTTATTTTTGCCTGCTTTGTGATCAGTGGATGCTTGCATTATTTACTTCATCTAAAGTTATTCATGCAGGAGGAGCCCCAACTATCTTTTTGTAGAACACTGTTGAATGCAAGTTGTTGTTGTTTTGTGCTTTCCATAAAAGGTCACACAGTTTCTGTTGAGAGATGCTAACAAGATGTTCCTCAAGCAAATCAAATGCACTGTATACAAAAGAAGAGGAGAATAACATTGGAAGAGCAGACAATATATGCAATTTCTTTGGCAACTTTACAGACATAATCAAAGGGCATTTTGTACATATAAATGAGTCCCTCAAAGCTGTTTCAGTAACAATTAGACCTTACCATCTAAAGTACTACGGGGATGGACAGAATATTTGATTGCCAAATATCCTTTTCAATACTGGCATCCCACCAAATTCATCTGAAAGAGTCTAAGAATGGGAGTTGGTACCCAGCTCTCCACCATGTTCTTGTCTGTCTCATGAGCATTAGGTATCAACCACATGCCTGAGAAATAAATTTGTATCTAAAGGAACTCTCGGGCAAGAGTAAGTTGAACTCTGTGTCAGGTACTACAATGAATTCAGTTGATGCTGTTTTTACTTAAATAAATATTTAATGATAAGTGCAAGTAGTTCTTGGTTAATGACCATTCATTCAGCAATCAATTTCTGAAATGGTATAGAGTATTCTGAAATGATATAGGGCAGTGGTGGCTAACCTTTTGGGGCTCCTATGCCAAAAATTGTGTGTGCGTTTACACGCTGTCATGCCAGCATCCAGAAAGCAATGTGTGCCCCCCCACACCTCCTACAGATGTGCACATAATCCCCACCCACCCCCACTGCCCCCTTACCTGCACTGCACCTCACTGCTGATTTTCGGCCAGTTTGAGGCCTTTTTTGGCCTCCCAGAGGCTTCAGAAAGGCTTCTGCAGGCTTTGCAGGCCGAAAACTAGGTCTGTTTCATCACGTCTGGTATTTTCGGAAAAACAGAAAATGATGAAATGGGCCTAGTTTTTGGCCTGCAAAGCCTGCAGAAGCCTTTCTCAAGCCTCTGGGAGGCCGAAAAAGGCCTCAAACTGGCTGAAAATCAGCTGTGAGGGATGTGCTTGTGTAGTGAATGAAGTAAGTTTGCCTGCAGCTCGCGTGCCGGCACAAATGGCACTGCGTGCCATCTGTGACACACATACCATAAGTTCGCCATCACGGGTATAGGATTTCCTGCCTGAGCAGGGGGTTCAATAGGACACTTCCAAAGTCTCTTCCAACTATTCTATTCTATTCTATTCTATTCTATTCTATTCTATTCTATTCTATTCTATTCTATTCTATTCTATCGTACCCTACTGTACCCTATCCTACCCTACCCTATTCTATTCTATTCTATTCTATTCTATTCTATTCTATTCTATTCTATTCTATTCTACTCTATTCTACCCTACCCTACCCTATTCTATTCTATTCTATTCTACCATACCCTACTGTACCCTACCCTACCGTATCCTATCCTACCCTACCCTATTCTATTCTATTCTATTCTATTCTATTCTATTCTATTCTATTCTATTCTACCATACCCTACCGTACCCTACCGTACCCTACCGTACCCTACCCTACCCTACCGTACCCTACCCTACCTTTATTCTGTTCTATTCTATTCTATTCTATTCTTTTTTTTGAAAAAGATTTTATTAATTTTCTACAAACAAACAAGACAAACAAAATATTAATTTTCTACAAACAAACAAGACAAACAAAACATAAAAACATCAACTCTCATATGTACATCCAGTGTATCAATTGGTTCATCATTTTTGTGCATTCATTCTGTAGTCTCAATTACAATTATGTTACATAACAACTCATATTGTCAATCCAAACTTATATATCCTAATATCACTAAAAAAAAGAAGTTTTTGACTATATTTTTAATCATTCATGCTTTATGAGCTAACAATACTTTAAACCAGTTTATTCTATAACAAATCATATAATCATATCAAATCAATCCTAAAAAACCCTTTATAAATATAATGTCAAATAACAAAATAATAGCAAAATAGCAAAATAAAGATATTCCTTACTGTCTAGCATTCTAAATAATCTATTATCATATTTTATCATCTAGCCATTGATAAAAAAGATCCCAAATTTCATAAAATTGTTTATCCTCTTGCTCTCTAATTTCAAATGTCAATCTACTCATCTCAGCACATTCCAATATTTTCTTAATAATTTCTTCCTGTAATGGTATTTTCTCATTCTTCCAATTTTTAGCAAATACAATCCTAGCCGCTGTTAATACATTTACAATCAGGTACTTCAAATCTTTACTATATATATCAGGTAAAATTCCCAATAAGAAGATCTCTGGTTTCAAGTCTATATGTTTCTTTGTCATTTTTTCCAACCACATGCGAATTATAGTCCAATATTTTCTAGCATCCTCACAAGTCCACCACATATAGTAATACGAGCCGGGTATCTGATGACATTTCCAGCATTTTTCAGATTTGTTCTTAAACATTCTTGCTATTCTTGTCGGGGGAAAGTGCCACCTGTAAAACATCTTATACAAGTTTTCTTTATATGCTGTTGACATTGTCATTTTATAATTTTGAGATCACAATTTCTGCCATTTCTCCAGATCAATCCCATATCCAAAATTCTTCCCCCAAACAATCACAGTTTCTTTGACTTGTTCTTCCTCTAATTTCATTCCCAGTAAATAACCATATAATTTTTTAATCACCTTCTCATCAGTACCCATCAAGATCTTATCTAAATCAGTCTGCTTATCATAGAATCCCTCCGTTTTAGAATCTTCATCATACCTTGAATGTATTTGCGCATATGAAAACCAATTCATCCTTATACCTTGTTCCTCTAAGTTTTGGATCAATTTAAATTAACCCTTTTCATCCAAGAGTTCCCCATATCTAACTGTTTGTTCCTTCTTATAAATTATAGGATAGGAAAATGCTTCAATAGTCGATAACCAAACTGGAATTTTCAAATAACATTGTCTTTTTATCTTCTCCCAGTTTAACCACAAAGACTCCCGTATATAATATCTTCTAAAATACCCTTGTGTTTTAGTTCCTTTATACCATAGAAAAGCATGCCACCCCAACAACAGATCACGTCCTTCTAATGTCAACAATCTAGTATTTCTTAATGTTATCCATTCCTTAACCCACATCAAATTTGTAGCTGGTAATACGGCTCCCAATTAGGCAAACCAATCCTCCTCTTATTTTGTCATCTTGCAAAAGTTTTAACTTTATTCTCACTTTCTTATATATATTTCAATACAATTTTATTTAAATCTTCAAAATAATCTTTTCCAAGCCTAACTGGAATTGTTTGGAACAAATATAAAATTATGGGTAATATATTCATCTTGATTGTTGATATTCTCCCTATTAATGACAGTTGTAAACTTTCTCATTTCACCAAATCTAGTGCTATCTGCTGCTTAAGTTTGATATAATTATTCTCTTTTATAGTTTGAACGCTTGGCAACTGACTCGCAGTTACAATCTCATGGTCACATGATTGCCCTTTGTGATCTGTATTGCCAGCTTCTGACCAGGAAAGTCAATGGCGAAGCTGGCAGAAAGTTACATATGGGAATTACATGACATCAGACATCAGACCTAACAACGATGTGGGATTTGCCTAGGGTGGCAACCAGGACTGCCACAACTGCCATTGTAAATTGATGCGGTCACATGGTGCTATGCTTTATGGCTGAGTTACTTAGAAATGGACTTCCCAGCCCCTACTGTCATTAAGCCAGCACAATCTCTAAAAAGTTAGAACTCGGATAAAAACTCAGAAAGTTTAAATGATAAATTAGAAAAGAGTTACAAGTTTCTTTTTTAAAAAAATAAGCAAGACTAAACTTAATCAACTATTAAAGGCCTAATGAAATTTTTTTTTTTATATTTTATTTAAAAGAGAAAAAAGGGGGGGGTGTTAATTCCTGCATTTGAGATGAATGGGACTTTAATCTTGGGAACCTCCTTGGAAGGATTTGCTTTTCTTGCAGATCTTAGCAAGCTTAAGGTTCGTAATGGGATAATCAAGAGAGCCTTTACTTTGGGACATGTTCATTTGAGAGCCCTTCTCCCCTTTGGTTTCTGTCATTCACTCATTTATTCATTCCTTCTGTTCTGTCCTGGTCAAATTGCAATCCTGGCATTCAAATTCATGCCTGCCTTATTCTTACATCTTGAAGGAACTTGAACATTTCTCTAGGGAATCTGATCTCCTGCTCATTAGTCTATGGAACTCAACCTCTGCCTCTCCTGTAGTCCACTGCTAGCCTTTGACCAATTGGCATGACATCATGCATGTACAATATATGCATAGCAAAGCATAGCATAGAATATAAACATCAGTAATTTAAAGAACTGTTCCTTGCTGTAACAATGTTCAAAGAATGAATTGGGTTGCATGAAAAGACCATCTAAAATATAAGGGGAAAAATTCTTCATTTTTTGTTTTTCCATTTTTCTTCCAGGAAATCAAAGTGACATATGCACCTTTTAAATTTTCCACAGCACAAAACCTATGGTACAGGTTCAGCTAAGGGATAATGACTGCCCAAGATTATTCAGTTATTATTATTTCAAGGCAGAGGATGGACATGAACCTAAATCTCTTTCTTCCTAAATCCAAAGCCTTTATCACTGTATCGTCATAAATTCTATCTGTATTTTAAACCTATATAAAACCTAAATCAAATCTATGCAGCAGTTATTAATAAATAAATCTACTGAGTTGGATAAGCACTTTGAAACAAATGAATATTATTTTTCTTTATAATTAATACTCAATTATTCATCACATTCATAAACTGCTTTTATGGTAATCCACAACTGCAAAGTACTTGTTTCCAAAATAATGCAATTAAATTCTACACATGGACAGAAGCACCAGGAAAATGTTGTTAATGCAATATCAAAGTTAACACTTCAAATTACACTCAGAAACTAACTGGACTGCAATTTTGTTTTTTTAAAGTTGGCAGAGCAAGCTCCTACAATACCGATTAGTAGACTGTGTTTATAACTTGAATCAATGGAAATACCTGCTTGATCTTCACACAGCAGCCCAAATGAAGAGACCTTGCTAGCATAAATGTAACTAATGCTGGCAAAAACAAAGCTTTGGCCCAGAGATCACTACTATATAGATAATTAATCGCTAGGCCTAGGAAATCTAAATCTGCAAAACTTTTATGCTTCTAATTCCTTGAATGCATCTGAAGAGAGTTATGAAAACATTTATGATAAAGCTCTCCCTTCAAAATCTTAAACATTATGTGAGGAAGCTTATAATTACTTTTCCTCCAACTTAAAACATTCGAGGGACGTGAGCAGCACTGATCTTCACAGATTATATTCTGACACATCGCTAGAATGCCAATAAAGTTTCAAAATGCTTGGAAGATCAAGAAACACTCTTTTCTAACTTTCTACAGAAAAAGCTTGTTGTGAGTCTCCAGAGATATTTATTTTGTAATGGAGCATGCTTTGAAAGACTTGATTTAATTTATGCATTTAGCTCCTGAACTTCACCACTTTTTAGAGTGTTTCTCTGTTAAACAAAAGCATTTGAAGCCAATAGGGTTGGTTAGTCTATGAACACTTTTATTATAAGTCTAAGCAACTTGCTTAGAAGTAAATGGTTTTTAAAATTGATACCATAGGAAGGAAATATGTCTAGGATTAGACCATTAATCTGAAATAATGCCTAGTGAACTGAATGAAATTAATATCACTGTAAGAATAATTTGACTGAGCTGTTAAAGCTTCATAGTTTTAACATGTTCAGTAGGTAAACATGGTTGGAAAGTCTATCATATAGCCTTCCATTACTGTAAGTAAATAATGGATCCATTAAAAACAAGTACAGTCAAAGCATTGCTGGGATTCAATTTTTTTTACGATCGGTTCTGTGGGCGTGGCTTGGTGGGCATGGCAGGGGAAGGATACTGTAAAATCTCTAGTCAGAGGTGGTATTTGCCGGTTCTCTGAACTACTCAAAATTTCTGCTACCGGTTTTCCAGAACTGGTCAGAACCTGCTGAATACCACCTCTGAGTCAAAGGTATCTAAACCCCCATCATGTTCCCGCTCTTCTCATCTTTTAATTGCACTGTAATGTTTGACTTTTTTGTATTAATTTATGTATGTTTTTTAGTTTATATCATTTCTATCTTTTATAATTGTAAGCTGCCTAGAGTTAACATGAGGTAAGATGGGCAGCCAATAAATGTTACAAATAGATATAAACCACAGAGAAGAAAAAAGATGACAAAATAAGTATTATGATATCACTACACATAAACCTCAGGCTTTTGTATGTGAGAACTGAGTAGTAAAAGGAGCCAATAATAGAAACAACTCAGATAATTTTATACCCTGCTATGACATGAGTATTGAAATACTATATATTTGGTCAATAATCAGCAAACAATATATTTAAAACAAAAACAAAAACAAATACCAAAAAATGTGACAAATCTATTTAACAAAGATAAAGCAACATATAAAAATGTGACATGTATTCCATAATGGTGCATTAATTTACTTGTGAAAGTATAAATCTAAAAAGTAGAATATGTATTTATCATCTGAAGACAAGATAATCAGTATATATTAGAGTGATAAATAAAATTAGAAGTAATTATTTCTGTAACAAGTTATACCTCATTTTTATTGTGGTAACACAGCATTTCGCTCGTGCACAAGGGATTCAGATCTTTTAGAACATAGTTCATGTTGTGTATGCAATATGAGTAATAAAGTGTGAGCTTGGAGTAAATGCAGGGTTCTGGCCCTGCACTTCTGATTGGCTGTTAAGCGGCCAGACCGGATTGGCCCATTCCGGGGAATCCGATTGGCCCTTAACAGAGAGTTCTTATTGGTTATAAGAGCTAGCGTTCCTAGCTCGTTATTGGTTAAACATTACAAGGTTTGCCTATATAAGGCGGGTTTTACTGCTGTTAAATTGAGTAAGTCACGATGTAAATAAAGAGCTGAAGTTCACCGTTCAGAGGCTTGTCTCCATTCTTTCTCGCCCATGCTCAAAACTTAACACTGGCGACGAGGGTGGGATATGGAGACATCTGAACCAACGGAACCAAGAAGAAACACCAAGCACGTGACAGATGACGCCAACAACGGAACCATGTCCAGAAGCATCGTACCACCCGCTCCGTTCGATCCAACAGAAGAGGACTGGGAGTCCTACATGGATCGCTTCCAAATGTTCCTTGAGGCGAACAACTTAAAGGACGCCACACCAGGAAAGAAACGGGCGGTGTTCCTAATGCATTGCGGTCCAACCGTATTTAAGATGGCTAAAGCACTAGCCAAACCCCGAGAAGTGAAGGCCAAGGATTGGGATGACCTCGAACCTATCCTGCGAGCCCACTACGCTCCGACCGTGCCTTCGCTCGTGAGACGCCACGAGTTTTATCAAAGAAGCCAGCGAAAAGGAGAAAGCGTGGCCGACTTCATAGCAGACCTCCGAAATTTGGGAGGCCTCTGTGGATTCACCGATCTAGAAGAAGCACTAAGAGATCGCATAGTTCTGGGATTAGATGCACCAGGCGTCCAAAGCAAGCTGATGGTGAAAGGCGACATCAGCCTTGCCGACGCCATCGCTGATGCTACCGCAGCGGAAGCAACCAAGAAGTCGGCTGCACAACTACGCCGAAACCACACTCTGGTACCACCACCGGCCAGCGAAATCTCACCTAGTTCAGAAGGGCAGCTCGCGACAACGCACCACGAGGACCTCTCTTCATCGTCAGACAGCGACGAAGAAGGGGTCCATTGACTGCGGTCTGACTGAGACCACTACCTGAAGCCCGTACGCCCTTGCGCTGGCTGTGGAGCCAACCATGCCAGGTCCAAATGCAAATTCCGCGACGCACTCTGCCATGAGTGCAGGAAACGAGGCCACATCGGATGGGTCTGCCACAGCTTGCCAGGACCCAGCCAGGCCTCAAAAGGGGCTAACTGTTGCCAATTGACAGGAAACCGTCCTGTAAGGCGAGCGCCAGCAAACCACTCCTACAGAAATTGAGCTTTGCAGAGAGAAGAGGCTCACCATACTATCACTATCGGTCATGCCTCAGCCTTGGACACTAAGAAAACCTGAGTCATGGTAGCCATCGAGAACCAGCCTTGCCACATGGAGGTCAACTTGGGATCGTCCCTCTCGATGGTGTCTGGGAAGACACTCAAGCAATTCATCCCCACAATTCAACGCCAAGATCTCCGTTTCCAACGCCTCATCCTCAAGGACTACCAGGGGAATCGAATCCCCATCATCGGGTCCTGCCGAGTCCGAGTCTCCTTCAAGAAGCACACAGCGTACTTACCTTTAACGGTTATCGATAGAGATAGGCCTAGCCTACTGGGCCTCCAATGGTTCGCGCCACTCGGCATTGAAGTTAAAATTAGTCCTAAAAAAATTCCAAGAAGCCGGTCTTAAGGTTAAAAAAAACAAATGTAAATTGTGTACTGACAGTGTTGAGTTTTTAGGGTACCTGATTGATAGCCAGGGCATTCACCCTACCGAAAGCAAATTAAAAGCGATCAAAAATGCTCCCAGGCCACGAAACAAGGCCGATTTCCAGGCGTTCCTAGGCCTCATCAATTTTTATAATGTATTTTTACCGCACAAAGCAACTGTCGCTGAACCATTACACCAATTGTTAGATAAAAAAGCAATTTGGTTATGGGGTTACTGTGAAGAACAGGCATTCCGAAATGTTAAAAAACTGCTCACTTCTGACTCTGTACTCATGCAGTATAACGAGACTTTGCCATTAGTTATAACCTGTGATGCATCGCCTTTCGGGGTGGGTGCCATTTTGAGCCACGTACTGCCTAATGGGAACGAAGCCCCTGTTGCATATTTTTCAAAGACTCTTTCAAAAACGGAGCGGAACTATGGACAAATTGATAAAGAAGCCCTCGCAATCATCTCAGCTGTGAAAAGATTTCACGAATACGTGTATGGCAGGGTTTTTTACTATTGTGACTGACCACAAACCGTTGCTAGGGATAATAGCCGGAGATAAGCCAACTCCCTACATATTATCCCCTAGGATGACCCGATGGTCAGAATTCTTAGCTGCTTATAACTGTCGGCTGCAATACCGCCCAGGGAAAGCCATTCCCCATGCCGATGCATTGAGCCGAGCACCACTTCCAGAGATTCTCGACGATCCGGCACCGACGGTAACCACGTTGCAAATCGAGGCACTCAACTTGCCGTCACTGACCGCTCGAGACATCGCGAGAGAAACCAAACACGACCACACCCTAGCACGAGTCCTAGGCTGGGTAGAACGCAGATGGCCATTGGACCAATTATCAGATGACTTCAGACCATTCAAGTCTCGACAGACCGAGCTCTTCTCCCAGAAAGGCTGTGTCATCTGGGGCGATAGAATCGTTATCCCAGAACGGCTGCGAAAAGCGCTGCTGAGAACTTTGCACGATGGCCACCCCGGCATTGTGCGAATGAAAGCCCTTGCATGAAGCTACGCATGGTGGCCGGGCATTGACAAGCAAATCGAACAGTCAGTTAAAGCTTGTCCCAAATGCCAAGAAGTCAGCAACGCCCCACCAAAAGCCATGCCTACTGAATGGGAGACACCTCGTGGACCCTGGTCCCAAATTCACCTGGACTTCGCGGGACCAACCAAGGGCCACGCCTTCCTTCAATGCCTACTCAAATTGGCTTGAAATTCATCACATGACGACCACGACCTCCAAGGCGGTTATCAAGATTTTAAACAGACTCTTTGCAACCCACAGATTACCAGATGTCCTGGTATCCGATAACGGCCCACAATTTACTGCACTAGCATTTGAGCAGTTCCTTGCTGACCGCGGCATCCGCCATGTGCTCACCTCGCCTGCGCACCCTGCGACCAATGGCTGAGCAGAACTCATGGTCCAATTTGTGAAGAAAACCTTGCAAAATGTAGACTATGACAACATTGATGACAAGGTCAATCAAATCCTCTTCTTGCAACACATCACCCCACATAGCGTCACCAACAAAACTCCCGCTGAACTGCTAATGGGACGAAAGCTCCGCTCCCACCTCGACTAGTTGCACCCTGCTTATGAACCAGAAAAACCACTAGGATCCAGTGGCCGCTGTCGCACCTTCCAGGTAGGAGACCTGGTTTATGCAAAAAACCTATTAGGCGACCCATTGTGGGTGGAAGCGACAGTAGTACGTGTAACTGGCCCCAGATGCTACCTTGTGCAATGCCTTGACGATAAACTTTGGAAACGGCATATCGACCAATTACGGTCGTGGCTTGCAGCGGCCAGTCCGCAACTCCCTTATGACCAAACTGAGGGGGGGGGGAGGTACGGAAAAGGATGAAGTCCTAGGAAACCCATTCGAAAGAAACGACGATTTAATAGAAACTCAGGAAGCGGAGCCGGAGGGAGAAACGTTTGCACCTCAGGGAATTGCAGAAAATGTGGGCAACGATGTAGAAGTGAACTCTGAACCAGAGGCAGCCCCACTGCCAAACAACGATCTACCTCAGCAGGATTGCAACTAGCCGATACAACGAAAATCAAAGAGACTAAAAAGACAACCGTCCTATTTAAGGGACTATGTAACTGCACCCTGAACTAAGAAGCCAGGGGAAAGGGGTGTTGTGTATGCAATATGAGTAATAAAGTGTGAGCTTGGAGTAAGTGCAGAGTTCTGGCCCTGCACTTCTGATTGGCTGTTAAGCGGCCGGACCGGATTGGCCCGTTCCGGGGAATCCGATTGGCCCTTAACAGAGAGTTCTTATTGGTTATAAGAGCCAGCATTCCTAGCTCGTTATTGGTTAAACGTTACAAGGTTTGCCTATATAAGGCGGGTTTTACTGCTGTTAAATTGAATAAGTCACGATGTAAATAAAGAGCTGAAGTTCACCCTTCAGAGGCTTGTCTCCATTCTTTCTCACCCATGCTCAAAACTTAACAGTTCACTTAGAACTTTTCTGACCTTTCAAGGAATTTATAAATTGGGGCAGGATATAAGCAACTCTAATATCCCCACAAAATTTATAATGCCATAATACATATGAAATGGTTTCAATTTCCTTGTGGACATGAGCTGGTAGAGTCGGTTAATTGGATTTTTGAGTCTCTATCTTGCAGCAATGCAGATAGTTAGATGTTGTACCTGGCTTTGAAAAATGCTATCCTTAGCTTGGAAAGGTTAGATTTTGTAGATATTTTGCTGGTCCACAAATGCCCTTATTTATCCAATTTCTGTCATGCTGGGGCAGCCTATTAACTGAAACTCTGTATACCTAATTCTTTGGGTTAGCTGTTTTTTGCTCAGTCATATCCTAAAGAAATAAATAATCATACAGATAGCCTGTGTGGTACCAACTTCTGCTCTATGGCCTAGTTTCAGGGAAAAGAAAAATGGGTCTGGTTTTCAGCTAATAGTTTATCCTCCTCTTCCAAGATGTTACCTGGATTGCTGCATTTCTATCTTAAGACTTAATTGGTATTTGCTTTTTCTTTGGGTACAACAAGGATTGATCTCAAAAAAATTGTTTGCATTGTTTCCAGTGCTTCTTTCTTCACATAAATCGTTAATTGTGCATCATATAGGAATTGAGCCAGTGGTTTGGCCTCAAAGTCTCACTTATTTTGGCTATACCATGCAGGGGAATTCACTGAAGAATGAAATTATGGAAGAGTTTGTGGTCAATGGAAACCAAGCCATCAAAGAACATGGTAGTTTGACTCCATCAAACCTGATACCAGCCAAAGAATAGAACAACTCAAAGAAGTAGCCCAAGATCGGAAGATGTGGGGAGACCTGGCCCATAGAATCATCAAGAGCTGAACACCATTGAATGGATAACATCATTATCATCATAATCATTGGCCTCAAAAAATGTTTATGTTTCAGGGATTCCCTGCTTGTGTAAAAGAAAGGCTTAATAGCACTTGTAGATCTGAGAGCTAGCTGCCATACACTGCAGGTGCTCTTATAGAGGAAGGTCATTATAAAGTGTTCAAATACAGTAGTCTGTTCTAATGTGTGCCCTTCTCCTCTCTGGGACTATTGGATACCTCTCTTAGCAGAGAAGAGAATATTAATATTTTTCTAAATTAAAATCTAGGTAAGATTAGTATTCACACATAACTAACTTGTGCAATAGATTTTTGGGACCTATGACTCATGAGATTATTGTAAGTATTACTAAAAGTTGCACAGTTGAGCAAGTGGCCAGTTTTAAGTTTCTGGGTGTTGCCATAAAAGAGGACCTGACCTAGAAACTTCCAGTTTGCGTGGCTTCGGGGCAGCAGGAATTCGCGACAGCTCGCGATTCCTGCTGTGCTAGCCATCGAGGTACCCCCGATCCAGATGGGTCAGGGGGATATGGCTGCCCTGTAGGGACAGCTGAAGAGAGAGGGGAGTCGGATAGGGAGGTGGGGGCATCGCAGACCCCCCCCTTCTCCGGGAAAACCCCTTTTTCCCAAGGCGGTGGAGCGGCGGTCAGCAATGGCCGCCACGAAGAAGCCAGCAACCGGGTAAGAACTGTGCTGGAGGAAGTGTGAAGAGTGAAAGTTCTGTCTGAGCCGGGTCAAGTAACACCTTTTAAATTGCCTGGAATTGAGCTGCTTGTTGCTGGAGGATACATTGTATCCCTAAGAAGAGCGAAAAGCGGCAGAGAAGCTGTTAAAGGGAATTTTTTTTTTTTTACTCTCCCACCCCACGGAAAAAGCAGAAATATTTGGATATATTAGACATTGAAAGTGGATTGCTTTGAAAGCTAAGATAAGAGACAAAGGGATTTTTGGACATTGAAAAATGTGAGAAATTGGAAAATCTCTGCTGGAGGTATGGATTTTTGATTATTTAAAATTCTCATTGCAAGTGGGAAGGGAGAAAAAAAAAATTGGAGCAGAAGCTGAAAAAGGAGGAGATTGACTAGAACGTCTTTGTGGATCCCAAAAGAAGATATATGGTAATTGGACCTCTTTGATTAAAAATTAATTCAGAAAGAGAAAGAGAAGAAGGAAGAAAAGTATTAACTTTTGGAACTTTTTTTCTTTTTTTAATTGCTTTTGATTGTCTTTGATTAAAAATATTTGTGGTTGTTTTGGAAAAAGTTTCCCTTTTCATAATGGCATCGTCTGTGGATGAACTAGAGATTGAATATCAAAAATATAAAAAAGAAGATACTTTGGGCGCTTTGTTTCAATTTTTAGAAATGGCGTTATGTTCTGTTGAAAAGTTGATTACGCAGCAGAAGGACTGGGACAAGGAAGAAGAGGAAGAAGAAGCCATCTTTGATGAACAATGGGTCCCTTCTGGAGAGGAGGAGAAAAAGGATAAGAAAAAGGGGATTTTAAGAATTATAAAAACAACCAAAAGAGAGAAAAATGAGCGAAAAGATGGAGGCAAGGTTAGAAAGCAAAGGAAAAGGAGCAAGAAAAGCGAAGAGAAAAAGCAAAGGGGTAGAAAGGGCAAGGAGAAGAATAAGCAAGAGAGAAAGGGGGGGAGGAGAAGCCTTAATGGGGGGAAGCAAGACCTAAGGAAAAAAAGTTTATTTAGAGACAATGGGTGAATTTAATTTAGATTAAAAGAGGGATTCTGGAGGGTATATAAGAGTGTGTTTTTATATGTATATTTAGAATATAAAATTTATTATGTAATTTTAGAATTTTTTTTAAACAGAATCCCAAGAAAGATTGCTATATGTAGTACTTCTAAGTTAGGGTAATGAGTTATAGATGTTACTCCAATTGGTGTACAGGAGAAGTATAGTAAAAGAAAAAAAAGATGAATGGATAATTGGAAATAGAACAGACAAAGAATGTTGTTGAAAATGGTAATAAGATATGGAAGGATATATATGCTTTTTTTTTTTTTTGGATTTTGTATATTGATAAAAGGCAATAAAATTTTAATTAATAAATAATTTGGATGGAAAAGAGAAGTAGGGACAAGATATGAAGTTAATATTAAATGAAATATTGATATTATAATCTGGAAATGTTATGCCTTATTGGTCTATTATTATTATTTTTTCTTAGAAAAGAATTTATAAGCTGCTATGCCTTGATTTTTTGTGCATTGTTTTTATAAAACTGATAAAAATGGTTTTTATATATATATATAAAAAAGAAAATGATAATAAGATTTGGAAGGAGATATGGGTTGAATATGATGTTTGAATTTGTGTCTGTGTAAAGAGTTTTAACCCGGGAACAGACAACCTTCAGAAAAGATCTTTTAGTTTTGTTTATGTTTTGTGTTTGTATGTTTGTGTATTGTGCTTATGGTAAAACTAACAAAATTTGTTTTTTATAAAAAAAAAAAAAAAAAAAGGAAAGAATCAATAAAACCTTGGAGGAATGTTAGACGAGAATAATTTATACAAGCCAGAAAGAAAAGAATATGATGACTATAAAATGGATAAATATGGAAGAGAAATGAAATTGAATAGGAGTAAAGAGAAATAATGAGAAATTTGCTGAAAGATGTTTGTGTGTCCATATGGAGATGGGATAAATTGGAATTATGCTGTATAAAAATAATGTTTTGTTTGACTTGTAAGGATTTACAATGTTAAGAGGTTTTATGTGTTTATGTATTTAATGGTTAATGATGTGTTGTTTTATCTTTAAAATTAATAAAAATTTGTTTCAAAAAAAAAAAAAGAGGACCTGACCTGGACGGCTCATATTGCAGCACTGGTCAAAAGGGCCCAGCAGAGATTATGCTACCAGAGACTACTCAGAAAACAACAACTGAATGAAAAACCGCTGGTGACCTGCTATCGCTGCACCATAGAGAGTATCTTAACCTTTGTATAGTTTGCCAATTGCACAGTGGCAGATAGGAAAGCACTCCAAAGGGTTAACATCATTACCCAGAAGATCATTGGTTGCCCTCTCCCCTCTTTGGAAGAGCTTTATAGCTTCCGCTGCCTTGAGAAAGTTCAAAACATTCTCAACATTCTCCATTTCATCCTGGGCACCCTTTTTTTGAACTATTACCATCTGGCAGATGTTACAGAACAATAAAAACAAGGACAAATAGGCTGAAAAACAGCTTTCATCCCAGGGCAGTAGCTCTTTTGAATTCTACTGTATAGTGCAGTGTTAGTGCGGTGTTGGGGGTTTTCGGTTCAATGTGTGGAGTGTGAAGGATGTGTGTTTATGTTTTTTTTTGTGGTCCTGATGTACACTGAAGGGGGGTGTTTGATTTCATTGTACAAGGTGCAATAACAATAACGTAAAGTAAACTAAATATAATAATCTGAGATATTGATGAAATATACCAATTTGGATTTGGCTAGAAAGTCTGGACATTCTAATTCAAGTTATTTAGTAATTATTATTCTATTTAAAGGTAAGCCATAATTCCCAAGAGTTAACATAGCACTGTGTCCTGATTAGCTATTATCTCCCAAATGCTCTTTAATCTTTTGATCAGAGCATGAAAGCCACTACACTAATTCAACAAGAATTTAAAACATGAGGTAGAGATGTAAAAGAAATTGCCATAGATTTCTGTGGCAAGATTGCTCAAAAGACACATGCAGCAATTAATGAAAGGCTACAAGCCACAATGAACTTTTTTTTTTTTAACATCATAAGGTTTATTTCAAATGCACCACAAGATGCATTTAAAAGAAAAAAGCAGTGAAAGTATGCTTTGTTAAGTTGCATATAAAATGCTATTAGAAGCAGCTTTATTTTCAACTGGACAAGTTAGTGAAAGCTACTTTAAAAGTTCCCCCTTATCATCAAAAATTATATATAGAACTATATTTCTTAAATGAAGTTGTGAATAATAATATTAAGGACAAACACATACAAAGCCAAGATGGAGAACAGACAACAAATGCCACCTCTGCAAAAAAAAGCTGAAGAAACAGTGGACCATCTAGTTAAGTTTCTGTTTCTGAAGCTTACCTAGGATTGGTGATCATTTGCTCCTGGTTATAAATTTGTTTCACCTTTGAGTCTACATAATTGTCCACCTTACTATTGACTAGTTTTGCTCCTTCCTAAACTTGACAGAGCAGATCAAACTAATTTTAGTCTAATAGAAGTTAATGTGTGGTGTTTAGCAGTACACCACACTCTGGACTGGCATTTTCATTATAATATTAGCAAAACTGGAAATTCTTAATGCCTTATTCCTATTATTCCTTCCTATAAAAGAAAGGAAAAGAAGGAGGTGAGAGCAACAGCATTTCAGGCACACATGAGTAAGTTGCAAGTATTCTGCCAGCCTGATATTTTGAAAAATGTTCCTTATCAATACGTGGATGTTAGAATTGCCCCTGGGCAAGCACAGAATGCTACATTTACAAACGGAGAAAAACCAACTTAAATCACTGAATACATTTGTGTGTACTGTCTGAAAGAAGAGTCTTAAAATCAAGATTAATATGTACATTTTACAGGACAGCCTCAAAAAACAAGCAGAAAAAGCCAGGCTATGCATTCAATGAGCTTTGCAGAAATGATGCAAGAAAGCAGAGCTTTGTGCCACATGCATCAAATATAAGAAAATAGAACTTCTGCTCCATTATCACACATTGTTGTTGGAAAATTTGGAAACTGTTGGGCTATACTTATCAGTGGTGTCTGTGGGAAGAAGTCAAAATAGGAAAATTGGCTATTACAATTAAAAAAAAAAATCAAAGCTCCACCACTTTAAGTGCATGCAACATTCAGAAATATTGAAATGGAGCAGAGCCATACAGGGGGACATTTTCCATATGTAAAAGACAGACTTGCTTTTTGCGAGCTGGCCAACTATATAAATTATATATATAAATTATTTATTTATTATATCATTATAATCCTATAGGCATTTCTGTGTGTATATATAAGAGCAGTGTAATCCTGAAAATAATCAGATGAAAATTTCCAGATCTTCTTTAAAGAATCTGTAAAATCACCAGAATATAAATAAAACCAACAGATACATCTACCATCCTTGCTATGTTAATCCTACTCTATGCTATGAAAACAATAGTAGATTCTTACAGCTTGTAGACAAGTTTTTTTAAAGAATGAATCTGAAGTGTCATGAATAACTCAATCACTTTGGCATCCAATCTCAGATGGCAAGCTTGAATGAAATTGACTCTGTAATTATATCCCCAGTTTATTCACCAAAAAGCCCACTGATCCTCAGTGTGTCTCCATGTTCTGTAAGCCAAGTCCAAAATTTAATGGTGCAGAGAATGGATTCTTTACACAACAAAATTTCTGTGTTTGATATTATGATCTCAGATAATTAATCTTCTTTTTAGTATAAAACAAATAAGAATATCAGTCATAGATTTCTCCAATTTTCTACACACTGAATTCTCACACTTTACATTTTTCTCCCTAATGCAAATCTATCTACCAGCAAAGTTCTCTGCAGAACTTCAGAAACATTGGTCTGGCTATATAAATTTGTAGGTAGATAGATAGATATGGATAGATGGATAGATAGATGATAGACAGACAGACAGACGGACAGACAGACAGAGAGACAAATAGATAGCTTTTCAATAATTTCAGCTAGCTTTCTTGACAATCCTGAAAATCAAGGAACAAAGAAACTTCAGAACTGATCAGAAAATCTCGGCTTGCAAGCAGGGGTGGGATTCTACCAGTTTGCACCTATTCGCTAGAACCGGTTGTTAACATTCTAAGCAGTTCGGAGAACCTGTTATTAGAAGAAATTACTGGCCTAATTCTGTAAGGAAGGCAAGAAGGAAACATTCTGGTGTTGTTTATAGAAACTGCCTCTCCATTAACCCTTACTACATTCTTGGCAGGACTTGACTTCCTGTCTCAGGAACTACTCTGGAGTTTTTTTCCCCTCCTTTTCTGGTACTTTGCTTGTGTGGAGTGACCCTTCAAAGTTACAATGGCACTGAAAAAAGTGACTTATGACCCTTTTTCACACTTACAACTGTTGCAGCATCCCCACAGTCATGAGAGGTCAGGTGAGGAGATGTGTGCCTTGATGTGAGTGATGTTGAGTTGGCCACACCCAGCCAATAACATGACCACCAAGCCACATCCACCAACTAAGCCACACCCACAGAACCAGTTGTTAAAAAAAATTGAATTCAACCCTTGCTTGAAGGAACAGATCTTCTCATCCCTGGCAGGACTCAGTTATGTTTTAGGAATAGTCTGTGTTTGTTAGAAAAAACAGACAAAGCGAAATGGCACAAAGCAATAGAGTGCTAGAGAGGTTTCAAAGAAAGGCTGATGGAGAAAAAGCAGCTTCACTATCCCATTCCTATATTTACAGCCATAAAAGTTTGAGCCCTTGTCTGTTCTGTTATCTTAGCACTCATTAATTCAAATAATTTAATCCTGCCTCATTCATGCTGAATTTCATAGAATCCTAGAGTTGGAAGGGATCATAGAAATCTTACATCTCCTTCTTTGCAGTTTTAACAAATCGGTTCTGGCTTTGATCTCTGAAGGAAATAAGTTTATCCCCCCTTTTGTGCAATAACTCTTCAGATTTTTAAAGACTTCTGTCATACCTCCTCTCAGTCATTATTTCTATAGATTAAAGATCTTTCGCCATTCCTCATAGGATTTGTTTCCCAAACTCATCATTCTGATTTCCCTTCTTTGCACTTGCACACTAATTTTTTGATGTCCTTCTTGAACCAAAGTTCTTAGAACTGGATACAGAATTCCCAAAGGAGTCTGATTAGGACAAACTAGAGGAAATCAGGACCTGTTTCCGGGATCTAAATTCTTTGTACCTCTAAGATTACATTTGCCTTTTAAAAAGCTACATCTTACTGCTTGCCTATCTTTAACTTCATATCAGTAGGGATGCCCAGAAGAGCCCTTTCACATGTACTACATACTTGTGCCTAATATTTTTCCTAACAAAATGCAGAATTTAGATTGGTCATAGTTAAATGCCATCCTATTAATTTCAGTTCATACTTCAACTTCAGCCTTTTCTATTTGAACTTCTTCTCTGTCATCTAAAGTAGGGGTCTCCAAGCTCTGTTTATTGAGGTTTCAAATACAGTATGTTCATTGACCTCCTCAAACATATGAAAACAATTAATAATGCTTTAACTAATAATAACAACAACAATAATCTATAGTCCCACTAGGGGTGGCTAAATAATATTGACCTCTATCTCTAATCCTGATCTAAAGAATTAATCAACTATCTAGTTTTATAAATTATATATGTATTCCCTCTCAATTGCTTTATTTAAGTCATTGATTAAAAAAAATTGAGCACCACAGGGCATAGGGAAAAGCCTCAAATTTAAAACTAAGGGCAAGTTTGATCCCATGTTCAGCCTGCTGGGAATTAAGTTGAGCTCCCAGTTGGATTGGCTGGACTAAAATGGAAATATAGCATTCTATTAATACAAGTGAAAAGAAAATTACTGGCCACAAAGTGCTGTGAACTGAGAAAGTGACTGAAATTCAAATAAATGCTAGTTTTGTTGTCTGAAAAGAGCTCTGGGAAAGAGTCTAATGAGAGGATACATTTCATTGGCCAGCTGCCAATATCAGAGACACCCCCCCATCATATATAAACTGGATTCAGCTTATATGGAACTGAAGTTGTAACTTGCATATTATTTATAAAAAAAAAAAAAAAAAACCATCCCAAAGCAGCAGGAAAGCCATTGAATTTCCAAAGTACCTTGGACAAATTATTTCAACTTGTTTTGAAGCAGATCTCTGATTCAGTGTATGTGTCTTTTTTGATGAGGTGATTTAATCAAATTTAATCCAATCATAAAACCACCAGTTTGAAGCTTCAAGGAATGTCCCTCTTATAGGGCTGTAACTTCTCTAATGATGCAACATGTGAACTCTGGATTCTTATATATCCATTAAATCTCAAGACAATATTTATCCGTCTGATGAGTAATTCTTCCTATGGGACGTAGCAAAGTTACTTGCACCATCAAGTAGGAGCCATGCCTTTGAAATTTTTTTGGGGGATAAACTGCCTTCTGTCCTTGGAGGCATTTGGATAAACTGTCTACCCAATTTATCTGTTTACAAATTTGGTAGAAAAGTTCAAATGTCATTGTGGCAAATAAATATAAATAATGCAAATAGTGGCATGTAATTTCATGGGGGATACTTATCATAATAATAGTCATTTGAAACACATGTTCCTATCAGCTCAACTCTTTTCTGTTCTGATCCATAGCTTTTCCACCAATGAAGATCACAGGATAGATATTTATCCCAGAGCTGTCAAACTCCGCAAACCGGATGCATCACACACTGACCACACCCCACCTGGTTTAGCAAAGGGGGGAAAGGTCCAGATATGTCACATGACGCCGCTGGGATGATGCAGGTTTGACACCCCTGTCTTACTTCTTTTATTTCTACAGTAGAGGTAATCCACTTTCAAGGGATCCAGATATCAAATGTTCTTTGAAAATATATCCCTCAGGGCTCATTGTATCTGGTTTGCTTTTGTGGGAATGACTTTTTAGTGGTGAAAGTAAGAATGAATTGCTGGTGATGGTTTCATAACTATAGGCATCATGATTGCATCATGTAATAAAAGTAGGGACTGGATGCACAAGGTAGATGCGGAAGTTGGAAGGAAGTTGGTTGGGAAGCTGGGAATTGAGAGTAGAATCATTGTCCTGATACCATCAATAATGTAATGTGTTACGTTAATAACTTTTTAATTTGACTTGAAAACGGATACATGCTCTTCCAACTTTTAGCTGAGATATCTGAACTCAGAGGAAGGGAAGATACTTCATTAATATTTAAAACCCTTAAAATCTGAGGTTGATCAAAGGTACTGATTTATATTGCATTTGCTTTCATAAAATTCCATCCAAATCACTTGTTGGTTGGACACAAATTTATTTTGCTACATCAAGCTTATCATGTTTGATCCTCACCCCAATGTTTAACATATTTATCTTTGGGGATACCTGATAAAATAAATACTTAGAGGGACTGATCCCATAATCTCATCATCTCTTCTATAGCTCCCTGCTGGTAACTGACTATCAGGAATAGAATTCTTATTTGTCTTTTGCATAACAGAAATTGTCCTTAATTGTTCCTGTGCAGCATTTAAACACTTCAATGTACACTTGAATACTTTGTTTTAAATGGTTCATTTCCCTATTGGACAATCTCTTATATGAGGCCTGTTACAGCAATAACAATAAGAAATTATTGATTTACTTTACTTCTGGATAGTCATTTTCAATTAATGCCACAATTGAAATGGAAAAAAAATAGCAAATTTCTTCACTGAATGACTAATATAGTAAGTAAAAAAACTATTAAAAATCCTAATTTGTGAAGGTTTAGTGCAAAATGGTAAAAATAAAAGAAGTAAATGCATTTAAAATAAAATTATTCTAATCAGCATCACCAAGATTTAAAACCATCATCATTATGCTTAGTGGACTGTATAACAATAAATAATTTCAAAGCTGTTTATCCACTTAATACTAATATATTAAAAAAAGGATAATAAGCAATGGGAATAAACAGGAGGAAGACAGAAAAATATGTTCCATACCATTTATATGGTTCAATGAAATAAAATATTACACGAAGACACAAAGTATGCTTGAATTCAAGTGCATCTCATATAGTACTTTTCCATCAGCCAATTAAAACTCAATTCTTTCTCCTTCCCTCCACAAATATATTGAAAAACGTTTAGGATTTATTTATTCAGATGCATTTACTTAGTTAAATCTCTAGATTGTTATACAGAGATTAGTCTTATTGAACTGAAGAGAACTTACTCAAAGGTACCCATTTACAAAATTGCTGCCTTACAGAGCAATTCTAAGCTCTGTTGTTATGTATTTTTTGTTATTAACATTTATAAGACAGACACAACCCTCCAAATCTCCAGGCATCATGTGATTAAAGTAAAAGAATATTGTATAACCAGCTAAAAATGCAACAATAAAATCACCAGGACAAACATACAACAGAAAATACAAAGCCAACAACTAAATTAATGCTTTTTTTTTTTTTAAAGTGGGAAGGGCTAAACCCAGGCAAAACAAAAGTGTTAAATAAATAAACATATTTAAAGGGTCGTATTTAATTAAAGCAAGTTCATTCCACTTTTCTACTTGTGAAACACAACCCACCAGGCCAGCTTTTTATGAGAAATGAAAGAAACAAAGGCTGAAAAGCACACACACTAACACTGACCTGTGTTGGCACTAGACTACACTTTTATAAATGGGAAGCTTTGTATTGATTTGGGTTGGGTTAAGGAGCGAAGCCCTCTTGCAAATGCCACCTCTTCATGGTTACTTTAATAAAAGGAGAAAGTTTCCTGGTGTGATGCAATTATGAATTTCCAACATCACAATACATTTAGCTTACAGACAGGTTTATTCAATGCCCTCCTTTGGCTGCACCTCACCCAATGCCATTGATCTCCCCAAGTTGAGCATTAAGAGGAAATGCACTACAAATCTTCTTGTTCAGCACTCTTGAATAATACAGTAGACTTTTGTGCTAAGGAAAGAAAAAAAATATGAAATGCTATTTTCGGATGAAATTCAGCATCTTCAATTAGCACAAAGGAATACAGGCTCCATAAATAAAAAGAAAGAAACCTTATATAAAACGGCAGCCACCATCTCAAGGAAATTTGTCATTATGTTCATAGGTTACATTTTAAAGACATGAGCAGAAAAGCATGGGGTGTTCATAATGTTTATTTTCAATTACTATTCCCGTAGAAAAATAATTTTACAGCTTTTAATTAATTTTTCAGTATTTAGTAGCTTATTAGGAAAAAAAGAGGGGAGGCATTTAAGGGTTTTCTTTACTTTTTTTTTTACCCAACACCTTTGCAATAACTCCTTAAGAATACTCTGGTCTTCCTGTGAGCTGCTCCTTTTCATATACTGCATTCAAAATATGATCAGCAAAACTTTAAGAGGGCAATTATGATACATGGGTAAAAAATAATAATTTGTGCACCTCCTAAAAGTTATCCAAATCTTCCATACTGATTCTCTGGGTCATCCCTTATATTTCGGCAAACAATTATGCCTTTTTTTTTTTTTGCAGGGTTGTGGAAATAGAATCCTTTGCTTCAAGAAAATGTATCTGCTCAGAAGGCATTGAACTCATGTCATTTCAGTTCCCAGTTGAATTCATGCTATTGATTTTCTTCAAGACAGCAATCAGACACAATGAGTGAACAAAGCAAGACAGACCCAAACCTACAATCAAGTTGAATTGAAACTCTAGTGTTAATTTAATTTCTACTGATTCAGCCACCAGGTGGGTTTTTATTATGAGTGAATCTTTCTTTTCTAATGTCTTGACCAAACTCCAAATATTAATGCTTCAGGTAAGAGGGAAGCTTGGTTATAGTGAAGCTGTACCCAAGAGATATCAGATTTCTTCAGATTTCCACCACCACCACCAATACCAAAAAAAGCCAAGCAAGTGGATGCATGGTTTGGAAAACCAAATAACCCAGAGGATGGGTCAGAGATAGTGCTCAGGCATAGTGCATAAATGCCATTGTTATTACGGTAAGTTAAAAATAAAGCCAGCTTTCTCCTCGTTGCATCTGATCCTTTTTCTCTGGAACAACCTAGAAGTTTGTAAGACAGACCAACAAGAATTATTGAGGCTGGCCTGCTGAACCCAATCCTAATGAAATGGACCTTATTGAGAAGAAAATGCTGCTCACCTATGCAGAGACAGCTTTATCCTTAGGGAGAGTGAGGCTGGTAGTGGGTTCTGAGGAAAAGGTAGAGAAGAAGATTGGGTATGGATAAAGTTAAAATTAAATTAAAATGTTCATACAGTCAAATTTTGTACACAGCCTGAGTTAACGGAAGGAATGACATCCCAGGAAGAAATGTATATGAGTTCAACAGGTTTTACCTCCTTATCAGGCTGCATAAGATGGATACATTGTAATAATTAATAATTTTGGAAATGGAAGGCAATTTCAATTCTATCCAGTGCTTCACTAATTTGTTTCAAAAAGTAGCCAAATATTTTCACATGATGGTTCTCATACTACATGGAGCTACAGGTATGGATCAGACACCTCACTTCATGGATTGACTTCTTTTTTGATCTGCTCCCAATAGTTTGCCTCCTGATAACAATTCTCAAGAATTTTCAACTTAAAACGCCCTTGACACCGCACTGTTAATAAATCATGATGTATTCCAACAGATAAAGTAAAGGTGTCAGTGCAAACAGATGCAAAGCAATTCCTATTATTCACCTTGGCCCTTTTGGTTCAAATCAAAATTACCAGTTGTAAAAATCTGGTACTCAGAATATTTGTTTTTATAATTTCTTTGTGCCCAATCTGTGAAAGAGTAGGAAGGAAGAAAAGGGACATACTTGGTATATTCCAATCCAGACTGTGTTTATAAATGCTATGATTTGTAACCACAAAGCATTTGAAGGGGGTACCATCAAGCTTTGTACTTCATCACACACATTTGCATTATCTCAAAGCTTATGTCCCCATCTTCATTCGTGTTTTGCTATCTTGGTACCCAGATTTTCTGTAAATATACCAGCAGACTATATCAGGAAATAAAGCAAGGAAAATACAGACTCTATTGTGTCTGGGTTTGTTCTCTTCATCATTTTATTACTCTTCCCTATGTTGGTTACTGTATTGATTTTTTTCTCTCTTAGTTGGTATCATTCATAATCAGGTGGATAACAAGCATTTCCCCAAGATTTCAAATCTACAGAGACATCTTGTGGGGGTCAATATTGATTTAATTTCCAAACAACACAGCCTATTTTAACTGGAACAATTTTTGTTTCATAGGTGTTTGTGGAACATCTTCCCCTTTAGTATTTGGAAAGAAATAGTTTATAAGAAGTTATTTCCAGATGTGGAGCTGCTTGCAATAACAGAACTATTTCTAAAAGCAGCCTGTATGAAGCTCTCATGGGCAGTCAAAAAAAATACCCAGTTGAATGGGTTATATATTTAGCCTTTCTTATATCTATCCTTTTTCTTTTGTACTGTTACATAAAACCTTCATATATATTTGATTTATTTGCTATTCTTTCATGTGTCAAGGAGTATTTTTAAATCAAGGGATTCCATAATTAACATACTTAATAGAATAAACCTCTGTTGTATACTCTGAAGCATTCTCTGTTTATTTTTGTGGAACTTCATTTTTTTCCTTTTTACAACATAGCATAAAACAAATATTCTCATATCTTCATTTATAGTCATTTGAAACCTTTTTTCAGGATACAAACCAGAGGTGGTTCTGACCTGTTCTGAAGAACTGGTAGTGGAATTTTTGAATAGTTTGGAGAACTTGCAAATATCACTTCTGACTGGAGATTTTATAATATCCTTCCTCTGCCACACCCATCAAGCCACACCCACAGAACCAGTAGTAAAAAAAATTGAATCCCACCACTGATACAAATCTTTCCAAGACAATATATAAGTAACACAGAACACTAAAATATACATTATCAATAAATCACTTGGCCTTCTGACAGAGTTGTGACTGATAGGTCTGAGTTTGTGTGTGTGTTTGTTGGTATGTAAGTGGAAGGTGTTAGATCTGGGAGAGTGGGTGCAAAGAACAGAGACGAGGCATCGAATAGTGACTCCAACTCTTTATTAGTGACTTCAGAACAGAGCAAAATACTAGGGCAGCAGCAGCTCCTTTTATAGAGCTGGCTGCTGTCACAACACCCAATGATTTGAGTTTGCTGTGCTGGGAGTGTCCAATCAGCAGCGATCTGCTAAAAGCCAATCAGATCAGCCAACAACGACCAATCACAATCTGCTATCAGTGGGCCAATCAGAAGTGCAGGTTTACGAGCCTGTCGTGGAAGGAAAACTATTAGAATTGCAAGCTAACGAGTTTGCTTAGTTCGGAACACCCCTCCCCCCTAGGTTCCATCTCAAGGGTGGGGTGATGTATTCTCACAGGTAGGCAGGTCGTCTCACCTGTCTACCTGATCTACGTTGCTCCACCAGTCTTTGCCCGGACTCTGGTTCCAGTGGGCTGTTTGTTGAACTCAGCGGTAATGGTGATCTGACTTCTCTGTTGGGTGACTCGGGATTGTCATCTCTACTCCCATCAAGGCTGTTATCTGGATTCTCTGGGATTGCTGATGCCGCCGTGTTGCTTCATGGAGAAATGACCATCTGCCCCGGCTCTTCTTTGGAAGGTAAATATTCCAGGTTTAGTATGGCTGATTGCTGGGTTTCAAGTACTGGGTCGGGTACTAGTTCATTTTCGGCCCCCTCGATTTCCCTCCCCCCGCTGGTTTGGAGTTCAGGGCTTGTGAAGGGGGTAGGTGCCAACCTGGAGCCTAGCTGGTCAATGTGGCACTTCCACAGTCTCCCATTAGCAGTTTGTAAATGGTAGGAATGGGGACCCGTAAGTTGAGTTATGGTAGCGGGGACCCACAATGGGTCACCGATAAAGTTTTTTGCAAAAAACGGGTCACCTACCTTGAACGTGCGATACTTGCTGCTGGACCCCAGGGGCCGATGTGTAGGCAGGGTGTAGACGTTCAAGATGTGATCGAAGTTTCTTGCCCATCAAGAGTTCGGCTGGGGTTTTGTTTGTGGTGCTCTTTGGAGTAATATGTTGGAGGAGAAGCATCCTGGTCACCTTGTCGTGGATGTTCCCTTGTTCCATCTTGTGTAAGGTTTTCTTTATGAACTGGACCATTCGTTCAGACCTACCATTGGCCGCAGGGTGAGCCAGCGATGTTAAAGCATGGCGTTTCCCCCGGTCTGCTAGGTACTGTTCAAATGCCAAGGCAGTGAATTGTGGGCCATTGTCTGAAACCAAGATATCTGGCAAGCTGTGTGTAGCAAATAGGCTGTTTAGTTTTTTAACGACTGCCTCTGTGGTGGTGCTCTTCATTTTGTGGACCTCAAGCCAGTTGGAATAGGTATCCACTGTTATGAGAAATGTATGCCCCTTGGTGGGTCCCGCAAAATCAATGTGGATACGGGACCAGGGACCTCGGGGTGCTTTCCATTCAGTTGGTGATGCTTTTGGTGGAGCTGAGCGTGTTTCCTGGCACTTGTTGCAGGTGGCAACACAGGTTTCTATTTGCTTATCTATACCTGGCCACCAAGCGTAGCTCCTTGCTAGTGCCTTCATTCGCATGATGCCCGGATGTCCATCATGCAATAGTTTTAGGACCTTATGCTGCAGTCTTCCTGGGATGACGACTCTGTCTCCCCATAAAACACATCCTTTTTGGGAGAAAAGTTCTATCTGCCTGTGTTTGAAAAGCTTGAAGGTGTCATTGAATTCGTTGTTAGGCCAACCTCTTTCCACTCAGCTGAGGACTCGTGCCAAACAAGGGTCCTTCCTTGTTTCGGATGCGATGTCTTGTGCAGTCAGTGGTGGTGAAGGAAGTGTCTCGATTTGTAGTGTAGCTAGGGTTGGAGCTGGGTCGTCCAGGACTTCTGGTAGCGGAGAGCGGCTTAAGGCGTCAGCGTGGGGAATGGCTTTCCCCGGTCGGTGTCGCAGTTGGTAATCGTATGCGGCTAGAAACTCTGACCAGCATGTCATTCTTGGCAATAAGATGTGGGGAGTTGGTTTATCCCCCGCCAAGATGCCAAGTAATGGTTTGTGATCGGTGATTATAGAAAAGGTTCTTCCATATACATACTCAAGGAATCGTTTGATCGCAGAAACAATAGCGAGAGCCTCTTTATCTAGTTGGCTATAGTTTCTCTCAGTTTTAGATAAAGTTCTAGAAAAAAATGCAATGGGCGCCTCAGTACCGTTTGGCAGGACGTGGCTCAGGATGGTTCCTACTCCAAACGGTGAGGCGTCACAGGTGACAGTTAAGGGTAAAGTCTCATTATATTGTATCAATACAGCATCTGATGTTAAAAGGTCTTTTACTTGCTGAAAAGCTCACTGTTCTTGATGTCCCCAGACCCAGGAAGCTTTCTTGTTGAGGAGCCTATGCAGGGGTTCAGCAACAGTCGCCTCCTGGGGTAGGAAGATGTTATAAAAGTTAATGAGTCCCAGGAAGACTTGGAGATCTGTTTTGTTCCTAGGTCTCGGGGCATTTTTTATTGCAGCCAATTTTTTCTCAGTAGGGTGAATTCCCTGTTTGTCAAAAAGGTAACCAAGGAATTCAACCCTCTCAGTACATAGTTGGCACTTGTCCTTCTTGACCTTCAGGCCAACATCTTTAAATTTTTGGAGGACCATTCTTAGTCACTTTTTTTAGTAGACTTCTAGTGGGGGCGGCTATCAAGACATCATCGAAATATGGCACGATCCCTTTTATGCCTTGTAGCAATCTCTCCATCAGACTTTGGAAGATGCCAGGTGCTACGCTCACTCCGAACTGGAGTCTGTTACATTTGAACGCATCTCTGTGCGTGACTGTAGTTTGGGCTTCTGCGGTCTCTGCATCTATGGGCAACTGCTGGTACGCCTGGGCTAGGTCCAATTTTGGAGGTGTTGGACCACAGGCACGGGGTAAGCGCTCTGCTGAAGTGCGTGGTTTAGGGTGGCCTTGTAATCTCCACAAATTCTCAAAGATCTGTCAGGTTTTATGGGGGTTACAATTGGGGTCTCCCATCGGGCGTGGTCAATCGGTTCCAACATGCCCTGGGCTATTAATTTGTCCAATTGTTCATCAATCTTTGGTTTGCGTGCAAAGGGCACTCGACGAGGCTTAAGGCGAATGGGCACAATATCAGGGCAGAGGTTAAACGATATGGGGGATCCCTTGTACTTGCCAACTTCTCGGTGAAAACTTCCTGGAATTCCTGGACAAGGGCCGCTTCCCAGTCATCACCTTCAGTCTGGTTGATGCCCGCCAGTTCGATTCCTAGTGGTGTGAACCACTGCAAGCCTAGTAAGCTGGGTCAATCTTTATCAATGACGGTAAGAGGTAGGATTGCGGTGTGGTCTTTGAAGGAGACTTGGACGTGGCTGGAACCAGTGACTGGGATCCTATTTCCTTGGTAGTCCTTTAATATAATTCTCTGAGTGCTGAGGTCCTGGCAACGGATGTCAGGGATCAGCTGTTTGAGGGTTTTCCAGGAAACCATTGAGAGGGAAGACTCGGAGTCGACTTCCATAACGCATGGTCGATTCTCAATGGTGACTTTTACTCGGATTTTTCTTGCATCAAGGGATGAAGCATGGCCAATGGTGATGGTTTGGTGTGCCTCTTCTCGTCTGGTAGAAGTGGCTGGTGCTCGATTTCTGTAGTAGTGGTTCCATTGGTTGCTTGGGTGGTCCCGATTTACTGGTGGGGTGCCTGTTGTCTGCCGGAAATTATTTTCTCTTTGGTTTGAGCTGGACCCTCGCTTGCTTCTACAGACCTTTGTGATGTGGCCCCTCTTTCCACAGGAACGGCAGAGGGCGTCTAGGAATTTGCAGTCTGATCGTGGGTGGTTTCCCCCACATCCAGCACACTCATATGAGGGCTTACGATTCTGTTGATCTCGCCGATCGCGTTCTGACCTGAGTCTGTTGACCTCCTCTTCCTCGCTTTCTGAAGAGGATTCGAGGTCTTCATGGTGGATGGTAATTGTGTGCCTCTCAGAAAGAGGTGTAGTGTCACTGGCGAGTTGGTGGTGTGGTCCGTTTGCTTGGCGCATTCGAGCTGCCGACTTCCTGGTTGCTTCTGCTGCAGTAGCATCGGCGATGACATCTGCGAGGCCGATGTCCCCCTTCGCCATAATCTTGCTCTAGGTTGTGGGGTCTCTTAGACCCAGAACAATTAGATCTCTCATGGCTTCTTCGAGATTTGCGAAGCCACAGAGTCCCCCCAGGTTTCTGAGGTCCATGATGAAGTCTCCAACACTCTCGCTTTCCTGTTGGTCCCTCTGGTAAAACTCATGTCTCCTGATGAGTGTTGGCACCGCTGGGGCATAATGGGCCCGGAGAATTGGGGCGAGGTTGTCCCAGTCCATCGTCTTGACTTCAGCTGGTTTTGCGAGTGCCTTTGCCATCTTAAAAACGGCAATGAGTCAGGAATACAGCTCGTTTCTTTCCAGGCGTAGCATCCTTCGGGTTGTTGGTTCCCAGGAACATCTGAAACCTGTCCATATACGAGTCCCAGTCTTCGTTAGCCGGATCAAATGGAGTGGGTGGTATGGTGCCGCTGGTCATTCTGCCGCTATTGGTGCGCCCTCAGCCACGTGCTTTGTTAGCATTCAATGAGTGTTCAGTCAGCTCTATCGTCTCCGCATCCCACCTTTGTCGCCAGTGTTACATCTGGGAGAGTGGGCGCAAGGAACAGAGACGAGGTATCAAATAGTGACTCCAATTCTTTATTAGTGACTTCAGAACTGAGCAAAATACTAGGGCAGCAGCAGCTCTTTTTATAGAGCTGGCTGCTGTCACAACACCCAATGATTTGAGTTTGCCGTGCTGGAAGCGTCCAATCAGCGGTGACCCGCTAACAGCCAATCAGATTAGCCAACAATGACCAATCATGATCCGCTATCAGCGGGCCAATCAGAAGTGCAGGTTTACAAGGCTGTCGTGGAAGGAAAACTGTTAGAATTGCAAGCTGACGAGTTTGCTTAGTTCAGAACAGAAGGGAAGGACAAGAAAGCTGTGGTAGGTTCCAGTGACTTTTATCTGCCTCTATAAAAATGATCACAATTAGATTGCTTTTTGTTGAGTCAGGGTATATATAGAACAAAAAAATATAGTACAGATATATTAGTATTTGCTCAGAAATATTTTTAAAAGAAATTCCTGGGATGCTTTTCCTTCCTTCCTTCACCCTCAGTTCTCTCCCAATTTTCTTTATCATTTGTTGCAGTAAACTCTATTTCTTTTCTAATGATGTAAATCAAAATCTTTGTGGAAACATTAAATAGTTTCATAAATCCAGAAGCAGGAGAATTACCCTTTACATGGACAGGCAAAGGAGGACACAGAAAATTGGAAAGGAGGACACATGGAAGGGGGGGGGGAGGAAGACTCACCAACTATTTAACTTTCTTGGCATCTGCATACACACCTGAAATCAGAACTTTTCCTAGGTTTGATGGATAACAGGAAATATGGATCTTTGTTTCTTATATAATAACAGTAGTGAAAGTCTTATATGAACAACAATGGAAAGACACATTCTTATCACAAAAGAATGGATGGTGAAGTTAATGGGATTGGCTGAGGTGGTGAAACTCACTCCCCCGATTAAAGAAAAGTCTTTGTTTAATTTGTTCCACCTTAGAAAACACTTCTTTTGAAAATTTAATTTTGGGTTTGACAAGTATGAACTGTTTGTTAGTACAGAAATACAGTGTATTATTATTGATTTTAAAGGTTAATGTATTTTAGATCTGTATCTGTACCAAAGAGTAAAATTCTTCTCCCTACACACCTTTTCCTTCGTTTTCCATTTATTTTCTTTCCTTTTGCTTTTTGCTTTTTCTTTACACTTTCCTTTCCCTAACTGTAACATTTTTGAAGATACCTGGTTGGGAAACAAAACCTCTACAAACAACCAAACTTAGACAGCATGAACAATCTCATAATCAACAATGATTCAAATCACAAAACTTCAAAAATATTTCCTGCTGTGTTCAAGGACTAGCGGCAGTCCTCCCTCTGGTCCGCCGCCCACGCGGGAGCGCTGATCGCTCCCATTGGCTGATGCCGTTTGACAGCTGGCTATAAAAGGGAGCTGTCAAACGGCATCAGCTGTCACCGCTATCTGGCTGTCAGATAGCCTCGGCAGCTGCAATGACCCTTTATTCATTAAGAATAAAGCTTGTTAGCCTCAGCCTGGCTCTGTCTCTCTCTGTAACCGCCGCTCTACAACACTGGCGACGAGGGCGGGATGCAGCAAAGACGACCAGGCTGAGGTCACAATAAGAAAGAGCCGAGGTCACAATAAGAAAGAGCTGAAGCCACTACAAGCTGATCGAAGTCACCGCTGCTGACGCTCTCCAAAGAGTGCGAACTTCAAAGCTCCCCAGCTGAGGAGCCAAATGCCAGAAACGCTTTTCTAAAAACAAAAACTCAAATTTTCCTCAGTTGAGGAAACTGACACTGCCATTCCAATGGCCTCAAATCCGACATTCCCTCACTTCCAGCCAGGGGCAGAAACATGGGAATCACATATGAAGAGATTCGAATGCTTTTTAAATGCCATTGATTTGTCTGAAGCTACGGACCTGAGGAAAAGGTCCTATTTTTTAAGTTTCTGTGGGGCTACTGTTTTTGACACAGCCTCTGCGCTAGTGTCCCCACGTTCCATAAAGGCTATTCCCTGGGATGAGTTGAGGGAAATCTTGTCAAACCACTATTCCCTCAGACCCTCTCAGATAGCCAGGAGATTGGCTTTTAGGAGGAGAGTTCAAGCTGAAGGGGAAACTGTGAGTCAATACATGGCAGCATTAGGATCAGATGCCATACACTGTGGATTTAGGGATTACCTTGAGGACATGCTGCTTGACCAAATTGTGCGAGGAGTTAGGGACCTAAAGCTTCAGAGGCAGTTACTGGCTAAAAAAGATTTAACCCTAGCCTTAGCTATTGAGGAAGCTCAGGCTGCTGAGTTGTCAGAACTATCAGCAGCTGAAATTCAGGGAAACACCTCAAAGCAAGGGCAGGCTACAATCCACTATGATGAAGTCTCCCAAGAAGAAGAAGAACCTCTGGAAGTAAACTGCCTCACATGTCCAAGACCCCCCCCAGGGCCACCTAAGAAAAACAACAGCCAGACAACCAAACAGCAACCCCAGTGTATGAGTTGCGGGGGTAACCACCATAGATCAACTTGCAGGTTCAGAAACGTTATCTGTCTGAACTGCCAGAAGAGAGGGCACATAGCCAGGGTTTGCCAAGCCGAGCAGGCCTCAACTCAAAGACCTCAAGTTTCTGTCTCCTTCCAAAGGCAAGTGGAAAATTGCTACTCTTGTAACCACGCAGACAATACCACCCCTAGGTCTAACAAAATAAGCATTTCTCTTTTTATAGAAGGTAAGCCATGCCGGATGGAAGTAGACACCAGGTCAACCCTATCCATCGTCTTGTGGGCCACCCTGAAGAAGTTGCTGCCTTCACTCTCGAAGAAGAAGCTGATCAACTGCCACTTGACTCTTCGAGACTACCAGGGGAAGACCATTCCAGTCTTGGGTAAGGGAAAATTCCTCATTCAATTCCAAAACTTTAGAGGTCATTTGCCACTGGTGGTTGTAGATGGTGCCCTTCCTAGCTTGCTAGGACTAGATTGGTTCCCTGCCCTAGGCCTTAACATTACAGGGATTCACTCTGTGGTAAATTCTGAACTAGATGCCCTTTTTAGGGACTACTCTGATGTTTTCAGCAGTGAACTAGGTTGTTATTCAGGCACCCCCATATCTTTCGATGTGGGTCCACAAGCCACCCCCATTCGTTTAAAACCTTGAAGGGTACCCTTTGCCATTCGGCCTAAATTGGATGCGGAATTAGACAAATTTATTAAACAAGGAGTACTGGAGCAGGTAGATTTCATCAAGTGAGAAACGCCCATAGTCACCCCCTTTAAAAAAGATGGCAGTGTGAGAATTTGCGCTGACTATAAAACGTCCCTCAACCGTTTCCTCCAAATTAGTGCATATCCAGTACCTGTAATCCAACACCTGCTCCACTCTTTTGAACCAGGCATGATTTTTGCAAAGTTAGACATGTCCCAGGCATACCAGCAATTTCCTGTGGACCAACACACTGCTGACCTACAAACTATAGTTACACACAGGGGCGCTTTTAGATGTAAATGTTTACAATTTGGAGTTAGTGTGGCCCCAGTCATTTTTCAATCACTCATGGAAAGAATCCTCCAGGACCTACCGGGGGTGGTTCCATACTTCGATAACATTTTGATCTCTGCCACCAACAAAACACAATTGTTACTCAGAGTGAGATCTGTCCTTGGCAGGTTTAAGCAAAATGGGCTTAAATTGAAAAAAGACAAATGCACCATTGCCACCAAACAAGTAGACTTCCTTGGTTATCGAATTGACACCTCGGGAATCCACCCCATAGAAAGTAAAGTTAGAGCTATTCACGAGGCACCCACACCCTCTAACAAAACTGAATTGCAGGCCCTTTTAGGACTCCTGAATTTTTATGCATCTTTCCTGCCTCACAAGGCCTCTGTAGCTGAACCCCTACATAGGCTCCTAGATAAGAAAGCCCCCTGGCACTGGGGACAGAGAGAAGCCAATGCTTTCCAAGCAGTGAAGTCTCTTTTAACCTCAAACGCTGTGTTAATTCAGTTTAACCAAAACCTGCCCCTGGTGTTAGCCTCTGATGCCTCATCCTTTGGTATAGGAGCAGTATTGAGCCATAGGCTCCCCAATGGATCTGAGGCACCCATTGCCTATTTTTCAAGAACTTTCTCTGCTGCAGAGAGGAACTATAGTCAGATTGATAAGGAAGCCTTAGCAGCTGTGGCTGCTGTAAAAAAATTCCACAAGTTTCTCTACGGCCATTGTTTTGAACTCGTAATGGATCACAAACCTTTATTGGGATTGTTAGCTGGTGATAAGCAAACCCCACAGGTGCTATCCCGAGAATGACCAGATGGACTCTGTTTCTGGCCGCTTACTCATATACACTGTACATCACCCGGGGAAGAACCTGTGCCATGCAGATGCCCTCAGCAGATGCCCCCTACCAACACCAGTCGAGGACCCAGCTCCCATTCACGCAATCTTCGACTGCAATGAACTTGACCTGCCAGTCTCAGCTGGGGATATTGCTGCACACTCCAAGAGAGACCATGTTATTTCCCAAGTCCTGGACTGGGCGGGGAGGGGGTGGCCTGATATTCAGTTCGCCCCTGAATTCATGCCATTTAAAACCTGCAGGCAGGAGTTGTCTTCACTACAGGGCTGTCTCTTATGGGGGACAAGGGTGGTCATACCACCCACCTTGCAAGAACCAGTTTTAAGGGCACTGCATGAGAGTCATCCTGACATCGTAAGGATGAAGGCCTTGGCCCGCAGCTATGTCTGATGGCCTGGATTGGATGCCCAGATTGCCAACTGGGTTAACACATGCCAGCCCTGCCAGGCAACAAGAGCAGCCCCACCAGCAGCTGCCCCAACCAAATGGGAAGATACGGGGGCCCCTTGGGCCAGGCTGCATATTGACCTAGCTGGTCCCATGCAGGGGAGGACATTTTTGGTTGTTGTAGACTCATTCTCCAAATGGACTGAAGTAGCCTTGTTACCCTCCACCACAACACTGGCTGTCACAAGGGCCTTGACCAAACTATTTGTTACACATGGACTTCCTGACACATTAGTCTCAGATAATGGCCCCCAATTCAGTTCTAATGAGTTCGCCATCTTCGCAGCCAACCTGGGCATCAGACACACTCTCACAGTCCCCTTTCACCCTGCAAGCAATGGAATGGCAGAGAGGGCTGTTAGGTCTGCCAAGGAAGTCTTGGCCAAGCTGGGCCAAGCAGACTGGCACTCAAAACTGTCCACTTACCTACTCACGCAACACGCTGCTCCATGCCCCACCACCAACAAGTCCCCTGCTGAACTTTTGATGGGCAGATGCCTCAGAACCACCTTGGACAGGTTGCACCCCCACTATGCTCCTAGCACACTACTGGCTTCTGACAGCCATGTCAGAGAATTCACCCTGCAAGACCAGGTTTATGCCAGGAACTATGCAGGACAATCCTTATAGCTGCCAGGGCAGATAGTTTCTATTGCAGGGCCCAGGTCATACAGAGTCCTCCTGGGAGATGGTCAAATTTGGAGAAGGCACGTGGACCAGCTAAGGAGACGCCGGAACACGCCTGCCGCTGAAATCCCGGTCAATCAGCCGCGGACAACCTGGTCTACTCGCCACCTGCTGCAGCTGACCCGCTGAAGGACGTGGTCTACCAGCCGCCCAACAACCCAACCAACCAACCACTACGAGAGGACTCACCCGAGCAGCAGCCGGACAGCAGGTCTAGGATGGCCGACAACCTTCTACAGGCTCCTGTCACCGCCCGGGAAGAACAGGACTCGGTAGCAGCCAACAAGCCCCTGGAACTCCAAAGATCAGGCCGCGAGCGAAAAGGCTATGCATGCTCGTGACCAGGGGGAAGGAGTGCTATGTTCAAGGACTAGCGGCAGTCCTCCCTCTGGTCCGCCGCCCACACGGGAGCGCCGATCGCTCCCATTGGCTGATGCCGTTTGACAGCCGGCTATAAAAGGGAGCTGTCAAATGGCATCAGCTGTCGCCGCCAGCTGGCTGTCAGATAGCCTCAGCAGCCGCGGCAACCCTTTATTCGTTAAGAATAAAGTTTGTTAGCCTCAGCCTGGCTCCATCTCTCTCTGTTACCGCTGCTCTACAACATTTCCCATTTAGTAGTCAAGAATACATTTACAATAATCAGCAAGCAGATCTTGATAACATCCTGGTCCAAAGGCCTGGAAGCTTTTTAGGTTTTTAAGTGCCTTATGAAAGCCTAATGGGTTGGAAGCTATTGGTATCTAATCTTAATCATTCCTGCAGCCATGGATATATCAATAAAATGAACAAATATATGAAAAACTGTGCATAACTACATTGCTAAAGAAGCACAAGATATAAAATATTTTAAATAATATTTTCTAGATGAGAATAAATAAAATTCAATGGTTTATGCCAGTGTTTATCAGGGCCCCTGGAGCCCACTCTCTTACATGCTTTGCAAATGATAAGTTCAGCCACACTTGTTAGGACTTGACATATTAGCCATAATGGAGATGGATCCATTTTTTTTCAGACTTTGCTTCCCAATTAAGCTGCACAGCAAAGAAATGCCACCGGGAACTGTTAACCAATACAGCTAGCAAATTGTCTGAAGTACACTTCTCCAAATACAGCTTCCTTGAATTAATGCCTATGCTCTCATTTATGAATTCAAGCATCCACTGATACCAAAAAGCTGTCAAAGTATGTAACTCCTTGGAGATTCGGAGGAATGAAACCCCGAAAGGGTCAAACAAGATCTCTGTGGACTAGGAAAGTGCTTGGATTCAAAGTCTAACACCAGCATTCTAATAAGTCCCAGGAAGCACTTTGAAGTAACAACCTCACCCCATAAGACTCTTCAAAACCAATATAGTTTAATCATAATTTTCTGCAACAATAGAACATCCCATGATAAATTATTTCCTTCACTGGTTCAGATGACGCTTTTAGAACTAAGTTCCATTAATCATTTGACATTTCCTAGAGGACTAATTCAAATCAAATGTATGTGTGAACTGCTTTGCTACATCAGGTTTAATAATCTTTTCAAACTTTTTCTTCCGAGAACAGCTAGAATTACTTTGGGCAAGAACTGCAGTTGATCAACAGCATGCCATTTTACCTTGATTGCTGTTGCCCACCTTGCGGCATCTTGACTGGAAGCAGCAATTTCCCCAAAGTTGTCTTCTTCTTTTTTTTTTTAAACAAATTTTATTAATTTTACAAAAGACAATACACAATCCAGGCATAACAACTTGAAAAATCTTTTCTAAAAAAAAAAAATAATAATTAAAGAAGAAAGCCAATAGAACATATAAAATAACTCCAAATTGTAATATCAATATTTACATTATCTATTTAACTTCATATCTTATCCAGACTTCTCCTTTTATCCAAATTATATTTCTTGCTTATTAAATTTTGTTGCCTTTCATAAACATACAAAACACAAAACATAAACAAAACTAAAACATCTTTTCTGAAGGCTGCCTGATCCTGGTTGAAACTCTTCACACAGACACAAATTCAAACATCATATTCACTTTATATATCCTTCCATATCTTATTATCATTTTCTTTTCTTTTTTTTATAAACCAATTTTATCAATTTTACAAAAACAGTGCACAAACAATTAAGGCATAACAGCTTATAAATTCTTTTCTAAAAATAATAATAATAATAATTAAAGAAGAAAACCAATAGAACATAATGATTCCAAATTATAATATCAATATTTACTTTATCTATTTAACTTCCTATCTTATCCCAGCTTCTCCTTTTCATCCAAATTATTTCTTGTTAATTAAAATTTTATTGCCTTTTATCAATATACAAAAAAAAAACCATAACAAAACCTTTATATATCCTTCCATATCTTATTACCATTTTCTTTTCTTTTTTTAAACAAATTTTATTAATTTTACAGAAAACACAGTAAAACAAACAAAACTAAAAGATCTTTTCTGAAGGTTGTCTGATCCCGGGTTGAAACTCTTCACACAGACACAAATTCAAACATCATATTCACTTTATATATCCTTCCATATCTTATTATCATTTTCTTTTTTATATATATATATAAACCATTTTTATCAATTTTATATAAACAATGCACAAGGCATAACAGCTTATAAGTTCTTTTCTAAGAAAAAATAATAAAAGAAGAAAACCAATAGAACATAACAATTCCAAATTATAGTATCAATACTTTATCTATTTAACTTCATATCTTATCCTAACTTCTCCTTTTCATCCAAATTATTTCTTATTAATTAATTTTTTTTGCCTTTTTTCAATATACAAAATAAAAAAAAAACATAACAAAACCTTTATATATCCTTTCATATCTTATTGCCATTTTCAATAATATTCTTTGTCTGTTCCATTTCCAACTATCCATTCATCTTTTTTCTTTTATTATACTTCTCCTATACATCAATTGGAGTAACGTCTATAACTCATTACCCTAAATTAAAAGTACTTCATATAACAATTTTTCTTGGGATTCTGTTTAATAGATTCTAAAATTACACAATGAATTTTATACTCTAAATACACATATAAAAAACACAATCTTATGTACCCTCCAGAATCCCTCTTTTATCCTAAATTAAATTCACCCATTGTCTCTGAATAAACTTTTTTTCTTTAGATCTTGCTTCCCCCCATTGAGGCTTCTCCTCCCCCCCTTTCTCTCTTGTTTATTCTTCTCCTTGCCCTTTTTACCCCTTTGTCTTTCCTCCTCCCTTTTCTTACTCCCTTTCCTTTGCTTTCTAACCTTGCCTCCACCTTTCCGCTCATTTTTCTCTTCTTTGGTTGTTTTTATAATTCTTAAAATCCCCTTTTTCTTATCCTTTTTCTCCTCCTCCCCAGAAAGAACCCATTGTTCATCAAAGATGGCTTCTTCTTCCTCTTCTTTTTTGTCCCAGTCCTTCTGCTGCGTAGTCAACTTTTCATAAGTACATAACGCCATTTCTAAGAATTGAAACAAAGTGCCCAAAGTATCTTCCTTTTTATATTTTTGATATTCAGTCTTTAGTTCATCCACAAGCGATGCCATCATGAAAAAAGAAACTTTTCCCAAAACAACCACAAATATTTTTAATCAAAAATAATTCAAAAAAAAATTCCAAAAATTAATACTTTTCTTCCTTCTTCTCTTTCTCTTTCTGGGGTTAATGTTTAATCAAAGAGGTCCAATTACCATATACCTTTCTTTGGGATTCTAGGCAATCTCCTCCTTTTTCAGCTTCTGCTCCAATTTTTTTTTTCTCTCCCTTCCCACTTGCAATATCAATTTTAAATAATCAGAAATCCATACCTCTAATAAGGATTTTCCAATTTCTTAAGTTTTTCAATGTCCAGAAACCCTTTTGTCCCTTAGCTTCAACTTTCAGAATAATTCACTTTCAATGTCCAATATGTCCAAACATATTTGCTTTTTCCATGGGGTGGGAGAGTGAAGAAAAAAAAAAAAGTTCCCTTTAACAGCTTCTCCGCCGCTTTTGATCTTCTTAGGGATACAATGTATCCTCCAGCAACTCAAACAACTCAGTTCCAACAAATTTGAAAGATGTTACTTGACCCGGCTCAGACAGCACTTTCACTCTTCTTCCTTCCTCCAGCACAATCTTACCCGGTTGCTGGCTTCTTCGTGGCGGCCATTGCTGACTGCCGCTCCACTGCCTTGGGAAAAAGGGGTTTTTCCGGAGGAGGAGGGGGTCTGCGACACCCCCAACCCCCTGTCCGACTCCCCTCTCTCTTCAGCTGTCCCTACAGGGCAGCCATATCCCCCTGACCCATCTGGATCGGGGGTACCTCGGCGCCTAGCACAGCAGGAATCGCGAGCAGTCGCGAATTCCTGCTGCCCCGAAGCCACGCGAAACCGGACAAAAGTTGTCTTCTTCTTAAGCAATTCTTGAACATTTTGAACTCCCTAGAATGCCTCTCTGTTTTTAACAGGTACTTACAAAGGCTCTGCAGCTGCAAATCATGGTGTTCAGCCTTCTCTCCCTGCCAAATTATACTGGAAATGTTAATGAAGAGTCAATCTTCAGGAATTTGATGCAGGTGTCTTCAGGAAGATGTTTTCATGACCATTTCTACCAGTCTTGAGTCATGCATTATCATGCTTCCAACTCACGTTCTCTGAACAGCTCTATAAGTAAAGATGCTGGCTGCAGAAATCACTCTGTTTATGTAATCCTATTATAATAATATCTGCTCAAAATAAGCCTCATTTGATTTTGGATAGCCTCTTCCTAGGAAATGAATATGAAATAGCAGCCTAAATGGCATATTCACCTACATAAGACTCTCTTCTTTGCTAATATATAACACACAAATAAGATAAAGTGGGAGAAGGACAGAAATATTCATTTTCTTCCCAACACCATAACATTAAGGAGTAAACAATTCCTTTCTTTCCTTTTTACTTTTTATTTTGGAAAATATCAAGGGCTTGATTGTGGGCTAGTTGCACACTTTGTATTTTTAATAGTTTTAGCATATACGCCATAGTTGCAAAAGTGTGAATGTATTATTTGCTTTGCTGTTGAGGTGGTGGATAGATTTATAGCTAAGACAAGTAGGTAGAATATTATTTCTCTCTGGAAATGCAAAAAGAACTGTGCTCGTTTTGCTGATGATGTAAAGCTGTTCAAGACAATACTGCTACCCTTCAAAAAGATCTTGACTATGTATCAGAATGGTCAAACAAATGGCAACTTCAAATCTCAACAAATAAATGCTCTATCTTACATATCGGCAAAAAAAATCAGAAAATAAAATACAAGCTGAATAATCAAGATCTTGTTTATGATCCCAGCTCTGTAAAGGACCTTGGAATACTCATCTCTAATGATCTAAGTGCTTGAGCCCACTGTAACTACATAGCCAAAAAGGCATTAAGAGTCGTTAACCTAATCCTACGTAGCTTTTTCTCTGGTAATATCACACTACTAACTACAGCATACAAAACATTTGCTGGACCAATACTCGAATATAGCTCATCAGTCTGGAACCCACATTACGTACTTGTTATTAGCACAGTTGAGAAAGTCCAGAAATATTTCACAAGAAGAATTCTCCACTCCTCTACTCATTGTAGAATACCTTATGCCACCAAACTTGAAATTCTTGGTCTGATCTAAGTATGGTATATAAAATCATACATTGCAATGTCCTACCTGTCAATGAATGCTTCAGCTTCAACCATAATAACACAAGAGCACACAATAGATACAAACTCAAGGTTAACCGCACCAAACTTGATTGCAGGAAATACAACTTCAGTAACAGAGTGGTCAATGTCTGGAGTACTCTACCTGACTCTGTGGTTTCTTCCCCAAACCCCAAAAACTTTAACCTTAGACTGTCTACTATTGACCTCACCCCTTTCCTAAGAGGTCTGGTGCATAAGCACACCAACAAGCCTACCGTCCCTGTCCTATTGTTTCTTTTATTTTTCTTTTAGGTACCCATTTCATGTATTCATAACTATGTATATACTTATACCTATTACCTTGTAAGCGATTGACAAATGAAAATTAAAAAAAATGACATTGTGAGAAAAGAAAGAACTGTAACTACTCTAGGCATCCTTTTCAGGAAAGAATTGACTTTAACTGAGCCTCCCGTAAAGTTCCTCAAATGACTACATTAGGGAAAAGGAAATAGAAACCAAAGTGCTATTTGTCAAATACATATTAACAAGCAGTAAGCACCAATTGAGAAAGAAACCAGTTAAAGGCAACAGATTCACTAACTTTATCACTTCCATCTATCTGTGATTCTGCATGAAGTCTCTCTCTCTCTCTCCCTCTCTCTCTCTCTCTCTCTCCATATATATATATACATACATACACACACATATATATATATATATATATATATTTGTTTTCTGAGGTTCTCGTGGGTATTTGTATATGGATCTTTGGTTATTCGGGTTTTCTCCCGCATAAGATTCGAAGTATCTAGGCAACTTTTCGATGAAGTCTCATTCATCATCTTCAGGCACAGAGCTGAAGACACAAGCCTGAAGATGATGAATGAGACTTCATCAAAACGTTGCCTAGATACTTCCAATCTTACGCGGGAGAAAACCCGAATAACCAAAGATCCATATATATATATATGTCTGGCATTCAGCTTTGTTCGGGTATTTTCCCACGTCATAATAGTGATGCTTTTAAAGTTGTAGCAACGTTTCAGCAGAATCTCATCTGCCATCATCAGGCTTCTGTATAGTGTTTGTCTGTGAGTCAGACTTTTACAGTGGTTTCAGATTTAAATTTGGGGCAGCCTATTGCTGTGTCAGAATGGTTTTTTCTTCCTCCTGATTGGTTGAGAGTCTTGGTCTGTGTTTATTGGTCTTGGAGTTTGCTGTGTTCTGCTACTAATATCTTCTGTCTGTTTTTTTTGGGGGGGGGCTCTTTTTGTATCTTGATTGGCTGGCAACATTGTGTTACTTTATTGGAGGCCTTTAGTGCAGCTTGGCTTCGGGTAAATGGATGGCTATCATGAGTTAGGAAGCCGGGTTTCATCTGGGTGCCTGGTTGGGGTGTGTTTGAGCTGGAGGTATCAGGGGAGATCTGTTTGTGCCCAGGTGTTTGCCTGGCTTGTGGTGTGGAGATTTTTTTGTTTGTGAGTGCAGGCTTCCAAATGACAGCCTGGTGGAATCATCTCTTCTGTTCATGCTTTCTGGTCTTTTTTCAATCTCTATGGCTTCTCTGATGATTCTGTGACTGGGATTTTCTATGGTGGCTAGGGTTTTGGTGCCATTGAAGTTGATGTTATGACCTGTGGCTTCCATATGTTGGACGAGTGAGGAAGTGTGTTCCAGCTTTTTGACTGCATTTTTGTGTTCATCCAGGCGGGTGCTTATTCTTCTATTGGTCTGTCCAATGTATGTGACCGGGCATGATGCACAGGGGACTTCATATATGCCTTGGTTTTCCAGGTCAATTTTGTCTTTGGGGTTCCTGAGGATGGCTGCTATTTTTCTGTCTGTTTTGAAGGCAGTCTTGATGTGGTGTCTGTATAGAATCTTACTAATTTTGTCTGTAGTGCCTCTTATGTAGGGCAGGATAGCTGTTCCATAGGTCTGTTCATCTTCTGGGTCTCTATTATGTCTCAGTGTGTTTTTGTGGATCAAGTTGGTGATTTTGCTTTTGTGGAAGCCGTTGGCTGTCAATATTTTAGTCAGGGTGCATAGTTCAGTCTTAATGTGTGTCTTGTCTGCCAGGCGTTTGGTTCTAGTAATTAGTGTTTTAGCCACGGAGTTTATCTGTGCTGGGTGGTGGTGGGATTGGGCATTGAGGTAGCGGTTGGTGTGTGTTTTCTTCTGGTATATGGTGTGTCCTAGTGTGCCATCTGTTTTCTTGTAGATTAGTACATCTAGGAATGGTAGTTGTTTGTTTGTTTCTGTTTCCATGGTGAACTTGATATTGGGGTGTGCGCTGTTTAGGTGTGTTAGGAAGTTGTTTAGGTTTTCTTGTCCATGGGGCCAAATCACGAATGTGTCATCGATATATCTTAACCATAGTTTGGGTTTGAGTATGGCATTAGCCATGTTCTGAATTAAGCAAACAGCCCTGGCACTGTTCCACTTCAGGGCAAACATTACGTCAAACTTCTATCCAAACAAATCTAGAAAAATGCAATGTAAATTCATTGTGAAAAGGAATTTAAGACAGTGATTGGAAATGCAGATAACATCAATGAAGAACTTCATATAGAACAAGTTGTACAGAACAGTCTAGGTATTTTACCAAATGGTAAAAAAACAGACAGAGTTGCTTTTAAAGCAAGGTGATAATCTATGACTCAGAGATGAATGGAGGTTTGAAAACCCTTATAAAAAACTGGTGGCATAGTTTTCTGCCATTTTGAAGCAGGAAACACACACAAAAAGCACAGATAGACTTTTTCAAATGCATCTCCAAGACTCTCAAAAGCCTGGAGTAAACCCAGAAGACTCCAACTTTAACACAGTCTGTAATATAACCCTATCAGTTTTGATTTATTGTTCTGTCTACTAGAGGGCTTCCTATAAAGTTGAATGCAGTTACCAGCCACAAAAAGGCTGCATGCTTGTGTCACCTGTGAAAAAGCAATGGGGCTTCAATGCCAGGCTTCTGGATTTTTATGTTTTTTGACCTTGTCTGAAACGTGCCTGTGACTGACACACACACTGGAAGGTATGAAATATGTTAATTAGTCTTTGATTAAAAGCAAAATAATAAGGTGGTGCTTGTTATGTATGTAAATAGTTAAAATAAAAGCGAAGGACTCTTATTGGTTTTGGAGCTAGCGTCTTACAGCTCCCTATTGGTTATTTTGCATTAAGGTTGCCTATATAAGGCAGAGTTGTTGTTATTAAAGTCTTAAGTCACTATGTAATAAAGAGCTGAAAGTTCACCAACTAAGACTGTCTTCATTCATTTCACCCATGCCTGAAACTATATCAGTGCTGGTGATAATTATAACAATGGTTGGACCCTTTTAAAAGTTTATTCTAATGGGTTCTTTCTTAGACTAATCAAAACCATCGTCTGAATAAATTTGGTTAAGTTGTAAAAGAAACTAAAGCAAAATAGTGCCTAAAGGATTTGTGCATACATATACACATACACATATACATGCATGCATAAAAATGCATGCTGTATTATTTACTACAATTTTACTATATAATACTATAAAATATTTATTGATTTATTTTTTGCTTTTTGAACTGCCCATCTTCCTCAAGGAGGGATTCCAGGTGATACACAATACAATGTTAAGGTACAAGAACAACATATAAAAATTAGGAAATTTAGAATTTAGAAGCAGTCAAGGATCATTAAAATCTGTCAACAATTAATTTAAAAGACAAAGGGAAGGCTCTCATAGTGCCACCAGCCTTATGGCTGCAGGGTCTTCTGAACTCCCCATTGAGGATGCAGAGCCATGATTTAACTCTTTGTGGAAGGCCAGATGAATGGAGGCCTATCTCACCACCAAGAGTGGTGGGGGAGGAATATTCCACCAGGCTGGGCAAAGAGAGAGGAGACTCTCTTCCTAGAGCTGCCAATTGGAATTCTTTAACTGATAGGGTCTACAACATACTTTCCCTGCCTGATTGGATGGGGTGGGCCAATACAATGGGACAAAGATGGTTCCAGGTAGCCTGGCCCCAAGCCATATAGGGCTGTATAGGTCCCAACCAACCCCTTGAATTGCACTTGGAAGCAAAGGGGCACCCAATGCAATTTGTAGAGCAAAGGTGTCACATGCACCCTTCTTTATGCTTCCAGAATTGCTTGCATTCTGCACCTGCTGAAGCCTTTGTACACTTTTCAAGGATAACCAATTGTAGAGTAGGTTGCAGTAGTTCAGTCGGGAGATGACCAGGGCATGAGACCCTCCCTATCCTGGAAATGATGTAACTGGTGCACAACATGAATTTGAGCAAAGGCCCTCCTAGCCACAGCTGCCAACTGTTCTTCAAGCAGGAGCCATGAGTCCAAGAGAACCCCCAGTTTATATGGTGTGATCTGAGACATCCAAGACCACAGATGATAATTTCCTGGATACCGAGACCCATGACCACACCAGGGTTCAACTATTTATGTTTATTATTTCTATGGCACATTGCATTTTGTTTACAGTGACTTTCTGCAAGTAGTTTTTCCTGTATTATTTTTTTTTTCAGGATCTGCCACTTATTTTTCTGATCCAAGGTGTGGAAGATGTTATAACATCCTGGTTTCAACATAAGGATTTTAAAAAGTGGCAATGAGCAAATCTGAGATTATATCTCTCACATTCTTATGATCAATGTCTTATTATTAAAGGCATATGTGGAACTTTCATTTTTATTTTCCTCTGTTGAATAATCTTCATAAGAGGTTCTGCATTTTTCATAGCCTCTAATGATTATTTAAAAGTCACACTATATATGACTGCGGTATTTCTCTGTGTCCTGTACTAGAAGATTAGAATATATACAGGTTTGAAAGTATATCTGTTGTGTGGCGTGATGGAATTAGCTCTACATTAATTGTGATTCTTTCCAGGCTGCTATATAAATATTCAAAACCAATTAGCCTTATTATACAAGACAAGGATAAAAGGATCTCTCTTCTGTGTTCTAATTACTTGACTCATAAAGAACTTTATGAACTCACAACATTATATAGGCTATTAACAAACAAGGCTGTGTGTTATTTATTTTATTTGAAGAAGATTGGATCAAGTTCTCCCTCTGAACTGTATCTTTGGAACATTTCATGGCATTGAATTAAACCTGTTTTTTGGACAAAGTCAAAGACTTTCATTCATCATTGCAGCTGGACAAAATGGGAGCAGGAGGAGCTTTCTGACATTAGCATGAATAACTAACCATAATTTTTATTATTATTTTTCTTGGCCCTTGGAGCATTTGGGATGACTGCTTTTTAGGTCTCACTCTTCTTCCAGAGTTTGCTTAGGAAATCACCCTTGAAAAAGGAGAAACAGAAAGAAAGAGTCACAGATCTATTCCACTCTTTTTCTAAATGATTTTTCTAAACCATTCCTTCTTATTTTTTCTTACTTCCATACCTGTTTATCTACATCTCTGTCTTTGGCATATAGCAGAGTCAGTGTCCATCTCTGCAATTGTATAGCTTTTAGGAGCATTGTTTTATTCTCCTATTATTATGCCCCCCTTTCTCATTTAATTTGAGGAGGGATGGGGAAATCCCTTTTTCCTTGCTACTTATCTGTTTCTTGCACAGAATGTTGCATACCTCACTGTTAAATTACTCTTGTTAATATAGTCATTTACTAGAATGTGTGTGTGTGTGTGTATACCATGGTAATGCAGAAGTTCTCAGACTTCTAAAAAGTTGTATGTTAGTCAAAAAAGAACAACAGCAGGACATTCTTTGCCAATAAGCCATACCAACAAGCCACATAGCCTTGTAGTAGTATTAGCACTAGTAGTGCTTGTGGATGATGGGACTTTGGTAACTTCTTCAGTATTTAATAAGATCTTACTTTTAAAGCATATTCTGGTGCCTTGTCCTGTCAGTGTTGGTGAACCTTATTAACACTGATGATGCTACCTAGTTTGCCAAAAAAAAAGATCCTTCAAGAAAATAATTAAGCTCAGAGCACCAAGGATCCCTCATTTCAACCCTGAGCTACAAACATTCTCCTAATATCAGTTCAGAAGTTGCTGTGCTTTCTGATCATCATCTCTGGTATCTCTACCTTTAAAAAAATACATAGGGAATATTTACAAAGCATATTGTGATGAAACTCTTAAAGGTATCCAGCTGAGACTTCTCACTTTGAAAAGGTCTACCTTTCCTACAGTTTGGGAGGATTTATCATGGCTAGTATTTTTTGTTCCATCTATCCCCAGCCCTATCAAAAATCCAATAAAATGCATGCACACATTTTTGTGCCTTCTTATTCCACTTTATGGTTAAAGCTTTTATTAACTTCTAGCATATTGTCTTCAAATTTCAGACCATAAATTTGCATCTAATCACACCTCCTTTGAAGCTCAAATAGGATGATGGCTGATGTGCACACAGACCTTCTAATTAATTCATAAAAATAATTATTTTCACTGCCCTTCCAACATATCTGGTAGTACAGATCTGAAAATGATCTTTAGGGACTAGTGCTTTGTGCCCCTTTTCTCTCCTTTACCATTTTTTACCATTTACCATTAAAAATCCCTGATTTCTAATTACTTCTTTGGGATGGAGAAAGGATTTTTATTTGCAGGAATTATATTTATCTTTCATTCCAAGCATGTAAAATACGCTTCACAATCATTTTAAATCTGCCTTTCTAATAACCTTCTGAGGTGTGCCGCTACTTGGCACACATGCAGTGGATTTTCAGATATTCCTTTTCTCAAAACACATCACTTTCTGGAGGTTCTGTACTTTTACAAAAGCTCAGAAAGCCAAGTACAGTTTAAAAAAGGAGATAAACAATATAGAAGTAATCAAAAACCTAAATATGATTTTCTTGTATAAAAATAAGACCCTGGCTATTAATTTTAAAATAATTTTATTTTCATATATAATGTTATGGTTTTTCCTTTCAGGTGACTTCACAGCTAGTTGCTTATTAGTTTCATAGAGATCTCTAATGAGAAGTAAAAGAATTGATGGTTTTCCACATTCAGAGAAAATAATATCGAAAATCTCAGTGCAGAAGAAAGGATGCCCTGGGATAATCTAGTTCAGTGCATTTTGTGAACTCTGCCTCTCATAATTACATATTATGCCAAGTAAATGTTAATTATCCAAACTATCAGTTCAATAAACTAAAATTAAGCATAGCATGGAAATCCAATCATGTTGTTCTAAGATCTTCCAAGCGGGCAAGCATGGCCAGTACCAGAAAAATAATTTATAGTCTTATTCAAGAGGCAGCTCAAAATGTTGAACAAAAATGGGGAGGGGCATTGAAAACAGCCCAAAGATGGTAAATGAAAGAAAATCAAAGCCATGTATATGATATTAAGCTTAGGGCAAAGAAGGCTATTTCAAAAGGACCAAAAGTCAACCCAGAAACTTTCCCCACATGGTATACAGAACTGTGATGCCAGCAACATTGCAGGAAGTACTGTGATGTGAGCCCTGTCCTTTTTCTGCTTGCAAATTATTTATTTATTAATTACATTTGTATGCCATCCACCTTACCAAAGTAATTTGGCATTTTAATGTGTACACTCAGAATTTTACACTAGGCATTTTAATGTGTACACTCAGAAGTTGACAAAACCAGACAAAACATTTCCTATTGACTCTGTATCTTTGTTCTCTCTGTCTTAACTTTCCACAGCATGCTAAGCTATAAAATTGATATTTTTTGTGATTTTCTCTAATGTGGAAACTAAGCTACTATTATTTATTTAGTTTATGTCCTGCCTTAGTTTTATAAATAACTTAAGCTAGCAAACATACTCCTTCCTCCTCCTATTCCCCCCCCCCACTACCCTGTGAGGTGGGTTGGACTGACAGAGAGTGATGGGTTCAAAGTTATGCACCAGACTTTCATGCCTAAGGGGGAATTTGAACTCACAGTCTCCTGATTTCTATCCTGATGCCTTAACCACTAAACCAAACTCTCTCACTATGGTTTTTAAATCATGACTTATAGCTTTGACTTGTTAAAATCCAACAAATTCTGCCTTGTTCAATAAATTGTCGTTAAAACAATACAGATTAAGCAAACACTCTCTTGATATCCACAGTAGTCCACAGATAGCTTTGGCTATCTCTGAAGAGTTATCCTTTCCATGCTATAAGAGTGTGAATCTGCTCATGATATCTCATATTCTTATCAGTCGTGAGCATTGTCCATGCAGGCTGGGACAGATGGGATTGGAATCCAACCACATCTAAAGAGTCACTGATTCTCTGACTTGCACTGGTCAAGAGAGAAATTACTTTATGATATATATTTAAGCCTTTGCTACTAAACTGAAATCAAGTGAGCATAAAGGAGCTTTCACTGCCTCCTGCTTCCTCTGATTCACTGGTGCTTGAAAGCACGTACATTTATTTTGACGAATGTGGCCTATATGAAGACCCACAAGAATGTGTGCATAATAATATAGCAATCTGGTGGAAACTGGCTGCTCTATGTTAATCTTTTTTAATTCTATATGATAGAAATAATTATAGAAGGGTATGCATTGTTGCAAATTCAGCAACCTATTCCTTTGTGTTGGGCCAGGGTGATTTAGTCTGATTCAGATTTGGTTTTCATCAATGTGCAGTATATTAAATGGATTGTTTGCAGTAATGTTTTGTTAAAATTTGTATGGGTGAGAGTTTTTTCATCTACCAACCAGCTCCTTCCTATTAGCAAGAGACAATCAGGGAAGCTATTTTCCTCAAACTTTAATTTTTCTTCCTTTTGTGTCTATGGTCTTATCTTTTATTAGCATAAATTCTATGGCTTCCTTATCTGGACTCTGCCAAACCATAAATTCAGAACTGTGGTGCATTTTTCCTCTGCTCAAATCTTTCACAACTCCGTTCTACTTCATTGGCTTGTTTTATTACTGCACAACATATTTTGTTCTTAAAAGTCATGTATTAGGTAAGGCACTTCTGTGCATTAATACTCACTGACTTATAGTCATGTTTTCCTCCACTGAAAATTTAATTTTATACACAATTAACTTACAATCCTGCTTTCAAAATGCCGTACAGTTTCCCATCTACTGATTTAACTTTAGGTCAATGCTTAACTACCCTTAAGTTAAGGGGGGGGGGGGAATTGTCCCAGCCCTTGTTCAATAATGTCTGCAGCTCCTTTTAATTATGAAAAGAAATATTTTCTCTTGCTCAAATGATCCTAAATACAACAACTAAAAGAATTTTTGGATATGGTATAGATAAAAGGTAGAGCTAAATAAGCCAGGAAAATCTGTCACATGACAGATATTACCTCAGCTAACTTGAGAAGCTGAGTTAAACACTCATGAATCTAGCATCAGGTTTCAGGTAATACACTCTTTCTGGATCACTCTGCTTGTATTTAGAAAAGGTGAAAACGGTATTATTGATGAAGATTATGGTGAATTCCAACCACAACATGTAAATAACTAGCACGTGTTGCTGCTGTCATTTGGGTATATTGGGATTATTTCTCAACCTTCAGAAAGAAAGCTAGCAAATTCAAATCTAAGATGTCCAAATGGAGCTATCTATGTCAGGGAAATCAATTTCTTATATCTACCAAAGGTGCTTTTTCAAAAGGCAACTGGACTTTGTTTTTTCCTTGAAGACATTTTACTTTTCATCCAAAATCTACTTGGATGAGAAATGAAATTTCTTCAAAGAAAAAAATCCTGGATGACTGAGAATTTCCACAGACTTACATGTACCAGTTTCACATGCTAGATTTGGTACAGTACATACATCAAAATGTTGGGCCATCACAGATTAAGTTATCCACTATTTACTGTTCCCTGCTCTTGGTCCATAAATTACTAGCTAAGTTTAATTATCTATAAAATCAGACCCATATCATCATATATATAGATTTTATGCTTGCTTCAAGACACATGTTTCAAATATTCAATTCTCAGTCAAGTTGTTTCATTAGCATTGTTGTCCTGTCATGATTAAAATTATCTTCAGTAAAGTTAGTTCTCTGATAGATAAATGACTAAATGCACAGAAATATTCATTAGGAAAACACATCAAATAATTCTGAATTCATATTTTTGGGGGAGGAAGTTAAATTCACTTTTTGAGAAACAGATAATAAAATCCATACTTTAATTTGGAAGACTAAAAGTGGAAAACAGCTTCTGCTTTCTAACTTGTCCCAAATTCAGGGTCATAAATAATGAAAAAAATATGCTTAATACTGTAAGATCAACTATATTATCAATGAAGGAAAACAAAGCTGTCACTGAAATAATAATGAAATGATGGTATTTCTTTAAGAAAAAATAGTCCATGCTTTTTTTAATATTAAATCCAGAGATACATTTTCTAACTTTCTGGATTAATTTTCATGACTGTCTAGAAGCTTAGTCCCAAATGTCTATATATTACTTTAGTTTGTGTAAGACAGGTGGAAGATCCCTTTGGGGAAACCAGTTCTATGTTCATTGTGTGTCTGTGCCTCAGAAGATTATTATTAAAAATAACGGCTATCAGCCTTTGTGCTCAAAGGCATAAATTAAGTGGATCATTGGTTAAGGTCAGAGAGAATATTTCTTACAAGTTTTATGCTTCATTCAAGGAGTACATTCTTAAAGCAAAGTTGTAAGTGAAATGTTTAATTTTCTTTTGACAATTCTAACAATAGATGTTATCAACAATGTATATTACAAAATTTTGTATCTAGGTTTTTTTTTTTTTAAGTCTTGAGATCAGCCTTATAAAACTCTGGCATTTAATTGCTAACACCCCACCAAAAATAAAAAAGGGGGCAGATTAAAAGACACACATTAGTGCCTAACTGTACCAATATAATCTAAAAAGGGAATGAAAGACGGAATTTATATAGTATGCAACATAATAGATTCTAACATTTCATTTATTTTGGAGAGAAGCAACCTAGAATTATGGAGAAATTTCCTGACAGAACAATTAATGGATATACTTGCCCCCAGAAGTTGTGAATGCTTCACTACTAGAATTGGATAACTGTTTGTCTGAAATCATATAGGGTTTCCTGTCGAAGGAAGGAGTTGTACTAGAAAACCTCCAAGTTCTCTTCTCTTCTCTTCTCTTCTCTTCTCTTCTCTTCTCTTCTCTTCTCTTCTCTTCTCTTCTCTTCTCTTCTCTTCTCTTCTCTTCTCTTCCCTTCCCTTCCCTTCCCTTCCCTTCCCTTCCCTTCCCTTCCCTTCCCTTCTATTCTTAAAACATTTATATAGCCACCCATCTTATACTGAAGTTGGGGTGGTTCCCAATTAACAATTAAAACACCATCAATAATAAAACAACACAATACTATTAAATCTATAAAACTCTATTTAATCTGTTAAACATTCAAAACCTGGGGCCAAGGTTAAGCTTCTGCATGCAGTCCTTCATTAAATCCTCTCATCCATCTCATACCCTAGCACCTGGGGAAAACAGTTAGGTGCTAACTGCTTTTTAGATGGCTATGATAGGAGAGGAAGTGCCAAATTTCAAGGGGAAAGGGTGCTGTCACATTTGCCAGATCCCGTAAATGGCAATACAGTTAGTCCTTGACTTACGACCGCAATTGAGCCCAAAATTTCTCTTGCTTAGTGAAACAGTTGTCAAGTGGCTTTTGGCCTCTCTTATGACCTTGCTTGCCACAGTTGTTAAATGAATCACTGCAGTTGTTAAATCAGTCACTTACAGTTGCTAAGTGAATTTGGCTTTCCCATTGATTTTGCTTGTTGGAAGGTCGCAAAAGGGGAATCACATGACCATGGGACACTTTAACCATCATAAATATGAGTCAGTTGCCAAGCATCTGAATGTTGATGATGTGATCATGGCGATGTTGCAATCATCATAAATATGAAAAATGGTCATAATTCACTATTTTCAGTGCCACTGTAACTTTGAATGGTCACTAAATGAACCATTGTAAGTTGAGGACTGCCTGTACTTAGGGAACAGGTCTAGGAGCATGACCACCCTATCTAATCTGGTACAATGGATAATTTTAGAGGGAGGTAGATAACCTGGCCATGGAAAGCCTATGTTGAGGAAACCTGGGATATCCATCACTGCACGCTCCACCATATATTGGATCTTCCTGACGGCTTTCAAAGGAAGCTCTTTGACAAGAACAAGGACGAACAAGGACTAAGATGATTATATAAGATATGTGATCTTGGCAATTTTCTGATGAATCACTAACTTTATTCACTTATGCCTCTATGCTTCTTTTCTTCTCTGCGGGCATATACTTTCCTTTGAATGTCAAAAACATAAACCACAGCAGGGTCATTTATATTAATTCCTAGAATACTTAAACATTGAATTGTCTGATTTATTAGAGTATCACTGACTATCTTCTTCTATAAGTTTCTGAGATTTACCAAGTCTTTGGAAAAGTTTTTGTTTTAAATGACACCACCAAGGAACATAAGGTGAACTTTGAGTTCCTCCTTTATCTTGCAGACCCTTTTAATCAATTAGAAAAGTTAAACCTAAAGCTTAAAAAAAATTATTTCACAATGTAGAATGGCACAGGTTTTTTTGTTTTTTTTTTGCTCATTTTCTTCCCAGAGCTGTTTACCCAAACTTTAATTCTAAACACTGTGACTATATAAGAACTCAAAAGCTTTGCATAATAATGTATTTCAATATGGTCTTAACTGCATAGGTCATAGAAATGCATAGACTGCATAGAAAATATATTTTTTCTCTTATATAATGTTTATATGTAGCAAACCACTGGCTAATAAAGTGGAATTTTATGACTATTTTTGTTATTTGTCAAATATATGGAAGCTACAAGAAAGTTGTGGGAATAAACTTTGACTGGGGTATTGGGCTCAAATAATGATTAATCTAATGTTTTATACATACATGTCTGCCTAAAAGTCACTGAGATAATGCAAGGAAATTAAAAGCAAACACCAGAAACAATTAAGCAGCTCAGACAACTGCAAACAAGTCTGTACTATTTCTAATTATTGTAAGCCACAATGTAACTTGTAATCCACAATGTAATTTTGCTTACTATGTACTAAAATCTAAATAAAAGGAAGCACTGGAATTTATTCTGGGCTCCCATCCTGAGAACACACGCTTGTGTCTCATCTTTTCCATGGGAGACCACCACAAGTGGTGACCCCGACGTAATCCACTGCAGGTGGTACGTGTCCGGACCTCCGTGTTTTCTCGCCTGGAATAGGTAAAATATGTACCTAACTATTGCTGGACAATAGGATTTTTCAGGGAACATAGGGGGAAAACTTTCTCAGCCACAGGAATGTCATGTTAGTGAGCTGCTGAAGTTAGTCAGGACAAATTTCTTTATCTTTAAACCTTCTTGGGGGGGGGGAGCAAATAGTTCTTTCAAAAGGTAATGTGAAAGAGCTGCTGCAAGAGATCTGGCGGCAATGCCCCTGGTACTCAGAGAAGGGCTCTTTAAAGATAGACACGTGGAGGAAAATTGGAACTATCCTTCATGAAGAGCCATAGGCAACAGCTGAAATTTTGATGTATTGGAAGGTTGTTATGACTGCTTTAGAGACCCAGCAACAACCTCTTTTAAGAACTTTAGTAGAACCTCTTCCTCAACTTCAAAACTGGAGTATGCCTTCTCAACCCCAACAGCACCTATGCCTGTAGAGGAGAAATCCCAGCCACAAACTGGGAAAGTTCAAGCAATGATGCATCAGGCTTTCAATGAGGAGAAATTAGAGTCTGATGAGATTCCCCAGATGAATTTGTTTCCAGTTAATAGGCAAGTGAATGCTCAAGGCAACCTGCAAACGGAATGGGTTCCGATTCCTTTGGCAGTACTTAGGGAAATTAAGAAAGCTGTTAAAGATTATGGTATTCAAAGTCCTTTTACAAAGAGGCTCCTGACAAGTTTGGCTACCTCACGCATGATTCCTAGTGACTGGAAAGATTTAATGAGAATGATATTGAGCTCTACTCAGTATGTGGTTTTTGATTCAGAATATTAAAAATATTAAAGGGAAGCTATTACTAGGGGACAGAATTCGGGGGGGGGGCTGTATATGCCAGACCAAATCTATGGGGCAGGCTTGTTTGAATCCACCGCTGATCAAACTACTAATTTGCCTGATCAGATATTTCCTGTGGTTGTGTCTTTGGGGCGTTGTTCCACATCCAGGATGTGGGAACCCCGGCACGGTCTTTTTCTCAAATTAAGCAAACAGCATCTGAGTCCTATAACGATTTTGTGGAAAGGCTACAATTGGCTATTACCCGGCAAATCTCTAATGAGGAAGCAGCAAAGGAACTTTTGCTGAAATTGGCAGTCGAAAATGCAAACGCTGACTGCAAGTGTATCTTACAGCCTTTGGTGGTTAGAGGTGAGGTTACTCTGGCTGATCTGTTAAAGGCATGTGCAGTGGTGGGTTCTCAGTCTTACAACATGGAGACTTTGGCTATGGCATTACAAAAAGGGATGAAACCTACTGGAACTGTTTTAATTGTGGGAAGCCTGGCCATTTTAAAGCCCAGTGCTGTGCCCCTGGGGGGGGGGAAATGGCGTTTAACAAAAGCAAAAATAAGGACATCTTCCCGAAGTCGGTCTGTCCAAAATGCAAAAAAGGGTTTCATTGGGCAAATCAATGTTGCTCTGATCAGAACCAAAATTCGGGAAACTAAATTTGGGGCATGCAGCTGGCCCCACTCCCAAGGCTGTCACAAAAGCATCACCTGCAATTACTGGGAGTGCAGGTTTGGGTTTAAAAATGCTGAACTCAATTGATGTGACTTTTCCTAATCAAGTGTACATTGAGGACACTCATTTGCATGGGCCACTGCCAGAAAAAACAGTGGGATTGGTACTTCTCAGGTCTTCTGCATCAAAAAAAGGGTTCTTTGTTATTCCAGGGGTTATTGATCAAGATTATAAAGAGGTTATTAAGGTACAATTGTACACTGATACTTCTGCATCATTAATGGCCGGTGACTCTATTGCCCAGTTATTATTGCTTCCATACATTCCTATGAATCCTTTAATTGGGATCCCATGAACTGGCAGTTTTGGGTCCACTGAAATGGCCAGTTCTCCAGTTGCTGCAGAATAGCTAGCGCTGACAAAAAATTTGACTACAGACCAACCTAAAATGACAATTGAAATTCAAGAAAAATCATTTTCTGGCCTTATAGATTCTGGAGCAGATGTCTCTGTGATATGCCAAAAGGAATAGCCAAATGAATGGGCGCTTGAGGACTTTCCGGCTGTTTGTGGAGTGGGTGATATGCAGTTTGCAAGAAGTAGTGTACATTGGTTGAAGGCATTGCATAGAGCAACTGGTGAGACTGCAAGGATTCAACCTCTTGTGTTGCCCCTGCATATAAACTTGTGGGGTAGAGATTTACTGTCACAGTTCCGCACAAAAATTGTTATTGGATAATGGAAAAATTACAATTGTTAACCTCTCAGCCAGTTTGGATTGACCAATGGCCACTTCCAAAGGAGAAGCTTACAGCTTTACATCAATTGGTAGCTGAGCAGCTACAATCAGGCCATTGTGGAACAAGCTAATCAGACACTCAAACAAGCACTCCTTCACATAAAAACAAAAACGGGGTAAGTGGATGGATATGGTTTGCCTTACATACAAAACATTCTTAATATTACTTTATATACTTTAATTTTTTTAAACATGACAGGATCTCCTGCTGCTAAGGCAGCCAGTAGGCATTTTGCTTCCTCCCCCTCTGCAGGTACGCCAAGACCAAAAGTTCGGTATAGGAGACTGCCAGATCCAACGTGGAGAGGACCTGTCCCGCTGATAACTTGGGGCCGAGGATACGCTGCTGTTGAAGATGAGGGGACAGTTGTTTGGGTTCCGGCTCGCTGTGTGCGTCCTTATCATCAGCCAAAGGGGAAAGGGGGTGGATTTGAGGGAATGGAAAAGAAACACGTTGATCCAGGACATGGAGAAGCTAGCACTTTCATAATAAAACTGATCGTTGGGTATGTATGCACATGCTAACTCACAAAACATCAGGGCTTCCAATGGTTGCAGTACCTCTGGCCGAAGGTGACTGGTACAAGGGACAATGCTATGGTTGTTCAGGGACGTGGTCTAGCAGTTGGACTACAAGTAACATAAATACCTTACACCTTGGAAGCCGGATCCAAGAGGTGGCGGGTATCTGCTGGACTCACAATGAGACGGTAGAGAATATGACTTACTTGGGAACACATCCATTTTGCAACAAAACAATTGTTATTAGCAATGGAAGTCGGATTTATCCAGATGACATGAAAACAAAAAATCTCACTTACTTTGTACATAACATTTCTAGATATGATATCACATCTTTGATCAATGAAAATGGGTGTCCATATATTCCTGCCACATGTTGTCCCACCACGAGAGAAAACCAGTTGTATGAATGTGCGAATGGGAATTACGCACCATCGTCCACTTATTTGGCTATGTTAATGGAGTCCTTTGCAAAACTAATCTATGCTAAGCCAAATAAGGTTGGTCATCTCCTGGGAGCAAATTTATGGTTGCTGTGTGGACGGATGGCCTATGATCGCATGCCAGCACGATGGAAAGGGGTCTGCACTTTTGGGTAAGTAATCCCATCTCATTTCATTCAAAAATCTTTGGGGACTGCTCATATCTGCAATGCACGTTCTGCAACGGAAGTAAACTCTGTTTTGACTCATGACTACTGGACACAAATATCAAGGGGAGTTATTCCTCCTTTAGGAATCATGATGAACTATAGAGATTTGCATCGTTTAAACAATTAGATAGGTACTATGTTTAAAGACACCATTAAAACGCTAAAGCTGCTTGAAGAAGAGCAAGGAAAAATCCTTGACTTTGTCCTGCAAACCAGATATACGGTGGACACTGTTAGGGATAACATTGTTTTACCCTAACTGGTTTAGGTAAAATAATAAATATGTAATCATAGTTTGCTAGTTAAAGTGTCTGCAACTTTAAATATGGGAAAGTAATTAAGGGAGTGGTTGTGAAAGCACTTTAAAAGAAGCAAGACGACAGCTTGCTCTCTCTCTGGCTTTGATGATCCCTGATTACTGCAAGGACTCAAGACTGCATTGCTCAAACGGGAGAGAAACAAAGGACTGATTTGTAAGTGAACTGACATAGGATATTCTAAACGGACTTTGCTAACTGAATATCCCTGAATGGACTGACTAAATGATACATGACTATTGGACTGTTATTTTGACTATGCTATGAACTCATAATGGAATAAACTATATTTTTGATAGCACAAGCGTATCTGTTATTTTTACTGTATGTTAATAAACATACAAGCTTAGCTCACTCATTTATCTGTGTGCCTATCTGACTAACGCTGCACATTCTGTTTAGCTTGTCTCCCTAACCCTGGTTGGGGAACCCAGGCTTAACACTGGTTATGGGCCCAGAGGCTGCAAAGTCAGTTTAACTAGGAAAAAACAGATTTATGTAAAAAGTGAGAGTTTGTGTTGTTATACATAACAGTAAACAGACAGCTGTGTTTTATTAATTATATTTTTATATCCATACAAAGAAAAAATTGGCACAAGTCAATCTACAAAGTTTGTCCCTTATATCCAAGTTGGATGGAACAAACTATGTATCATGGTCTATGAAATGTAGTCTGCTTCTACGAAGAGAAGGTTTGTGGAACATAATTGAAAATCCACCAAACGTAGAAGAATGGGATCCAGAGGATGATGAAGATAGGCTAAAAATAGAAGAATTTATGCATAAAAATGAACACGCTATTTGCATAATTGCTTTAACCTTAACTGACCAACAGCTTGTTTATATCCACGGAGAGCAAACGGCTGTTGGGTATTGGCAGAAGCTGAAGAGGATTTATGTTCGAGATAATGTTGGTGCACACATAAATCTAACACGGAAGCTTTTCAGTACGCATCTCCAGACAAATGGTGATATGCTGAGTCATTTGAAAACTATGCAAAGCATTTTTCAAGAACTGCACGAGAAAGAGCTTATTTTCTCTGAACTACACCACGTCTACATAATTCTATCTTCACTAAATGAAAGTTATGATAACTACGTAACTTCCCTTGAAATATTGCCAAAGGAAAGCCTAACTTTAACTGACATAACTGGCAGATTGATTGAAGAGGCCAGAAGAAGGCTTGAAAGAGATGAGTTAAGGAGGGAGCAACCTCAAAAAGAAGATAATGAATCTCCTACTGCATACGCAATTAAAAAGTGCTTTAATTGTGGAGGAAGAGGACATTTGGCAAGATTTTGTAAAAAAGCAAAGCGCCAGAACGTTGGCCAGAATACAAAAAGTTATCGAAAGAAAAATAAAAATTTAGAGTTAGCCATGTATAGTAACGGAGGTATAAAAAATAATTTATGGGTGGTTGACAGTGGAGCATACCACTGTATAACAAATGATAACAGAAATTTTATTAAAATGTCCAAGAGTACACAGCAGATATCGTTAGCCAATGGCTGGAAACTGAAAGCTAAAGGTCAAGGTATAGCATATTGTTCTTTTATAAAAGAGAATGTAAAAATGTTATATGTACCACAACTTAAGTTTAATTTAATTTCAGTTAGAATTTTGGTTAAACTAGGATATGTAGTTACTTTTCAAGGAGATAACTGCATAATTGAGAAAGAAAATAAGAAAATTACTGCATCTTTAAGAGGTGAATTATATGTGTTAAATGATGATGGTTTAAAGGTGGCTAACACAGTTTATGAAAATAAGAAACCTCATGATGAATGTATTCACTTGTTACATCGAAGGCTAGGGCATTTAAATTTTAAAATGCTTAAGAAAACTGTTGAATTATCTAAGGGAATAAGTTTAAAACCTTGCAATAAGTATTTGCAATGTAATGCTTGCAATCAAAGCAAAGCAAGGGTCATACCGGCTAATAGAGTTGATGGATTTACTACCAAAGAACCTTTAGAAGTAGTATTTGCTGATTTAATAGGTCCGAAAAAACCAAGTGTAGGAGGAGCTCGTTACATACTAAGTATAATGGACCATTATTCTAGATATGGGTTTTGCTATTTAATGAAGAGCAAAACTGAAACATATCAAAATCTCTTTAATTGGATAAAATTTGCTGAAAGGAAAACTAAAAAGAAATTAGTAAATCTTATAACAGATAATGGTACGGAATTTACAAATAATAAATTCCAGAATAGACTAAGAATGTTAGGTATTCAACATAAAAAGTCTGCACCATATAGGCCACAACATAATGCCTTTATAGAGAGAAGAGGCCAAACATTACAATCAATGACACGAACTATGATGTCTGATTCAGGATTACCTGACAATTTATGGGGAGAAGCAATAATGTGTGGTAATCATATATTAAATAATGTTGTTAATTCAACAACAGGTGAATTACCATTCACACTGTGGCATGGTACAAAACCTGATTTAAGTTACATGCACACATTTGGAGCACCAGCATGGGTGCATATCCCTACACAACTCAGACAAAAAGAACAGCATAGAGCTAAAAGATTATTTTTTGTAGGATATAAATCTAATCATAGTTCTTATAGATTCTGGGAACCAGGTACATCTAGAGTTTACACCAGTGCCAGTGCAAAATTCCTAGAACATGTAGGATGGAATAGATTAGAGCAAGATTTAAATAATGAAGTAATTATTGAACCCTACAAAAGGCAGAAAGATCAGATTAGTTATAAGAAGAGTCCAATTAAAGAAGAAGTCCACGAAGAGCAAATAAGACCAGAACAAGAGGAAACTGTTAATCAGGAAGAGTTAGATAATCAAGAAGAGTTAATAAATGAAAGTCCACCTGTAAGTCCTGTAATACCTAGACGTACTACATGTGTAACTAGACCACCTGATAGGTATCAAGCAAGTATAGTTTGCCAAGTAACTAAAGTTCCAACTAGTGTAGATGAACTTAAGATGTATCCTGCTAAGGATCAGGAGAATTGGTAAAAGGCAATAGAAAAAGAACTAAATTCATTAAAGTTAATGAAAGTATATGAAGATGCTAAATTACCTCCAGGAGAAAAATCCATTGGGTGCAAATGGATATTTAAAGTAAAAACTGGAAATGATGGGACTGTTACCCATAAGGCTAGGTTAGTAGCTCAAGGATTTAATCAAACTGCATCTGATTACGATGAAGTTTTTGCACCAAGTCTTAAAGCAACATCTTTAAGAGCAGCATTAGTGTGGGCAGCTAAGAAAAACTATGTCATTAACCATTTAGATGTAGAAACTGCTTACCTGCATGCACCATTGCAGCACACTATATATTTGAAAAAGCCAATTATTTTAAAAGATAATAAAGTAAATAGTAATGATTGTTGGAAACTCAAAAAGAGTCTTTACGGGTTGAAACAATCTGGCTTTGAGTGGAATATATTGTGAAAGAATTAAACAATATAGGTTTTAAATCTGGTTTAGCAGATCCATGTGTGTTTAAAAGAGAAAATAATGGAACGGTGTCATTATTGTTATTATTTACAGATGATATTGCTTTGATAACTAAGACTAATAATGAAGCTAATGAGATTATATCATTATTAGCCAAAAAGATAAAATTAAAGCATTTAGGTGAAATTAAAAAGTATCTAGGATTGACAATTAACAAAACAAAAAATGGATTTAAGATATCTCAAGAAGATAAAATTTGCCAATTAATTAAAACATATAAAATGGAACTTTGTAAACCGGCAAAGACTCCAATGAATCAGGAAGTTTGCCAAACTGATGATCAAAGTCCCAAATTTGATAAGTCTATATATCAATCTTTGATTGGTAGCTTATCATATATAAGCAATTGGTCTAGGCCTGATATAGCTTATAGTGTAAATCAGCTGGCATGTTTTAATTCGGATCCACATCAATGTCATTGGCAATCATTAAAGAGAATTTTAAGATATCTTAAAGGAACAATGAATCATGCATTGTATATAGAGCCAAAGGGTGATTTGAGTCTTAGTGCCTGTGCAGATGCAAGTTTTGCAACTGATATAAACACTAGAAAATCAACATCTGGGATGGCTATATTATTTGGTATAGCACTAATAGGGTGGAGGTCAATCAGACAACAGCATATCAGCTTGTCCACGATGGAAGCGGAATTTTCATGTCTGTCATTACTATGCACTGACTTGATTTTGTACAAACAGTTATTATTATACATGGGTGTAACTGTTAAAGAATCTATTATTGTGTACGAGGACAATCAAGCAGCTATAAAATTAGCTACTAGTATTGCTGTAAAAACTAGATTAAAGCATACTGATTTAAGATACTTAAATGTTAGAGAATCTGTAAAGAATGGGCTAATTAAATTGGAATACTGCATGACGGAAGAAAACATTGCAGACCAATTTACAAAAGCTCAAGGAGAAACTAAGTTTAAAGAGAGTTGTAACAAATATGATTTAAAGATGTAAATAGTTATATTTATTATTATTTCCTAAAAGGGGAGAATGTTAGGGATAACATTTTTTTACCCTAACTGGTTTAGGTAAAATAATAAATATGTAATCATAGTTTGTTAGTTAAAGTGTCTGCAACTTTAAATATGGGAAAGTAATTAAGGTAGTGGTTGTGAAAGCACTTTAAAAGAAGCAAGACGACAGCTTGCTCTCTCTCTGGCTTTGATGATCCCTGATTACTGCAAGGACTCAAGACTGCATTGCTCAAACGGGAGAGAAACAAAGGACTGATTTGTAAGTGAACTGACATTGGATATTCTAAACGGACTTTGCTAACTGAATATCCCTGAATGGACTGACTAAATGATACATGACTATTGGACTGTTATTTTGACTATGCTATGAACTCATAATGGAATAAACTATATTTTTGATAGCACAAGCGTATCTGTTATTTTTACTGTATGTTAATAAACATACAAGCTTAGCTCACTCATTTATCTGTGTGCCTATCTGACTAACGCTGCACATTCTGTTTAGCTTGTCTCCCTAACCCTGGTTGGGGAACCCAGGCTTAACAGACACTATTTTGGCTGTGCAAGGGGGAGTTTGCGCTGTGGTTCATATGCATTGTTGCATGTATATCTCTGATTTTTCTCCAAACATTACAGCTACTATACAGCATATGGAACAAACCTTGAGGGAGAATCCATTACAATCGGAGGGTGAGGGACTGGACATGTGGTCTGCACTTTGGTCCTGGCTGCCAGATGGTTCATGGATTCATCACCTAATTGTTGGAGCGATATTGCTTGTTATATTTTCTCTCTGTGTATGCTGTTGTATTCAATGTCTCCCTGGACTTTTAGGAATGTGTCGGATGAAGCCCACGGAAGGAGAACTGCTGTTGCAAATGGCGAAAAGCTGCCGAGGCATCCACGATCATCAAAAAACTAAAACAGGGGAGATGTGGGAATAAACTTTGACTGGGGTGTTGGGCTCAAGTAATGATTAATCTAATGCTTTATACATACATGTCTGCCTAAAGGTCACTGAGATAATGCAAGGAAACTAAAAGCAAACACCAGAAACAATTAAGCAGCTCAGACAACTGCAAACAAGTCTGTACTATTTCTAATTATTGTAAGCCACAATGTAACTTGTAATCCACAATGTAATTTTGCTTACTATGTACTAAAATCTAAATTAAAGGAAGCACTGGAATTTATTCTGGGCTCCCATCCCGAGAACACATGCTTGTGTCTCATCTTTTCCATGGGAGACCACCACAAAAGTTCTACTCATAAGTGTAAAGACCCATAAAGGAAAGGTTTGAATTGTTTCATTCTTGCTAATATCAGTCCTGACATGCATTGAATGGGAAACAAAAAATAATAGGAATCTTTTAAGTTAGTTCAGTTAAACGTATTTCCATCAGGATCATACCAGGAGTTTTGATAATGAAGGTTGGCCACAGAGATCATTCACTCAGGTTTATTCCTTTTCAGAACTTCATCCTCTATACATTATTCTCAAATGAGTTTTCTGAATACACATAAAAGAGTCAAAGGATTGAACCAGCCTGGTTAGCCATGCTCCATGTTAAATTGGGTTTATATGCCATTAGCATATATATGAGAGCATTTTAAAGAATGGAATTAGCTACATAGCCTATAACACAAATTCACATATAAAAAGGAAGACTTGAAGTTCATGTACTTCATGCTTCCATATTCTCAAGTAAGTTGAAGCATTCATAGTATTGTTTTCATACATTCATTGATTGAGCAACCACTATCTCCCCAATGTTATATGGATTTAGTATTCAAATTTGCTTATAAATAGAGGTAAATGCTACAATACTTTCTTTCAAAAAAATTGATGCCCTGGAGATATTTTGTTTGCAGATTGCCTTTAGTAATTAGTTTTGGTGCTGTGTAATTTCCAAAGTTAAATCAATTTACTCTAGAGTTGTCAAAAGATAGTAAATGTTGTTTTATTTGGGAATGTATTTTCATTTTTATTCAACATAGTATTTCAAGTGAAACAGATCAATAGAATTAGGCAGGATTCTAGTTAGGTATTAACTAGAAATTTTTAAGAATGAAGGGTAACACCCAGACCCATTTCTGAGTCATTAAGAAAACAGCAATTTCATATATACTTCATGGTGAGTTAGTTGGTAATTGTGGGAAATAGTTCTTATACTGCCAGAAGCAAAGAACCCGAAAAGAGGTTTATCCATTAGTAGAATAAGGAAAGATGGAAACTATTATTTCCACACAAAAGAAAATGGTGTCAACCCTGTTAAATCCCTGTGGAAAAAAAAATGCTACAATTTGAACCTTGAATTTTCTCTAAGTAGGGCTTGCAATTTCATACATAATACCCACTGGAATTCTTTCATAAATACTTCATTAGTTTTTCTTACACTAAAATTTCTTTATAGAAGCAATGTGTCCTCGAAAGCCTTTTGAACTTACTTACAATCTAACAATGCTGAGAGAAGCAGATAATGGTTGGCAGTGGTTACATTTGAGTTGTCATAGGTAGGGGTCTGTAGAGATTCTCAGTCATCCAGGTCATGGTTATCCCAAAGATGCTTTTTCAGGAGGCAATAAAAACAACAACAACAAGAAGAAAGTCCAGTTACCTCCTGAAAAAGCACCTGTATCATATGTAGAGTACATTGCAACTCTAATACCAGTCTATAAAGCCTTAGTAAGACCACATCTAGAGTACTGCATCCAGTTTTGGTCACCCCACTATAAAAAAGATGTTGAGACTCTAGAAAGTGTGCATAGAAAAGCAACCAGGATGATTAGGGGACTGGAGACTAAAACATGAATGGTCGCAGGAACTGGGCATGAATAGTCTAGTGGAGAGAAGGATCAGGGGAGACATGGTAGCAGTGTTCTAATATCTGAAGGGCTGCCCCAGAGAGGAAGGGGTCAAGCTATTTTCTAAAGCACCCGAAGGCCAGACAAGGAACAATGGATGGAAATGAAAAAGGAGAAATTTAACCTGGAAATAAGGAGAAACTTTCTGACAGTGAGAACAATCAACCAATGGAACAAAAGTTGCCCTCGGAAGTTGTGGGAGCATCATCACTTGGGACTTTCAAGAAGAGATTGGGCTGCTATTTGTCAGAAATGGTGTAGGGTCTTCTGCTTGGTGGTGGTGGTGGTGGACTAGATGACCTACAAGGTCCCTTCTAACTCTGTTAATCTAATGTAATCTATTTTCTGTGATTTATTAGGATGAAAAATTATAGATCCCCAGAAATTGGTGGATTCCATTTTACCAAAGACCCATCTGGCATAAGCAATGCTCAGATGATGGATTGAAGTTTAATGGATTGAAGAGTCACAGATTTCCTATTCCACCCTAGATTGGTAGATGGTATAAGCTTTTCAGGAGAGAAATTCTCAGCACACACATCTTTAAGTGTGAAATACAATTATTTTACAAAATTTATCCTAGAGGCTGGTGCTATATATTTTATAAATCAAAATTATTCCAATTATTCCCTGTGCATGGAAGGGAAGGTAGGGCAATTGTGTTTGCAAAATGTTACTCAGTGAGTGTAAGTGTGTAATCCTTAACCTAAAGTCAACATTTCAGAGGACTATTGGTTTTTTGCTTAACACATCTTCATATTTTGCAATTATTTAAATATGACACTACGGTTATATATGTACAGAGTCTGTTAATCATGATATCATGGTTGAAAAACCAGGCAAACTGAACAAAGCTGAAGGGCAACCCAATCAATCCAAGCTTCTCATTAAAAGGTAAAAGTGTCAATAATCTTTGTCAGGCCTTTTTATCTTGTGGTTTAGCACACTGTGATCCCCCAGGCAACTACTGTTATTGAGATTTTAAAATGATCCTTGATTTCACATCTCCATCTGATTAACTCTTTGGCTACTTGGCTAACATTACTTCTGCCCTATTCAGGAGTGCTGCTGAAATAGCAAAAGATTCACTGTCCCTGAATTAGGAATGCTACAAAATAGATGTCACAACTCGGCAGTTTCTGAAAAGTGTTTCAGAGCATGAGGAAGTGCATATAAGTTGTTAAACTTGTCTGAAACTCCTTAATAGCAATAGTAATAGCACTTAGACTTATACACTGCTTCACAGTGCTGTTCAGCCTTCTCTAAGCAGTTTACAGTCAGCGCATTGCCCCCAACAATCTGAGTTGTCATTTTGCTGACCACAGAATGATGGAAGGCTGAGTCAACCTTGAGCCCATCAGGATTGAACTCCTGCCAGTGAGCAAAGTCAGCCTGCAAGACTGCATTCTAACCCTTAAAGCAAACCTATTGTTTCTTCAGATTGTGCAGCATTTTGAAACAAATTTGTCATAAAGTTTATTGCACTAGCTAGCTTAACTATGAAATCACCAGAGTGTGGATTAATGTAGATGTGGATTAATGTAATGTGGGTTAATGTAATGTGGGTTAATGTAATGTAATGAAGAACTACCTTTACTCCTATGGATGTCCTATCTGAAAAAAGGATAAGGAAACTCATTTTTAATTTCCTATGTAGGTGAAAATTAGGCCCTTCACAAGCTGGTCACCAATCATCATTTGTCCTTCAAATCCCAAATTTCAAAACTTTGAATTAGCTGAAATCAAATGATTCACCTTTGAATCATTTTGGAGAGATTGGTAGGCAGGCGCAAAGATCTGCTGGACTTTTCTTGTGCATTTGGATTTATACAGTCTCAAATATTGCAGTTTTACTTCTATACATAGATAAAAGTGAAAGGGATTAGAGTAGTATGGTTGGATGTCTGATACCAACATAAATAGCCGGACAATGAGCCATGCTAAAAAAACTTTTCAGTCTAGAAAAGTAAATGATAGGCCCTTTGATCTTCAGTAATATCTTTTTTTTCCCAAGATTTTTAATGATGCTATAAAATACTTTCTACAATGGTTCAACACAACTTCTCTATGAGAATATTTGTTTTTAACACACTGACTGCAACTTGATGGGATCAATGCTTTCTAAAAATTTGAATTAATAGCTATATGGTCTCTGGAAAATATAAATTTAAATCAAATGGGTATTTTCCTGAGACCCTACCACTACACCGGGGGGGGGGGGATGACACATGAAGGAAGCTGAAAGCTTTATGAATCTTCCTTATTAAATCTTATGGATTTTTTTCCATTTTCAAATGGCCTAGACAAATTAATTTCTGGTTACAGCTTGAACTGTAAGCTCCAAATGAATCATATCCTCTTTGAATCTCAAGTTTCCAAATCATAGCTTATACCACCCAAACCTATCAGTGGGCCAATTTTAATCCATTCATAGGAGTAACATTTTGAAAATTAACAGGGAGTGTAGTAAGAAAAATGATGCTAAATTTCCATTTTTCATTATTATAGTTAATCAAAATTTATTAGTTTACTAAGGAAACCATTTTTTTTAAGCTCAGCTGTGAATTTCTTTATTATACCAAGAGTAAAAATAAATGCAGATAGTTTCCTAAAAGTGAAACCCACCCACCTATGCTTAATGAAGAATTCTTGTTTAGAGAAAGCAAGAAAAAATGGAATGTGGTTATAGGAAACCTTATAAAGAGACTCTTATTTATTAACAGTTCCTATTATGCAGGAAAACAGCATCTATCAACACACAAGCACTTAACAGCCTTCTTCTAACTACAAGTATCAATGCCAAATTTGAAAATAAACATGCTGATTTATTAGACATGCTATAACTGGATAGTATATTATCATAATTATCCACTATATTTAAACCATTGAAAAGATTTTGAACATTTTCTCTTGCTGCTATCATGATCACCACTAATTATATTTCTGACTTAGAATCATGAAACTATATGTGTAGAAAACATATTTTAATTTGGAAATACTTATTGGGGAAATTAATAATTTATCCTTAGCAGTCCTTGTGTTTCTCCATTTATGCTTATCAGAACTTTGTAAGGACACTATGCTTTATGTATGGATATGAAACTCCGATAGGTAGTTAGTCCAGCCCCTAAAATTAGGACTGAAATACTGAAAGCATTATTGCAGTCACACTCTATAAAGGGCCTCACCAGTGGTGGGATTCACATTTTTTTACTACCTGTTCTGTGGGCATGGATTGGTGGGTGTGGCAGGGGAAAGAAACTGTAAAATCTCCAGTCAGAGGTGGAATTTGCTGGTTCTCTGAACTACTCAAAATTTCTGCTACCGGTTCTCCAGAACTGGTCAGAACCTGCTGAATACCACCTAATTAATTCATTTAGAATACTTGGCAGAATTGTACCAATAAAGTAGAATGTTTGTAGCTCAGAGTTGAAGTGAGAGGTCCTCGGTGCTCTCTGAATTTGGTTGTTTTCTTGAAGATATTTCATTACCCAAACTAGGCAACATAATCAGTGCACTGATGATGTTAGCTACTTTGGAAATGAAATGACTTCAGGAAAACAACCAAATTCAGAGAGCACCTGTCACAGATTCAGGCATGGGTAGAATGAATGGAGACAGTCTTAGTTGGTGAACTTTCAACTCTTTATTGCATAGTGACTTCTAACATGTATAACAACAACTCTGCTTTATATAGGCAATGCTAATGTGAAATAACCAACAGGAGCTTGTGAAACGCTAGCTCCAGTACCAATAAGAGTCCTTCGTTAAGGGCCAATCAGATTCTCAGAACCCGACCAATCCGATCTAGCCGCTTAACACCCAATCAGAAGTGCAGGGCCAGAACCCTGCACTTTACCCCAAGCTTGCCTTTATTCAACTATTTACATACATAACACCCCTTCCCCCTGGCTTCACAATTAGTTTGTGACTATGTAGTCCTTTAAATAGGACGGTTGTCTCTTGGGTCTGTCAGGTTTTCTTTAGACTGGCTGCATGCAGTTCCGTTGAGGTAGGATGTCGTTTTGTAGTGGCTCAGCTTCTCGTTCTGGTGTGATTTCCCTTGGAGCGTAAGATTCTTCTTCCTGCTCCATTTCCTGGGTTTCACTTGATTCATCGCTTTTCTGGAACAGGTTTCCTGGCATATCATCATCTTCTCTTCCTCCCCCCCCCTCAGTTTGGTCGTTGGGAAGTTGTTGGCTAGCAGTTATAAGTCGTAACCGTAATTGGTCAATATGTCTTTTCCATAGTCTCTCATCAATATATTTGACAATATAGGATCTGGGCCCAGTCTCGCGTATTACCGTTGCTTCAATCCAAACTGGGTCGTCCGATAAATTTCTTGCATAAACGGGGTCGCCTACCTTGAAGGTACGGTAGCGTCCGCTGGATCCTGGAGGTTTTTCTGGCTCGTAAGCAGGGTGCAGTCGGTCGAGGTGGGAACGGAGTTTTCGCCCCATGAGAAGTTCAGCGGGAGTTCTGCCGGTTTCGCTGTGCGGAGTGATGTGTTGTAGAAGTAGAATGCGGTTTATTTTTTCGTCAAGATTATTGTTAGGGATAACATTGTTTTACCCTAACTGGTTTAGGTAAATAATAATATGTAATCATGTTTGTATGTTAAAGTGTCTGCAACTTTAACTGTGGGATAGTAATTAAGGGAGTGGTTGTGAAAGCACTTTAAAAGAAGCAAGGCTGCAGCTTGCTCTCTCTCTGGCTTTGATGATCCCTGATTACTGCAAGGACTCAAGACTGCATTGCTTGAACGGGAGAAAAAACAAAGGACTGACTTGTAAGTGAACTGACATAGGATATTCTAAACGGACTTTGCTAACTGAATATCCCTGAATGGACTGACTAAATGACACATGACTATTGGACTGTTATTTTGACTATGCTATGAACTCATAATGGAATAAACTATATTTTTGATAGCACAAGCGTATCTGTTATTTTTACTGTATGTTAATAAACATACAAGCTTATCTCACTCATTTATCTGTGTGCCTATCTGACTAACGCTGCACATTCTTTTTAGCTTGTCTCCCTAACCCTGGTTGGGGAAACCAGGCTTAACAATTATCATAGTCCAGCTTTTGTAAAGTCTTTTTTACAAATTGTACCATGCATTCCGCTTGGCCGTTGGTAGCAGGATGCGCCGGCGAGGTGAGCGCATGGCGGATGCCGTTGTCAGCAAGGTACTGTTCAAACATTAGCGCTGTAAACTGTGGTCCGTTATCAGACACCAGGACGTCTGGCAATCCATGAGTTGCAAAGAGTCTATTGAGGACTTTAATGACTGCCTCAGAGGTTGTATTGGCCATTCGATGAATTTCTAACCAATTAGAGTATGCATCGACAGTCAACAGCAATGTCTGTCCTTTGATTGGCCCTGCGAAATCCAGGTGGATTCTGGACCAGGGTCCACGTGGCGTCTCCCATTCGGTCGGTGCAGCTTTTGGTGGTGCGTTGCTGGTTTGTTGGCACTTGGTGCAGGCCTTGACCCATTGCTCAATGTGTCGGTCCATGCCTGGCCACCAAGCGTAGCTCCGTGCGAGTGCCTTCATTCGCACGATCCCGGGATGTCCATCGTGCAAGATTTGTAACAGCGTCTTTTGGAGTCATTCTGGGACGACGACTCTATCACCCCAGATAACGCAGCCTTTTTGAGAAAAAAGTTCAGTCTGTCTTGTTTTAAATGGTGCGAAGTCATCTGGGATCTGATCCAATGGCCATCCACGCTCTACCCAGCCTAGGACTCGTGCTAGGGTGTGGTCTAGTCTGGTCTCCCTCGCGATATCTCGAGCGGTCATAGGAGGCGAGTTGAGCGTTTCGATTTGTAACGCCGATACTGTTGGTGCCGGATCGTCGAGGGTCTCTGCTGAGTGCGTCGGCGTGGGGAATGGCTTTCCCCGGTCAATGTGACAATCGATAATTATAAGCAGCTAGAAACTCTGACCATCGAGTCATTCTTGGGGACAATATATAGGGAGTTGGTTTGTCCCCAGCGATTATCCCCAATAAAGGTTTGTGGTCGGTTACAATTGTAAATGTCCTTCCATATACATACTCATGGAATTTTTTTACGGCTGACACAATTGCAAGAGCCTCCTTGTCTATTTGTCCATAGTTACGTTCTGCCTGGGATAGAGTCTTCAAAAAGTATGCAACGGGAGCCTCATTTCCATTAGGTAGCACATGGCTCAAAATAGCGCCCACCCCAAACGGTGAGGCATCACAAGTTATAACCAAGGGTAATGTTTCATTATATTGCATAAGTACAGAATCAGATGTAAGTAAATTTTTTACATTTCTAAACGCTTTTTCTTCTCGGTAACCCCAAACCCACAATGCTTTCTTATCTAATAACCGGTGTAATGGTTCAGCCACAGTCGCCTTATGCGGTAAAAACACATTGTAGAAATTGATAAGGCCTAAAAGTGCTTGAAGATCAGTTTTGTTACGAGGTCTGGGAGCATTTCTAATCGCCCTTAATTTACTCACAGTTGGGTGAATACCTTGCCTATCAATGCGATAACCTAGAAATTCAACACTGTCGGTATACAGATGACATTTATCCCTTTTTACTTTCAATCCCGCTTCTTGGAATTTTTTAAGCACACATTTTAAATGATTCTGCAGAATTTTTTTACTAGGAGCTGCAATCAATACGTCATCAAAATACGGAACCACGCCCTTGATTCCCTGTAACAATCGTTCCATTAAACTTTGGAATATTCCTGGGGCCATACTCACCCCGAACTGCAATCGGGTACATTTAAAAGCACCTCTGTGCGTTACTATCGTTTGGGCTTGGGCTGTTTTATCGTCCACGGGCAATTGTTGATAGGCTTGAGCTAAATCTAGCTTAGCGAAAACCTTTCCACCTCCCAGGGAATGAAGGAGGTGCTGCACCACCGGCACTGGATACGCGTTCTGTTGGAGGGCGTGGTTTAGAGTGGCCCGGTAGTCCCCACAGATTCGGATTGACCCATCTGGTTTAATGGGGGTTACAATAGGAGTTTCCCATGGGGAATGATCAATGGGTTGCAGTACCCCTTGTTTAATTAGTTTGTCAAGTTGTTCATCTATCTTGGCCTTAAGGGCGAACGGAACTCGACGGGGCTTTAAACGGATTGGGGCGACCTTAGGGTCGAGGCTGAACGAGATTGGGGTCCCCTTATACTCGCCCAGATGATCTGCGAAGACATCGCTGAATTCAGACATAAGATCCTCCTCGCACTCGCAATCACCGACTCGGTTCACGCCGGCTAGTTCGATGCCGAGTGGCGCAAACCATTGGAGGCCCAACAAACTAGGCCTGTCCCTATCGATGATCGTAAGAGGTAAGTATGCCGTATGCTTTTTAAACGAGACGTGGACTTGACAAGACCCGACCACAGGGATCCGATTCCCTTGGTAATCTTTAAGGATAAGGCGTTGCATTCGAAGGTCTTGGCGTTGGATGGTAGGAATGAGCTGCTTTAATGTCTTCCACAACACCATCAAGAGGGACGATCCCGAATCGACCTCCATGTGGCAGGGTTGGTTCTCTATGGCTACTGTAACTCGAATCTTCTTAGCGTCCAGGGCCGAGGCCTGACCTATAGTGATAGTATGGTGAGCCTCTTCTTTCTGCAACGCTCGATATTTGTAGGAGTGGTTTGCTGGGTCTCGCCTTACAGGACGGTTTCCTGCCGATTGGCAAAAGTTGGTTCCCTTTGAGGCCGGGCTTGGTCCCGGTAAACTGCGACAGACTCGACCGATGTGGCCTCATTTCCCGCACTCGTGGCAGAGTGCGTCGCGGAATTTGCAGTCTGCCCTGGGATGGTTTGCCCCACAGCCAGCGCAAGGGCGTGAGGTTTTAGGACGAGGGTCCCGGTCGGAACGCAGTCGATGGACCCCTTCTTCGTTGCTGTCTGACGACGAAGAGAGGTCCTCGTAGTGCGTTGTTGCCAACTGCCCTTCTGAGCTGGGTGAGATGTCGCCTGTCGGTGGGTTTGTGGAGTTTTGGCTTCGCCGTAGCTGGGCCGCTGATTTTTTTGTTGCCTCAGCGGCGGTGGCTTCGGCGATGGCATCAACAAGGCCGATGTCGCCCTTCGCCATCAGCTTGCTCTGCACGTTTAGTGCATCTAATCCCAGAATTAGGTGGTCTCTCAATGCTTCATCTAAGTCTGCGAACCCGCAGAGGCCTCCCAAGTGCCGGAGGTCTGCCACGAAGTCAGCCACACTCTCTCCTTTTCGTTGGCTTCATTGATAGAACTCGTGGCGTCTCACGAGTGTGGGTACGGTTGGCGCGTAATGGTCTTTCAGGAAAGGTTCGAGGTCGTCCCAGCTTATTGCTTTCACTTCTCGAGGCTTCGCGAGGGCTTTAGCCATTTTAAAGACAGCCGGGCCGCAGTACGTCAGGAACAGCGCCCGCTTCTTGGCTGGTGTGGCGTCCTTCAGGTTGTTCGTTTCGAGGAACATCTGAAAGCGATCCATGTAGGATTCCCAATCCTCTTGGGATGGATCGTACGGAGCGGGTGGTACGATGCCGCCGGACATGGCTTCCGTTGGTGGCGCCGTTTTTTACACGTGCTCTGTTTTTTCTTCCAAGTTCCTTAAGATCAGATGTCTCCAAATCCCATCCTCGTCGCCAGTGTCATAGATTCAGGCATGGATAGAATGAATGGAGACAGTCTTAGTTGGTGAACTTTCAACTCTTTATTGCATAGTGACTTCTAACTTGTATAACAACAACTCTGCTTTATATAGGCAATGCTAATGTGAAATAACCAACAGGAGCTTGTGAAACGCTAGCTCCAGTACCAATAAGAGTCCTTCGTTAAGGGCCAATCAGATTCTCAGAACCCGACCAATCCGATCTAGCCGCTTAACACCCAATCAGAAGTGCAGGGCCAGAACCCTGCACTTTACCCCAAGCTTGCCTTTATTCAACTATTTACATACATAACAGCACCAAACACCCCAACAAAAAAAGTGAATGAACAAAGCCCTCTGGAAACAACCTAAAAAAGGAATACTGAGAATGGAATAGAAAAACAAATGTCTTTTTCATAGAGGAAGTGAGTTGGGGAAAACTGGACAAAGGATCTTGACAGTTATAATCCAACAGAAAAGAACTTCTCTCTATGGTAGAGAAAAGTTATTTATTCATTGGCCATAAGATTCTATGGATCATATTTCAATAGCTTTTCTAACATTAAGCAATTCTGTATTGAAGTTACCCAAAGCTCAGCCATAGCACAGTTTTAAAAGAGCCTACAAGATTTTCCTAGCAGTAAGTGTTGTATATACATATGTACATATAACAAAGAAAAGTAGAAGAGATGAGAGAGATGATGGATGGATAGATAGATAGATAGATAGATAGATAGATAGATAGATAGATAGATAGATAGATAGATAATAGACAGATGGACAGACAGACAATAGAGTCCAACCAAATAAAGAAAATGGACTTTGAATCTTACTCCAAGTAAACCCAGTCATGCTTCATTCTCTAACAAGATACAACGCTCATATGAAAAGGGTCAATCTATTTTTCTTGATTTGCTTGTATGATGAATTAAACATTTTCATTTCAGGACAAAAAAGGCTAATAAAGAATATGATTTTTGATTAGTCTTTAGTCAGCAGTCTGTCTCTGGCAAAGCTAAGCAAATGAATACTTTTAAGTGTGGCATTTTGATTAATGTTATCCTATAAATTGCCTATATTAACGTGTGTGATTTCTTCAGCAGAAGTCAACACAAATAGAAGGCTATTTCATATGTTGATACTAGACATTATTGAGAAAATATTGTCTTGACATTGAGCCAAGCAAATAAATGCATAAAAGTATTAAAATCTTTAAGATGGCAATTGAATAGAAAAGTGCAAAAACTGTGCAAGTACCCAGTAGAAGAATCTTGTACTACAGCATCACAATAAAAGGCCTTGAGAAGACCTTATGGTAGATACAAGGAATATCATCATGCCATTTGGGACTAATTAAAATTAATCTTCCATATATTCCTTCCTACCTCTTTTCACCTCCTGTGCATTCTTATTTTCAGAAACAGCTGTTTCCAACTTCATTCATGTCTCTTGGAAATGGGACTGCTTGCTGGGTGGCAATTTTCAACTAACCTTGTTTTCAAGCAGCATAGGCTTAATCTTAGTTAGTTAAAAGACCTTTATATTTCAATGTTCTTTAGTGGAACTCATTTCTTTAGCAATATTTTTTTAGCGTAGCATTTATCTTCCTTTCTTTCCAGCTCATGGCTTAAGTCTCTTATTCAAGCCCATTTCTGTCATTATCCAACTATCTCCATCCCTTATGAATTTTCTGGCTATGGATTATGCTACTTCCATATTCCGTGCAGGAAAATGATTTTAAGTGATAGAAACAGTCATATATATATATATATTCAGAAGAAAAGGAGATTGCTCTTCGGGAAAAAGTTTTTATTTTTGTTCAGAATTTTCGGATTTGTTATCTCAAGTCCGTCTTCAGTGAACAGTTAGTTGGAGATGTGTCAGGGAAGGAGCTTTGGTCGTTGTTTCTGTCGTTGGTGTCAGCGTTCTATAGATTGGCAGCGCGGGCATCAATCGCGTGATTGGCTTGTCAGTTGTTTTGGGTGCGAGCTGGGTTGTTTTTTGATGTTGTTCATCCAATTATCACGTAAACTTTGATAGTTGGGGTCAATGTCTTTGTGGCGATTAATGCAATTGGTGCCAGTATGCCATGCTTCAATAAATTCGCGTGCATAACGTGTTTTGCCTGTGCCAATTATTTTGGTTGCATCCCAGTTGAAGCAATGATTGTGCTCAACAAAAAAATCAGCGGCGCAGCTACGGCGAAGCCGAAACTCCACAAACCCACCGACAGGCGACATCTCACCCAGCTCAGAAGGGCAGTTGGCAACAACGCACTACGAGGACCTCTCTTCGTCGTCAGACAGCAACGAAGAAGGGGTCCATCGACTGCGTTCCGACCGGGACCCTCGTCCTAAAACCTCACGCCCTTGCGCTGGCTGTGGGGCAAACCATCCCAGGGCAGACTGCAAATTCCGCGACGCACTCTGCCACGAGTGCGGGAAATGAGGCCACATCGGTCGAGTCTGTCGCAGTTTACCGGGACCAAGCCCGGCCTCAAAGGGAACCAACTTTTGCCAATCGGCAGGAAACCGTCCTGTAAGGCGAGACCCAGCAAACCACTCCTACAAAAAAACTTTTTCCCGAAGAGCAATCTCCTTTTCTTCTGCTGAAACGTTGCTACAACTTTAAAAGCACCACGTGGGAAAATACCCGAACAAAGCTGAATGCCAGACATGTAAGTACCCGCGAAAACTTAAGAAAACATATATATATATATATGTTTTCTGAGGTTCTCGCGGGTATTTGTATGTGGATCTTTGGTTATTCGGGTTTTCTCCCGCATAAGATTGGAAGTATCTAGGCAACGTTTCGATGAAGTCTCATTCATCATCTTCAGGCTTGGTCTTCAGCTCTGTGCTTCTCAGAGTGATGTGAGCTTGCAGCTGCTTCTTCCTTTTAACTGCTAGTGGGGGTGTGACTTGATTGGGTGGGGGCTTGGATGTGTTCTGATTGGGTGGGGGTGTGTTCTCATTGGTTGGTGGTTTGGCTGTGTTCTGATTGGTTGGGGGGTTGGCTGTGTTCTGATTGGCTGGAGGCATGTTCTGTTCAGGTGGGGGCTTGATTGTGCTCAGGTTAGTCTTATTTTTAAACTTTAAAAATACCAGAACTATCGCCAAAACCGAACACTTCAGCAGCAGAATCATCAGAGAAGCCATAGAGATAGAAAAACGCCCACACAGCATGAATAAACGAGATGATGCCTCCCGCCTACCAGCCATTTGGAAACCCGCCCTCATGAACAGACGCGTACCTAACATGAAGAGTGACACCAGACCCACACCCCTAATAGCCACACAAGATGCCACCACCACACTTCCACGTAGAAAGCAGACTCACACCCACACAGAAGATGAAACACGACCACGGACCAGAAGCTGCACTGCAGCTGCATCACTACCCACCTCAAACCCCTCTGAGCCATACATGAAGCGAACTGACCCCCACCATGAAGATGCAGCACGACCACGAACTCGAAGCCAAACAGCAAGATCACAGCTCACCAGCTCAAACCTTCCAGCAACTAAGACTAACCTGAGCACAATCAAGCCCCCACCTGAACAGAACACGCCTCCAGCCAATCAGAACACAGCCAACCCCCCAACCAATCAGAACACAGCCAAACCCCCAACCAATGAGAACACCCCCCCATCCAATCAGAACACAGCCAAGCCCCCAGCCAATCAAGTCACACCCCCAGGAGCAGTTAAAAGGAAGAAGCAGCTGCAAGCTCACATCACTCTGAGAAGCACAGAGCTGAAGACCAAGCCTGAAGATGAATGAGACTTCATCGAAACGTTGCCCAGATACTTCCAATCTTACGCGGGAGAAAACCCGAATAACCAAAGATCCATATATATATATATATATATATATATATATATATATATATATATATATATATATATATATATATATATATATTTCTTTCTTTTTCTCTAGAAATCCCTACCATAAATAATCTTTGCATTACTTTCTGAAATGCTGACATTGACAAAAGTGTGAAGAGCTTACAGGCATTTTTCCCTGTTAAGCATAAATATGTGAGCATTACATTTCTAAACATTACATTTTTGTTGAATGCTTAACTCATACACCAAACAACGTTATGGGGAAATCTTGTGTAATGAAAAAGTAGCCAAAAGATTTGAGAAAGATGCTCATTTTCCTTCTTGCCTCTGGCCAACAGGAATAGGTCAAAACCTAACTGCAGAGAATACTGCCCTACCATTGTGGATTGCTTTTCTCCAACAAGAAGTTGTCATTTTCACGTGGATTCCTTATTTTTAAGGAAAAAACGGTGAGAATATGTTGTTTTTATCTTAATGACATTTCTATTTATTTTGTGCTTACACAGCAATGTGCAACACTGCTGTAGCATGACGAACAATAACATTTCCCCATTAAAATAATGAAACTAAAATCAAAAAGAGACCTTTCTGTGAAAAATAATTGTGCATAATAACTTTGACTGGCTGTAAGAATGCCTTTGACCCATATAGGCAGACATTGTAGTGCTACTGCAGTTAAATATCTCTTTGACCTAAAGGACATTTGGCATGAATGACGAGCCATTCGAAATTCAACATATGTCCAATTTCTACATCGCTTCATGCTTAAGAGCAAGAAATATTTAACATACCACAAAAGGCAGACAACTCTATTAAAGCATGTGTATTCGATACAATAGAAGGAGATTTGTGGTGAAAGGCAGATTTTATTCCTTTGAGTTGGTTCTAGCACATGTCCCTAGTGAATATGTACAGTTTGGAAAACATGCATAACATAGTCAAATCCTAAACTGAAGGTAAAGCTCAAGTTTTGTTAGAACAGGCAAATAATTCCTTGGGCAAATGGCTCAATTATACATTTGTTAAACAAAATTTATGAGATGATTGCATCATTATCTCTCTGCCATATAGTATCCTGTTTATGGCTTAACTTTCTCTCTGTTTGAAGCTTCTCTGGGACTCTCCCTGCACATTCTTTTTAAAATAAATTTCAAAGTGTCAGAATCACTGCTTCAACAACAGTCGAACAGCATCTGCCAAAAGGATAACTGACATTTTTGTTGCCATAGAAACTAGTCATATTACTTGGGCTTGCCTAGCTCCATGTTTATCATGCATTTTAGCCAGCAACGGAGTACATTCCCCTTTTATTTCACAAGGAATTATATTAAAACATAATTTGATTTTAGAGTATTTTCCAATCTCCTCCAAAGAGGATCACTGAATGTGAAGAATGCAAAGAAAAGTGCAAAGTGTTGATAAAATTGCTATATACTGTAGTTTATATGCATTCAAACCTTAAAAAGAAAAAATTGGATAATACAAACCCTTCCTTTCCCCCCTCCCTCTCAGATATTTGATATGCTATTAACCAATATAAAAGCATTGCTAAATTTCAGCAAGACTGGCTTTTTCATACTGAAGTTTAAAACCAAGACAGTTGTATGAATAATTGACACCAGACAAGCAAGCAAGTAAATAAAACGGGAGCTATCTTTTGGAGTAGGGTGGCTATACTAAATCTAATTAATAATAATGAAATTATTATATGCTTATAGTGAAAAATCAATGGGACCATATAAGTTGTAAAAATAGTTGAAAATGAGCATGTTAAATATTGGGATTTTCAAATATAAACTGATAAAGTGTTGGTTCATAACACAGCAGATTTAACTGTGGTTGAAAAAGGAGAAAGTGTGGGTAACTGATGTGGCAATATTAGGAGATAGTAGAATAGAAGGCAAAGAACTGGAGAAGATCACAAAGTATCAAGATCTGAAAATTGAAGTTGAAAGGTTGTTGTATAAACCAGCTGTGCTGGCCCCAGTGGTGATGGGCACATTGGGTGTCATATCAAAAATTGTTGGATGGCAATTAGGAAATCTGTGCATTGACAAACTTTCGATCTATCCAAAAGTGACACTGCTTGGATTCACACATTTACTGTGCCAGTACATTACGGCATCCTAAGTTATTGAGAAGAACATATGAAGGCATATGAAGGCTAACATTAGCTAAGGAACTGATAGCTATGATTTCACTTGTCTGTGCATATAATAATAATTGCAGTAATGCATCAAATTGAGACAAATCTCAACTTTAGACTCAGAGTGGGTTGATTCATGTCAAAGCTGAGAGAGGGTTCTATATGAGGTCACTCAAATTCAAATCTGACCATTTAAAATATTTATTGGCAACATAGAGTTCACAAAGATATGGAAATATAGGACATATTCACATTACCAAGTTAACCAAAACAAGTATTGTCCACACTATGTTTTTGGAGAGCATGAATGGACAACAATGTTCTCTCCTAACATCTAATCCTCCGCTGATGTTACCTTCCCTTAAATTTTCATGCACTTTCTTTAAAGCAATCTTTTGTGGTATGTGCCAGTTTTCAAGCTAGAGACAGCCCTGAGATTTTGAAGGGAAGAAAGGAAATAAATTGTCTGCTCTTCCAGAAGAAGGGAGCAAATATGAAATAATTACTGTCAAGTGGCAGCAACTCAAGTGGGATTATATCTGCTAATGGGAAATACAATGGATCGGTTTTAAATTAGTATTTTATGGGGGAAATGTTTGTTTGCTTAATTTGCATAGCCTGATAGGCCAAAGAGCAATTATACCTGGAAAAACATTTCAAAGGTGAGTATTGGAGCAGGCTGTACAGACTTAAGAAACAATTCAGAAGCCTCAGGCCTTGTATAAGCGTGATTGTAGCCCCACTGCTATTCTGACAGGAGCTGGAAAAAAGATGAAGTGGGTTTTATGAAGAACAGTGAGAAATCACATTTGTATAAGTACTACAGCACTTCTTGCAAATCATTTACCAAACATGCAGAACTCAACAGCATCCAGAGGTAGAAGTAGCTCCACAGCTCCATTTGCATCAACAAAGTATATTTGGAAATGATGTATCATGTTAAGAACAATTGTTCCTTAAATTAGGCCTATTGTGCAAACGTTTAGGGAAAGATTTCTAAATTATCTGAATTAAAACATATTTGCATTTTAATTAGGACTACTTAAATAAAAATCAGGAACAAGAAGTAATAGTGTATGGACATAATGAAAATAACAATGGTTGGCAATGGTAGATATGGAAAATTTGGCTATTTGATCTAGATAGCAATCAACTGGATGACCAGCACTTAGCATCAAATTGATAGAAAAACCTCTAATTCTTTGCTGACTTCTAGTGATTTTCGTAGCCCATATATAGAAGCCCTAATGAAGACATCTAGTAAATTATGTTAATATAAACTACATTTAATTAGATTTTCTTTCCTTTTATCCTCTGCCTCCCATTTCTTTTACTTATTTCTTATTCTTTTGTCTGCTTTGCATAATGTTTCTTAACCTAAAAAGAGAATAGTTGATGAGTTTGTATGTATATTCTACCAAAACCAGTCAACTTGCAAAAATGGGAAATAGAAGAGAAGCCAAGATTGAAAAATTCAGTATAAACTATTTGAACATCATGATGTTTTGAAAAAGAGCATAATGATAAATTGCAATCTATTCCTATATACTAAAATGATTTACAAAATGCTAAATGTACATGTATCATCTCCTGTCCAACCATAAAATTATATGCTGCAATACTAGGCTGGGGGGGTGGGGGAGAATTGTGTGTGTATGTGTGTGTATGTGTGTGTGTGTGTGTGTGTTGAAGCAGCTTCTTGTCATCCAAACCTATGGCCCTAGAAAAGTTGGCAAGCTCCACCATCCTGAGATTATAGTAAATCACTTTCCAGACAGTAGCAAATGATAGAAAAAATAACCCACTCTTTTTAACAATGCAAGTTTCAGCCAAAGCTACATTTTGTTCTGAATTTTCTGAGTTTAAGCAAGTTAATTTAGCATGCCCCGTTGCATCTGTCTGTTGAGTTGTTATGTAGCAAGCTGTCGCCCTATAGAAAGCATGACGTATCATCCCAGTGAGGCATGAAATTAGAAAGATGTGTCTTGCTGGGTGAACCCTGGATCAATTGAACCTGATTTCCAGTCAAACTATACTTTAGTTTCTTTTCAAAGCAGAGAAAAAGAAATGAAAAGAAACCTTCACAGTTAACGAATCCCAAGGTACTGTCGCCTTTTCACTCATTCTGGCTAGTTATATGATACATCCATCTGCATAACTGATGCTTTGGAGGATTCACAAATGAATTAAAAGTTTTATTAGGTCAACTAATAATTCCTCCAACATTATTCCCAGAAATTAATGACTATGATTTCTTGACAAAAGACATAAGATTTAAATTAATTGCAATCTGCTAATGAGCAAAGATTGTAAAGTCAACTAATAAAACCCCAGATTTACACTACTGTTCCCACCACTAGAAGCCAGCCTCTGTAGCAGGGAGCCTCTTAGATGTATGAAACTTCTGATAATACTGAGTGCAGATTGTTGAGGGTTCTAGAAAACATGGAGAGCCTGCATGGGGTTAGAGGAATGCCCCACTGAACAATATCACAGGGATCATGAATGGGTCAAGCAGAGATCATGAATAGGATGCCTGAAAGGGGAGGTTAAGCAATTATGTTTCTTCCTTTCCCATTCATTTGATGCCTAAAGATGCCTTAGTTTTCTTTTAAAATATTCATTCAATTAAAACTGGGAACAAATTGCATGCAGTATTCTCCCCAAAGTTCTGGATAGGGAAATGGGGATTTTCTTAATCCCCAGTTTTCAGAATTCCCATTGTTTGGCCTAATTGGGGCTGTACCTCTACTGATGGAACTGGTACATGATTGGGTGTGTGTGGGGAGGGGGAGGGTCTTCCTAGATTTTCATTTCCTGAAAAAAAAAGCAGGTAGCATATTAGGAGATGTAATGGTATTGTCAACCCTGAAGTGAGCCTGGCGGAAGCCATCTTGGAGGCTTCAGGGTTGCCACAAAGCAGCAGGAGACAGGAAATAGTTATATCAGGTTTTGTAGCCAAAACAATAAAGTTTTCCTGTGAGAATCAAGAACATTCTCACAGGTTGCTGGCCAGAGGAGGAGAAAGTAACCCAGCAACCAGCCAGCACCTGGATTGGACAGCCTGACCAGTGACTTGGCGGAGGAAAGGGAAAAAAAAATACTTTTAATTAGGTGAAAGCCACGGGAAACCTCAGAGTTGGCTTTCACCAGTTTGTGCCAATATAATGTATCCAATAAACTGTTCTTTGAGGAACTTGAGTGATTTGGAGTTTGCTTTCTATGGGTGCATTACTTGGAACACTGACAGGTATGTGGGATGTACAGTATGTGTATATGGCCTTGAGAGACAGGAATTAAGGGAATAGTTTGCAAAAGATATGTGGGTATGGCAAACAGTTCAGAAAGGACACACACACACCCAAACACTTTCTTGGGCTGTAAAGGCAAAGGGAGATATATGTGCTTTCAGATTTGCAGTTATTTTTAGTGTAAGTTTACAGTAAAGTAAGCTTACAGTAGAATAGGATTAGTTCATCTGGGCATGCTTCCTATCTGGACTACTTTGCAAGCCTGATAGGAAGGCCTTTGCACTTATTCGTCCTATGCATCAGTTTTATCCATTCTTGGATTGAGAGTCTCAGCTCACTGCAAATGATGCCCTAGAGACTTCCCTGCAACTGGCTATCTGAAGAGTTATCTGAAGAGTTTGGAAGCTGCAGGTGGGTCCAAAATGTAATGGTGCAAATGATTATAAGTGTACCATGTGATACCTCTAGTATAAAATTTGTACTAATTACCAGTGGATATGTATGTGCAGTTTAAGGTATTGGAGGTAACTTGTAACACCCTCCATGGAACAAAACTTGGATATTTCTCTCCCTCCCTCCCTCCTTCCCTCCCTCTCCCCCCCCTCTCTCACTGTCTCTGCCTGTTCTAGATGGTAAGATAAGGTAGGTATATTTGGGATCCATCTATACCAATTGGCTTGGACTCCAACAGGAAGCACTTACACTGGAGGTAGTTGAGGGGATAAGAATACTGCACCCCTGTGCATCTATCTCTTGATTCCCAGTGTTGTTATTTTTGCTTAGTATTAAAAATTTAATTGGCATAGTTTTAAAATGTTAGCTGCTTTTCTATTTACCTTTTTATGATCTGTAAGCTTCCCAGAGTTGCCTTATCGGGGAGATGGGCACCATATAAATTGAAATAAATAAATAATAAAACAATGCCTTTCAGGGCTCATGGGAATCATACTCTCTATGTCACAATTCCTGCAAATTTAGAAGCGCAACTCCTGTGAGATCTGGATGACCCTTTAGAAAGACCTTTCTTTTCCCACAGGAATTGGACTAGAATATTGTGGGAACACTCAAGTTAAGTGTAATTAGGATCTATTTTCACTTGCAAGGGGGTTTATTAGCATGATTGTGTTTTTTTAAAAAATAAACTTCTCTGAGTCACCTGGTGAATTGGCAGTTTTCGAAAATGAAAAAAAGCAAAACAAATTTCCACAGAAGGTGAGGGAATTCTCCAACCATTTCCCAAGAGCAAGTATTCATCTTAGCATTATCAGTTTTACCACTGCTAAAAAAAAAAATCCAGTGAGAATAATTTGTGGCTGCAATCTTTCCTTGAGATTTAATGGAAGTATGAAAAGAGAAGCTTTTCCTCATACTGCTACATAAATTAATGGAGAAGAAAAGACAGAAAATTCTGACATATTCCTTCCCAATTTTCCCACTAAATAACTGCAGGAACACCATAGCATTCTCTGACAATACCTAAAAAATTCCTTTCTCCCATGAAAGTATTGCTGCAACAAATACTGTTTGAACAAATCAAATAACTTCTAAAAACAAATCTAAGGTATTTTTTTCTGGCTGGGATCAATTCAAACCAGATATATCATTGCTGGCAAATATTTGTGGAGGGAGAAAGGGGAAATTTTCATTCTTGTATTTGGTTAAAAGATGAGGAAAGAAGACTCGATGGCACATGGGAACTGACATTACCTCACTTGATATCACATATTTAAATTTTGCCTTCCTAGACCTTGACTGTTTCTTAATAGGGAAGATGATGATATAGTTATTACATGATGAGGATTTTCTAATACATGTAGTGAGGGAAAAATAAAACTTCACTAAGTGTGGTTAAAAAAAAAAATCTGAGGAAATTAGTCCCTAAATTGTAGTTGCATAATCCTACACATACATATTCAAAAGCCTAATTGTGACCAATTGAGTTGAAGCTATATTATTTTATTTAATCCTTCTTTGACAAATGGGAGAAAGTTGATTGGACTGCATGGATTGTAGAACAATCTAAATCAATGAAATATGCAGGGACTCATTAATATCTATTCAGGTTATGAAACAGAAGTGTTTAGCTGGTTGAAAAATAAATGAAAAAAAAAAAGATTCCACATAAGGGCCATTAAGTATAATGAACTTGGTGAAACATGATTATATGTATCTTTGCCATTCACAAAACCCCAGGATCAAGTTAAATGTTTCATTCCAATAATTTAAGATACAAAAAAAATCTATTGCACTGAATGGGAGACTTTAAAGAAATTAATGAAATTAAATTTCAAACGACCTATATTTAGCCTTCCAGTGACATAAATGTCATTCAGTTGCTTTTGCCTTTTTCATTTCTTTGCGTTTATAAAGTAGAACTGACATTAAATTTAGTTAATTCTGCACATGTGTGTGTGCCTTTAGTCTCTTCAATCTGCTTTTACAATTCCATGCTAATAAATGTATATTTGAGGATTTAGAGTGAATTACTGGGCAGAGCTTGATTTCTGACTAGGAATCTTATTAAAGCATTGCCCCAGGGAAGGGTTTTCAATGCAGCATAAATTATCATGTCAGCTTTCAGAGGCAGCATAGTATTTGGCTTCATTTCTTTTTTTAGCCTTTTTTCCCCTTAACTTTAAAATGACACAGTGTGCAAGCAGCCTGATGGGAAGGAAAGAGAACCCTCAAAAATGTGCAAAATTAGTAACCTTCAGAGGAAACAGAAGAAATTGCTTTGAGGCTATGCTACAGATACCCACACCAAGACTGGATAAACAAAACTGCCGAAGTGAAGCACAAAACTTAAAATTCTGTTGCCATGGAAAAGCCAACAAATGATTTGGACTATCATCATTAAGTTTAGCCTGGTGGAACCCACAAGAACATTGTTCCTGAATATTCCATCTCAACCACCCACCATTCTAAGAAAAAAAAGTTGAGTTGCACACTAAATACATGAAATTCCAAGGTGATGCCTATCTTCCATATGAGGTTCCATGCTAACTTCTGCATTTTGTGACAAATACAGCCCCAGAAATATCAAATGGTACTTTTTTTCCCATTTCATTGTAGTTGTTCTTTTAAAGTTGTAGCAACATTTCAGCAGAATCTCATCTGCCATCATCAGGCTTCTGTATAGTGTTCATCTGTGAGTCAGACTTTTACAGTGGTTTCAGATTTAAATTTGGGGCAGCCTATTGCTGTGCCAGAATGGTTTTTTCTTCATCCTGATTGATTGGGAGTCTTGGTCTGTGTTTATTGGTCTTGGAGTTTGCTGTGTTCTGCTTGATTGGTGTTTCTAATATCTTCTGTCTGGGTTTTTTTTTTTTTTTTTTTGGCTCTTTTTGCATCTTGATTGGCTGCCAACATTGTGTTACTTTATTGGAGACCTTTAGTGCAGCTTGGCTTCGGGCAAATGGACGGCTATCATTAGTTAGGAAGCTAGGTTTCATCTGGGTGCCTGGTTGGGGTGTATTTGAGCTGGAGGTATCAGGGGGGATCTGTTTGTGCCCAGGTGTTTGCCTGGCTTGTGGTGTGGAGATTTTTTTGTTTGTGAGTGCAGGCTTCCAAATGATTGACAGTCTGGTGGAATCATCTCTTCTATTCATGCTTTCTGGTCTTTTTTCAATCTCTATGGCTTCTCTGTAGCTGGGGTTTTCTATAATGTCTAGGGTTTTGGTGCCATTGAAGTTGATGCTATGACCTGTGGCTTCCATATGTTGGACTAGTGAGGAAGTGTGTTCCAGGTTTTTGACTGCATTTTTGTGTTCATCCAGGCGGGTACTTATTCTTCTATTGGTCTGTCCAATGTATGTGGCCGGGCATGATGCACAGGGGACTTCGTATATGTCTTGGTTTTCCAGGTCAATTTTATCTTTGGGGTTTCTAAGGATGGCTGCTATTTTTCTGTCTGTTTTGAAGGCAGTTTTGATGTGATGTCTCTGTAGTATCTTACTAATTTTGTCTGTAGTACCTCTTATGTAGGGCAGGACAGCTGTTCCATAGGTCTGTTCATCTTCTGGGTCTCTATTATGTCTCAGTGTGTTTTGGTGGATCAAGCTGGTGATTTTGCTTTTGTGGAAGCCATTGGCTGTCAGTACTTTAGTCAGGGTGCATAGTTCAGTCTTAATGTGTGTCTTGTCTGCCAGGCGTTTGGGTCTAGTAATTAGTGTTTTAGCCACGGAGTTTATCTGTGCTGGGTGGTGGTGGGATTGGGCATTGAGGTAGTGGTTAGTGTGTGTTTTCTTCTGGCATACGGTGTGTCCTAGTGTGCCATCTGTTTTTTTGTATATTAGTACATCTAGGAATGGTAGTTGTTTGTTTGTTTCCATTTCTATGGTGAACTTGATTGTGGGGTGTGTGCTGTTTAGGTGTGTTAGGAAATTGTTTAGGTTTTCTTTTCCATGGGGCCAAATCACAAATATATCATTGATGTATCTTTACCATAGTTTGGGTTTGTGGATGGTATTGGCCAGGGCTTTGGATTCGAATTCTTCCATTAACAGGTTTGCAATGACGGGTGACAATGGTGATCCCATAGGTGCTCCTTCAATTTGTTTGTATCTTTGTCCTTGTATATGAAATATGTGTTGGTTAAGCAGTGTTCTGTTAGTTCCATGAGGTGTTTAGCTGGTTGGTATTTATTTTTGATGATTTCAAGGGTCTCTTTTATCGGGACTTGAGTGAATAGTGAAACCACGTCGAAACTTACAAGCAGATCTTCTTGCTCCACATGTAGATCTTTGATCATTTCCAAGAAGTGGTATGAGTTTTGTACATGTGAAACTGCTGTTTCAGCAGGGGGCTGTAGCTGTTTTGCTAAGTGTTTAGTTAGGTTTTGTAGTGGTTGTTAGGAATAACAAGGTTACCTAACGTAGTTTGGGTAAAATAATATATATAAACTATGATAGTAAGTTTAAGTGTGTGTCACTTTAAACTGCAAAGCATGTAATTTTGGGTGCGGTTGTAAAACCGCCATAAGAGGGAGCAAGAGAACTTGCTGGATTGATGGATTGATGGTTTGCTAACTGCATGTTCCCTGCTGCTGAGTTTTTGAACGTTGAAGGAAGAAAGGAAGTTTGACTTCTTCATATATCTACTGCGAGGAGATATATTGCTGGACTGATATTTGTAAGTTTACTGACCTCTTTTTCGACACTGGAATTTGCAACTAAATAATCCCCGAATGGACTGAACTAGTGAATTATATATGGACTGTTTGACTATGCTAAAACTCTTACTGAAATAAACTATTTAACTAGCACAGTGTATCTGTTTGTACTGAGTGTAAGCTACAAAAACGTTTATCTCACATATTTGCCTGCCTGCCTGACTGCACATTCTGCTAGGGTGTATCCCTAACATTGGTTATGGGCCCAGCTGCACAGTCAGACTAACCAGGATATAACAGGCTTATATAAAGTGAGAGTTAGTGTAGTTACACAATACTGTAAACAGACAGCTGTGTTTTATTAATTATAGTTTAATATCCAGAGGAAGATGGCACAAGTCAATTTCCCAAGTTTGTCTCTAATATCCAAACTGGATGGAACAAACTATGTTTCATGGTCTATGAAATGCAGTCTACTTCTATGCAGAGAAGGTTTGTGGAGTATAATTCAAAACCCACCAGAGGTAGATGCTTGGGATCGGAGGATGAGGATGATGCCCAGAAAATACAAGAACATAAACTGAAGAATGAGCAAGCTCTCTGTATAATAGGACTGACCAACAGCTTGTCAATATTTGTGGAGAAGAAACAGCTGCGAAATGTTGGGAGAATTTAAAGAAGATTTATGTTCGAGACAGTGTAGGAGCACATATAAATCTTACACGGAAGCTGTTTAGAACACATCTTCAAAAGAATGGAGACATGTTGACTCATATAAACACTATGAAGAAGATTTTTCAGGAACTGCATGAAAAAGAACTTATCTTCACAGAACTGCATCAGGTTTATATAATTTTGTCTTCTTTAGATAATAGCTATGATGATTTCGTAACTTCACTTGAGGTTCTGCCAAAAGATAACCTCACATTAACTGACATTACTGGCAGATTAATTGAAGAAGCCAGGAGAAGGCTTGAAAGGGATCAACTGAGAAGGGAACAACCACAAGAAGAGAAATTATCTTCGACAGCCTATACAATTAGAAAATGTTTTAATTGTGGAGGAAAAGGATATTTGGCTAGATTCTGCAAGAAAGGAAAATGCCACAATGCCAGCCAGAATGCTAAAAGGCATCAAAAGGATAAAAAAGGCTTAGAGTTAGCCATGTATAGCAACGAAACTGTGAATAATAATTTATGGATTGTAGATAGTGGAGCATCACACTGTATAACGAAAGATAAGAAAAGATTTGTTAAGATGTCCATGAGTTCACAACAGATATCGTTAGCTAATGGCTGGAAAATGAAAGCAAAAGGTGAAGGTATTGCACATTGTTCTTGCACAAAAGAAAATGTAAAAATGTTATATGTACCACAACTTAAGTTTAATTTGCTTTTGGTTAGAGTTTTGATTAAACTAGGTTATGTAGTTACCTTTAGGGGAGAAAACTGCATAATAGAAAAGGAAGGTAAAAAAGTGACTGCAACTTTAAAAGGTGAATTGTATGTGTTAAAAGATAATCAATTAGAGGTGGCTAACACAGTGTATAATAATGTTAAACCTCATGATGAATGCATACATTTGTTACACAGACGTTTAGGGCATATAAATTTTAAAATGCTCAAGAAAACGGTTGAACTGTCTGAAGGTATAAAACTGAAACCTTGCAGTAAGTATTTGCACTGCAGTGCTTGCAGTCAAGAAAAAAGCAAGGTAATACCAGCAAATAGAATCAATGGATTTAAAACTGAAGAGCCTCTAGAGGTCATATTTGCTGATATTATAGGTCCCAAAAAACCAAGTGTGGGAGGTGCTCATTATATATTAAGTATAATGGATCATTATTCTAGATATGGTTTCTATTATTTAATGAAGAGTAAAACGGAAACATATCAGAATTTCTTTAATTGGTTGAAGTTTGCAGAAAGAAAAACTAAAAGGAAACTAGTAACTCTTGTAACTGATAATGGTACGGAATTTATAAATAATAAATTCCAAAATAGACTGAAGATGGCAGGTGTTGAACATAAAAAGTCTGCACCATATAGGCCACATCATAATTCCTTTATAGAAAGACGAGGCCAAACAATACAGGCAATGGCTCGTACTATGTTGTCGGATTCAGGATTACCTGAAACTTTGTGGGGAGAAACAATAATGTGTGGTAATCATATATTGAATAATGTTGTTAACTCAATAACAGGTGAATTACCATTCACACGGTGGCATGGTAGAAAACCTGACCTAAGCTACATGCACACATTTGGAGCACCAGCATGGGTGCATATTCCTACACAACTGAGACATAAGGGGCAGCATAGGGCTAAAAGGTTATTCTTTGTAGGTTATGAATCTAATCACAAATCATACAGATTCTGGGAAAAAGGTACATCTAGCATTTACTGTAGTGCTCGTGCACAATTCCTTGAACATGTGGGATGGGAAAAACTGGAGCAAGATTCAAGTAAGGATGTAATCATAGAAACCTACAAAAGACCAAAACAACATATCAGTAATAATAAGAGTACAATTAAAGAGGAAGTACAAGAAGAGCACATAGGACCAGAACAGAAAGAAATAGGTGAACAGGAAGAAATAGATAACCAGGAACAGGTAGTACATGAAAGTCCACCTGTAAACCCTGTAATACCTAGACGTTCAACACGTGAAACCAGACCACCTGACAGGTGCCAAGCAAGTGTAGTTTGCCAAGTTAGTAAAGTTCCAATTACTGTTGAAGAACTTAGAATGTATCCTGCAAAGGATCAAGAAAATTGGCATAGAGCGATGGAGAAGGAACTAAATTCATTGAAACAAATGGAAGTTTATGAAAATGTTAAATTACCTCCAGGTGAAAAGTCCATTGGCTGTAAATGGATATTTAAATTAAAAACAGGTAAAAATGGGACTGTTACCCATACGGTTAGGTTGGTAGCTCAAGGATTTAATCAAACTGCATGTGATTATGATGAAGTATTTGCACTGAGTCTAAAAGCAACAACCTTGAGAGCAGCTTTAGTGTGGGCAGCTATATCATAAATCACTTTGATGTAGAAACTGCTTATCTGCATGCACCATTGCAGCACACTATATACCTAAAGAAACCTGTAGGAATTAAGGATGATAAAACAAATAATGACTGTTGGAAGCTTAAAAAGAGTCTCTATGGATTAAAACAATCTGGTTACGAATGGAACCAATATATTGTTAAGGAATATAATAATATAGGGTTTAAGAAAGAGACAAATGGAACAGTGTCATTGTTATTGTTGTTCACTGATGATATTGCCTTAATTATAAAAACTAATAATGAAGCTACTGAAATAATATCATTATTAGGTAAGAGGATAAAATTAAAGCAATTAGGAGAGATAAAACAGTATCTAGGATTAACAATAAATAAAACCAAAGGTGGCTATAAGATATCTCAAGAGGATAAGATTTATCAATTACTAAAAACATACAAGATGGAACTTTGTAAACCGGCAAAAACTCCAATGAGTCAGGAATTTGGCCACACTGATGTTCAAAGTCCAAAATTCGATAAGACTATCTATCAATCACTAATTGGTAGTTTATCGTACATTAGTAATTGGTCAAGGCCAGATATTGCCTATGGCGTTAATCAATTGGCAAGATTCAACGCTGAACCCACTGAACAACACTGGCAAGTGACAAAGCGTATCTTAAGATATCTTAAAAGGACAATGCACTATGCATTATATTTGGAGCCAAAAGATGATCTGATTTTAAGTGCATATGCTGATTCAAGTTTGGCAACAGACATAAACACTAGGAAATCAACTTCAGGTACAGCTATACTGTTAGGAAAAGCATTGATTGGTTGGAAGTCAATTAGACAGCAACACATAAGTATGTCCACAATGGAAGCAGAATTTTCATATCTATCTTTATTATGTACTGATTTAATTCTGCATAAACAGTTGTTATTGGATATGGGAATAACTGTTAATGAGTCCATTGTAGTATATGAGGACAATCAAGCAGCCATATGGATGGCCACAAATATTTCTGTGAAAACGAGATCTAAGCATACAGATCTTAGATATCTGAATGTAAGGCAATCTGTAAAAAATGGTTGATAAGACTGGAATATTGTATGACTGAAGAAAATATTGCTGATCAATTTACGAAAGCCCAAGGTTCAGTAAAACACAAAGAAAGTTGTGATGACTATGGCTTAAGGTTGTAAATATATATATTTATTATTATATTACCCAAAAGGGGAGTATGTTAGAAATAACAAGGTTACCTAATGTAGTTTGGGTAAAATAATATATATAAACTATGACAGTAAGTTTAAGTGTGTGTCACTTTAAACTGCAAAGCATGTAATTTTGGGTACAGTTGTGAAACTGCCATAAGAGGGAGCAAGAGAACTTGCTGGATTGCTGGATTGCTGGTTTGCTAACTGCGTGTTCCCTGCTGCTGAGTTTTTGAACGTCGAAGGAAGAAAGGAGGTTTGACTTCTTCATATATCTACTGTGAGGAGATATATTACTGGACTGATATTTGTAAGTTTACTGACCTCTTTTTCGACAATGGACTTTGCAACTAAATAATCCCTGGATGGACTGAACTAGTGAATGATATATGCACTGTTTGACTATGCTAAAACTCTTACTGGAATAAACTATTTAACCAGCACAGTGTATCTGTTTTTACTGAGTGTAAGCTACAAAAACGTTTATCTCACATATTTGCCTGCCTGCCTGACTGCTGTGCACATTCTGCTAGGGTGTATCCCTAACAGTGGTGCTCCTCTGGAGCTGACTATGGGGTTGAGAGGTATGCCTTCTTGTGTATTTTTGGGAGGCTGTATAGTTTGGGGCATCTGAAAGATTTTTCTCTTGGGATGATCGTCTGTTCGATCTCTTTGCTAATGTGGCTGGTTATAATTTTCTAGATATGTGGTTGGGTCTGTATAATTTTCTAGATATGTGGTTGAGTCTGTGTTTATGGGTTTGTATGTGGGGTCTTGGAGTAGGTCTGTCAATTTTGTTTCATAGTCTTTTCTGTCCATTACTACTGTGGAATTCCCTTTGTCTGCTGGAAGTATGATTATGCTGCTATCTCTTTTCAGGGTTTGTAGTGCTTTAATTTCTTCTTTCTGCAAGTTGCTTTTGGGTGGTTTGCTTGTGCATAGGATGTTGGTAACTTGGTGTGTTATTCTATCAGCTTCATCTGGATTTAATTAATCCAGCCTAACCAAATTAAATGAACAGACCTATGGAACAGCTGTCCTGCCCAACATAAGAGGTACTACAGACAAAATTAGTAAGATACTACACAGACATCACATCAAGACATCACCGTATGCCAGAAGAAAACACACACTAACCGCTACCTCAATGCCCAATCCCACCACCACCCAGCAAAGATAAACTCCGTGGCTAAAACACTAATTACTAGAATCAAACACCTGGCAGACAAGACACACATTAAAACTGAACTATGCACCCTGACTAAAGTACTGACAGCCAATGGCTTCCACAAAAGCAAAATCACCGGCTTGATCCACCAAAACACACTGAGACATAATAGAGACCCAGAAGATGAACAGACCAATGGAACAGCTGTCCTGCCCTACATAAGAGGTACTACAGACAAAATTAGTAAGATACTACAGAGACATCACATCAAAACTGCCTTCAAAACAGACAGAAAAATAGCAGCCATCCTTAGAAACCCCAAAGATAAAATTGACCTGGAAAACCAAGGCATATACGAAGTCCCCTGTGCATCATGCCCGGCCACATACATTGGACAGACCAATAGAAGAATAAGTACCCGCCTGGATGAACACAAAAATGCAGTCAAAATGCTGGATCACACTTCCTCACTAGTCCAACATATGGAAGCCACAGGTCATAGCATCAACTTCAATGGCACCAAAACCCTAGACATTATAGAAAACCCCAGCTACAGAATTATCAGAGAAGCCATAGAGATTGAAAAAAGACCAGAAAGCATGAATAGAAGAGATGATTCCACCAGACTGTCAATCATTTGGAAGCCTGCACTCACAAACAAAAAAATCTCCACACCACAAGCCAGGCAAACACCTGGGCACAAACAGATCCCCCCTGATACCTCCAGCTCAAACACACCCCAACCAGGCACCCAGATGAAACCTAGCTTCCTAACTAATGATAGCCGTCCATTTGCCCGAAGCCAAGCTGCACTAAAGGTCTCTAATAAAGTAACACAATGTTGCCAGCCAATCAAGATGCAAAAAGAGCCAAAAAACAGACAGAAGATATTAGAAACACCAATCAAGCAGAACACAGCAAACTCCAAGATCAATAATCACAGACCAAGACTCCCAACCAATCAGGATGAAGAAAAAACCATTCTGGCACAGCAATAGGCTGCCCCAAATTTAAATCTGAAACCACTGTAAAAGTCTGATTTACAGATGAACACTATACAGAAGCCTGATGATGGCAGATGAGATTCTGCTGAAACGTTACAACTTTAAAAGAACAACTACAATGACGTGGGAAAATACCCGAACAAAGCTGAATGCCATACATGTAAGTACCCGCGAAAACTTAAGAAATATATATATATATATATATATTTATATATATATATACACACACACACACACACACATTTTACAGTGCATATTGAGCAATGGTTATTTTTTTTTTCTTTATCTTTATCAGTGATGTGATCTGCCTTGTTATAATAACTCCTTCGTTCTTTTAATGTTTTAATTTCTCTATATAGTTTATCATTAAATGCATGTCTTCTGTCATTTCCATAACTTATCCAAATCTCAAATATTACCTTTTCTTTAACCAATCATGTTAAAGAATGTTCCATATTTCATAGTAGTCATTATCTTGTTTATTTTTTAACAATTTGGTTAGGCTCTCCATCTCAGCACATTCATGTATTTTTTTAATTACCATATCCTCTGAAGGAATGAAAGACACTTTCCCGTTTTGTGCGTAGGTTATTCTCGCTGCAGTTATTATGTGCAGAATTAAATATTGATATTTTTTCTCCATGTTTAAATCTATCATACTTAGCAGAAAGGTTTCAGGTTCAAGTTTTAAATTTTGTTTTGTTATATTTAAAATCCAATTTCTAACATTTCTCCAAAACTTCTGAGAACATGGGCAAGTCCACCACATGTGAAAATATGTAAATAAAGTAAAATACTTAGGGATCCAGTTGACTGCTAGATGTTCGTTGATTACAAAAGGTAACTATGATAAGTTAATAACGCAAATAGTTAAAGATTTAGATAATTGGGCCAAATTGCAGTTGTCACTCTTGGGACGTATTTTGACAGTAAAAATGAATATTTTGCCAAAACTGTTGTTCCTGTTTCAGACAGTGCCAGTCAAGTTGGAAAAGAATCTTTTTGTGGAATTAAACAAATGTATATCTAAATTTATATGGCAGAGGAAAAAACCCAGAGTGAAATACAAATTATTACAGGATGCCAAGAAAAAAGGAGGATTTGGCCTTCCAGATTTTGAATTATATTATGATGCTGCTATGGAAAACTGGCTTAAGGATTGGGTTGAATTAAAAAATAGAAGGTTATTAGTATTAGAAGGTTTTGATCTCTAACTTCGCTGGCACGCCTTCATGTGGGATGGAAAATCTAAACAACATTCATATTTCCAAAGGCACCATGTAAGAAATGTGTTGCTCAATATCTGGGGAAAGATAAAAAAAAAAAAACATACCCAAAGGTTCCATTGTGGCTATCTACATTGGAAGCAGTCACATATCCAAATCTATTGGATTATGAAAATATTGTCAGGTATAAAGATTTACTATATGATACTGGAGAGCTTAAAAATAGGAATCAAATACAAATTCAAGGAAAGGAGATGGCATGGTGGTCCTTTGCACCAATACAAACCCATTATAAAAAAGATAGAGAACAATTTGGCTTTAATATGACCCCACAAGAATTAGATAAAATATGGCTAGGAGAGGAAAAGAAAACAATTAGTAAAACATATAAATATTTTTTGGATTGCAAATTAAAAGAAGAAATAGTCACAGAATCTATGATAATTTGGGCTAAAAACGTGGGTCATAGTATTGAATTAGATAAGTGGGAACACATCTGGCAAACAAATTACAAATTAACCATTTCAGTCTTGTATAAAGAAAACTTATATAAAATGGTTCATCACTGGCACTTACCTCCTGCGAGACTGGCTAAGATGTTCCCCAACCTACCACCCAATTGTTGGAAATGTAACTACACACAAGGTACTTTTAGTATTCTTAATTACTGTGTTAGTATATCTGAATTTCATAGTTTTCTAATGTCAGACTTTGAACAGGACCAGACACCTGCAGTGGATGAGAGTCATGGTGTTATCTGTGCAAACTGATACTAAGACAATGTTTAATATGAAAGGATCATTGTGAGTCTTCTACTTGCAAGATTTGATTAATTGCATCATGAACTGAAGCAAATGTTCATCCACAAGTTACAGCTTGATTTAGGAATAACTCCATTCAACATTAAAAAATCACAGTGAGCCATAAATGAGCAAGGGCCTTTATTAGGACCAATCGAAGTGTCACACAGTGCTGAAGACATCTTAAAAGTTCTCCAGCTCCTTTAATTAATCCTGATGTAAATGAAACAAGAGAAGGAAAGAAAAAGCTGAAGTCACAAAATCAATTGAATTTATTGAGACATATTCCCATTAGGGTTAGACTTCACAATACTCTGGAATTCAGGCCAAATGGCCGTCCCGATTCATGTATCATTATGCAGAATGCAGTGGGGTTAATGCATCCATAATGTAGTGTTAGACTTTCTGTTATTGATTTACTGTAACCAATCAAATCACCTTAAGTATTCATTGTTTATATAAGAGATGAATGAATTAATGGGTTTCAGGCATTCTGCTTTTAAGAAATCTTCTCCTTGAACCTTGAAGCAATATAAAAAGTTCATAGGTTCAAACCTAAAAAGTTTTAGGTGTTTGGCTAGTAAGATGTATCAGATGTTTTCCTAGATTTCCCCAAGAATTCATCTCATATTGGATTCTTCCACTGCTATATATCCCAAGGGAATATACTTTTTTACTTATATATAGGGGTGAACAAGGTCTTTCAAAAAGTTACGCCATCACTGTTCCTTTTGTTGAAAATATTTCAGGATATTTGAAATTAATACACTCTGATTTGGTTAAGATACTATTCTGAATTTTAAAAGGCACTAATTGCATACTTTCGTTCTCAGCATAAGGTGTAGAAAGAGTTCATAAAAATGTGGTCTTTAAATACACCTCTACTATGTTTTCTAATAGAGTGCTAATTAGAAAAATAAATAAATAATGCATAATGAAAATAATGTACTCAATGTTTTTTCAAACTCTTTTCCATTTATAAATTGTCTACCAATAGTTCACAGACATTATTGCTTCCTCACTTAGCTCATGTGAGTAAATCATGGCTTGTTGAATCAACTGAAGCAGTTAATTATGAATCCCAAAGAGTCAAGCAGAGTCACCTAAGCAGATCATACATTATGAAAGCATAACTCAGTGAATACAATTCTCATTTCTTGACAACATTTTTTTATGCAACATTTTCTATTGTTGGCTTACCTTTTCCCATTATTAGGTACATGACTCTGTTGTAAAATATAAATAAGCGGGGGAAACCCCTCCATTGTGGTAGACATTTCATTTTGGCTGTTTGTTTGGAAGATGGTGTAGATAGTCTAACAATAAAGTAAGAATTACCAGAGACAAGGATGTGTTGTGATCTAAAATTGTGTATTTGTGTCAGTGAGGAAGGATAATACAGCCTTACAAAGATTAGACAGATCAGGAAGTGGATTGGGTTGCAATGCAGCAATTGAAAATGTAGGGTATCTCACACTCAGAGTCAAAAGTTCTGGAAGAACTAGTGACATGATAAATATGACACAACAAGGGGCAAAGAGTAGAAGTTAATATAGTAAACCATTCAAGTAATAGCAGGTACATTAATGGATTTTTATCCAGTGAACAGAAAAGATAGCTCTATTATTATTTTTTTACATACAATATTGGGAAAAACAGTATGTGAACAAAGGAGAGATTTTAAAAGATGTGGAAAAGGCCAAACAGCGTCTTCGAGCTTGGACTCTTTCAAATCTGAACTGACCAATGCAATACCAAATAAATACAAATGCAAGTGATGATGTGAACATTTTCTTGTTATGTTTAATTGTTCTTTCGAAGTTTTGAGTGTTGCAGTGTGGTTGATAGTAATCTCAGGTGCAAAGAAATCTATGTGGATACCACCATCTTAATCCCCCCCCCTCAAAAAAACCCCCTGTAATCATGACTTTTTCTGCCAAAGACTAGGATTTGAATTATTATTAATATTTTTGCAAGGGAGAATTTGGGATGACATACCATAGACTGTTGCTTGATTTCTGAGTTAGAATGATGATTCCTTGAAACAAATCTGTAATCTTTACTATCATCATGACAATTGAATTCCAATCCAACTTGAAAGGTGTTGCTGTATTTTTTTTAAAAAAAAATGTTCATATTTTGTTTATATAGCTGTATCCTCATAGTATTGAGCAGTATATTAAAGCATGGTGTGGTATTTAAATTATAGAATATTATCTGATTGCCCAGATTACTGAAAATGCCATCAGAGAAGAAATAGTACTTTTTTAAAAAAAGAAAGAAAATTAAGGGTAGAAATGGAAAGCCATAGTACAGTTACACAATTTTATCACTGTTTGAGGAAACTATGTTCAATAAAAAGTTTAATAAAGCTACTCAGTTACCAGAATCCTTGAGATTGGAAAGTACAAGTTCTCAACAGAATAAATATCTATGGAGATTGTCAATAATCCATGTAATGGTTGTCCCAAAGGTGCATTTTTCAAGAGGGAACTGGACTTTCTTTGTTTCTCCTTGAAGATGCTTCACTTCTCATCCAAGAAGTTTCTCAGATGAAAAGCGAATCCTTCCATTCTCTACCATTCAGTCAAAATGAAGAAGCTTCTTGGATGAGAAACAAAAGGTCTTCAAGAAAAAACAAAGAAAATCCAGTTGCCTCTTGAAAAAAGCATTTTTGGGCCCACAGAGCCAATATTGTTGTAAAGCTAAATTCTCTGTAGACTATTAATTAAATAATAATCAAATCAGCTAACTCCAGACAGAATTGTACTGACCAATTGACCCCCATCTTCACCCGAATCTTCAATAGATCACTAGAGATGTGCTATGTTCCTTCCTGCTTCAAATGTTCTACCATCATCCCAGTGTCAAAGAAGCCCTCCATCAAAGAACTGAATGACTACAGACCAGTTGCTCTAACATCTGTAGTTATGAAAATCTTTGAAAGGCTTGTGCTGTCCCACCTGAAAACCATCACGGATCTGCTGTTAGATCCCATGCAGTTTGCATACTGAGCAAATAGATCGACAGATGATGCTGTTAACATGGCTTTGCATTACATCCTACAACACCTTGAATCTCCAAATACCTACACAAGGGTCCTCTTTGTAGACTTCAGTTCAGCATTCAATACCATTATTCCAGACACTCTTCTAAGTAAATTAAACCAACTAGCGGCACCTGAACACACTTGTAAGTGGATCATCAGCTTCCTAACAGACAGGAAGCACTTGACTGTTTCCTAGTATGATTTGATTGTTGACTGTACCCTATGACTATCATTAAGTGTTGTACATTATGATTCTTGATTCTTAATGAATGTACCTTTTCTTTATGTATACTGAGAGTATTTACACCAAGACAAATTCCTTGTGTGTCCAATCACATTTGCCCAATAAAGTATTCTATTCTATTCTATTCTATTCTATTCTATTCTATTCTATTCTATTCTATTCTATTCTATTCTATTCTATTCTTTTATTCAGGACTGATGTTCAAAGTTTATCACACAGATATAAGATTGTTCAGCAGTTGTTTTTATATTAGAACTTTTGTGAACTGACATTCATTATCGTAATAATCAATAATTGATATAAAGATTATAGTATTCCCAATATATTATTAATTTATTGTGGCTCATTGATTTAAAATCCTTAAACCATGAAAGTCCTTAAAAACAAATATGGCAGCTATTAGCAAGGCCTTCAACAAGGCATAGAATTGTACCCACAGGCCTCATAAACAAAGAAATCCTTGGGAAGATTAAATGATTGTATACAGCTGCAAAGGAGAGCATTAGCAAATACATTATTATTATGCCTTAGCATTATTTGGGTTTTCCATTCCACTTTTGTCAGATCAGTCAATTACCATGCTCTTTGGTGGACAGATAACTCAGTTCCACTGGATTACAGCTCTAAATCCACTCAGTTACAATTTTATACTCTCTCCAAACAGGGCTTCCAATCCCCTAGGAGATTAGGAGGTAAGAAATCTGAAATAAGTGAAAAAACTGATTTTCAGATACAGAAGTATACATACATGTGAGAGAACCCAGGGCATATATATAGATTATTCAGAATTATTCAGAATCATATATATAGATTATTCAGAATGTTGCAGCACAGTGAAAGAACATATAAGGCAAAAATGAAGGAATCACAATACAAGTACTCCTCGACTCACAACAATTGGTTTAGTGACCATTCAATGTTACAATGGCACTGAAAATAAAATGACTTATGATCGTTTTTCACATTTGCAGCATTGCAGCATCCCCAGGGTCATGTGATCAAAATTCAGATGCTGGGCTCCTGACTCATATTTATGATGGCTGCAGTAACCCAGGTCTTGTGATCATCTTTTGTGACCTTCTGGCAAGAAAAGTCAAACCAGATTCACTTAACAACTGTGTTACTAAATTAACAACTGCACTGATTCACTTAACAACAATGGCAAGGAAGGTCATAAAATGAGGCAAAACTAACTTAACAATTGTCTAAGTTAGCAACAGAACACAATTGGGCACAATTGTGGTCATAAGTCAAGGACTGCCTATATGTTGAAGCAGTCTTTCCTCCAAGCAACATATTCTAAAAAACAATAACAACAACCAGCAGAAATAGGATATCAAATGTAAATATGAAGAGAAGGATTCGTGAAAATGTATTGAATGTAGAAATTTAACCAATTTCTACACAATGGAGCCAACCAAAACTTGAGACCATTTGGGTGAGAAATTCAAAGAAAATGGAATTGACAGAGTTGCCCATTCTTAGATAAAAGGCAGACTTTGATAATACTTCTCATCTTTCCTTCCCAACTGGAGAATGTGAAAAATACAGAGATCCCAATAGGACACAGATAGGCTCAGATCATGTCTTTTCACACTTATAGATTGTGTTGTAACATCCGGAGGTTTTGTGGTGTAACCTGCTGAGTTCCATGATGTGATATCCTGAGCGGGTGTCTGTGATGTGACATTCCGGGTTTTGGTTTGACTCCAAGTTTGAGGTCTGGCTATGTGTTCATGGTGTGTCTCAGTATACTTGGTTTGGGGGTCAGGGTGTGTGGCAGCTGGTGATGCAGCTATGATCTGTTTTCTGGACGTCTGCTTGCCTTTCATCTATGGGGTGGGTTTGGGTTTGAGTCTGGTGAGGGAGATTGGTGGTGGCATCATGTGTTGTTTTGGGTCCGGTGTTTATTTTCCTGGCTGGGACTCGTTTGTTGATTAGGGCTAGTTTCCAGATGTCTGGTAGGAGGGAGGTATCTTCCCGTTTATTCAAGTTATGGGGGCGTTTCTCTATTTCGATGGCTTCCCCGATTATTCTCTTGTTGAAGTGTTCACTACTGGAGATTAATTTGGTTCCCTCAAAATTAATTTCATGTTCTGTGGCTTTAAGGTGCTGGAAAAGGGAGAGAGTATTTTCTTCTTTTCTGACTGCGTTCTTGTGTTCTGCGATGAGTGCATTTATTTTCCTGTTGGTTTGTCCAATGTATGTGGCTGGGCAATTGTTGTATGGTATTTCATAAACTCTTTGCTTTTCTAGCTGGATCTTGTCTTTGGGGTTTCTTAGGATGTTGGCTACTTTTTGGTCAGTGCCAAAGGCTGTCCTGATATTGTGTTTGTGGAGAATTTGGGGGGAGGGGAGGGTTAGGATTCGAGAATCTTGCTGATTTTATCTGTGGTACCTTTGATGTAGGGGAGGAGGGTGATACCATTGTCCTGTTCTGTGTCTCAGTTTCTGAGGGAGTGTCTCCTTTAGGATTAGGTTGGTAATTGTATTTCTTTGGAATTCATTAGAAATTAATACGTTAGTGAGGGTGTGTAATTCTGTTCTCAGGTGGTCTTTGTCAGCTAGGCATTTGGTTCTGGAGATGAGGGTCTTAGCTACAGAGTTCATCTGTGCAAGGTGGTGATGGGATTGTGCGTTTAAGTAGCAGTTGGTGTGTTTTCTTCTGGTGGATGGTGTGTCCTAGGGAGCCATTGGATTTTTTCATAAATTAGGACGTCCAGGAAGGGAAGTTGGTTGTTGGCTTCTGTTTCCATGGTGAATTGTATTTTGGGTGTAGGCTGTTGATGTGTGTAAGGAAGTTGTCCAGGTTTTCTTTCCCATGTGACCAAATTATGAAAGTATCATCTACATATCTAAGCCAGAGTTTGGGTTTGTGTTTGGATTTGTCTAGAGCATTGGTTTCAAAGTGTTCCATGTATAGGTTAGCAATGATGAGTGAGAGGGGTGATCCCATAGGTGCTCCTTCTATCTGTTTGTATCTTTGCCCATTGTGGATGAAGCATGTGATGGTTAGGCAGTGGTTAGTCAGAACTAGGATGTGCTTAGGGGGGTTGTATTTGTTTTGGATGGCTGTCAAGGCTTCTTTAATGGGTACTTGGGTGAAGAGGGATATGACATTGAAGCTCAGGAGTAGGTCGCCAGGTTGTAGGTTTTGTTTCTTTATTGTTTCTATGAAGTGGAAAGAATTTTGTATGTGTGAGGTGATGGATTCTGTGTAGGCTGGAGTTGTTTGGCAAGAAATTTGCCAAGATTCTGCAGAGGTGAGCCTATGGAGCTGACTATGGGTCTGAGTGGTGTTCCTTCTTTGTGTATCTTGGGGAGACCACAGAGTTTAGGGCATTTGGATGATTTTTCTCTGGGGATGATTCTTTGCTGGATTTCTTCACTGATGGGGGAGGCTTTTATTTTGGATTTGGTGGTTTTTTCAAGGTAGGTGGTGGGGTCAGTATTTAGAGGTTTGTAAGCGGGGTCTTGGAGTAGTTGGATAGTTTGGATTGGTAGTCCGATGTGTTCATCACAACCGTGGCATTGCCTTTGTCTGCTGGAAGAATGATTATGTTGTTGTCTTTCCTCAAATTGGTGAATGCTTTTTGTTCTTCGTTGTGTAAGTTGCTTTTGGGTGGAGTGCTGGAGCAGAAGACATTGGTGACTTCAAGTCTGATTTTATTGGCTACATCTGGGTTAATTTTGGTTAGGCTAGCTTCAACTCCGCATATAATGTTTTAGGTGGGGATGTGTTTGGGGGAGACTGCAAAGTTGAATCCCTTGGAAAGGACATTGGTTTCTGCTCTGGTGAGAGTTCTGTCTGATATGTTGTCTACTGTTTGTTTCATGCGTTGTTATGTGGGAGGGTTGGGCATCGGGTATTTCTCTAGTCTGTGGAGTTTGCTGGTGTATGTGTCTGTCTTGTGGGAGGTTTCTGTTTTGGTTCTCCAGAGGGCTAGTTGTTTGGATTTGTCCCAGAGTGTTGGGTGGATTTTGTTGCTGAGTTTGAGGTGGAGAGTAAGTAAGTCCCTGTTGGTTTGGTCTAGTTGGAATCTTTTCCTGGGGAGTTCATTTCTGATTAGGGCAAATTCCGTTCTTTTCAGGATCCTTTCAGTGGCTGAGGTTTTGGAATGGAATTTGAGTTGGAAGCATGTAGGGTAGTGAAACCACATCGAAACTTACAAGCAGATCTTCTTGCTCCATGTGTAGATTAAAAAGTAAAGTACTAAAGTACTAAAATACTGACAGCCAACGGCTTCCACAAAAGCAAAATCACCGGCTTGATCCACAAAAACACACTGAGACAAAATGGAGACCTAGAAGATGAACAGACCTATGGAAAAACTATCCTGCCCTACATAAGAGTTACTACAGACAAAATCAGTAAGATACTACACAGACATCACATAAAGACTGCCTCCAAAACAAACAGAAAAATAGCAGCCATCCTTGGAAACCCAAAGATAAAATTGACCTGCAAAACCAAGGCACATACGAAGTCCCCTGTGCATCATGCCCAGCCACATACATTGGACAGACCAATAGAAGAATAAGTACCCGCCTGGATGAACACAAAAATGCAGTAAAAAAGCTGGAACACACTTCCTCACTAGTCCAACACATGAAAGCCACAGGTCATAGCATCAATTTCAATGGCACCAAAACCCTAGCCACTATAGAAAACCCCAGCCACAGAATTATCAGAGAAGCCATAGAGATTGAAAAAAGACCAGAAAGCATGAATAGAAGAGATGATTCCACCAGACTGTCAATCATTTGAAAGCCTGCACTCACAAACAAAAAAATCTCCACACCACTAGCCAGACAAACACCTGGGCACAAACAGATCCCCCCTGATACCTCCAGCTCAAACACAGCCCAACCAGGCACCCAGATGAAACCTAGCTTCCTAACAAATGATATCCATCCATTTACCTGGAGCCAAGCTGCACTAAAGGCCTCCAATATAGGAACACAATATTGCCAGCCAATCAAGACACAAAAAGAGCCAAAAAACAGACAGAAGATATTAGAAACACCAATCAAGCAGAACACAGAAAACTCCAAGACCAATAAACACAGACCAAGACTCCCAACCAATCAGAATGAAAAACCATTCTGGCACAGCAGTAGGCTAGCTCCAAATTTAACACTGAAACCACTGTAAAAGTCTGACTCACAGATGAACACAATACAGAAGCCTGATGATGGCAGATGAGATTCTGCTGAAATGTTGCTACAACTTTAAAAGCACAACTAATATGATGTGGGAAAATACCTGAACTAAGCTGAATGCCAATATATGTATGTATGTATGTATGTATGTATGTATGTATGTATGTATACATACATACTTGTTTTCTGAGGTTCTCGTGGGTATTTGTATGTGGATCTTTGGTTATTCGGGTTTTCTCCCATGTAAGATTGGAAGTATCTAGACAACGTTTCAATGAAGTCTCATTCATCATCTTCAGGCTTGGTCTTCAGCTCTGTGCTTCTCAGAGTGATGTGAGCTTGCAGCTGCTTCTTCCTTTTAACTGCTAGTGGGGGTGTGACTTGATTGGGTGGGGGCTTGGCTGTATTCTGATTGGGTGGGGATGTGTTCTGATTGGTTGGGGGTTTGGCTGTGTTCTGATTGGTTGGGGGGTTGGCTGTGTTCTGATTGGCTGGAGGCATGTTCTGTTTAGGTGGGGGCTTGGTTGTGCTCAGGTTAGTCTTAGTTGCTGGGGGATTTGAGCTGGTGAGCTGTGGATCTTGCTGTTTGGCTTCGAGTTCGTAGTCGTGCTGCATCTTCATGGTGGGGGTCAGTTTGCTTCATATATGGCTCAGAGGGGTTTGAAGTGGGTAGTGATGCAGCTGCAGTGTGGCTTCTGGTCCGTGGTCGTATCTCATCTTCTGTGTGGATGTAAGTCTGCTTTCTATGTGGAAGTGTGATGGTGACATCTTGTGTGGCTCTCAGGGGGGTGGGTCTGGTGTCATTCTTCATGTTAGGTACTCATGAGGGCGGGTTTCCAAATGGCTGATAGGCAGGAGGTATCATCTCATTCACTCATGCTGTGTGGGCGTTTTTCTATCTCTATGGCTTCTCTGATTATTCTGCTGCAGAATTCGGTTTTGGCGATAGTTCTGGTATTTTTAAAGTCAATCTCATGTCCTGTGACTTTGAGGTGTTAGACCAGGGAAGAGGTCGGTTCTTCCTTTTTGATTGAGTTCTTATGTTTTTCAATGCATGCACTTATTCTTCTGTTAGTTTGTCCAAAGTATGTGGTGGGGCAGGCAGTGCAAGGAGTATACGAAGTGAATCACTGGAGTGCAGTTGTTAAATTAGTAACACGGTTGTTAAGTGAATCTGCTTTCCCCATTGACTTTGCTTGCTAGGAGGATGCAAAAAGTGATCAGATGACCCTGGGACCCTGCAGTTGTCATAAATGTGAGTTTGTTGTCAAGTCTCCAAATGTGAATCACGTGATGTCAAGCCCCTGGTGGAGACTGACTCTGAGGGAGAGGAGGAACGGCTGATAGGGAGTAGAAGTGTGGCTCTGGAGTTTGTGGAGGAGGCTGGGGAAGGGAAGAGGCTGGCTGAGCAGTCAAAGGAGGACCCAGGCCCATCCCCTATCCATCCTAGGGCATGCAGGGAGGAGAGGATAAGGGAGAGATGTGATCTACTTGGGAGGAGAGGGCCTTGATCCTCTTCATGGGCTGCAGCTGTGACAACCGAATAAGAATATAGACCTGCATATGGGTGAATGTTGGAACCAAAGCATGGAAATATCTCTAGTTTATGGTTCCTCTCTGAGTTTGGCATCCTTCCAAGTGTATGTTATCTGTGGATGTCCTCCAGCCCTTATCTTGCCTGGTTTATGTTGCTTTTTTCCTTCCTCGTGTAACTGTGTGGGAGGTTTGTTTTTTTGTCTTCCATTAAAGATATTCGGAGCTTGGAAGCAAAGTGAAGGAATAAAAGGGGCTTCACCTGTTTTCTGTGACTGTGCTTGTTTTGTATCCCACCCTGGGTCATCACATGTGATCATGCGGATGCTGCAACAGTCATAAATGTGAAAAATTGTCATAAGTCACTTTTTCCAGAGCCATTGTAATTTTGAACAGTCACTAAATGAACTGTTGTAAGTTGCAGACTACCTGTAATAATCATCTCCATCAAGGAAGTCGGGAGTGAGAAGGCAGGGTATAAATGAAATAAATAAATAAATACAAATTCAAAGGGAAAAACTAGGACTTAAACATATTCATGGGAACTTTTATAACAAAAAGTTTGGGTTTATACAAGTAACAAGAATCATTGTCCTCATTTTAAAAAGACTAGAGTTCTGTTTAGCTATCACTGAATCCACTGATCTGACCAGTGATGTAACTAGATGACAGTAATATCGTGCAGATATTTGTGCATTTGGTAATTCATGAGAAAGATTGCAGAATGACAATACCATCTGTTAGGTGTACAGGCACAATTGTTATTATTATTTTAAACAAATTTTATTAATTTTTAAAAACAATATACAAACAAACAAAACGTAGAAAATAATAACATAAGACATCTTTTCTGAAAAACAAATAAAACATCTTATTTAAAGACAGGATAATTCCAAATTATCACATTTCCATACAAGCACAATTTAATATGTATATTTATCTTATCTTTTCAACTTCACATCTTTTCCCAAATTCTCTTTATTTCTCCCTTTTCTTCTATTCAATTATATTTCTTTTGCCTTAGATTGTATCTATTCATTGTATCCATCTGTCTTATTTACAATTTCGTTATTCTCTTCCAACATTCTTCTAGCGTTTTATTAATTCAAACGTAGACAAACAAAACACAAAACATAAATACATAAAACTTCTTTTTGGAAAGCAGCTTACCCCGGGTTACATCTTTTTGTCCAGACATAAATCAAATTCATGCTCACTTAATATACTATTTCATATCTTATTTAACATTCTATATTTTCTATATATTTTCTCTCTTCTATTCACTCTCTTAATTCTATTTTATTTATTTCATCTCAGTTTAAATAATTATACTTGCATCTTTTGTCCGTTCTCTTTCAATTATCTATTTATCTTTTCTTTCTAATACAATATTTCTCCTGTAATCACTGGTTGAAGTATGACAACTTTTTATCTTTCCCCTAAATTTAACACTTAAAATAATACATACTTTCCATACTGATTCTGCTTAGTACATTCTAAGTACTACATTTTAGAATAATAAAACAAAAAAAGAGAATTAAGTTTGTAAAAACAATATTCCATAGGAAGTTAAACTCTATTGTTAAATCTTAAACATTTTTATACATTCCCTTTAATGCATTATTAACTCATATAATATTTCAGTTTTCTAACTCGATTTCAAATACTAATATCTACAATACAGTTTTATGTACTTTTGCAGAATCATTTTTTAAAATTATATTTTACCCTTTGTCTCTGAAAAAAACCTGTTTTTAAACATCTTGTTTTAAACCTTTATGACTTCTCTTTCCTTTATCCCTTCCTTTCTTATCAATTCTAGCCTTTTTGCCCCCCCCATCTCTCAAACTCCACTCTCTTAATCTTCCCTCTCTGTTGTATTTCTCTTTTCTGTTGCTTTCTGACATTGTATCGATTTTTCATCTTATTTTTTCCCTTTCTTGGCTGCTTTTTTAAGTTCTGTTCTCCATTTTCTTTCCCCCCTTTCTCTTTTCTTCCTCAGCTAAGATTATTTGTCCATTAAAGATGGCTTCTTCTTCTTCATCCCAGCCTTCTTGTTGTTGTATTTCTTGGTAGGTAGAAATCACCATTTCTAAAAAATGAAAAATAGATCCAGAAGAGCCTTTGCCTTCTTGCTCCTCTTCTTTTAGCTTTTGAAATTCCATTTGCAATTCTTCAACAGGTAATGCCATTTTTTAAAGAACAACCCAAATGTTTTTAATCTTTCAAGAAATAGTTCCCCAAAATCCCAAAGTCACAAAGCAATCCAAATCAGAACAAACTGCTTCATTTAGCACTTTCTTCTTTTTATATTTTCTCTTCCTGGGGTAGAATTCAATTACACAGTTCCAAAGTATTTTTTTAGAAGTCTTATTGCCATTTATTTCTGGTCTTATAAACTCCAAGCAGTCTCCTTCAGTACAATCTTAAAATAAGTTCTTTACCTCTTCCCTCCCACTTATAGCAAAAAAAATTAGTTTTTAATTCCAATGTTCAGAAATCTTTTATCCCCTTGGCTTTAAATTTCAAGTTTAGTTACCTTCTGTGCCCAAGCAGGTTTTTCAGATTTCCATCTTCAATTTCTGTGGGGAGGGAGAGAAAATAACTTTCCCTTTCAAATTTTCTTCCTCCGCTTTTACAGTCTTCTTGGGAAACAATGTATCATTCAAGCGATTAAATTTCCAGGGTGTTTAAAGGTTCCTTGTTGTCCCGGTTCAGCCAAAAACTTTCACTTTCTCTGACTTCCTCCTGCACAATCTTACCCAGCTGCAGGCTTCTTTGTGGTGGCCATTGCTGACCGCTGCTCCACCGCCTTGGGAAAAAGGAGTTTAGCCAGCTGAGAAGGGGGTTTGTGATACCCCCAAGCCCCTACCTGGATCTCCTCTATCTTTGGTTGCCTCTATGGAGCAACCATATCCTCCAGATCCAGCTGGATCGGAGGCACTTCGGCGGCAAGTGCAGCAGGAACCACGCATGATCGCGGATTCCTGCCGCTGCTGAAGCCTTGCAAACTGGAAGCCACAGGTACAATTATTGAGGGCCTGGATGGAGCAATAATGTTTCCTAGGGAGCCTTCTGATGGTCATGAGGACAGGTGAACGAATGTGAAATATTACACTACAGATGCAATTATGCATTATCAGTCTGCATTCTACAATAATAAAAAAAAAGAAGTTTTCAATGTCTAACCAACATTTTGCAACAGATAACTTAAATTGGGGACATCCAGATTCCAACTACACTAAGATATAAACCAAATTTGGTAAGTAGATATAAACTACTGTCTTTGCTTAATTTTTTTGAAAATGCTTTTCATAGGAATTCTGGGAGCTGAAATCCAGTGGTTGTAAAATTGTCATAATTGCCCACCCCTGATATACTCATTTTCTTCGTGGCTGCCGGCATCACCAATCTCCCAAAGCAAAGCATTGTTCATTTCCCAGATTAGCATATCACACTCAGTACTCATTTTAACAGACTTATAATTCTTTTTTCTTGTTTGTGGTTTCTAAAAGGAAATGTACATAAAATTGAAATATTTTATTTATATTTTTTTATTTATTTACGATATTTTTTTTTTAAAAAAAACCTCTGCTCATTAAGATTGTGGGCAGGGTACAAATGCGTAAAAATCAAAACAAAAGCAATACTAGAAGCAAAATTATCCAATTACAGTTTCAACATCTACACTGTTTAGCCTAGTGTACACAATTTTTGCTTGCAATTTTCTGTAAAACAATGTGGTTTTCAGTGTTCTTTCCACTAGCATCTGCATTGCACATACAGGTTTTGCAAATAAACTTGTGATTGTATACTTCTTTTTTTAAAAAAAAAACAGTTACAATGCAAATTTGCAATGTTTCTGTACCGCAATTTATACCATTTAGATATGCATATTGGCCTGGGAAATTCACTTTCAAATGCAAGTAAAACAAATATTTTCTTTATCTTTACTAGGCGTCAATGTCTATAATGTCTATACATTTCAGACGTTAATTTAATAAGACTTCTTCAACACGTATCTATCCTAACCAATGGAGCCATGGAAAAATAAAAATGGCTGAGAAGAAGCTCAATAAAACTTCTCAATAATAATAAGAAGCTCAAAAACTTCATACTAATGATGAAGACCATTCTGAATCAAACTAATAGGAGTTCTTTCCAGCTAAAACTAAATAAACACTTACATTGCCCAGGCATCAAATAATAGGATTCATATAAAATGGTCTTTTGATATGATGAGCCATAAAAATCGACCAAAAAGCAAAAACCCCTTCTTCCCATTCTTTTAATTAGTCTGATTGAATGCACCAATGCTTTTGAATTGGATTAATAATCCTGAAAGGTAATTGTGCAACTCTTCAAACCTTTTTCAAAAATCCATTGCCAACACTGTATGCTGAATTGTAAATGTACTCTCTGACATTCAGAGCACTGGCAACTATAAAACTGTCATTTTTCTGGACTTCCAAAACAAACAGCCAGTATGCCAAGAAAGAAAGGACACATTCCATCTGGTAGCTCAATCCATCACTCCCTTCATCAAACAAAAAGGATAGCGGTTCTCAAAATTGCTATTACCCTCAAGTTCCCTGGCAGGGTGTCATTGTTCATTGAATCCCCTTAAACCACATCCAAACATCCCTTGACCAGTAGCACTGCACCTAGTACGACATATTGTACCCAAAATAAGATACCAAACTGGAACTATAAATATAACATTCAAGTCAGTGTTGACTCCTGACCTGGCAATTGCCTAGATAAGTCCCTGCAGTTCTTTTGGCAAGATTTCAGAAGTAGTTCGCCATTCTCTATTTCCTAAACTTGGGAAAGATCTAGGTCTTTGCTGTAGGTCATCCAGGTAGCTAACAGGGACTAGAACTCACAGACTCCCAGTTTCTAGCAGTTCTAGTCTTACTGTCTCACTACCAAATAATAGTATGTTACATTACAGTCCTAGTTTTAGCTACACAATAACTGTATCACAACCATCCTGCTAATTGTCTTGCTTTGCCTATTAGTATGTACTATATATTGTACAGATACATCCCAGGTTGTCTGAGGGACTGACTCTTACTAGTCACATCTACCCAACCTACTAGAGTGAGGAGGTAAGGAATGTTGCAAGTTCCATCCCCTGGGGAGATATATCTGGTGGGACCCAGAAGAAGGGCCTTCTCCATGGTGGCTCCCTATCTCTGGAACATCATTCCCCCTGGGATTAGACTGGTCCTGACTTTAACACTCTTTAGGGATGTGCTGAAGACCTGATTCTGCAGTGGGCCTGAGGAACCCAGAGCAGGATGGAGCCCATTAAATGGCTTGTGTGATGTGTTGTTGATGGGGTGGGGAGGCTATTAATTTATTAATTTATTATTTGATTGTTTTCTTCTATTTGTTTTATTTTTTTATATATATGATATTTTTATGTTTGTGTAAGCCACCTTGAGTCTCCATGTGTGAATAGGAGGCAATATAAATTTTCTAAATAACTATAAATAAATATGTTGGCTCATATATTATACTGTTTCTTTTTCTGCTAGCAGCCTTATTTTCAATTATGTCTTCTATGTCTTATGTTCTAGACATTAGAACATACTATTTTTACCAATGGAGGGTGGGGATTGGGGAAGGCAAACAATAGTTGTCCTCCAAATATTTGGATTCATAACTCCCCAAATTCCCATTTGGCATGGCCAATAATGGACAGTAATGGGTGAAGTTCCATCAAACTACTTGCCCCTGAGTTAGAACATTCAGAGAAGGAGTAGCAGACCACTAACTGTTAGGCTTGGGGAAAAATCTATTTAGTTTTAGTTTCTTGGATATAACAAAGGGCATTCATGGTAAATCACAATGATGACAAAATGATGAAAAACTTGTGACAGCATAATTATACTAATGCTTCAGTTACAGACTTGCCTTGGGTCATCTGACACAAGTTGTTGCATCTGTGTACTTATATCGTTAGCAACACATTATGTATGTAAATATTATCTCCCTTGCCCTCTTGTTATGGTGCATATGACTCTCCTTTTTTTGGAACTCTTTGACTCCATGAATTTCAAATGTTAACAAAAACCAGGCTGAAATATCAAGAAGGCACCCAATTAAAGGCTCAGGGAGCAATGGAGGTTTAAGAATTCAGTTTTCTATTAACTCTAAACTCTGCATTAGGAAGATAATAGTCTGCAAACAATTGAGCTGAGTGTTCTGCAGTGTTACCTTTCCAAGAATCTGAGCCACAGATCTGACTTCGCTTCTATTATTCCCTCAAACAAAAAATTGCCTCAAGATCCACTTGACTTCTACTCTATCTTAGAAATCATCATTTCTGGAAGGTGGATTAACAGTGCCAAATTTCTCTGTTGCATTTATCACTGTGGCATCATCTCTCTAACTTTTTCACCTTTCAGTTAATGGATGTGCTGATGAGTTGATCTCGGATTTTTCTTCTCTCTCTCCAACTTTCTTTGCTACATCAACTTATTTCTTTTCCATTTGGCAGGTGGGAGTTTTATTTACAAAGTGAAGACCGTTAACCTCCGATAGACTGGCCATGAAGCAAAGTAATCAATGTAAGCTGACCCTGACTACTGACCAGTCTTACCAGCATGATGATGTTAGGTACTGACAGTTATGTATCACATCAAGAATACATGACAGGGATTGCACTACAGATCTCTCTGCAGGGCATCAGATTCATGCAATAAAAAGAATTAGGGGTTAAAAATGGCAACAAAGAAATATAAAACATCAGTCAAATATATGTTAGACTAGGCTTGTATTAAGGAAAAGGTAAAGATTCCTCTTGCATGTTGTTGTTTCTGGCTCTAGGGGCCGGTGCTCATCTCCATTACAAAGCTGAAGACCCAGTGCTGTCCGAAGACATCTCCATGGTCATGTGGCTGGCATGACTAAATGCTGAAGGTGCACAGAACACTGTTACCTTCCCACCAAAGTGGTCCCTATTTTTCTACTTGCATTTTTACATGCTTTCGAAATGCTAGATTAGCAGAAGCTGGGACAAGTAATGGGAGCTCACTCAGTTACACGGTGCTAGGGATTCGAACCACTGAACTTCCAATCTTTCTGATCGATAAGCTCAGCATCTTAGCCACTGCGTCCTTCAGGCTTGTATTACTCCAGTGCTAAAAATGAATGATAGATGGGAGTAATACTACTACAGATGTGTCCTTTCAGATCCCAGATGTGAGATTTAAAGCAGCTATAAATCAAATCAAAACTTATTAGATAATGCACCTTGCCTCTGATGGCAGAAGTGATAAGTGACTTTGTCCTGTATGTATCTGCAAAATTAAAAGGCTCTTAGAGAGAAAGACCGGGCCTTTATGCTTTTCATTCAATTTAAAGTGTTTATTAGAAAATAAGGAAAAACCCAGAACCTTGCTACGGTTCCTCCTTATGAACATGAGGCAGGCTGTGCCTTCCCCTCCTTCTATTTCCATTTTGCAATTGGCCCTAATTATTCTTCATATTCCTCCCATTCCCACCGGAAGAGAAGTCACATTTCTTATTCCTTTCCCTGCTGTGCAGAGCCACTTACTTGAGAGAAATCAAATTGAAGCGCTTTATTTCCCAGAGCACGCAGCTGGGGCCATTTCACAACTCAGTTCTTAAGAGAAGGCTAATGAAAGAATTACCACTTACGTCCTGGAAGACAGAATTTACCTACTGTAATTGCTAGAGACCATCTCCTCGCTGAAGACAAGGCAGTATATGTAGTGCTCCCATGAAGTGAGATGAATTGAACTCACTGTTGGTAACAGGCCCATAAGGAGTGTCATTAATCACCTGTATATTCTCAGACGCATCCGTTGCCAGTACTGTAATGTACTTCATCCTAGAGAAACCTGAGTCAAAGTGCTAGAAGGCACTAAAGGAGGAAGAGGTGTTTTATGAATATGTTATCTAGCTGTTTAGAATTACCTGTTCAAAACAAGTCTTGGAAATAGAATTACCTGGCTTCAAAACAAGTCTTGGAAATAAAAGTGTTTTCTAAAATTGTATTATTTTATGCATTCTATATGACTTCCACTTTTGACCATAAAGATGGCTGCACAAAATTCTTTAGATTAATGGTTGCAGTTGGGTTTCCTACCTCTTAATGAGAACTACCGGATATGCATAGTCTTTTATCCCAGTATTATAATATCCAATTACTTGCAGAGTGCAAAACCACCTTTCCATCCAGCCTCCCAGGCTGATTTCTCCTTAGAGATTCTACCTGTTTCTCGAACTTCTTTAATGAGGGCTTTGGGACACTGAAAATAGGTTTGGTTCATTCCTGTCTAAAGGATATTTACTAATAGTATAGACCCTTCCAGGAAGAATGGGGTTAAAGCCAGGTGACATAATTTGCAGTACATATCCTTTATTTCAAAACAGGAAAGAAGAGCTCAGCAGATAAGAAATGCATGACTATTGGGAGGAGAGTAATAATAATTTTCTATGGTTGCCCATAAAACCACCTTGCTGTGAATAATCATACAATGCGGTATCTGCCATCCCGCATCTGATGGGCGGCTCATGAAAGGGAGCAAGGGAGAGAGAAACGACATGAGACAAGGTTTCCTCGGGATGAGCGCGCCCAGAATGTCTTGGCACTCGCTCTTTTATTATGCTTTTTCACAGGGGGGGTGAAATTTTTCAGAGCCCAAGTCAAACAGGGTATTCAAGATTTACAATGGTTCAGGTCAGTTAAGATACCAGGTTAAACAGGATGCGCGTGATTTACAATAGTTCAGGTCAGTTAGGATATCATTCTGTATTGACAGTTGTTTATCTCCCCGTCCCTTGTCCGTGCCTTGAAAAGATCACTGAAGAGACAGAAGTCTAATGTTTACATGTGAATGATACAATGTTGCAATGCTTGAATGATACATAGTTGCAATGATACATCATTGCAATCACATGAATGATACATAGTTACAACATCTCCTCTGTTTTTATTATTTATGACGAGTCTTCTTCCTCATCCAAAAAGACAGGAACTATTTTTCTGAAATGTTCGTCGTCCCCGTCATCTAGGCAGGAGTGCGACCCGTCAGCGTCAGGGTTGTCCAAGGAGCGGTAACTCAGCAATGATATTTTTTCATCCGGTGTTGAGGATATAACATGAGCTTGCAATAGCACATTAACATCAGCAAAGGATAATTGATTTTTAAAAGTTGTAATATTCTATTAAAACAACAAAGTCCTATAATACAAATCAATATAATGATTATTAATGGTCCTGCCAATGCAGTTAAAAAGGTTGTAAGCCATGGTGAAATGGAAAATGAACCCCCCCCCCCTGCTATCAGCATAAAGACAACATTCTTTTTTAAGCATAGCACACAATCCCCCTTTGTTTTAAAAATAACAGATCTAAATCTTTACGATTTTGCAAGAGATGGGGTGTTCCATGGATACCTGTAGAGATATAAAATCATCAGAGTTATACACACAAGCCATACTTGAATGCAAAAATGATTTGGATTTAACAATTTCATCCCCGTGGATACATGCCATGAAACCATTGTAACAAGTCCAAACAAAATTATTGCCAGAGATAAAATACATTCCTTTCAGGCGTGATGTTAAAGTTCCTCCTGCAGTGGTGTGGATTGCAGGATATCCCCTGGTTGTGTGGGTGCGTCTGCCAAATCGAATTGAAGTGGTGGGTAGAAGTCTTTTATGCAAGAGAAATTGGTTGTAGAACTTAAACGAACTTTTTGAAAGTCAGTTATAGTCCAGGCAATATTATCTCTTCTATGAGGCTTCTGCGGATCGTCATGGGCAGTTCTTTTGAAGCATCGTTTGTTGACAGGATCAGAGTTCGGGTATAAAAAAACATGACAAGCAGGAGAGAGGGCTATGGACAAGTTAGTTGTAGAACATTTGCAAAATGAAGAGGGAATTCAATTAATAGAAAAAGGATAATAATTACAATAATGACAATAAAGATTAATTTGGTAATTCATCAAGGATGTTAGTTGGGGTGGGGAAACCCATAATACAATATAAGGACATTTAGGTCTCCCTATGTTTTAGATTGAATAGAGGAAAATATTTTAAGGTTCCTTTCCATAGGAAGAGTAAAGAAGGAACAAAAGAGCGAGGGGTAGAGTGTTCTTTAAAATAAAACAGAAGTGACAGAGTGAAAGCTATGGGTAGCGTTTTCATGATGTACCCACATAGAACAAGTATAATAGCCTTCTGTTAATGAAATGATTTTAACACGAATAGTCTTTTGACAGGAAGCATAGGTTTTGTTGAAATAAGGTAGAAATTGCAAAGAAGATATAGGCAAGAATATCAGGAAAGATTTTTAAGATACAGATGTAGCAGAGGAATTCCCATGATAGGGTCTTACTGCCCGACCAGGGATCCAGCAAGTGGTTTTGTCTGGCAGTAAGATCGCAGCGTATCCTCATCCCCAAGTGAGAAGCTCAGCGGGACCCTACCAGGCAGGATCTGGCAATCTGCGATAATATACCAGAGGTCTGTTAGGAGGGGGTGAGGGGGAGGAAAGATGACGAGAAGCAGCAGAAGTGGGAGGAATGCCAGTCAGATTGAGAAAGTTTAAAGTGTAAAGACAAAGGTTAAGAGAATTTTGCAATGCTGGGAGGTTCGGGGGGGTTTTCCCGCAATGAATATCAATCAAAAGCACGTTTCAGAGATAAGTGAGCTCATTCCACAATAGCCTAATAGCCTGCCCCTGGCTGTTGTAGGGAATCCCAAACTTGTGGATTACATCCCATCTGTTACAGAAGTCCTGAAAAGCAGAACTTGTCTTGGCAGATCCATTGTCTGTTTTGATTTCTTTTGGACATCCCAGCGAGGCAAAGGTACGAATTGAATGATTGATGACATGTTTTACAGTTTCTCCCCTTTGAGGAGTAGCCAGAATAAATCCTGAATATGTATCTATTGAAACGTGCAAATATTTCCATGGGGCAAAAGGTGGATACTGAGTTACATCCATTTGCCAAATTTCACAAGCTTTTAATCCTCTAGGATTTACTTCTATGGGAATGGAATGTCCTTGCTTACTACATTTGGGGCATTGTTGAATAATGGCAGCAGCTTCTGCCTGAGTTAGGGAAAATTGAAAACTTATCATAACTTGGCAGGGGAGATTCAAACACACTCCCTGCTTCTATTTTATAATGGACTTTTAAAGCCTCCATAATTTTCCTCCAAGTGACCAAAATGCCAATAGGTGCACGAGGAGGATTATGGAGATGTTCACCAATTTTTTGCCAATTGGAAAATTTTTAAGGACCCTTCCTCTGAATAATTAGGACAATGTTGCCACACATAAGCCAATGATGTAGCAATAGGTTTCTTTTTTTATGGGAGAGCCCTTTAAATTAGCAGAGTATTTAGAAGAAGAAGCGACTAGCTCTCTCAATTCCTTCTGTTGAGAAAAGCCTCCACCCATACTTAGGAAAGTCGAGACCGTCTTTCAGATCCGATGAATGTGCCAGGCCTGGCGATGCTCCCACCGAGCGAATAAGATATGGGCGCGCCGCTGCATATCCCCCTTAGGGAATCACGTCGGGGTCACCAGAATGCGGTATCTGCCATCCCGCATCTGATGGGCGGCTCATGAAAGGGAGCAAGGGAGAGAGAAACGACACGAGACAAGGTTTCCTCGGGATGAGCGTGCCCAGAATGTCTTGGCACTCGCTCTTTTATTATGCTTTTTCATGGGGGGGTGAAATTTTTCAGAGCCCAAGTCAAACAGGGTATTCAAGATTTACAATGGTTCAGGTCAGTTAAGATACCAGGTTAAACAGGATGCGCGTGATTTACAATAGTTCAGGTCAGTTAGGATACCAGGTTAACAGGATGTGTGTGATTTACAACAGTTCAAGTCAGTTAGGATATCATTCTGTATTGACAGTTGTTTATCTCCCCGTCCCTTGTCCGTGCCTTGAAAAGATCACTGAAGAGACAGAAGTCTAATGTTTACATGTGAATGATACAATGTTGCAATGCTTAAATGATACATAGTTGCAATGATACATAGTTGCAATCACATGAATGATACATAGTTACAACAATACAATAGTAATTAATTAATTAAATAATTTTAATACTTTCAAGTTAGCACTGACTCCTGGTAAATGCCTGGACTAATCCCTGCAGTTTTCTGGGTAAGGTTTTTCAAAAGTGAAATGCCATTTCCTGCTTCCTAGAGATGAGAGAGAGTAATTGGCTCAAGGTCACCCAATTGCCTTTGTGCTTAAGGGCAGGGACTAGAACTACAGTCTCCTGGTTTCTAGCTAAATGACTTAGCTCTATAATTGCAGAGGAACTCATGGAATTCAGGAATTCAGAGGAATTGCAGAGGAATTTTAAAAAATGAATGTGAAGTTGGTGAAAAATAATAATATTATGAACTCTCTGGATTCTGTTGGGAAAAGTACAACCAAACTCATTGGAAGGATTTTCTGAGCCAGCAGAAAATCAACTTACATTTAACCATAATCTTCAAGAATGATGTTTATAGGATAATTTAACTTTCTATTTTTTAAAAAAAAGTTGAGTGCTTCTCCAACATCAAAAATCAAACGTGGTTTATACAGGTACTGATACCAGCAGGCCTTATACATATGAATGACAACAAAAATAATAATGGAAACTTTTTAATTCTTTCTATTTTTCCCATATCCAGCAGTCTGCAAACCTATATGGTTCTAGATTGAGTTATACATACTTAGGATAATGTGTTTTATTATACAAGCTTCATCAGAAAGTCAAGGAGAAAAGCCAGGGCATGACAAAAAGTCAAAATGACAGCAGCGACCACCCAAACAACACTGTCATTGAGTTGGAAAGAGGCTGCCGGAACCAGGGGAAGGAGTAAAGCAGGGAATTAGTTTAGAGTCTCTATATAGTCATAAGAGGGTGAAATCCAGCATACCTGAATACTATTGAATCTTATCTAGTTTCATCCAAGTGCAAACTGTTAGCCTGAGAAGATTCCTATGTATAGGCTTGGGCAATAAAACAATAAATTGAACCCTTCAATTTACTGGACCTGATTGTTCACATATTGTGACTTTTTTGGACTTCCCCTATCAATGCCGTTCTAGTATGAAAAATGCTGTAAAATTCACAAGTGATATTTGCACACTTTTCATTTTCATGTGAAAATAAAATACAAATTATTGCCCAGTTATGCTTTATTTAAGGATGGGAGTATAGAGCGGGGTAATGATCTACTTTCTGAAGATAGTCTTGAAAAGAAGATTACTTCTATTTTGAAACAACATGGGTAAGTTACTAATGCGATTGTTTAGACTCTTGTCAATACCTTATTAAGCCAATTTTCTTAATAAATCATAGTTTAATGAACCAAATATTGCCTAATTGTTCTGAAATCTATAATGAATAAGATCCATTTCCTCTCATTCTCTAAACCATTGTTTTGCAACAGTTATGTGACTTGTAATAAATAACACCTTTGTTCTTCAGTAGTGACAAATTGTTTACTTAATTCAATATAAAATTTGTCAATCTTTAGAATGCATATTGTTAGAAAATACATCTTGGGCAAGCAGATCATTACAAAGAGGGAAATGTTGCTGCTTCAGTGTAATAAAAATAAATATCTGAAGCAATATAGTTAAATTATATTGGATTATTTATTTTGCATATTTTATTAGCTTTTCTCATCCTTGCACGTCTATTATGAGAGCTACTAACATTTTTTTGTTTTCAATATAAGAACAATATAAAATAATATGTATTTCGGTATGTAATTTTACCTGGCATATCTTTTCTGAACAAGCAATTTCCTTAATAAATGTTGTTTTCATATTACATTCCCTAAAAATCCAATTTCTCCTAATGTACAAATTCTGCATTTGCTTAAAATAAACAGAAATAAAATGTAGGATAATGCCAAAATGAAACAATGGCTGTATTCTAATTTGCTTATCAATCAAAATTAGGCTAGTTAGCATTAAAATAATTTTTGCTCCCATTTTTATATAAAAATAGGGCACAAACAATTGTAGAATATTACTCTGATTTCTCTGTTCAGCTGAATCGCAACTCTCAAACCACATCAAAAAGATTTGGACACATAGATTAACTGCTTGAATCAAAAGCTGACTCTTCTGAAGTATTATTTTGGCTACTGATCAGGATATAAAACATAGGTAATATACCTACAGAAAGTGATATACAGTACTTGTTTTTGTATAAAGGACATGTCAAAAATGGGGAAAATGGATGAGGGAGGAGAGGCTAGTTGTAATTCTGGGTTAGACAGTTCCAGCTTTTAGCTTTATTCATAATCAACAATTTTAACAAGATACCCCTAATTATAGTGTTTTAGGGAACAAAGTTGTAATAAAATGTAGATCGGTGGTGGTATTCAGCAGGTTCTGACCAGTTCTGGAGAACCGGTAGCAGAAATTTTGAGCAGTTCGGAGAACCGGCAAATACCATCTCTGACTGGAGATTTTACAGTTTCCTTCCCCTGCCATGCCCACCAAGCCACGCCTACAGAACCGATAGTAAAAAAAATTGAATCCCACCACTGTTACAGAATTCAGCGGATTGTTTAATAATATCTCCGAACAGAAAATAGAACTTTAAAAGTAGTTGGTAGAATCAATAGAACAAGAGGCAAAAAAAAAAAAAATCACTTGTTTGAGAAGGGTGGCCATACAAATTGAATGAATGAATGAATGAATGAATAATCGACCATGGAAACTCTTTTGCAAAATGCTGGATGTTCAGGTTCTCTTAACTCTGCTGCATGCTGTTTCATACCCAATCAATCTCTTATCTTTTTAGCTCTGCAACACATCTTCTAATAAACTGCAGTACCCCAAAACTCATTTGGAGAGCGGGGGGGGGGGAATCCTTCACTTTCATTCATAAACCTATATGCAGGTCTATATAATTTAAAGTTTCCCTTGTTGAAGCATGCCATTCATATGGATTTTTTAAAAAGGTGGCTTAGCTAGAAGTCACTTTTCTGCAATATGTCATTTTCGTAACAGCTACCTTTTTCAATTGACTCGGTAAGTGTTTTTCCTTTCTTATCTGACAACTAAAGCACAGTGTGAAAAGTGCGAGTGGAAGAGTACTCCATGTACCCTCATTACAGGAATGTTATATGGAAAAAGGAACTCTCTGATATTCTAGCAAATGAAAATATTTGGACTGAGGCTGAGCCTACTGCCATAATGCCCCTTTGTTACTGTTCTTCAGACAGTTATTGGCAATCAGCATTAGTTTGTGAATAGGTCCAATATTTCAAATGAAGTAATTAAATCTGAGGAGAGCCATCAATTTTTTTTTAATTTGAAATTTACAATTCTGCTCCAGACAGTCTTAGGTTATTTTGGAGGGATTATATCTCAGCTGAATAAGGAAAGAGCTTGAACAAGACTCTATCTGCCAATGCTCCCCTTCATTCCTTTCTAAACCAGCAAGGCTAAAATACATATAAAACTGTTCCATGGTTGTTGTTGTTGCTTCTGTTTTGGGAAACTGTAACTAAAGGTTTTTGAAGAAGTCAGGAGAGTAATCCAACTTTAAACCATGCTTTCATAGGTTGGATTTTTATGAAGCTAAGAACGGCAAGACCCTGTTTAATCTTTAATAATAAAATTTTAATTAATTCATGAAGGGGTGAATAAGGAATTCTATCCACCTGCTTCCTAACACATAATACAAAGAGAGATAGAAGTATCTAATTTGGATCACAGAGTATTAAATAGTGAGAAAGACGCTAATGTCTTAAGTATTTACAGTGAGAAAGACACATTCAGAATATACACTCTTATGTTCTTCTTATGTTATTTTATCTGTTAAGAAAATTTATACGGCTGCCCAACTCACAGAGATTCTGGTTGGCTTAGAAAAATAAAACTTGAATGCAAAAGTCAGTAAACCCTTACTTTCCTGTTAAAGACCATCAGACCAACCACTTGATAGCCTCCATATCATCCATATTCCATATTCTATAAGCGAAGTCTAATATTTAAAAAAACTGGACAATAACTGGAAATACTATATCAAACTTAACTCTGCTAAGCACAATTTATTTAATCTTTAAGAAGATTATTGGTTTTACTTAATCTTAGTCAGAGTTTCTCTCCCAACCTAGAGTTATTCTGACTTGGGTATAAATATGCCAAATAAACAAACAATCTGAGATAAAATTGTTGTCTTAGCTACGGGAGAGAAAAGTTTTATCTAAAATATTCAGAAATGAGTGAATAATATTTTAGTACATTGGAGGCCTTAATAAGATAACTTCACTATTCTCTGTTTTATTATTGCAATATGAATAATCAAACTGCAGTTAAGGTAAAAAAAAAAATAGAATGTGTTTTAGGGAAGAGTTGAATGTTGACAACGTGGCAGCCTAAAATATTTATTGCTCACTTATTTGCAGTGCTGTATTTTGGAAATTTTTATGAAATGCTTTGTATCTTGCAAACATCAATCAATATATTTTGCCTACAGCTTAACAAATTATCATACAGGTTTACAGCAGCTGTGTTAAACATTTATGTAGCAGAAATGTATTTAGGGGACAGGAACAATCTGTTATTTCTTCTTATTGCGTGTATAGTCTAGCATCAACCTGGGCTTGCTATAACTATTCCAAAAAATGAGAAGAGGCATTGGAAAACTGTGCAAAAATAAATAAATAAACAAAGATGGGCATTGGATTTTGTTAAGTGTGGAGCATGGGTGCGAAGAATGGAGACGAGCCGGTGAAACAGTGAACTTCAACTCTTTATTTACATGGTGTGACAGCTCAAATTGGATGGCTGATATAGCCTTCCTTATATAGGCAACTTATTAACTATTCAAACAATGAAAACCTGGGATCACTAGCTCCGTTGACCAATGAGAACGGCTCGTTAACGGCCAATCAGACTCTCCTGAACGGACCAATCTGATCTCACCATTTAACAGCCAATCAGAAGTGCAGGGCCAGAACCCTGCACTTGACTTCAAGCTCTAGATAACTTTATTACACATTTATTCATTCACAACACCCCTTCCCCCTGGGTTCCGTTTATGGGTGCGGTTACGTAGTCCTTGAGGTAGGACGGTTGTTTTGTTAGTCTTTTTGATTTTCGTTGTGCACCCGGTATTTGGCTGCACTCTTGTTGAGGTAGGGCGTTGTTTGGTGAAAGGGGTGTCTCTGATTCTGAGTTCGCATTTTTGTTGTCACCAACATCTTCGGTATCACCATGAGGTGAACTCACTCCCATCCCTGATTCCTGTTCTCGTGTTTCCGTTCCGCTATCATTCCCTTCAAAAAGGTTTTCTGCTAATTGAAGTTCATCTTCCTCTGTATTTCCCCCCCCCCTTCAGTTTGGTTATTAGGGGACTTGGAGATCCCTGACTGCAGCCTTGATCGTAGTTGATCAATATGGCGCTTCCATAGTCTATCATCATGGAATTGTACAAGGTATGATCTCAGGCCGGTTACACGGACCACAGTCGCTTCTACCCACAACGGATCGCCCAATAAATTTTTAGCGAATACCAAGTCGCCTACCTGGAAGGTACGGCATCGGCCGCTGGATCCGAGTGGTTTCTCCGGTTCATACGCTGGGTGTAACCGGTCGAGGTGGGAGCGGAGCTTTCGACCCATTAGCAGCTCGGTGGGAGTTTTGTTGGTGACGCTGTGCGGAGTGATATGCTGTAAAAAGAGGATTCAGTTTATCTTTTCTTCGATGTTGTCATAGTCCACTTTCTGTAGTGTTTTCTTGACGAATTGTACCATGTGCTCGGCCCTTCCGTTGGCCACAGGATGTGCAGGCGAAGTCAGCGCATGTCAAATACCGTGGTCCACCAGGTTTTGTTCAAAGGACAGCGTGGTAAATTGGGGCCCATTGTCGGATACGTCTGGTAATCCATGGGTTGCAAACAGTCTTTCTAGTTTCTTAATGACCGCTTTGGTTGTTGTGTTCCTCATTCGGTGGATTTCGAGCCAGTTCAAGTAGGCGTCCACAGTTAACAAGAAGGTGTGGCCTTTGGTCGGCCCAGCAAAATCCAGATGGATACGGGACCAGGGTCCCCGTGGTGTTTCCCATTCGGTTGGGATTGCCTTTGGTGGGGCGTTGCTTACTTCCTGGCATCTATGACAAGCTTTGACCCAAGTCTCGATTTGCTTGTCGATGCCTGACCGCCATGCGTAGCTTCGTGCGAGGGTTTTCATGCGCACGATGCCGGGGTGGCCATCGTGCAAGGTTCTCAGTACTGCTTGTTGGAGTCGTTCTGGGATAACGACTCTATCGCCCCAGATGATGCAGCCCTTTTGAGAAAACAACTCTGTTTGTCTGATACTTGGTCCAATGGCCATCCACATTCCACCCAAGTGAGGACTCGTGCTAAGGTGGGGTCGCGTTTTGTTTCTCTCGTGATATCACGGGCGGTTAATGGCCGTGTACGAAGTGCCTCGATCTGCAACGTTGTCATTGTTGGCGCGGGGTCATCAATAGTCTCTGGAAGCAGTGCTCGGCTCAATGCGTCAGCGTGGGGAATGGCTTACCCGGGGCGGTATTGCAGCCGATAATTATAAGCAGCCAAGAATTCTGACCAGTGTGTCATTCTGGGAGATTAATTAATTATTAATTATATTAATATAGGGGGTTGGCTTATCCCCCGTAAAATTTTTGAAGTAGGGGCAGCAATTAACACATCGTAAAAGTAGGGGACAACGCCTTTAATCCCTTGTAATAGTCTTTCCATCAGGCTCTGAAAGATCCCCGGGGCTACACTCACTCTGAATTGGAGCTGTGTATATTTAAAGGCACCTCGTCTGTGCCTGTGCCTGTTTTTTCATCAACCAGCAGTTGTTGATATGCCTGAGCTAAGTCTAGTTTAGCGAAGACTTCTCCGCTTCCCAGGGAATGGAGGAGGTGTTGCACCACCAGCACCGGATATGCGTTTTGCTGCAGGGCGTGGTTCAAGGTGGCTCGGTAGTCCCCACAAATTCTAATCGAACCATCCGGCTTAATGAATGTCACAATTGGGGTCTCCCAGGGAGAGTGATCGGTTGGCTCTAACACTCCCCGGGCTATTAACTTATCAAGCTGTTCGTCGATTTTGGTTTTAGGGCAAATGGAACTTGACGAGGCTTAAGGCAGATGGGAGCTATTTTTGGATTAAGGTGAAATGATATCGGGGTCCCCTTGTACTCGCCCAGCTTTTCTGCAAAGACGTCCCTGAATTCATGGACGAGGTCCTCCTCCCAGTCACTGCCGCTGATTCGTTTAATGCCTGCCACTTCAATGCCGAGTGGCGCGAACCATTGGAGGCCTAACAGGCTAGGCCGGTCCTTGTCGATCACAGTCAGAGGTAAGTACGCTGTGCGGTTTTTGAACGAGACCTAGACTCGACTGGATCCTACGATTGGAATCCTATTTCCCTGATAATCTTTAAGTATGAGTCTTTGGGAATGGAGGTCTTGGTGCCGGATAGTAGGGATGAGTTGCTTGAGGGTCTTCCAGGGAATCATCAAGAGAGACGATCCCGAGTCGACTTCCATTTGGCAGGGCTGATTTTTGATGGCCACTTTAATTTGGATTTTCTTGGCATCCAATGAAGAGGCGTGACCAATAGTGATAGTTTGGTGAGCCTCTTCTCGCTTCGTTGGGCGATTTATGGTTCGGTTTCTGAAGGAGTGGTTTACTGGTTCTCGCCTTACAGGACGGTTTCCTGTCGATTGGCGATAGTTAGCCCCCTTCGAGGTCTGGCTGGGTCCTAGGAGGCTTCTACAGACCCATCCGATATGGCCTCGTTTCCCGCACTCATGGCAGAGTGCGTCACGGAATTTGCATTTGGACCGGGAATGGTTGGCCCCACAGCTAGCGCATGGGTGTTGGGACTTCGGGTAATGGTCCCGATCGGACCGCAGTCGATGGACCTCTTCTTCATCGCTGTCTGACGACGAAGAGAGGTCCTCATGGTGGGCCGTCAAAAGCTGTCCTTCTGACTTAAGTGAAATGTCGCTGGTTGGTTGGTGTACCGGAGCGCAGTTGCGGTGCAGTTGGGCAGCTGACTTCCTGGTTGCTTCTGCTACAAGAGCATCAGCGATGGCATCAGCAAGGCTAATGTCACCTTTCGCCATCAGCTTGCTCTGCACATTTAGCGCATCTAATCCCAGAACTATTTGGTCTCTCAAAGCCTCTTCCAGGTCGGCGAACCCGCAGAGGCCTCCCAAGTTTCGGAGGTCCGCAACGAAATCGGCAACGCTGTCTCCTTTCCACTGGTTTCTTTGGTAGAACTTGTGCAGTCTTACGAGTGTTGGTACAGTCGGTGCATAGTGGGCCCTTAGTAGAGGTTCGAGGACGTCCCAGTTCATAGCCTTCACTTCAGCCAGTTTTGCTAGTGCCTTGGCCATCTTGAATACGGTCAGCCCGCAATGCGTTAGGAATACCGCCCGTTTCTTCCCGGTTGTGGCATCCTTCAAATTATTGGTTTCCAAGAACATTTGGAAACGATCCATGTAGGACTCCCAGTCTTCTTGTCTGGGTTGAATGGAGCGGGTAGTACGATGCTGCCAGACATGGTTCCGCCATTGTGCATTTTCAGCCATGTGCTCGGTTATCTTTTTCGTTGTTCAGTCAGCTCTGACGTCTCCACATCCTATCCTCGTCGCCAGTGTTAAGTGTGGAGCATGGGTGCGAAGAATGGAGACGAGCCGGTGAAACAGTGAACTTCAACTCTTTATTTACATGGTGTGACAGCTCAAACTGGATGGCTGCTATAGCCTTCCTTATATAAGCAACTTATTAACTATTCAAACAATGAAAACCTGGGATCGCTAGCTCCGTTGACCAATGAGAACGGCTCATTAACGGCCAATCAGATTCTCCTGAACGGACCAATGTGATCTCGCCATTTAACAGCCAATCAGAAGTGCAGGGCCAGAACTCTGCACTTGACTTCAAGCTCTAGATAACTTTATTACACATTTATTCATTCACAACAGATTTGTCTACACAGGAGAAGGAAAAAGTGAAACTAGAATAGCTGAGCAAATTTTATCCTATCAATTTTATCCATCTTGACAGATCAATGTTTGGCTCAAGACCCATTTTCATAAGAAGAAACAGAAAGCTGAAAAATTCTGACTGCACTAGAAGGCTAATATAGTAATTTGAAAATAGTTAAGGAGGAGACTGGCAAAAAGACACATTAAAGAGCTAATTGGATACTATAAAAATAAAAACCCAGCCAGTATTTCTCAAAGTATTGGCATATTTCTGTCCTTTCTTAGTTGAGCAAGATTTTTTATTGGATTCCTTCTCCTTTTAAAAGAATCAAACATGGAAAAAATAAGCCTGTTTTGTCTATCCAGGCAGAGCTTTATTGTGCTGCTCATACATCTATGAAAACTTTATTTTCTATATCTGTATCAAAGCCATATATGACAGCATCCAATATCTCTTATGGAGCATTGAATGTGGCTGCTCTAGATTGCATTAAACTTTATTTTGCAGTCTCTCTTTTTTATAAACAATAATATACCAAAATTATTTGTATATTATTAAAATTCACCCTGCTGTCTCATATTATCTAGAAGAACTTTAGATTTTGTTTAAAAAAATTCAAACAGAAATGACATTTACTCAGTTTACACTAGTCCATTTAATTGCAATATGATGGAACTTCAAGTGCTGCTTTAAATGAATTCAGAGAACAGATCCAACAATTTCTGCACTGTGAATTTTATAAATTATATCCATTTCAAGTAGAACTTTGTATCTTTGACACTAAAAATCATTGTGTGATGCTCCTTCTACCCCAGTTCTAGCCTTCATATTTTGGTATTGCAGCCCAGCATGAAAGCTATGGTTACAATCATATGTGTGTCATGATCCATGTCATCAGTTTTCTTCATTTGCAAAATGCTGAAATAGGCAGTATTGACCATTTTGGGCAACCCATTGACTAAGGTATAGTTTTCTACTCTGTAGGGAAGAAATTTGTAGAAAGATAGCAGAAGAAATAGAAAGAGGAAACCTGATTTACATACAAGTCAACAGAGGATGTGGTTTCTCATTCTTCAGGAGATGTTTGGTCTCGATGATCCAATGCTAAGTATCCAGACAAGAAAAATATCTGAATTTTCTTCCATTTCACTTTATATCAATACAACTTTTTCCCCAATTTGTATCTCTAGACCTGTTACATTATGAGCCATCAGCCCAACTAATTGCATTTCTAGTATTGAATGGGCTTTGAATTCAATAAAACAATTTGACCATGTAAAGATGAGCTGTGCACAGCCATGCGTAATTGATTTTTAGAGCTCTTATGCAAATCAGATATATTTATCAAACATCAAAATTCATATACCAAATTCAAATTTTCCTACACTGTTAATGGAAATGAATGTATTGTAATGGGAAGACTTACCAATAAGTTACAATTAATTGCATATGCATACTAATTGTATTCCTTTGGCCTGGGCATACAATTAGGCACCTAATTATAGTGCATCTGCAATTGCATACTATAATGAGTACATTTATTTCCTGGTCCATCCAATTGTTTATGCCTTTTGATTTACATGCACCTACTTCTTTGCTATTAAGTCCCACCTGTTAGAAATTTCAGAACCACAGCAGTTGCCTGGCTAATTAAGAGCATAATTGCCATTGTTTTGTGAAAACATTCTTTTCTCTTTGAAAATTTAACATTATAACTTTGCAAAATAACAAGCAAAGGAACAATTTGACTTGGTAAGCCAAATGTTTCTTTTGAGAACAATTCTCCACAAACTTGAGTCTGCAGGCTCGTAGCCATTACCACCAAATATTCCACTGCTGGAATTTCTACTGATATCTATGTGATTTTCTAATCTTTTAGAACTGCATTTTTTCTATTACATTTGTTTACTAATGTGATTTAGAAATGGCTGTAGCAATTCTAAAAATGCAAGTTTAAAAACATGACTGCTGGTTATTTTACATATTGAAAAAAAGAACACAAAATTATACTCTCTGTTGAATCATGCCTCAGCAAATGAAACAGGGTGTAGAATAACAGTAACAATCAGCTGGAGTCATTTGCTCTTTGTGCTGAAAGCCAAGCTAATAAAAGACCTGTTCCTGTATTTTATATTTTCCAAAATAGAATTATTTGTCGCAAAGGATCACTTTTGACAGTTTAACTGTTAGGCCCAGACTACCAAGGATAAAAAAACATTTTGCCTCAGCTGGGGCAAGATGTCAGATTCATTGAAGCTCTTCCTCAGCAGCTACAAGTACAGATAGGATCTTTTGCACTTATGTTTGAATAAAAAAAGTGTAATTTTTATTGGAACATAGAAGCCAGATTTCAAACTACATTTATGTGATGATGTGCAACAGTATATATCTTTTCACACTATATATACTGCAGTATATATCTTTTCACACTTTTCACAGAATTGGAGGAAGGTATGAAGTGAAACCTAGATCTATACTTTATAGAAATAAAAAAATTAGAAATAGCTTAGTTTTTACTAAGATTACCCAATAGCGAAGAGTGCAGCATTCTATTTTACATGAAGTATTTAAACTACACATTCAGATATCCTGTATCCATACTGTATACATTACTGGAATTAGAAATGAATTTGTAACTCTAAAATGGTCAAAATATAATTGATTGCAATGTGTCTGTGTTTGTCTCTGTGTGTGTGCGTCTGAAATACACTTCCTTGAACCAATAAATAAAGGCATATTCAATATGTCTGCACACATTAAAAAAAACAAGCTGAAAATGCTGGCAAGAGAATAAAAATCAAACCATCTAAAATGATTTTACTGACCGTTTAGGGATAGCTGATAACACTCTGTTAATTAGATGCTAAACAATGAAATTACAATGATGCTAAATGTATTATGAAAGACTATTTAACTTGGATTTAAATTAGAAAGGGATCTCTTTCTCTGCAAATATAATTTATGAAAATTGTGCTTCATTTTAAGGCATCATATCTTAATATGTCTCAAGGAAATATCATCTTTGGAATTCTGCAAAAGTCTTCTTCATTGCTTCAGCTGGAAGATTGCTCACAATAAGACTGGATAAAATCTAGAAGATGGAGAATAGATTGGAAATCCCACTGAATTTAATGGAAACCTGATCCTTGCATCAGGAGTATGAGATAAAAGTAAATATTGGATAAAAGAGGGCAAGCTATCCTTTGTTTAAAAGTAAAGTCGGCTGTGTTTAGATATACGATAATAACTTTTAGCAGATGAGCTAGTTTGTTTTTAATTAATAAGTCTAGTGTCAAGTTCACTTTTTTGCTTTAACCAACTCTGCCACATGCTTCAATTCAGACAGTTGTGCACAGCAAGCAGTTTCTCATCCCCTGCTCTACTTTTAATTTGCTTTTGAATATCTTCCCAAAAACAAGGCAAAAAGACCTTTTGGAAGAGTAAATTGTTTTCTAATTTTAACTTTTAACACAACAACAGGGGGGGGGAGGGATTGTTAAACACCTGGAGATTAGCCCTCAGCTTCCATTGAAAACAAATAAAATGTCTCAGATCCAAAATCTAGTTGATTTGAAAATTCTTGTAGACTGAGCTTTATTCCTCGAGGTTTTGAGCTACTGATACCTTGAGCTATTGATTTGATTGATTACATATCTTCAAGTCAGTGTGATTGTTATTGACTATTCTAGATAGATCGTCTGCAAAATAATCTGTTCCCAAGTTGGCCATCATATTTCCTAAGGGTGTATCCATAAATGCAGTAATTGGATCCATCTGTAATGCTACTAGTCATCCCCTTTTTCTTTTTGCTTCCACCTTTCCCAGTTTTATGGACTTCTCATGGATCAGAGTCTTTACAGAATACTATATGTCCAAAATATGATAATTTAAGTTTGCTCATTTGTGCCTTGAATGAAATTTGTTCTAGGATCCATTTTGTTTGTTAACCTGGTTATTCACAGCACTCTCAAAGATCTATTGGCCATGATAAAATAATATGCTAATGATCTATCACAAGTCAGTAATGTACAACGGTACTTTCTGGTTATCACATTATAGATACTAATAAAGAAAGGCTCTTCTCTACTGAAGTGCATAGCCCTCTGTAAACTTCACAGACAAGATTCTGTGTGGAGGCATTAAAAGCTAAAATGTCAAACAGGGCAGGAAGGGAGAAGATGGAAGTATGGCTGGACAAAGGAAAAAAAAACTGAAAAACTGGGCATATATCTATGTCAGTTTTGAAATCTTAATTGCAGTAGGAAATGGAGACTCGATTTGGAGTGATATGCACTTTACTCACTACTATACATAGTATCTGAAATATAACAGTTGCCAAGATACTTGCAATTACAGTCTTCATTAGGACGATTCAACAGCACACAAATCTTCTAACATCAATATAAAAGGACAGGTTCTGTTCTAATAATGCCAGATGCTTTATAAATTCTGGATTAAGAAATACTTTGCTTGGACCCCATTTTTAAGCCAACCTGACTTCTCAGATAAATATGCAGAGCATTCTCCTTAAGAATGCCCGCTTCTCTCAATTTTTCAATGTTGTTTTCAGAGGAAATATAAAAATATGTTTTGGGAAAATAGCATGTAAATGGATTTTTTAAATGTGTTTTTTAAAACTGCAATTTTTATTGAAGAATTGAACAATCCTTCATTTTTAGTTGTTTCTCAGGAACAAATCAAATTTCTCAGGATATTCAAATCAAAGTCAAGATACAAATACCTAGCAGGACCTCTAGAATAGAATAACAGTGATGGAAGGGATCTTGGAGATTGTCCAGTCCAACTGCCTGCTCAGGCAGGAAACCCTATACCATTTCAAACAAAATGGTTGTCCAATCTTAAAAACCTCCAGTGTTGGGGCATTCATAACTTATGGGGGAAAATTTTTCCACTGATTAATTGTTCTAACTGTTGGGAAATTTCTTATTTCTAGGTTGCTTCTTTCCTTAGTTATTTTCCATCCATTGCTCCTTGTCCTGCCCTCAGATGCTTTGCAGAATGACTCTTTGCGGCAACTCATCTTTGTGGCAACTCCTGAGAGCTAGATGCTAGTGGCTTTGTCTCCAGACCTCACCACTATCAGTGGTATAACTGACTCTTGAGTCTTTTGGCAGTGCTACAACCCCTTCTGCATTACAGTTCCCATAAGAGTGGAGACTGCCATTTATTGATCACCCCACAGTCAATGACATGAATTGTGGGAGTTCAACAATGTGACTCTCTGTCCTGGAGAGCTTCTGGGATCACTTTAAGTACAACCTTGCAATTATTTTTTTCAGGAGACAACCACAATGGGAATTAAGTGATGCAATGGAGGATTTTCTGTTTGTTGACTTGGCAGAAATTTTTTAAAACAAACAAACAAATGTTGTCATTGGAGGAAATCTCCAGCTGATTTAAACTGGACCATAAGAGCTACTTTTGGCTGAAAGCCTAAAGCAATCTCTAGCCACGAGTGCCATTTTTCATCAAATATGGGAATGTCTTTTTAATGTATGCTGTTAAAATGCATAGAAAACGTTGCAGTCATTCTTCTCTCTCGTAGAAAGGGGAAAACATGTCCCATTAAAAGTAACTCAAATCTCTTTCCCTTTTCATCAGAACATAGACACACATTCTTATGTTAGCAAAGGAAAAGTTTATGGTGGATGACTCCAAGGCTGATTTAACATTTGCCATTAGACAGAGACATATGTTCAGATATATCTTGAGATTGGTAAATTATTTCTTGTATTCTGTTCCCAAGGCTTCCGTCTGTGGGAAAACTATTTATGTTGCCACCAGACTGATATACAAAATAGTAGCAGTGGACCGTGATTCTGAACATTGAATTTCCCAAAGTACCTTCCATATGAGAAATCATTTGTTTTGGCCTGTGGGGGCAGATTTATCAAAAGAAACATTCTGTTATAAGGTGTAGCTTTTTGCTATTGGACTTCATATACATCTTTAACAAACTAGGCTAGAATCCCTGTAAGGAATTTTTGACTACAGGCAAGATATTATGCAAATAAAAGGGTGGTTTTTTCTCCCATGGTGAATGACAGCCTGATGCATAAAGAAAATAAATATCCAGTGAAAAGTACAACAGTGGTTAGGGGTAATAACAGCTTAGGATTTGTTATGTGTATACTTTTTAAAGTCTATAATAGCTTTCCAGTTACTCTATAGGGAAATTTGCATGGAATCAAATATAACCTCAGAGAAATCAGGAACAATAAAAGCAAAATGTATTATTTTCATATTACTTGGCTTCCCACATGTAACATCCCTTTTAAGTATCTGTATAACATTCATTCTACAGATAAAGAAAACAAATATTCTTTGTAATAAAGTCCCAAAAATCAATCTCCTCTCCTCAACACTAGCCACTTTATTTTCTCCTTTGTGCTTATTTTACAGTTAAATAAGTCTGCCAGGATTACAAGCCTCTTTATATCTTCTGAGACTTAAAATTAAATGTGAAACTCGGGAATCTAAATGTATTTCTTACTCTCTGGTTATTCAAACAGTGGCTGCTTGCAATAGTGTATCATCCACTAGATGCAATGAATAGCAAGCTGTTGCCATTTTAAACACAGAATATTTCTTCAACTGTCTCTTTTTAGCAACTGCCTAATATAGCAACCTGTTCCCTTTCTTAGGAAATGCAGATGGTTCATATAAGTTTGGTTACAGCTGAGCCTTGGAATATTCTGAAACAGGACACAGAAACATATTCACATAGGTGCCTACTAGCAATAGCAGTTCTATACTGATTTACAGTGTTTTACAGCCCTCTCTAAGTGGATTATAGAGTCAGCATATTGCCCCCAACAATCTGGCTCCTCATTTTACCCACCTTGGAAGGATGGAAGGCTGAGACAACCTTGAGCCTGGTGAGATTCGAACTGCCAAATTGAAGTCAGTCAGCCGGCACTCAGCAGAAGTAGCCTGCTGTACTGCACTCTAACCACTGTGCTACCATGGCTCATACTATCAACTTTAAGACTTGAAAATTATGAAATGTAATTTCCTGCTTATGTTGACTGCTGCATGCAAGTCACAGGTTTGCATTATGGCATCAAGTTACAAGTTTCATCTTTGCTTTCATCATTTCCCTTCCATGGGGATGGCTATACACAAGAGATTAAGCAATGGCTGCCAAATGCAGAAAGGAATAGAATATACAGGTAGTCCTCTACTTATGACCACAATTGAACCCAACATTTATGTTGCTTAATAAGCAAATTGTTAAGTGAGTTTTTCCCCATTTTATGATAATTCTTGCCAGGGTTGTTCAGTAAATCACCGCAGTTATTATGTTAGTAACACAGCTCTAGGTGAACATAGCCTCTGTTTGTCAGAAGGTCACAAAAGGTGATAATATTGCTCTTTGAGAGTCATAAATTCAAATCCAGCCAAGTGTCTGGATTTTTATCACATGACATGGGGATGCTGCAACACTCATAAATGTGAAAAATGGTCATGTCATTTTTTTTCAGTACTATTTTAGAATAGAACAGAATAGAATAACAGAGTTGGAAGGGACCTAGGTCGTCTTCTAGTCTAACCTCTTGCCTAGGCAGGAAACCCTACACAACTTCAGATAAATGGTTATCCAACATCTTTTTAAAAACTTCCAGTGTTGGAGCATTCACAACTTCTGGAGGCAAGTTGTTCCACTGATTAATTGTTCTAACTGTCAGGAAATTTCTCCTTAGTTTTAAATTGCTTCTCTCCTTGATTGGTTTCCACCCATTGCTTCTTGTCCTGCCCTCAAGTGCTTTGGAGAATAGCTTGACTCCCTCTTCTTTGTGGCAGCCCCTGAGATATTGGAACACTGCTATCATGTCTCCCCTGGTCCTTCTTTTCATTAAACCAGACATACCCAGTTCCTGTAAACATTCTTCATTTGTTTTAGCCTCCAGTCCCCTCGTCATCTTCTCTTCTGTTGCTTTTCTTTGCACTCTTTCTAGAGTCTCAACATTGTTTTTACATTGTGGTGACCAAAACTGAATGCAGTATTCCAAGTGTGGCCTTTCCAAGGCATTATAAAGTGGTATTAACACTTCATGTGATCTTGATTCTACCCCGTTGGAACTTCAAATGGTCACCAAATGAATTGTTGTAAACGAAGGACTACTTGTATAAAACTGGCAAACCAGGGGCAAAACATACCAGTCCAGCAACCAAACCATGTTTTAAAGATTGATATCCTTAAAGGTAGCTAAAAATTTTGAGTTTGGACAAAAAGACATATCCCTTTCATGCAAACCAGAAGGCTTGTAAGTTAAAGATGCAGAACTTTTAATACTGTTCAGCCATGGATTCTGTCCAACTGCCAATCATTGCCATGACTTAGTCACTGACTAAGTGAACTGTATTAATTTTACTCCATCCTGTTGCTTTCAGATATTAACTCTGCTGTGTCACACAATATTTCCAGGTTCAAAGAGACAGCCCAAAACTTGGGCTGTGCTTATGGCTCATTTTTATAAATGAGACCTAATATGCACCTACTTCTTCCTATTAGAATGAGAGTATAGTCTATTGCATGCTTATATTCCCCTATGCCCATCTAATGCTCCTACCTGTCAGCCTTTCAAAGTAGACCAGACTAAGACACTAAAAGTTAGGAATCTAACATTGCTATTATTGTAAAGTTACAGCAACTGACTCTTTCAAATCTGAATGTGCTTCCCCCCCCCCACCTTTGTGTTCAGGGAGGGTCAGGTCTGAGACATTTTCTCAAATTACATTGTATATAAAAAGCCACATTATAAAAGAAGAAGTAGCATAATTGCACGAAAAAGGAATAGGGCATACTCAAATTACCACAATTGACTAAAACATTTCTTGAAGAACAAGAGGAAGATCTGTGCTCCAGACTCAAATTTCTTTTGTTTGATCTTTGCTCTTTCTCTTGTTCCTCAAGGTTTTTCTTACTTCCCATTACACTACTTCTTTTATATTCTTGTTTTTTATGTACAATGTAATTTTAATTAATTAGGCAATCGGTGACCCTTTGAGTCATTGTTTCAGAGTTATTTCTTTATCTAAACACCATGACTACAGGGAGCCAAAAAGCAGTGGAAATGGGAGTGACTTCTGACTTCCTGCCAAAATGAATTAACCAACTTCCAGTAGACTATGATGGACTGGTATATCCGGCCTCCAGAGGGCTAGGTCAGAAACAATCTACCTGATCTCACACCACCAAAGGAGGAGCTGGTCAGCTTGACCTATTCAGGGATTAGTCTACTGATCAGCAGTACAAAGAGCAGCACTGAAACGACCACAAATTTGCCAAATTTCAGTACCATGGGAGTCATGGGATCTGAATTTTGGATGCATTGTGAAAATTGCCCATTTACCTTGGTTCAAGAACTGTTGGCCTATGATGTACTATTTTAACCAGTTAAAGCAAGAGTGTCAAACTTGTGGCCCAAAGGCCGGATGTATCACATACTGGCCACACCCATGCTCAGTTTAGCAAAGGGGGAAAAAGTCACAATTTGTCATGTGATGATAATGTGATCCCACGAGTTTGATACCCTGAGTTAAAAGTTGCAGTCATGAGACTTTTAGTTATATATATATATATATATAAATATATATATATATATATATATATATATATATATATATATATATATATATATATATATATATATATATATACGTATCTTTGGTTATTCGGGTTTTCTCCCGCGTAAGCCTGAAGATGATGAATGAGACTTCATCGAAACGTTGCCTAGATACTTCCAATCTTACGCGGGAGAAAACCCGAATAACCAAAGATCCACATACAAATACCCGCGAGAACCTCAGAAAACAAATATATATATATATATATATATATATATATATATATATATATATATATATATATATATATATATATATATATATATATATATATCTGTGTGTGTGTGTGTGTGTGTGTGTGTGTGTCTGGCATTCAGCTTTGTTCGGGTATTTTCCCACGTCATAGTAGTGGTACTTTTAAAGTTGTAGCAACGTTTCAGCAGAATCTAATCTGCCATCATCAGGCTTCTGTATTGTATCCGTCTGTGAGTCAGACTTTTACAATGGTTTCAGATTTAAATTTGGGGCAGCCTATTGCTGTGCCAGAATGGTTTTTTCTTCATCCTGATTGGTTGAGAGTCTTGGTCTGTGTTTATTGGTCTTGGAGTTTGCTGTGTTCTGCTTCTAATATCTTCTGTCTGTTTTTTTTTGGGGGGGGGGCTCTTTTTGTATCTTGATAGGCTGGCAACATTGTGTTACTTTATTGGAGGCCTTTAGTGCAGCTTGGCTTCGGGTAAATGGACGGCTATCATTAGTTAGGAAGCTGGGTTTCATCTGGGTGCCTGGTTGGGGTGTGTTTGAGCTGGAGGTATCAGGGGGGATCTGTTTGTGCCCAGGTGTTTGTCTGGCTTGTGGTGTGGAGATTTTTTTTGTTTGTGAGTGCAGGCTTCCAAATGATTGACAGCCTGGTGGAATCATCTCTTCTGTTCATGCTTTCTGGTCTTTTTTCAATCTCTATGGCTTCTCTGATGATTCTGTGGCTAGGATTTTCTATAGTGGCTAGGGTTTTGGTGCCATTGAAGTTGATGCTATGACCTGTGGCTTCCATGTGTTGGACTAGTGAGGAAGTGTGTTCTAGCTTTTTGACTGCATTTTTGTGTTCATCCAGGCGGGTGCTTATTCTTCTATTGGTCTGTCCAATGTATGTGGCCGGGCATGATGCACAGGGGACTTCGTATATGCCTTGGTTTTCCAGGTCAATTTTGTCTTTGGGGTTTCTGAGGATGGCTGCTATTTTTCTCTCTGTTTTGAAAGCAGTCTTGATATGGTGTCTGTATAGAATCTTACTAATTTTGTCTGTAGTGCCTCTTATGTAGGGCAGGACAGCTGTTCCATGGGTCTGTTCATCTTCTGGGTCTCTATTATGTCTCAGTGTGTTTTTGTGGATCAAGTTGGTGATTTTGCTTTTGTGGAAGCCGTTGGCTGTCAATATTTTAGTCAGGGTGCATAGTTCAGTCTTAATGTGTGTCTTGTCTGCCAGGCGTTTGGTTCTAGTAATTAGTGTTTTAGCCAGGGAGTTTATCTGTGCTGGGTGGTGGTGGGATTGGGCGTTGAGGAAGCGGTTGGTGTGTATTTTCTTCTGTTATATGGTGTGTCCTAGTGTGCCATCTGTTTTTTTGTAGATTAGTATATCTAGGAATGGTAGTTGTTTGTTAATTTCTGTTTCCATGGTGAACTTGATTTTGGTGTGTGCGCTGTTTAGGTGTGTTAGGAAATTGTTTAGGTTTTCTTGTCCATGGGGCCAAATCACAAATATGTCATCGATGTATCTTAACCATAGTTTGGGTTTGAGGATGGCATTGGCCAGGGCTCTGGATTCGAATTCTTCCATGAACAGGTTTGCAATGACAGGTGACAGTGGTGATCCCATGGGGGCTCCTTCAATTTGTTTGTATCTTTGTCCTTTGTATATGAATTATGTGTTGGTTAAGCAGTGTTCTGTTAGTTCCATGAGGTGTTTAGCTGGTTGGTATTTATTTTTGATGATTTCAAGGGTCTCTTTTATCGGGACTTGAGTGAATAGTGAAACCACGTCAAAACTTACAAGCAGATCTTCTTGGGGCTGTAGCTCTTTTGCTAGGTGTTTCGCTAGGTTTTGTCGTGGTGCTCCTCTGGAGCTGACTATGGGTCTGAGATGTATGCCTTCTTTGTGTATTTTTGGGAGGCCGTATAGTTTAGGGCATCTGGAAGGTTTCTCTCTGGGTATGATCTTGTGTTGGATCTCTTTGCTTATGTGGCTGGTTATAATTTTCTTCTTGGTTAATTTTTCCAGATATGTGGTTGGGTCTGTGTTTATGGGTTTGTATGTGGAGTCTTGGAGTAGGTCTGTCAATTTTGTTTCATAGTCTTTTCTGTCCATGACTACAGTGGCATTCCCTTTATCTGCTGGGAGGATGATGATTATGCTGCTATCTCTTTTCAGGGTTTGTAGCGCTTTAATTTCATTTTGCTGCAAGTTGCTTTTGGGTGGTTTGCTTGTGCATAGGATGTTGGTAACTTGGTGTCTTATTTTATCAGCTTCATCTGTATTTAATTTAGTTAGGCTGGATTTTACTGCACATATGATGGATTCTGTGGGATTTTTTGGGGTGCTATAGCATAATTGAATCTTTTGGTTAGGACTTCTGTTTCTGTTTTGGTGAGTTCTCTTTTGGAAACATTGTACACTAATTGTTTCAGGTGTTGTTGTGAGTTGTTGGGGGTTTTCTTGTCATGTTCTAATTTTTTTAATTTTTTCAAAAGCTTTTCCTGTTTGTAAGTGCTTGCAGATTCAGCTCTCCAAGTTGTAAGTTGTTTTATCTTGTCCCAAAGTAGAGGGTGGATTTTGCTGCTCAGTTCCAGGTGTAGTGCTAGCAAATCTTTGTTTAACTGATCTAATTGGAATCTCTTACTGTGGATCTCGTTCCTTAGTAGAGCCATTTCAGTTCTTTTCAGGATACATTTAGTGGCTGCTGTGCTTTGATGAAATGTTAATTTGAAGCAGGTTGATGTAGTATTGTTGTCTCTGCAGCTGCGTAGGAATTGGAGGTCACATAGTATTCCTGCTCTTTTAATTTCCAGTTTCTCGTAGGTTTTGATCTGGTTGTTTATTCCCTCCCAGTAGAGGTTTGATATTTGTTTTCTTAAGTTTTCAAGGGTACTTACATGTCTGACGTGGAAAAATACCCAAACAAAGCTGAATTCCAGACACACACACACACACACACACACACACACACACACACACACACATATATATATATATATATATATATATATATATATATATATGTATATATATATATATATATATATCTGTCATTCAGCTTTGTTCGGGTATTTTCCCACGTCATAATAGTGGTGCTTTTAAAGTTGTAGCAACATTTCAGCAGACTCTCATCTGCCATCATCAGGCTTCTGTATAGTGTTGGAAACCATGGAAACACTATACAGAAGCCTGATGATGGCAGATGAGATTCTGCTGAAACATTGCTACAACTTTAAAAGCACCACTATTATGACGTGGGAAAATACCCGAACAAAGCTGAATGACAGACATGTAAGTACCCGCGAAAACTTAAGAAAACACACACAGACACACACAGACACACACACACAGACACACACACAGACACACACACACACACACACACACACACATATATATATATATATATATATATATATATATATATATATATATATATATCCCCTGTGCATCATGTCCGGCCACATACATTGGACAGACCAATAGAAGAATAAGCACCCGCCTGGATGAACACAAAAACACCATAGAAAATCCTAGCCACAGAATCATCAGAGAAGCCATAGAGATTGAAAAAAGACCAAAAAGCATGAATAGAAGAGATGATTCCACCAGGCTGTCAATCATTTGGAAGCCTGCACTCACAAACAAAAAAATCTCCACCCCACAAGCCAGACAAACACCTGGGCACAAACAGATCCCCCCTGATACCTCAAGCTCAAACACACCCCAACCAGGCACCCAGATGAAACCCAGCTTCCTAACTAATGATAGCCGTCCATTTACCCGAAGCCAAGCTGCACTAAAGGCCTCCAATAAAGTAACACAATGTTGCCAGCCAATCAAGATACAAAAAGAGCCCCCCCCCCCAAAAAAAAAAAAACAGACAGAAGATATTAGAAGCAGAACACAGCAAACTCCAAGACCAATAAACACAGACCAAGACTCTCAACCAATCAGGATGAAGAAAAAACCATTCTGACACAGCAATAGGCTGCCCCCAATTTAAATCTGAAACCACTGTAAAAGTCTGACTCACAGCAGGGCTGCCAACCTTGAGTGATAGTTCAGAGTGAGACACTGCGAGGGAGCGGAGCGACCAAGTCCGAGGGAGCGAAGCGACCGAGGGGGGGATGGTGTGGAAGGGGGGTGTCCCCCCTTCCACGGTAGGGAGCTTTGACAATTTTACATTTTAAATGGTGCAATCTGATGCATACTTTAGTCATGATTTGGACATATACATACATACATACATGCAAGCAGCACCAATATACTTGAACCGGATTTGTAAGATATTAATAATGCAGTTCACTGACCATCTTGGCCGGAAAGGGTCCACATTCTTGGGCCTCTGCCCATCTGCTCCGTCCCTTTGGGCTGCTCCGGCTCTCCTCCTTCTCCAGGGTCCCTGGCTGAGAGGGGTGTCCCAAGTGCCTGGGATCCGGCCCCTCCAGGCTGCCTCTTCAGGGCCACAGAAGCCTCCCTCACATGGCCCCGGGGGTGGAGGGGGCCTTGCCAGGGTTCCCGGCCTTGGAGCTGGGCAGAAACGGCCCTTCCCAGCCCTCTCCCACCCTCTGGGCCTCCCACCTGTGGAGGGGAGGGGGATCCAGGCTGAGTCTTGGACCCACCAGCCTCACAGTCCAGCTGAAGGGTCGGAAAGGGCCAGGCAGGCAGATGGACACACACACACACACAGAATGGGGGGGGAGGCTGGTGTCCTTCACTCCCCAAATGCCCCCCTCCCATTCTGTGCATGGGACCCCCAGCAATGCTGCCATCAGTTGCTCCCCTGCAGGGAAGTCCTGGATTGTCTGGGGGAGGAGAGGAGAGGACAGTGGCCACTCCCCCCCCCTTTGCTTGGCATTTGTGGGGAGACCCCTCAAGGCGAGATTCCTTCCCGGGGGCTCCCAAAGAGCATCCAAACGTTCCTGGCATCAAGTGGGGAAAGAAGCCTAAAAAGAGAGAAACTCCTGCACCGGCTGCGATTGGGGCTCGGAGGGGACAGGAACCCCCCCTCCTTGCAAGCCCCCCCGCCCCGCTCCAGCCTGCCCTCTGGCGGGACCCCCTTCCTGGAGAGGCTCCTCCCTACCAGACCCTCTTGCAGCCTCTTGGACCCAGGGGAGGCTGGGGGGGGCACATATCTAGGTGCAAAGGGCGGGGGGAGGGAGACAATGTACCCGGGAAGGAGCCCTCCCCCCCTCTTCCCCCTCCCTCTCCAGGGACTTCCCATCAGGCTGGGGAGCGAGAGAAGCCGAGGCGCGCAAGAGGCAGACGCGCATGCTCAGTCCCTTTCTTCAGGCTCGCAGGCCGCCTGCGGAGGGCGCCCCCTGGTGGTCCCGGCCAGCCACGGCAGCTCCCCTTGCGAGAGGGAGGCCGGAGAGGGACGCACCTTTGCGCCCCAATCCCAGCGGCCTTGAGACCAGACGGGTGCGGGGAGGGGATGATGGAACACGGAGGAGCTCAGCTCTCGAGAAAGGCCCAGGGATGCCCTGTAGTCGTACTTCATGGGGGATAGAGAGTTCGTCTCTCTCATCTCCACCTGCCAGAGCAGAGTGCAGCGCAAGGGATAAGCCCAGAGAGTTGTGACATCCTAGAGCGGAAACGAACAACTGCTTCCTGCAGCGTGGAATTCTCTCCTCACCCCGGTACAGAAATCAATGCGGGCAACGTCCTCTCGCGCATGCTCTGTTCGCCCTCTGAAGCCGCCCAGGATCGGAGGCTTCACTTCTCGAAACTTTGGGCTTGGGCATATCAATATTCGGAATATCAGAGAATGTAGAGATATATTTATTTTTGTCCATTCCATTTTGGGGGTTTAGCGTGAGATTTCGTTTATCAGAGTGAGACAGTCAAAATTGGTTGAATTGCGTGAGTCTCACTCTGATTGCATGAGAGTTGGCAGCACTGTCACAGACAAACACCATACAGAAGCCTGATGATGGCAGATGAGATTCTGCCGAAATGTTACTACAACTTTTAAAGCACCACTACTATGATGTGGGAAAATACCCGAACAAAGCTGAATGCCAGACATGTACGTACCCACAAAAACTTAAGAATATATATATATATAACTATTTGGGAATGTTGGGGGGTTGGCTGCACAATCCTTGTGCACATCCTGCACAAGGATGCTTGATGAAGACTTTTGCCTGTGTCACTGGTATTATTGAATTGGGATATGTTGTGTCAAAACAAAGAAACATCAAACCCTAATTGTTCAGCTGGTCAGGACCAAAAAGCAGTGTATCTCCACATTTATTGATCTGATTTAAATGTGCCTTTAGGAATCTTCTAAAGCAGGGGTCAAATTCACATAATCATAGCATCATCACATGACATATCATGACTTCCCCCCCCTTTGCTAAACTGGGAGTGGACATGGCCAGCATGTGATGCACCCAACCTGCGGACGTGAGCTTAACACTCCTGTTCTAAGGTATAGGGCATAAAATACTTTATACTGTGAAGTCACTGATGATAAAGCTTTCTTTTTTTTCTATGTACTAATTTAGACCTCAAAATCAGAGTGACCTTTTCAGTCAGACCATCTTTGGTCACTCCAGTCATTTCATTTGAGGGAATTGAGAGATTCTGAGAGATAAATCTTTAGTTTTATCTTTTGTTCCACCTTTCATCCTGAGCAATTGTGTGACAATGTTTTATGGGCTATTTTAGTTGGATGACTGGCTTAGCAACTGATTTATTTCACAGGAGAGATCAGTGGATTAATCACTTATACTTCTGCTTCAAAGCCTGCCAATCAAATCTGCTTTATTCATGAATAATGCTTCCTCTGACCATACTCTCTCTTTCCACAAATACTCTCAGCCTGTCTGAAATTTGCTACCGGGCAAACTGAGCTGCAAACTTCATCACATTTAAGCAAAGCAAAGCAAAAAAAAAAAATAGTTCCACAAATAGTTCAAAACTGTGTGTTTCCATATTCAGGACATTTGGATGCTTTCAACATTCATAGCTACCTAAGGTTCTGTTTTCCCCCAAATTTTTGTAAAGCTATTTTTAAAAACTATAGTTGTTTAATTGCAGTGGTTGCCAACCAGTGGGGCTGGGGACCACGAGTGGTCTGCAAGAAAATTTTGGTGGTCTGTAGAGAAATGTCACCCACAAAGCAATTAATCCAGTCTGTGTGGGACTACCCACTTGGCCCTCAGGAACACAAGGCTTGTGTCGCTTGCATTGCGAACAACACGAGATAGTGAGGGGAGGGGGGAAGGACAGAGGGGGGGAACTTGCCCCACTCACCCCATGTGCCTTGCCTGGCCTCCGGGCTGTTTCCTTCTGCTTGTTTCTTCTGCTTTTGGCTGGATGCAAGGAAAGGAGCAGAAGTCTTTCTTTGTCTCCCCAAACTCCACCAGAAATGAGTCTTTGGGACCCTGCAAGGCATCCTGCTCCAAGAGGCTGCGCCGGCATGACAAGACTCACAAAGACTCATTTCTGGTGGAGTTTGAGGGAGAGAAAGAAAGACTTCTGTTGCTTCTGCTGCTTTCCTTGCATGAAGCCAAAAGTCTCTCTCTCTTTCTCTCTCACCCTGAGATCAGAGCTGGAGATGGTATTCTGCGGTCCCGAATAAAGAATGATCAATCGGTAGGAAAACGGGGTGGGGAATTTTCCTGCAAACTTTTTTGGGGATTTTCCCAGAGTCTCTGCTGCTTTCTGCAGAGACCCTGGGAAAACATCAGCAAGCCACTGTCAGCCAGAATTCATGTTAGTAGTCCATGGGATTTAAAATTATGAGTTTGGTGGTCCCTGAGATCCAAAAGGTTGGTGACCCCTGCACTAAAGAATGGAAAGGTAAGTTCTACTCTGTAAATTCCTTTCACAATTAAGAGAAGGTAATTCTGGGGTGATTCTTAGCCAAGTGCATTATATGTGAAGGTATATGTCCTTTCCTAAGAGTGGATTGGATTTCTGAACATGTCTGAACATTTTTGTTGGTCTTTGCTTTTTGTATCTGACTAATTTTAGACCAGTTTTAGACAAAAGGTGTGAGACCCACAGAGCCTAATCTAGCTGGAAGATTGCTATATTGGTAGAGAAATGTCCTGTGGGAAGAAATATCCATCAGGTCCAGTTCCAAGCTGGGAGAAAGACACTAGATACATGGAGGCTACTTGGAAAGGTGGTTTAATGATGAAACAGAACCACATAGCTTCTGGGCAGCTGACCATGTGGAGTTGAGAGTGGGTTTTTTTTAATACCTTCTTTTGGGGCTTTGCACTTGAGCTTCCTGTTCCTGTGCAAGAGCATGTCCTTTAATATTCTATTGGCTGTTGTCAGATTCCTATGAGGGTCATGTAAGGGTTATACAGCAATAGGCAAAGTACAAATCCTAGGAGTTTGTCTGAGCTCCCAGGTTTGGTTGAAGTTTGTGGGGGTGATGCAACAAAGGTGCTTGTGTTCTAAAAAAGGTGCTGGGTAATTCTTATTGTGGCTTAGTAGCCTTTTCCTACGTTGGAACTTGGGTGAGGATATTTGCTTATGAATAGAGTTATCTATCTCTTTATCTCTTAAGTGCTGACATCTGCTGTGGGATGATAAGAAAAGATGGGGGTTGCTTTCGCCCTCTAAAAAAACATGTTTCTCCATTTCTCATCCAGAGAAATATAAAAAGGCGGAGAATATTATATTATATAGAAATATAATATTCTCTGCCTTTTTATATTTTTCAAAATATTTCATTCTTCTAGGAGAGGGGTGGTCCCCTCTCAGTTCCTAATGGATACAATTCCCCAAATAATACATCCTGTATATTTCTGTTTATACAGTGTTACAGGCATCATCAGTAAGATCCTCAATAGTATCCATCTCTGGAACAACCCAGATAAGCTGTGTCCCATTCTACATCCTTGCTACCACCTACAGTAAAATTGTATTTAAGGTTCAATTCACATGCCGAATTCCTTATCTGCTTCTGCCTAGCCTGGCAGATCAGCTCCAAGTTATATAAGAAACTGCTGCTTTGAAAAGATAGTCACAGGTGATGGGGAGGCTGAAAGGGCTTAACCTTTAAGATCTTCTCCTGAGTGCAGGAATGGATGAGCCAATGGTAAATTAGTCCCTGACATTTCTCTTGTTCTCCAACATTCTTTCCCTTTTTTTTCAGAATTCCAGTGAAGTAACCAAGCCAGTCATTTCATCTTGAGACATTATTCTGTCCAGATTAATTGAGATATGGCATTTTTCTATTATAATTCAGCCTAGCCTGAGAATCATGGGTTGTTACCTTTCCCTTAAAGACACAGCCTGGGGTTGGACTGTAGTTGTGCTTTACCAAATATGATTCTAGTTTCACTTCAGATTCTTCTCAGCAAGGCAGGGAATTAAGCCTGAGAACAGCAAACTGTAGTCTGATCTCCCCCATCCCCAAATTAATGTCTGAAGAAAACTTTTCTTGGGCTGGCAAATAATGCAATGGATTTATTTATTTATTTTGCAAAATAACTGGGAATACAATCCACAGTCCACCAGCAGGTTCTCCGGATGATCATTCTAAAGATGACCTTTTGAAATGTCCATGAAAAAGTGCTTTTGATGAAAGCTTGGAACACTATTTGTGGAGACAAATCTAAATAAATATCGATGTTCTTTCTTCTGTGCTATTTTTCTCAGAATACACTATGTTCTGATATAGTGCAGTATAAAATTTGCAAATGGCAAAACTATCAGTCAATCAATAGAAGAATTAGACCCAGAAATTAGACCTATCTCATTCTTTAAATGTTCCTGTTTTATATGTTTGTCCTCTTCTCTGTGTATTAACCCACACCAACCTTATGAACAGAGAAGGCCCAGACAGATAGTGAAAGCTAGCATTACTGACATATTGGTCTAGAAATGCAGTATTTATTTTATTTTTATTTATTCAGTTGTTAAACCAGCCAATAACCAAAGCTCTCTTTGAAATGGTTTACAATAAAATATCCCAGAACATGTAAAATATATTAGCAGAAAAACCACCAAATAAACTAGGCAGTTGCACTACAGCTAGAATTTAAAACATAGGGACATGGCAGGAGATCTTGAGTGATTTCTTGAACCATGTATATCATCTTGTAAAATACATAGTCATATAGGAACACTGTAAATTGAATTTAAAAAAAGGAAAGTCTCTCTCAAAATCTTGAATCTGATCTTGAAAAGTAGCTTGAGGTGCAGGTGATGAAAGTTTTATGTATTCGTGTCCAAGTTCTATATATATGTTCACACAACTTCAGCACTGTTGTATGTTATCTCAAATTGTCCCCAAAACATGCACATGCCTGTTTCCACGAGGTGCAAAGAATCAGGATCATGCTAAAGCCGCAGAACAGGTAGTCCTTGACTTACAACAGTTTGTTTAGTGATCATTTAAAGTTACAACAGGACTGAAAAAAGTGACTTATGACCATTTTTCATACCTATGATCGTTATAGTATCCCCATGGTCATGTAATCGAAATTCAGACTCTTGACAACTGACTTATATTTATGATGGTTGATGTGTCCCAAGGTCCCGTGATTCCCTGTTGAGACCTTCTGAGCATTGACAAGCAAAGTCAATGGGGAAGCCAGATTCACTTCACAACTGTGCTACTATGTTAACAGCAGCAATGGATTCACTTAACAATTGTGGCAAGAAAGGTCATAAATAGAGGGAAAATTCACTTTAACAATTATCTCACTTAGAAAGAAAAAAATTGGGATCCATTATGGTTGTATGCCAAGGACTACCTATATAAAAGATTTATTCAAGCCCTAGACACAAAATCTGGACAACTAGCAGCACTGAACTGGACAAGGGTCAAGGGAATTCAACAAGAGTTGGACTTGAATCTCTTGTGGCAACTAAAGACTCTAAACTGATGACACATTTAACTCCCCCCTGTTCTGCCTGCTCTGCTCCTACAGCTTCCACACATCCATAAAGTTTTCTCTACTTTTCTTCCAATGCTTCAAGCATATAAAGAAAAAAAAGGAAAGAAATATTTCTGTCAAAAAAAAGAAAAATTCTCCAAGTTCAAAGTGAGATTTTTTTTTTAGTCAGGAAATATATTTCAATGAGAGTTAAACATTTTAAATCCTTCAGTGTGTGATCTGATTACCTGATAGTGATATCGACAACTCACACAAACAACCATGTGTGAACGGGAGCTTATAAAAAATATGTTTGCTTAGCAATTTATTAAGAAGAAATTACTGTATGTCATGGCAGACAAAATTTCAAGCTGAAAATTTTAGCCCTTCCTATGATCCTGAGACACTGATGAATATTTTCTTTTTAATAATATGCCTGTCACATTCAGCAGTCACCAAGTCCAGGGAGTAAAATGCTATTTCTGAAACATGAAAAACACCTTTGAGGCCTCTTTCTCCTCTCACTGGTTATAATAATTAACAAGAGAAACTGCTGGGAAGCATGGGTAGTTGGGAAGCAAGGAAAAAAATTATATGGCCGAGGTGGAATTGCAAACAAATATCTCTCAGAGTTAAAGAGCATGTTGGATTTTTATTTTATTTAGCATGAACATTTCTTTTTATTAAACTAGCATTAATTTCGACTAGCACTGAATCTATTTATTTAAATATTTTTAGGTCATCCCTCTCTCAATTTGATCCTTTCTGTGTGAGCTCATTCCAAATGGGCAAGCTGGGAGGTGCAAAGATCAAGGCTATTCATGAGCATAGAAGATTTATTCAAGCCTCTAACACAAGAATCTGGACAACTGAAGTTCAACACTAAATTGGCACCAGATAACAGAATTCAGGAGGGTTTGCAGTTGTACTTGGAGCGCTTGTGAGAACAACATGATTCTAAAGTACTGATACACTTCACTCTGCCCCCTAAGTTTGCCTGCTCTTCTCCTAAACAGTGCAGCAATAGAAAAAGTGTGTCTCCTAGGCTTCAGGTGGCATTGTTTTCAGAAAGCAAACCTGCAACATGCCCACCTTGTGATCACATGAGATGGGCAGAATTAGCCAGGAGAGGTGGTACCACAGTAACTTTCCCTTATGCCTTTCCTAAATTCCACTTCAGACGAACTAGTCAAATCGTCTTTGGAGTTGGAGCCAAACTACCTGCGGCCCTCATTCCCTTCTTGAAGTCCTCTCCAATAATCAGAGGGGCAATTTCTGGAGAGCAGCCCTTTGGATAGCCTTCCTAGGAAAACATATGAACTGATAGAAAAGAACATTGGTAGCTCAGGGTTGAATTGAGGGGTCCTTAGTACTCTTTGAATTTGGTGTTTTCTTGTTGATGCTTCATTATCAAATCAGGTAACATTATCATGACGTTACCTAGTTTGGAAATGAAATTTCTGCCAGACATCCCCAAACTCAAACATCCCACAAAGTATGAACATTATAGTAAAATCATTTTAAAAGACTATAAAAATATGTTAAGAAGAAAAACTGTTTAGAATTTTGGAAAAGAAATGACATATTCCACTTCTGCTCTATTCCGCACTATTTCCCAGTCAATGAGTCCTTGCTGTCACTAAAAATATTAATTTTGATCTCATTCTGTTAAGAGGTTGCCCTCTCTTAGAAACAGTATGTTTTTTTTAATATGGTATTTAAACTGAATAGAAAGCCAGTTTGGTAAAGTAGTCAAGGCAGCAGCCTAGAAACTGTAACACCTGGAGTTCTTAATCCCACCTTAGCTGAAGCCAAGCTGGATAACCTTGAGCCAGTCTAGGTCTAAGAAGGAGGTAATGGCAAATCACTTCTAAAAAACCTTGTCAAGGGAAACTACATGGATGTGCCCAGGTATTTGCAAGGAATTGACTTCCCCCCATCTCCTTCCAAATTAAGATGATATATATTACACAGGCACACACAGCAATGCATCAACCTCTACAGATATCTCTCTAGAGAGGCATTTGCAGAAAACACAGATAACTGTGAATGCTTGTTAAAAACTTCCCTACAGTGTCAAAGGAAGGAAATATAGGTGAATGTCTAGCACAGAAAAAAAATCTGGGTTTCAACCTCTGACACCAGGTTGGATAAAACTCCTAGGGAAATACTGGAGAATCACAACCAGTTAGTGTAGATGTTACTAGTGGATGCTCTGCGTAAGTATAAAACAGTATCACATATACCTGAAGCAAGTACTGTCCATGTGAATAAGCATCATTATCTCTGACTAGTATCCACAGCTAGGATTAAGAAAACAGTAAAGGGATGCAGTTGGGGAATCACATGTTGTTGTGGTTCGCTGGCAGCAGGTGTAGACTGCTGAGGTCTCAGAGAGCGAGGACTCGGATGAGGGGCCTGTGTTTGATGCAGGGATGGGGTGCTGCCTTCATCACTAGCAGCAGTGATGAAGAGGCCCCCGAGGAGCCTGTGCCCAGTGTGCGTGCATGCAGGGCTGCTTGAAGGAAAGAGCAGCTGCAGCAGCATGGGCAACTTGGGAGTAAGGCTGCAAGGTAATGGCCCCTCCCTTAAGAGATAAAAGCTAGCTGAGAAACCAGAGTTCTTTGCAGAAAGCAAATAAGTTTTTGCACTCAAGCCTCATGGACGTTGGTTGGTGTTTGGAGACTCTTTGTGTTTGAAATATTTCTTAGTAACTTTATCTAGAGCTCCTGGAAGCCTTGAACAACCTTGGCAAGGCTTGTTTTTTGTCAGAGACAATTAGTTTGAAACAGCCTTTTAACCATAAAGGAACGGTGTTCTCTACGCTCATTTGCATTCTTGAAACCCCACGTTTTGATTGGTCAAAGCGCGGGGTGATCTGATTGGTTTAGCGAGCTGCGCTGATTGGCCCGCTGAGAATCTCCCGCGATTGGTGGATACGAATCGTGGGAGATTCAAAGTGGTGCCATTGGCTGCGACCGCCGCGGCTTGAGAATAAAAAGCCGCTGTTTTTCCCTTGGAACCAGATCGGTTCTGGGGGCTAAATAAAGAGCTGAAAGCATAGTCACTGCCTCCGGGTCTCCTTGCCGAACGGACACCACACTGGCAACAAGGGTGGGATCCTGAAGCTGAACCCCATCGAGCACGTGTCCGATGGAAGCAAGACCGATGAGATGGCCAGCATCGCTCTGCCCGCACCCTTCAATCCCGCTAGCGAGGACTGGGAATCCTACATGGACAGATTCCTCATGTTCCTCGAATGCAGCAACATGAAGGACACCACCGGGCCGAAAAAACGAGCCGTCTTCCTGACACACTGCGGGCCCGCAGTGTTCAAGATGGTGAAAGCCCTCACGAAACCCGCTGACGTCAAAGAGATGGACTGGGACGACCTCGAACCTTTGCTCCGCAACCAGTATGCCCCCGCCGTGCCCACCCTCATCAGGCAGCACGACTTCTACTGGCGGAACCAGAGACTGGACGAAAGCATCAGCGACTTTGTTGCAGAGTTGCGGAATCTAGGAGGCATGTGTGGATTCTCCAACATGGACGAGTCCCTACGGGACCGAGTCATGCTCGGACTTCGGGATCCAGTCCTACAGAGTCGGCTAATGGCCAAAGGCAACATTGCCCTCGCCGACGCCATCGCTGAAGCCACCGAGGCCGAGGCCACCCGAAAGTCGGCAAACTGCATGCAGAGATCGGATGCAGGGGACCGCACCGTGACCACCAACTCTGGACGGGCAACCGAGGCCCAACCAGAAGCAAGTCACCACAAGACCACCACCCACCATGGCGAATTCCACTCTGCCTCCGACACCTTGGACGAGGAGGAGGAAATCCACCGGCTCCAGGCGGGACGCGACCAGCGCAATCGGCGGGGTCATAAGTTGAGGACTGTGTGTGCCAGTTGCGGAGGCGACCACCCGAGATCTGAGTGCCATTTCTTTGACGCAGTCTGCCGGCACTGCGACAAAAAGGGTCACATTGCCCGCGTCTGTCGATTAAAGAAAGCCTACAGCCCCAGATGGTGGGACCACAGCGAGAGGAGACGGGACAGCCCACCCCCCAGAACCAGAGATTGCCCAGCCGACAGCCGATGGGACCAGAGCAGGTGAACCCGACAAGGTGGCGAGACCCAGCGGAAGGAGGAAACGCACCAGACGGTCATCATCGGCCACGCATCAACCACCGACGCCCGAAAAGTCTACGTGGAGGTAGGCATCGAAGGCGAGCCATGCAAAATGGAGGTGGACTCCGGGTCCTATCTCGCCTGGCAAGAAATCAAATGCTTGAGGACTGGAGAACCAGAGACTAATCATCAAAGACTACCAGGGAAATCGCATCCCAGAAGTCGGAACTGGACAATTCAAAGTGACATTTAAGGGCCGCACTGCGAAGCATCCCCTGACAATCGTGGACCGTGACAGACCCAGCCTTTTGGGACTGCAATGGTTCGCGCCGCTCAGCATCGAAGTCATGGGCATCAACCACATCGCCGAGACTGATTGGGAGCAGCAACTGGCACGGGACTTCCAGGAAGTGTTCGATGGCACCCTAGGCAAGTACTGAGGGCCCCCCATCTCCTTCAGCCTAGACCCTAACATTCCCCCGAGACACCTAAAACCACGGCTGGTACCTTTTGCACTCAGGCCAAAAATTGATGAGCAAATTGACAAGCTTGTCAACCAAGGGGTCCTATAACCAATTGACCATGCCCGGTGGGAGACCCCAATAGTCACCCCAGTCAAGCCCGATGGGTCGGTGAGAATCTGCGGGGACTATAAGGCCACCCTAAATTGCGCCTTGCAACAAAGCGCCTACCCTGTCCCAGTAGTGCAGCATCTTCTACACTCACTGGGGGGGGGGCAAGGTCTTTGCGCAACTCAACCTGGCCCAAGCATACCAACAGCTGCCGGTCGATGCAGAAACTGTGGAGGCGCAAACCATAGTCACCCACCGGGGAGCTTTCCGATGTAACCGACTCCAGTTTGGAGTCAGCGTGGCACCTGGAATTTTCCAGAGTCTCATGGAGAGACTCTTGCAAGGCATCAAGGGGGTGGTGCCCTACTTCAACGATGTGCTGGTGTCAGCAACCAACCAGCGAGAACTAGAGGGTCGGCTAAGGGAGGTGCTAACCAAATTCAAGGAAACCGGGCTAAAAGTGAAGAGGGAAAAATGCCAACTTTACACAGAGCGGGTCAAGTTCCCGGGTACCTCCTAGACTGGCACGGCATCCACCCAACCGCAGCCAAAATCAGAGCCATTAAGGAGGCCCCCACACCCAGGACTAAAACGGAACTGCAGGCGTTTCTGGGACTGCTTAATTTTTACAATGTTTTCCTGCCCCAAAAGCGACCGCGACGGAGCCTTTGCATAGGCTCTTGGACAAGGTGGCTACCTGGACTTGGGGGAAATGCGAGGAAGCCACCTTCAGGAAAACAAAGGATCTGCTCACCTCGGATGCCATCCTCATCGAATACAATGAGACCCTACCACTCACCGTCACATGCGACGCCTCACCCTTCGGCGTCAGCGCCGTCCTCAGCCACACAATCCTGGATGGAAGAGAATCACCCATCGCTTTCTTCTCCAGGACATTCAACAAACCAGAGTGGAACTATAGCCAGCTGGACAAGGAGGCCCTAGCCATCGTCGCAGCAGTGAAGAGATTCCACGAGTACCTCTACGGCCGCACATTCACAATCATCACGGACCACAAGCCATTGCTGGGCATCCTGGCAGGAAACCAGGCCACCCCGAATATGTTATCTCCCAGGATGACAAGGTGGTCCGAATTCCTTGCCGCCTACAGCTACCGGCTCACACACCGACCTGGTAAGACTATCACACATGCAGACGCTTTGAGCCGCTCACCTCTACCCGATCTAGACACCGACCCAGCACCCACAACGAGCACCCTCAGCATAGAGACTCTGCCTGAGCTATCCATAACCGCATCAGACATTGCCCGAGAAACTAATAAAGACAAACATCTGGTGTGGGTGTTACATTGGGTAGAGAAAGGGTGGCCGGAAAAGGAAAACGACGAAGTATTCAAAACATTCCAAAACTGGCAAACGGAACTCTCGCTGCAAAAAGGTGTGTACTGTGGGGGGATAAGGTGGTTATCCTGGAAAAACTGCAAGGGAAGGTATTGGAATTGTTACATGAGGGGCACCTGGGCATAGTTAGAATGAAAGCCCTGTCCCAGAGTTTCGCTTGGTGGCCAGGGATGGATAAACAAATCGAGGCCTGGGTGGCAAGGTGTCAACGGTGCCAAGAAACCAGACCGAGCCCCCCCACGGCACCGATCCTAGAATGGGAAACCCCCAGGGGACCTTGGTCTAGGGTCCACATAGACTTTGCTGGGCCTACCAAGGGACATACATTCCTAGTAACCGTAGATGCTTACTCCAACTGGCTGGAGGTAAGCAACATGAAATCCACCACCACAGAGACCGTGACCAAGGAACTTTGCAAACTATTCGCAACCCACGGCCTCCCAGATGTCATCGTGTCGGACAACGGGCCTCAATTCACCTCACTGGAATTTGAAAAACCAGACACAGACAATCCTCTTAACACAAGCCAAGATGGGGAGGGAATACCCCAGGAACCAAAACCCAGAAGAAAGGAACCAGCCATATTCACCAGCAAGCAGCCAGCTCGGGACCTCACCAGAGAGAAGCAGCCAGGCCAGCTCAACCAACCTGGAAAGACCAGGCGGGAACGGCGAAAACCGCAGTTCAACCAGCCCGGGTAGACCGGGAGGGAGCTGCGACAAGCGGCCCGGCAAGGCCTACCAGGCAGTTCCATCGACGAGTCCGAGAGACACAGAGAACCTGACAAAACCGGCTGGGAGCCAACCAACGACTGACCTGTGCAGGTCCAGTAGGCAAGTGCGGAGCCCCACCTACTTACAGGACTACGTTACGTAGGACCAAACCAAGAGGGGAGGGGTGTTCTGTACGCTCATTTGCATTCTTAAAACCCCGCGTTTTGATTGGTCAAAGCGCGGTATGATCTGATTGGTTTAGCGAGCCGCGCTGATTGGCCCGCTGAGAATCTTCCGCAATTGGTGGATACGAATCACGGGAGATTCAAAGCGGTGCCATTGGCCATGGCCGCCATGGCTTGAGAATAAAAAGCCACTGTTTTTCCCTTGGAACCAGATCGGTTCCGGGGGCTAAATAAAGAGCTGAAACCATAGTCACTGCCTCCGGGTCTCCTTGTCGAACGGACACCACAAACGGAATTCGTAAAGAATCATTAAAAGGTTTTGCTGTTACCTCGGTTTTGTGTTGGTTTCCTTGAAACAAGGTTTGGGTCAGAACACATGTATACTGCTCTACGGACCTTTATATTTGGATCCTAGAGAAGAAGGAAAACAGGGCATTGATTTCTCCACCAACACTGTGTGATCAATTGATTCCATAAAAATGTTCAGTTTAGCATTTATTTTTTTAAAAAAAGCAGACCAGGTCCATTGTCAAGGATAGTCTAACAATTTCCTCTGGCATTTCGCAAATCAGAATGTAAAACAAGCCATAAACCAGCAGCTGAAAAATTCCGGGCTTGTCATTTTGATGCTGGTTTGAACAGACGAGGGCACTTGCCTTTCAACCTACATGGGGAATGCAATTGGCCAAAAGGCAAATAGAATAGGCTGTGTGGTTCAAAGCCCCCAAGGCTCACTGACCTTTATGAAGAAGAGATATTAACATATATTGATGCTGCTGGAAATGCAGGATGCAGGCATCGCCACTGTAGATGAAAGCTGCACTTTGTCTTGTCTAGCAAGTACCCTCTGACAGCAACCGGTGTGCAAGGCTTCATTGGAATGCAGAGCTGGAAGAAGCACAGTCCAAATGGAACATTGCTCCCCCAGGGAGAAATGCAGCATGGAAACCATTTTGCTACAAATCAAGCTCATTGTCCACGTTTCACTTTTTTAACATTGATGCACATTTCATTTACCAGCATAAAAAGGTAATGAATCACATGACATACATTGTTCATGTAAAGCTTTCTATTCAGAGGCACGGCTGCTAATGCAAGTTACACACACAGCAATATTGCTTTGAGAAAATGATATATATGCCGCTGGTTAAGGGCCTTGATTGCATTACAAATGCAATCAAAGAAGGTCCTATAGGAAGACAAATATTTTGTTTCAAGGAGAAAGGGATACCATTATTAATGCTCTAGAAAAATAATTGTGATAAAACATATATACCATAAGTGCAACAGAAAAAAAGATCTACTCTAGTTCATTTTTTTACTCTTACTAGGATCTCTTTCAATCCTGGATAGCCTTTCTGGTACCAGTCTGTCCTCCCTAAATTACCTCATGGCCTTTTTTTCTCAGTATCTTTGCTAAAGAATTTTGTCTTTATTTTTTTTTTCATTTATTTATTTTGTCAAAGCCTGTGGGTGTGCATAAGTGCATAAGTGGCATGCATAAGTGCACAATTGTGCCTACCATCCCTGCCCTATTGTCCCCATTTATTCATACTTATTTCCTGTATTCTTACTCATGTTTATACTTATACCTATTATCTTGTAAGCAATTGACAAATCAAATCAAATCAAATACATACATACATACATACTTGACATTTTCTTGCTATCCCTACTGAGTTAGAAAAACCTGAAGCAATGTCGGATTATGATATATTATGAAAGCATCCATTTTTATTTGATTCTTCCCACTATCTAGTTAAATGCAGTTGAATGACAGGATTGTCCCCCCACCCCATTCCCACCTCCACCCATGAGCAACGTACACTGGGAGTGTATGGCAAGAGTATCTACTCCCCAAAGAATCATCAAAGGCATGAAGGTCATTCCAGCTACCTTTCTTAAGCAAGAGGCAACTATGTTGCAGCCTATAAGAAAATGTTGGAGATGGACGATCCATTTAAATTCAAACTCAAAGTTTGTGGGCTGTATTAGGATCATCCTGGAAGCAGCGAAGGACCAGCCCAGGCTGTTTCTGCCAGCAAAAACAGAACTCAGGAGGGCCTTGTGGGCCCCCTCACCCAAACTTCATTTTCAGCTCCAACAGCTTCCTAAAACCCCCTGCCACTGAAAATGGAGCTCAGGAGGGCTGCGTGTGATGCTCCTGAGTTCTGTTTTTGCTGGCAGAGTGTTTACACCACCACAGGCACCCCCAACTTGAGTGACATTGAGGTAACCATGCCGTACCTGGACATGCCCAACCTGGCCACATCCACCAGCCCTCCCAAGGTAAAACATAACCCTAATGCAGCCCTCAATGAAATCAAGTTTGACACCCATGATTTAGTTATAACAACAAATGGATTTTTCATAGTATGTGGTAGAAGAATTTTGTAAACCACTCCCATATTTCTCCAAAAGCCTACATGGATATACAAATAAAGTGATTAATAATATAGTACCAGTTGATGGGCCATAAGGATGGATGACAGTCAAAATGTTACTGAGCAGGAGAATCTGATGATCTTTTAGAAAACTAATGGTATTTACGATGCAGCTTGATTTAAGACCTCAGGATGTCTATTGCTGATGTTACCATGCAAGAAAAGAAAATCTGAAATCGCAAAGATAGACTTACTGTGGAAACATGTATTTTGTATAAGGGAAAGCTCAACACAGTGAAAGTTGTAACGAATCAATTACACATTAATAGCCACAGTCACACAGAAATGAATTCAGATTGGACACTTACAAGATCATACTGTTTTCTGTTCAGGTCCTGAAAAGCAAAGAAGTAATGGTATTGCTTACATATCAATATGGATATAGCTAAGACAGTACCTGGATTCAAAGGTGGTATTCAGCAGGTTCTGACCAATTCTGGAGAACTGGTAGTGGAAATTTTGAGTAGTTCGGAGAATCGGCCAATACCACCTCTGACTGGAGATCTTACAATATCCTTCCCCTGCCACACCCACCAAGGCATGTCCACAAAACCAGGAGTAAAAATTTTTGAATCCCACCACTGCCTGGATTCAATGCAATCAATAACCAAATAATGTGAATTAGACTTTGCAAGTGATCTTTTAATAGGATAGTTTGTGCGAGTTGGAAGGAAAGTTTCCAGCTCCATTTCCTTGAGTATGGGTTCCCCACAGGGCTATGTCTTGAGTCCGTTATTTCACCTTGATGACCCACGACTGCTGTGCCAAATTTGCTATGAATCATATTGTGAAGTATGAAGATGACACGGCAGTGGTGGGTCTTATCCAGGATGACAATGAAGATGCTTATAGAGAAGAGGGGAAGGCTCTGGTGGACTGATGCAATAGAAGTAAACTGTTCTAAATCTTAATAAGACAAAGGAGATCATTGTAGATTTTAGAAAGAGCCATCATAGTCATAATCCACTCAGTATCAAGGATGCATCTGGAGATGTAGTCAACAGTATTAAGTATCTGGGGGTGCAGATAACTATCAATTTGAACTGGTCTCTCCACATATCATCCTCAGAGAAGTGTGCAAACCAGTGCTGCATTTCCTGCATCGGATGAGGAGAGCGCATCTTTCTCCTTCTGTCCTGGCCACTTTTTACAGAGGCACATACAAGCAAGAGGGATGGAAGAACAGAATTCCCATGTTTGAAATAATAACAAAAAACATAGACAGAGTGTATGGCCTAGGAGACAGAAATAAAGTAATAAAAATTAAGGAGCAAACTAAAAAAATGGAACTAAAATAAAATATAAAGAAGACAAATTAATGACAATTGATAGAACAATCAGCCTTAACATTGACAATAAAGATATATGAAGTGGTAGACTTTATAGAGTAACAATGAAGATAGTAGATGCTATGAAGCGTCTATAAGAGCTGAACCACACAGGCCTTGGTTTTTCATGTGGCAGCCTATAATATGGAAGTTGGACTTTGAAGAAGCAGGATAATGATTTTGAACTTTGGGGTAGGAGAGGCTTCCTGAGAATATTATAGTTCGCCCAGCACACAAACTGATGAAGGAAGAAGTTAATCCAAAGTTTTCACTCAGGACACCAATGATCAGTCTCAAACAATCATGATTTGGATACAAATATTCAGATCTCTTGACAAGTCCATTATGCTGGAAAAGATGAAAGGAAAGAGAAGAAGATTACAGGAATGATGAGTGCATTAATGTGAAACTCAAAGGGGTCAGTCTGAAGACAGATCATCCTGGATAAAGCCTATCCATGTCTTAGCTAAGAATCAATATAGAACAAGATCAAGGAATCAGTGACAAAATGATAGATATGCAGCTGAAGCTCCTTATCTAGAGTGAGACTATCCAGCTTTGTCTGCTGCAGTTTCCCAATTCTCCCAGATATCTTTATGCTGACATAAATCTCAGTAATAACTGCTGTATTGTGACTGGTGAGCCTCCATAATCTGATATTGTTAAATGAACACTGAGCCTAAAAAGCATCCATATCTGCAGCCTTTGATATCTGAGCATTACACAGACCTTCCCTAAGTGGCAAAGATGTATGTAAACAGAAAAAAGGGAGTATAAAAGTTAATGATGCTATAATCTCTAGTCCAGACTGCTAAACCTGGGAATCTCTCAATGGGCTGAATTGCAACCTGGAAGAAAAAAGTTGGAAAAGACTGCTATATTTTACCAGTAGGATTTATATACGATATATATAAAATGTGGAATATTTAATACTTGAAATGATGTGAATTAAATATATTTGTATCTTGTGTAGACATTTAGAAATAAGTTTCTGATACTTCCATCTTTTTTTTTTTTTTTGATCTTGTAGAGATTAATTTAATGCATTTCTAACCAAAGGATATGGGAACTTTTGTTTACTTTTTTACAAGATAGGCTAGATGTTATTTCCTAGCTGGGGATATAGAAGGGGGAGTTCTTTTTAGAATAAAATGTGTATATAATCAATCCCTTATATATCAAATGCACAAACTATATTACTCAGAAGTTCTATTTGTAAACACTGCATAGACTCCAAGGAAGGAAATGTCCAAAAAACCATGCACCTGATATCACAGCTCAGTGAAACTGGTGTGTTGATTAGAACAAGAACCCACAGTTGTCTTCCTTTGCTCTCACCATCTGTGATTGAAAACAGTTTCTTTGGTCCTTTGAAGTTCAATGCAGAAGCATTCTGAACAAATCTTTCATCTCTTCCATCATAAAAAAGATCCTTTTTATCAAACTTTTTCCAACAGAAGCCAATCTTAATGAGACACCTGTTCTGCAAAATCTAATAGCCCTCTCTTTTTTTTTTAAAGGAGGTTCTATCTCTTTTTATCTCTATTCTTACACATGCCAATGTAGTTTATGTCTTTTTTCGCTTGGATATTCCCAAAATCTCCAGCTGTTGAAAATCATTGCTTGTCAGTTCAAACAGTATAGCTCTCCTAAGGTTACGTCTGGCAGAAAACATTTAGCAGAGAAATCAGGAAAGCTACACTGAGTAAATTCTTTATTTTTCTCTGCCTCTTCTAACAAAAAAAAGTACACAATTGAGATACAATTGAGCAAACTTCACACTTGTCATTTGCTTCATTTTTCATTGGAAACCTAACCCTGGCAAAGAACTACCTTTTAAATCTAACCAGGCTCCTCATCCTGATTAGAATTCCACAAGTAAATGAAATTCATGGGTATTGCTATTAGTGGGGAAAAAAAATTGCCTTGTGTTTTAATACAAATGAAATCCAAATGTCCCAAATTATTACTCAATGTTGGACATAATTAATCTTCTGACACTTTCCCCAAAAGTAGAAATGAACTTTTAAAATCAAATGCTGAATTAAATATATAAATAGAGTATATGTATGCGTAGCGTATACTATGCATTTCTAGCTTTTGTCTGTTTTTCCACGTGTGTGTTCCACGTGTGTTTTTGCATATATTTGTTTCAATAAATCCTCTTTTCTGTCTCTCTTCTAAAGAGTAATTTAGAATACATGCTTTATTATTATTCGTGGAATCTTATTAATGAACAACCAAAACAGCAAGGACAAGTATAATAGAGATCTTCAGAACTATTATGCATTAACCTTTTCACCAAATGCGCCTCTTTTTATGTTAATATAATTCCCTTTGCATACGTAATCTGCCTCTTCAAATGTTTTCCTCTGTGGAATGTAATTTTCAAAGCCCTCTTTGCTGTCTTCAATTCTCTTTCTCTAACAAGAATGCCTCTTGTTGATTGCCCTTATCTATTTCCTGTCAGAATCACCTTCCTGTGGATCTTTGTCTTCCTGCCTTCCCTGTTTCTTAACCTCAGGTCTTTCAGCAGCAGCTTGCCTCATTATGCCTTGAACTCTTCTTTGCACTGCATCCCTTTAAATTTGTTATTGTTCTCAAATAGATCTTCCTAAAAGCCAGTTTAGGTCTTTCCTAGAAACCTGTGCCCTGGAATGTTGCATTCCCAGATGCTTGTTTTCATTTCTCTCTCTCTTTTTGCTTTGTGGTTAAACCATGGCCTGCACAATTTTCACAGCTGTCTCTGCAAAAGCACTGAAGTTCATACAGCAGATTCCTTTGCAGTAAGAAGCTTTTCTATTTTTCACTTCAGTAAAGCACTTCAAGGCTTTACTGAACCTGCTGTCCCAACAAAATCACCTCATAAACATGATATAGGTACATAGACTAATGAGGTGAAGATACCCTATATATAATAATTATTAACTTATTATATCAAGGTCAGTGTCCACCTATTCAACAAGCCCAGATTAATGTCACACATCCCTATGTAATAAAACTGGTGTACAAAGCATTGCTTCTAAGCTTGGTAATCCCAGTCTCTTATAACAATAGTACCAGTGAGACAACTGGCCATTGTGGTGAATAATGATTGTCTCGGGTATAAACCTACAATCTTAGATCTTCCAACTGCTAGCCTAGAGGAGAAATACCATTCAAAACCATCTTGATAGATAGGAAAAATGTCCTGAACACAGCAAAGTAGTAACATTTGAAAGGAAAAGAATGAAGTTTTCACTTAGGAAACCAAAATCATATACAGTATAAAACCATAAGGGGAGGATATGCAGCTTGGTAATAGTATACAAGAGGGGGAAAAAAGCTTGCAACAGAGGTTGATTGAACAACAGCCAATAGGGTAAAGTGGATACAAAGAAAGAACTTTGGGCTCCAAACCATGGGAATTTTGTCTTATTCAGATTTCATCTCTGCCACTGTATCCAGTTTAAGGATCACACGTAAAGAAGGATTCAAAGGAAGGTTCTGAGAAGTGTAATAAACAAATGATCAGGGCATTTGGAAACTAAGCCCAGACAAAAAAATAAACTGAAACAAATGCTCAGAGGCAGTTCTCTTCCTGAACATTAGAAAAAAAACTTCACAATTGTATGAGCGGTGAGACCAGGAGTGTCAAATCAAGGACTGCAGCCATATCTGGCCTGTGAGGTACTTAGATCTGGTCTGTGGGGCCGCTCTGAAAACAGCAAAAGTCTGACCTGTGGTGCCTCTGACAGTGAAAACTGAGGTCAGCAGGGCCACGCATGGCCATCCTGACCTCTGTTTTCAGCTGCAACAGCCCCCTGTGACCCTCTGCTAGGCAGAATGCTCGGGCCACCATGAGTGCCCCCGACATGAGTGATGTCAAGCTGGCCATGCCCCATGGCCATACTCCCTGCCCCCGCCCCACAAGGTCAAACACAACCCTGATGCAGTCCTTAATGAAATTGAGTTTGATACCTCTGGGTTAGACAATAAAACCACTACCCACAAAGGTGGTGGATTCTCCTTCACTAAACATGTTCAAAGTGGAAACTAAGCTATCTGGGATGTTATAATTTGGATTCCTGCATTGAGCAGAGGTTGGCCCTAGGTGGCCTCTTGAAAATCTTTTGAGTATATGATTTGAACTTCACTAAGGAGATCTGTTAGCATAAAACGCATAAAACCACTCAGATCCATGCAGGACTTGGTCACATTTGGGCAGTATCATGTTGAAATGAACCAAAACTAAGATGTTCTCTGCACCATTTAATATCATCTATCTATATTGCTGTCTCTTCTAGAAATAGGTAAGGTCTTTGGGACAGTTAACCTACTGTTAGATCTAATCTCAGCTGGACTTCATCCAAGGACTTGAATCCTGAAAAGAAGTTCTGGGATCACTAATACTTTGCCTAGCAGTCTCCTACTACCTTTCTTTAGGGCCTGGATCACTGGAAAAAAATGATTTTAAAAGGCATAGACGAGTATATAGGTCTACACATGGGGATTGCAAAATCTGTAGGACCACTAAATATTTTGTGTATTTATTTAATTATTAAATTTATTCACCACCTATCTTGCTGTCAAGGGATTCTGGGTGGATAGGTATCAGTAATTAGTTATCTCTTTTGTCCTACTTAAGTCAGACCAAGTTTTTGTAGCCCAGATCAGGAAACCACAATTTCCCCCCATTTTTATGGACAAATTAACATGTTCACTACAGCCTGATGATTTTAACCTGCTGGTAGATATAGTTAGAAGGCCTGTTTAGTATAGTAGTTAAACTGAGAGTCCATGAGTTCTAGTCCTACCTTAGTTACAAAGCCATATGGCCTTGGGCCAGTCGCCTTTTTCAACTAATAAGTAGTTACTCAACTAGTAAGAGGCAAAGGCAAACTACTTCTGTTAAACCTTACCAAGAAAAATCTAAACTGCAAATGACATTACTTGAAACATTAAATTATCCAGTTTGTATTGTTTTTTTTAAATCAAACATCCATTCCAACAGTTTCTTAATTGAATAACTTTCACTAGATTTAAATAGTGAGTGAGACAATCACCGAAACATTCTTGTTTTAAAGAAAGTGGAAAAATAGCCCTTTGATTTTTATTTTATGTTGTTTGCTTTAAAGTCAGCTATAAAGTATCTTGAGCATGCCTTCACCTTAAGGTCAAAACAGCTCATGATATCAGCCTTTTAGTTAATATGATCCATATCGACCACTTAATAAAGATTTTAACACAGGAAGTTTTAAAGATTTGTTTCCTAAAGATGTCAAGAGACACAGTTTTGCCCTCCAGCAACTATAGACACTAATTATCATTGACAGAGCAAGGACTGTAACAACATAACCAACTGACATGATCTTTAAGAACTTTCAACTTAGGAGAAAGATTAATTTCTTATCAGAGGATTTGTTCTGCCGTCCATTCAGCCAAAAAACATTTTGAATTAGATTTCAACCATTATCGTCCATATGAGCTGAAAGCAACACCACCACCATTTTTGCCAAAGAGTTCAGAGTTTATTTGTGAACACTATGTGTGTGTGTATATGTGTGTGTGTACACACACACACACACTTGAGTTGTATCTCTATTTATCATAAAGAATTATTCTGCATTTTCTCCCACTACTTATATGCTAAAATACCACCTCTTTAGTTTCAGATTAATACAACATTTTTATGTAATTACCAGAGCAACAACCATATTACTTGGTTATAGCATTGCAGCACATTAAGGAGTAATGAATTTATTATGGCATAAGCTTTCATGGGCAATAGTCTACTTCATCAGTTCCAGAATAACCAATATTACATAGCATTATGAGAAAAAAAAAGTTAATTCAAACCATATTTGAATATATACTTACATCCCTGTAATGTGATAGTACATTTACTGCTGTTTAAACTCTATTATGTGCTTATTTGAGCATTTTTGTCGATGGCTTTATATCTGTAGTATCTTGAGTCAGGCTGCCATGCCACAGCTCCGACCCAGAAGAAGTTGCTCCAATTGTACTAGTGGAATGTCTGCCTCAGGAGACACCAAGCCAGGAATCACTTAAGGCTGATCAAACACGGCTATTGTTAGAACAGCTGGGGCATTTTCAGATGATGAGGTACAACTTCCAAGCCCTTGGACTAGGTGAAAGCAAAGAGCAGAACAAAGACATTCAATGAGGCTCCTTACCAGGCAACAGACTATTTAATTAAAGATAGTTGGCTGCAGTCTGATTTAAGAGGCAGTCCTGACCTATATATCTCTGTGGGAAACAACGGTCTGATGTGGTATTCCTATGTATTCTGCTCATGTAAAACACTCTGACCTTTGGATTGGCTGACAAACCTGCTTGGCTCTCTGAAGATTGTCTTAGATTTTGACTTCTTTTCTGTGTGTTTCTGTTGAAAGCAAAACTATTCAGGCAAGCTTTGTTTATTTTCCAAGACTCTGTCTTTGGTTAATTTTCCTTTGTTTAGCTGCTGTTTATCTACTCAGCGTTGAATAATTTACTGTTATCACCTAGCAATTATATAAGTGTGTGTAAGTGTAAAACACGCAATAAGATACCAACTGACCGTGACCATGTGTTCCAATCTTGGAGCAGGCATCTTCCACTTCTTTTTTATGTACCTATCAATGTAGCTAAAAACTGTTCATGGTGTTTGGGCTATTCAAGGGGAGTGGTATGGGAGATGGGGAGGCAGCAGTAGCCAGATGCATCCCATTTTCACACACACTGCTGTTGTTACCATGACTGCACCAAGCTTCAATGGCAATGGCAGGGAGTGTAAAAATGGCATGATCCCAGCCTCCGCTGCCTCCCCATCATCCACCCTGTCTACCACTATTGCTCTTGAATTATCTGAACACTGCTACCACTGCTACCACTGCTAAACTGCCAAAGCCTGAATTTTGAACAGCACAGAGCTCATCAAAGGGGTAATGATAGTGGGTGGGTGTGCATATGAAAATGGGAAGCCCTGCTACTCTCCCCAGCCAGTTCTCTCTCTGGCTGCTCACAGCAAGTGGTCTCCATGGCAAATTAGCCATGTTGAGTTGTGTTGCAACAACTTGGTGGTGGCGAGCTGGCTCCATTCCAAGACTGAGGAAGACACATTTGGCCCCTGTTGTCATATGAATTGCTTCACGTAAATTTCTATGCTCCCCAGAACATAATAGACTGGGCACTGTATATGTGTGTGTGTGTGTGTGTGTGTGTGTATTATTAGAACAGCAATAGTCATCCTTTATGGCTTTGCAGACCAGTGGGAAGGGATGGCAGGTAAGCAGACATATGTGGTGTGCAGCTCCATTTGCACAAAAATTGCAAATTTTAGAAAATATTCTTTTAGAAAATAATATTTTTAGAAAATATTATTAGAACATACCATGAGCTGTGGAGACAGAAATATTTAAATCCAAGTAGTATGGAAAAGAATGGCTACTAACAAAACATGACATGATTCTCAAAGACAGGTTGAGAAAAATAATAGAGTGTCCATTGGGTTAAACAGAAAAGTTGTAGCATATGGAAATATGAATTATTGCAAATTATATGAATGCCATGCTTGCTTAAGCTTGATCAGCTGTTAATTAAAACAGAAGCCCAGATTCATTCTTGGATGACTTTGAAGATCTATCTTATTCTGAATCAGATCATTAGTCTATCTAAACCAGTGAAGACTGCCAATGAGTCACCTAGAATTCTAGAAAGGAACTGTTTCAGTGCTGCTTACAAAGACTGACATTACTGCAGCAAATTTCTGCAATAAAAAAATGAAATTTTACCATTGCATTCCCTTCTAAAGAGAATCCCATAGTTAAACAATAGTTCTCAAACATGTTTCTCAGAACCATATGCTTCTGACATTGAGCTGCAAATGCAGTTATTTTTCCATAACTGTGTGAATGTCTCAGATGGACTATAACCACACCAGCATAATTCTTCATTAGATAAATAAATTGTTTACAAATATATAAACTTGATCTTAAGTAAAACCTTGCAACAGTGAAACTGTAACAGAGGTCCCAGTTAGCAATTCTCCAGCTGGTAATGGTTGTAGCTATAGTGGAAAGCTTCATTTAGTCCTAATAGTCTCTTTGAGCTTTTTAACTTTTGAGTCCCTAATGTTTTCCATAACTTAAGCAAATTCTGGAATCCCCCATTTATCCTTTATTTATCTGTGCTTTGCAGTTCGTTGTCTTTGGAGAGCCATTCTACAGTGCAATATGAAAGCAAATCTCAACAAGCCACAATGACAAATACAAATCTTTGGAACGGTTTAGACTCCAAAGCAGACTCTAGCATGCATCCTACCAGATTTGCTTACTAGAGCAGGCAAAGAAAAACAAACAAACAAACACCTAAATATTTTCAGAATTTGGGAAAGTGTGAAGCAACAAAAAATGCCTTCCTTCTCTCTTTTTTATGTTTCTTGAGTAAATAATACACCGAAGTAAATTTAAAATATCAGTGAACCATTCTTCCTACCTTACCTTTATTTTTAATGGACTGTGGGATCCTTGCACAGTATACCTAGATAGTTCTCAACTTACAAGCACAATTGAGCCCAAAATTTCTAAGTTGCTAAATGAGTTAAGTTAAGTGAATTTTGCCTCATTTTATGACCTTTCTTGCCATAATTGTTAAGTGAATCACTGCAATTGTTAACTTCACAATTAATAACATGGTTATTAAGTAAATCTGGCTTCCCCATTGACTTTGCTTGTCAGAAGGTTGCAAAAGGTGATCACATAAGCCCAGGCAGGATATTGCAACCATCATAAATACATGCCAGTTGCCAGGTGTCTGTATTTGATCATGTGACCATGTGGATGTGGTTGAAAGTGTGAAAAATTAGTCATTAATCACTTTTTCCAGCATCGTTGTAACTAAATGGTCACTAAACTAAGTTATATGTCAAGGGCTACTGTTGAGATAATTCCCCGTTAGAAGAAGAGAGACAGCTACTTGTATAACTTTTTGAATAAACCATTGAGTTTTCAGCCACGATGTATCAAATCACAATGTATCAAATTGAAATAATTCATACCAAGATTTGGAAAGATATTGGAATATTAGACCAGTTAACGGAGAAAAACATTCCTCATTCTTTCAAGAGTGTAGCTCCATCTTTCTACTGATATAACTTCTTCTCAGGATGCCATTGCTCTCATTCTTAAATTTTAAGAAAATGAGTCTGGTAACTTCTGAGAATTTCTTTCAACTTTTAAAGATACTTTTCAACAGAACATCATTCATGCATTTGTACTTAGTTGTCTTCTCAAATTTCTTAAACTAGCTTGAATCAAGAAAAGCTATAGTCAGCTAGGGTCAACTGAAGACCACAATACACAGCAATGAAAGGAAGTTTTTCATCCAATCTATTATTGGATTAGTTAGAATATGACTTTTGATCACACAAAATGAAAACTATTTTACAATTTATCTTCCTCTATTTTTCAACTGGTGATCATAGAAATAGCTTATCTGTAGCATTTATTGACTTAGAAGAAGATGGGAGTTATTAAAATTAGTGATAACAGATGAAGCACAATTTCCCCCAGTTATTAAATTCCATATCTATTTATAAAAGATTGCAAAAGCCACTCAAACATAATAAATTCTACAACACCTCAGTACTTTACTATATTGGTTACATTATTTTTTCACCTTAGGAATTCTCCCCCCCCCTCCAATATACACCCCATAAATTATTTAAAGGCAAACATTAATTAAAACTGCATCTTGATAGCATGCCTGGTTTGCACAGTGTCCTGAAAGTGTTAAGATTAAACGGCATGCATTAACTACAATCAGACTGCTGCTCAGGTCACTGTGTGATTTATGCACAAGCAGCAGGAATCCAGATAAACTAATGGTTGATTACAGAAAATTGCCTTCCCCGTATTTTTTTTTTTTCATTTCAAATTTTGGTTACAAAGTAGATGCTTCATAGGGTGCATTTTAGATGAAAATATTCATTTGCCCTCCATTCTGGCCCACACAACAACAACATCCTCTGTATTATTTAGGTATTTAAATGTAGGGTGCAATATAAATCTGGAACAAGAAAAGGAGGGAACACAATGCCAGCTAATTTATCTAAATTGCTTGAGAAATTAGCTAAAATATCTTGGCAAGGCTGAAGCTTGAGCTATTTACAGAAAGATATTTTTGCGAAAGTAGATCTAAGACGCACATTATACGAAGTTGTGCTAATTACAGGTAACATAAGTTTCATAAATTCAGAGGATATGTACATGTTGTGACTGAAAGGATTGATCCTGCTGTGAGTTTTGCTTCTGATGACTCTGAGGATGAAAGGCTGGAACCTGCTGAGAATTTGGAGTCTGAATTGTTAGAAGACACAGATGTGAGCCAGGGGGATGAGAGGTTATCACACAGACATTCTTCACCTGAACCCTCAACCTCATTCATGCCTGCAGTTGAGCCACAAGATGAGTCAGAGAGTCGAGCGAGGAAGCTGACAGATCGTGGCTAGATGCCAGAACAAGAAGGAGGCTGAAACGTCAAGCTGTGTGGAGGCATCAGGCCAGACGATGATTTAGGGAGATTGACACGCCCATCTAGGTGGTTCATGGAGACAAACTCAGTTAGAAGGGAGGGCGAGCCAATAATTAGTAATTAGCACATTGCCTCAAGGATTATAAAAGGACACAGCTGTGTGGGGGAAGTTTGTCAGGAACAAAGTGATTGATTACGTGCAGAGGTTTTCGGCAGAGGCTCGGAGCTTTGAGAATTTGTGCCAGAACTGTTGTGATAAACAGGGTGTGTGGAATATAATCTTGTAAGACTCCTTTCTGTTGGATTTGAGTTTTGGGGCGGCTGCCTTTGGTTTGGTTTTGTTGGAACTGTGAAGGGGGAGCCATAACATGTACAGCTTTCTGATTTTATCATTTTAGGATGGTATCTTCATCATCATTATTTATCATCACATCCTCCTCCTCCTCCTCCTCCTCCTCCTCCTCCTCCTCCTCCTCCTCCTCCTCCTCCTCCTCCTCCTCCTATGTATAGTGTTTTCACTCCTGCTACAGAATAGCACCAAACTACTGCTTTTTCAAATGTTAAGCAGAATAGAACATTTGATTAGGTCACACACCATGCTATGAAGGAAATTTGATGCAAATATACTGTAGCTATTTTCCTTTTTAATATGTTTTACATGTTCTGTAGTTCTTTGACTGTTTATTGTTGTTTTACTATAGTAAAACAACATAACCTAAGCAACATTGTTTCCAGTGGGTGTTTGACCCTTAGTTTACTTTAAAATGCTTCTGTTGTTTACTGTTGAGTTCAATGAATGGCATTGTTTATTTGTGGTTTGTGACCCTGTTGCCCCAGTCCATTTGGACTGGGGCAGGCTATAAATATTGCAAAATAAACAAACAAGGAAAGATCTATTTGTATGCCAGCTCAGCAGTTTCTTGCTGGCCCAAACATTGTATTTCTGCTTTTAAAATGTCAGGGCCTTCACCCTATTCAACACTGGCATGCATAGAGATGAATAGCCCAAACCTTGTAATCAGAAGGGTTTTCTATAGCTCTGCTGACAGAAATTAACAACCACAACAATAAAAAAGCCTCTACAACAATTCAACACACAACATCATTCTGAGAACAAAGAAGTACTGTAGTCATTATGTGTTTTCAGGTTTGTTTTCTCTTTTGTTTTACTTCCAAACATGAGTGGACAAATAAACTAGACAAACTTTCATGGACACACGTATGCAGACATACAACTTAAATGTGGATGTGCATCTAAATGTTGTTGAAGTCCATGTCTTACTCTGCCCTGTAATATTTTGGTTATCACATTCCATGATTTGGCAGGTTTCTCCTTGTCTCAAAGAATCCACTTGTAGCTAGATGATGGGAGGAAATGTAGAGACATGAGGTTAGTGGATTGAAAGGCTAATTCAGTAAGTTTCCTTCTGATTATGTAACCTTCCTTCTGCCTTTTTGTTTTTCTTTTCTTTTTGTCTTTGTTCTGAAAGGTGGAGTACACAACGCTCCTTTCTCCATTGCCCTGCATTCTGTAACAACCTCATGAGGTAATTTAGGCTGAAAGAGAAAGAAATTCAGGGAGCTCTGTGTCTGACTGAGGACATAACCTGGGCCTCTTGGTCCAGTCGCTTGGTTCTCAGGTTTGATAATTGTACTTTTGAATCAGGGAAAAACTCCTCTAATTGTTGGAGTGCAGTTTTAGGAACGCTATTATAACAAGTGGAGAGACAAATTAGAATTTGCTTTACAATTTTGCCCTACGATTTGTGGGCCACAAATGAGCAGAAAGTAATGCACTATATTGCATTAGAAATGCATCAGTTTTTGTTAAAAAACCAATCTCATTTTTTTCTTCATACATTTCTGCATCATACAAAGCTAGTCTTTCCTTCTTCAGTTTGTCATCCTTTTGTCCATTAACCATCAAATCTAACTCTTCCAAGGGAAAAAAAATCCTTAGCATTTATTTCTATCTAGTAATCATATTCAAATTAATTTGACATACAGATAGCCCTTGACGTACAACCACAACTGAGTCCCAAATTTCCATCACTAAGCAAGACAGTTGTTAAGTGAGTTTTTGCCCCATTTGACGACCTGTCTTGCCATGGTTGTGAAGTGAATCAGTGCCATTGCTCAGTTAGTAAAGTTGTTAAGTGAATCTGGTTTCCTCATGGATTTTGTCAGAAGGTCAAACATAGGTGATCACATGACCGTGGGACACCAAAACTGTCATAAATACATGTCAGTTGCTAAGCTTCCAAATTTTGATCATGTGACCACAGGGATGCTTTAATGGTCATAACTGTGAAAAAAGTGTCCTAAGTAACTTTTTTCAGCACTGTTGTAACTTTGAACAGTCACTAAACAAATAGTTGTAAGTTGAGGACTATACTGGAAGTTTAGATGTACTCTTTTTCTGCATCCACTTACTTTGCCATTCCAAGGCAGCAAATTATTCTAAAAACCACAAACACAAAATCCAAGTGTAACTATAAGCTTATAAATACACACATTTAAGATTTCAGAGGTCATTCAAAGGTCAGGGCAAATATCTTGCATGTCAGACCAGAAGATCCTGCTTTCTAATTACTAGCCTGTCGTCATTCTCATATGCTACAGTGAAACATCTTAGTTTTTACCCTGTGCACGATATGTGTCATGCCCCTGGTGGAGACTGACTCTGAGGGAGAGGAGGAACAGCTGACAGGTTGTAGAGGAGGCTGGTAAAGGGCAGAGGCTGGCTGAGCAATCAGAGGAGGACCCAGGCCCATCCCCTATCCATCCTAGGGCACACAGGGAGGAGAGGATAAGGGAGAGACGTGATCTACTTGGGAGGAGAGGGCCTTGATCCTCTTCATGGGCTGCAGGCATGACAACTGAATAAGAGTTTGGACTTGCGTACTGGCAAATGCTGGAAACAAAGCATGTAAATATCTCTAGTTTATAGTTCCCCTTGGAGTTTGGCATCCTTCCCAGTGTGTGTTATCTGTGGACATCCTCCAGCCCTTATCTTGCCTGGTTTGTGTTGCTTTTTTCCTTCCTCGTGTAACTGTGTGGGAGGTTTTTGTGTGTGTGTGTCTTCCATTAAAGATATTTGGAGCTTGTAAGCAGAGTAAAGGAATAAAAGGGGCTTCACCTGTTTTCTGTGACTGTGTTTGTTTTGTATCTCACCCTGGGTCATCACAATATGAATACCAACAAATATCAGTAAAAAGTTGAATGTTGTTGTACATAGCCCTTTTTTCTGCATTCCACTTCAGATGCATTTTAAATCCACTTGCAGTATGTGGTTTTATGAACTAAAACCAAATTTACACACACACACACCCCACATACAAACATATATCCAGGAACATTAGTCTTCCGACTATTTACATCAGGGGTGGGCAAACTACAGCCCGCGGGCCACATCCGGCCCGTTGGTCTGTCCAATCCGGCCCGCCCCTGAAAAAAAACTCTGGGCGTGTCGTATTGCCCTGCGCCGCGTGGACCCCAAAGCTGCAAAATAGTGCGGAGTGCTCTCGGGGTAGGAAAGAAAAGAAGAACTTTGCAAAGGCCTCAGCTGGGAGTTCGAAATCACCTTCAAGTGCGACCTCTCTGAAGGTGAGTCCCCACCGATCCCCCTTTTTTTTCCGGGGCTTCCAGGCTTAAACTTTGCAAAGGCAAAGTTTGCAGGCGGGAGCATCTTCCCGCCGAGGAGCGGGAAGGGTTCCGCCCGGCGGGAGGGCGGGCTGCTTGGAGCAGGCTGCTTGGAGCCACCTAAAGCTAGGCCGCTGCTGGTGGAGCCTTGCCCTGCCTTGGTGGCCCGTTTCCCGCTTGGCGGTCCTGCTGGGGTGGCACTTTAAAAGCCTGCTCCCAGCACTCGAGCAACTTCCTAGCAACTTGCGGCTTCCTTTTTCCTTGCGGGCGCTTGCACCTGGCCCTGACCATGCGGTGGAGGTGAAACCCGGATTGCCGCCGGGTTGTCTCCAATCAGCCCACCTGCCGGCCGGCCGGAACCCTTCCCCCTCCTCAGCGGCAAGACGCTCCCACCTGCAAACTTTGCCTGTGCAAAGTTTAAGCCTGGAAGCCCCGGAAACCCAAGCAACTTCCCAGCAACTTGCGGCTTCCGTTTTCCTCGCGGGCACTTGTGCCTGGCCCCGAGCCGCGCAGTGGAGGGGAAGCCCAGCGGGAGGATGGGCTGCTTGGAGGAGGCAATATATATATATATATATATATATATTCTTATATATAATTTGCTGCATTTTATAATGGGCCCTTTATAATGGCCTTTTATGAAATTGGTTCGGCCCTCGAACGCAGATCTGATTTTCCATGTGGCCCCCGACAGAAATTAATTGCCCACCCCTGATTTACATGAATGAAATAAGTGAAAACTGTTTTGCCAGTGGAGAGATTCATTTTCAAACTGTCCAAATGGGATTGCAAAATGAAATTTGTGTTTTACTTACAAAATAAGTAATAACTTCAGCAACTGTCTCCATACTTTTATAAGAATATTAAATTATCTTATTTACAATAACAGAATGCTTATAAATGCTAAGTTTATGAGCAAACTCTATTTCTATTCCTATAAAGGATAAATTCATTCACAACATGGAAGTTGGAGAAATTAACTATTAGCAACTGCATTTTAATTTTATTTAGTTATTTATTTGTATCTCACCTTTGCTATTTTTACAAATAACTAGGTGGCAAACTTGTGAGGTCAGTTGGGATGAGAGAGAGTGACTGGCCCAAAGTCATCCAGCCAGCTTTCATTGCTTGAATCTCCTAGTCTCTCACTTTCTAGGTTGATGCTTTAACCATTAGACCAACTGGCTAAACCAATCACCAAACCAAAAGGTTTTCCTACATAGGTCTCTCAATGTTTATTTTCCAACTTGGAAACCACAGACAAACATTAGCCAGTCTAAACAATGTTCAGCAAGATAAATCTATTATATGATTTAAGGCAATTCAAATACTAATGTCTTCCATTTGCATGACTAGAATTGAGTAACTTTGTTGTACAGTGCTCAATGAACTGCAAATGTCCCATAGAAAAACAGGGAGACAATCAATCGGTATGATTAAACAATGCAAATATATTTCTTTTTTTCCACCATGCCTCACTGACAACATAAGAGACTGGGAAAACCATAGCTCTCCGAAGGTAAAATAATATTCACAAAGTGGACAGTTAGTAGCTTGTTAATTCTTTAATGACATTGCACTGCAGTCCCAAATGGCAACTTTCGCTCGAAAACACCCCAATAATTAATAATTAATTAATTAATTATTTAAATAATTAAACACCCCAATAATTATAATACAATGAAGAATAAGGCAATAAATACCAAACTATCACAATATCATGATGTAGCTTACCTGCTACAATTCCATGTGAGTTGGTGCTGTTGAGGTCATCAAATGTTGAAAGCCCTTCCAAATTCTGGAAATATGGCCCAGTTTTAACATCAATTATAAAATGACGATCAATATCCTATAACATGTGCATCCAAAATGTCTTCGCAGAGGTCTTCATAGTCTGTAATAAAAAGAAGAAAAGTAAGCAAAAAATTGATTTTTCTCTTTTCTGGCTGGAAAACTAGTAGATGAAAGAAGGATTATTTCATATATACACATATATTTAATATCCATTTTCAGAAATTGACTTGCCTGTGAGTTGGGTGCTAAATAAATTAGATAAATCAATCAATCCTGGGGTTGTGTGACTTTGTAGCTTTTGTGAGGCACAAACGATGTCCACGATTTGGCTAAATCAACATTTATTAACTAGTAACTAGTAACTGTAACAAGTAACCATAAGAATAACTGTAACCACGGTAATCTCAATAGCCGTTACTGTTGCGAGTTGGCTGGCAAGCACGAGCAATTAACCGATGCGGTCTGACAGCTCACTTTTATATGGCTCGCTGTCAGACTGCTCAGCCAATGGGAATGGACTTCAGTTCCTGCTCAGCTCAGCCGAACATAACACCCTTTCCCGCCAGTCAAGTGCATTCATAGTCATTCAGATAGGCGGGACATTGTATATTCCAGCTGAACCTATGCAACTCAGCTTGCCTGGTCATCTGAGAATGATGGTCTGCAGGGTTAACAAATGACAATGGAAACATCACTGGACCCCTCCCCTCTGCTGACTTGAACTCAGATGGAGGAACTTCTAAAGGTAGGTCTTCTCCCCTTGGCGTGTTGGCCACTTCAAATTCGTGTTGTTGTGTGTTAGCCCATTCGCTGTCAGATGGGTCCTCATAACTGAGCCCAACGCTCCCTTATCTGGTCTACATGTCGGCACCAAACTCGGCCATCCAACAGAGTTATTTTATAAGATTTTGTGCTGGTAACTGCCTCTATTTTCCCTGGCAGCCACAATGAATTACCTACAAAATTCTGTGCATAAACCAAATCCCCCACTTGGAAAACTCTAATGCCACTAAAAGAATTGAAGGGAACATTTGAAGCATAACTGGGGTGGAGTCTGTGCATATGGTTCCTTAACTTTCGGCCCATTCGTAACTCCACTGTGGAATTATTGGTCACTGTGCTGGGAGTAACGTGTTGCATTAGCAGGTACTTTGCCAACTTAGAATGCCAGTCCTCACCCTCTAATCGTCCTAACACTTCCTTGGCGGCCCTCACAGCCCTCTCTTCTTGACCATTAGATGCCGGGTGGTAAAAAGCGACAAAGGCATGCCTTATGCCCCAGCGTACCAAGAATAACTCAAAGTTCACTGCAGTAAACTGTAGGCCATTATCCAACACTAGGATGTCGAGAAAACCATGGGTTGCAAAAAGATGATCATCTCTGATGTGGTAGACTTCATGAGGACCAACTCTACCCACTTCGAATATGAGTCCACAATGATAAGAAAGGTGCAACCTTGAAATGGCCCAGCCAGGTCAATATGGACCCTGACCCATGGCGACTTAGCAGACTCTCATTCCCCAGAAGTAGCTGTGGGAGGTGCCGCTCTAGACATTTGGCATGTATGACATGCCCTAACTCTTGTGGTAATATCAGAGTCTATGCCAGGCACCAAACATAGCTCCGAGCTAAAGCCTTCATACATGCTATTCCTGGATGGCCCTCATGCAAGCTGTTTAAAATCTTAGGTCTGAGGATATTGGGAACTATTACTCTACCTCCTCACAGTAGGCAGCCCTGTTGGGTGGATAATTCATGCTGCTTTGCTCTGAATGGCATAAATGGGGCATCTACAACCTGCTCCGGCCACCCCCTTATCACCCAGTCTAATACCTGTAAGAGAATAATATCATTAGAGGAGGCTTTTACGACATCTGCAGCCATAATAGATAATTGATGATCGTCAATTAGTAGTGTAGATGAGAAAGGGGCAGGGTCTATAATTTTGTCTGGCAAAGGGCAATGGCTCAATGCATCCGCATGTCCTAGGTGCTTTCCATCCCTGTATTGCAAGGTTGAAGCTGTTTCTTTGAAATGGTCGGAATCAGTCTCTTTAGGGTGCCCCAGGATAGTATGGATAGAGATGAACCGGTATCAATCTCCATTGGACAGTCTTTACCTTCTAATGAGATGGTTACATGAAGTTTATTAATGTTCAGCTGTTGTGGAATATTGTTGAGACAGTTAGTGGAAGATGCTCTAGTCACAGTAAAACATTCATCCCTTTGTTTTTGGAATCTGTTTGGTGGCTGAGGCTGCAATTGTGGTGTTCTCTTTCCAGATTTGCAGACTATATGGCCCTTTTGCTGGCAATTTAAACAAATAGCATTTCTAAACCGGCAGACAGGTCTTAAATGATTACCCCCGCAACTTAAACAAACAACCTGTGTTGTAGGGAGCTGTTGTGGCTTGCTCCTTGGGTTCCAGCCTTTCTGTTGTTGCAGTTGTTGGCGATTGGAGAGGCGATTAACATCTTCGTCATAAACTAATAATTCATCAGGGGCAAACTCTTCAAAATGAACAGTAGTATTTGGTTTAGCTCCTGGATTGCTAATTGTGCCTTGGATCTCAGCTGAAGAGAGATTGGACATGTCAGCAGCTTGAGCCTCTTCAATTGCCATTTTTAAAGTGAGGTAACCTTTTGCTAACAGATGTCTTTGGAGTCTGAGGTCTCTCACTCCACATACTAGTTGATCAAGCAGCATGTCATCCAGATTTTAAACCCACATTGCAATGCAGCTGTTCGGAGAGCAGCCATATGCATGCTGATGGTCTCTCCCTCAGCTTGTGCCTGTCACCAAAAAGCGTGCCGCCTAGCGATTCGCGATGGTTTGGGGGCATAATGGTTACTCATAATGGTTACTTCCCAGGAAACCTCTTTAACTGATTGTGGTGCCAATACAGCGGTAGCAGTGTTGAAGAGAGCTGCTCCACAAAAGCTTAGGAAATAAGCTTTTTTTCTGTGATTTGATATATCCACCAAATCCACAGCATCTAAAAAACACTCAAAACAGTTAATGTAGGAATACCACGTCTCCGTTGTAGGGTGGAAACACGGGAATGCTGGAGCGGAGGACATCTCATCAGCTGACTGAAATAACTTTACTGCGTGCTCTGACTCCTCGAGATTTCTGTGTGCCTTCACTGCGCCGATTCCATCCTCGTCTCAAGAATCAGTTCTGGAAAAATTTGGACCCTTTGCAGCTAATCAAATTACAGTAGCATAATCTCAAAATGTTGGAGACCAGTGGTTCACAAGCTTTTCTTCACCACAGACCCCCTTTAAATACCTTTTGTGGCCAGGGACCATGGCCATGGACCCCCCCCCCAAAACTCAACTCAAAATTTAAATCATAACATTTCTTCAAGTCTTTGTGTGCCCCCCCCATAATAATCTCATGCGCCCCCCCGTGTCCATGGATCAATGGTTAAGAACTAATGTTGTTGATGATAGTAGGTTTACACCTGTATTAATGCATATAGAGGCAGTCCGTGACTTACAACCATTTATTTGGTGACCATTCAAAGTTATAACAGCACTGGAAAAAAATGACTTATGATCGGTTCTCACATTTATAATGACTGCCAGCATTCCATGGTCACTTGATCAAAATTTGAGTGTTTGGCAACTGGCATGGTTTCAACATTATGGGGTCCTATGATCACAATTTGTGACCTTCTCAACTGGCTTGACAAACAAAGTTGGAACATTGATGGCAAGTTACTCTCAATTAATGAAGCCTATTTTCTAATGAGATACATATATGATTGTATTGGTATTTTCAGATTCTATCCCTCAGTAGAAGCAATCATGCAGAATATCCTTAGCCTTTGAAATAAATAATGCATCTACATTTTTTCCCTAAAACAACTTTCTTAAAATAGATGTATGAATATGTATAATATGTATAAAACACATGTATAATTTAATTTTCCTAGTAATTCAAGTTTTTAAAAAATGGAATTGCACTATAATTTTATATTTCAATAATGTTCTTCCTCTGACCATTCTTGCTTTGGAAGATCATATTTAATAAATGATCTGTAGAAGCGATGCCCTACTTATTCCTGCAAAAGTTTGTGCTTTTCTGTGTATGCTCAATAGCTGTTCACTACCACTGTGAAATGCTTCAGATTTGGTTTCAAAAAGTGTGGAGGGATGCAAATGCAGCATCTGTCAGCAACTCATTAAAAAAGAGGTATCTATTTCCAGGACTGGAAGAACTATAATTGGAATCAGATGCAGCTATTTTAATGATACTTCTATTAATGCTCCCTTTGGATTCTTGCATGATCCAAAGCAGCTTTTCAGAGCTAAATCTGAAAGTTTGAGCAATCCTACTAGTCAGTATAATAAGATTACTCAGGATGTCAAAGAAGACAACAATTTTAATTTTTGAAAAATGATATGTTTTCCCCAGATCTGTCCAACACTAGATTTTTTGCTTCACTCTCCCTAAAATAAAGGTTAAGGTTTCTCTGTCCCTATCTGACAACACGGTGCTCATCTCCATTTTTTTGGCTGAAGGAACCAGTGTTGTCTGAAGACATTTTCTGTGGTCCTGTGGCCAGCATGGCTGCGTGTACACATGATACTTTTATCTTCCCACTGAAGTGGTACCTATTTATCTACTTGCATTTGTATGCTTTCGAACTATTAGGTGGGAAGGAATTGAGGCAAGAATGGGAGCTCCATCCATTGTGTGTTGTTGAAATCTGGGCTCTCCAGCTGACAAGCTCAGCATCTTTAACCGTTGAACCATCAAGCCCTTTCTCCCTAAAACAGCCACCCTAAAACTGCTCTAGACTGAATCAAACCTCTAAAAATCCTTTTTTTTTCAACATCAAGTAATTCCCAAAGAGCACTGTAGATATTTAAAACATTATCTGTATGTGGAGAAGCATCAATAGGTGCTGTTCCCATCACTGTCTAGTTCATAGGACTTATGAATGCAATGAGTATCACATATTCATGGAAGGATATGAGTTCTGATCATGGTTAAGTCCTTCAGTGCATCAAGAAATACCATACATATTTCATGCAATATTTCATCAAAAGAATAATCTGTTTTATTTCAAAATTGTACATAAACACTAATAGTTGCTAACAAATGAAGTACTTTTTTGGTGGAGGTAATAAAGTTAACAGAACCATTTGTCCGGTTTGCATGTTAATGAGAATATATTCCAAACAACATGCAAGGTATGGCCTCTTACAGTATTTAAGATATAGCAAGGACAGCTGACTTTTTTATATATTAAAAATTGGCACTAATAAATGGGTTTATTGGTCTTTTCTAATTGTATAATTTAATTTAGTACAATGTTTATACATTTAGTACAATGTACAGAGTATATATTGTTTCTACAACACGGTATTGCATTTTTATCTTTTTACTACAGTGATCTGTGACAACTGCAGCAGCTTCATGATGTATTTTTTTTTACTGAAATTATAAAATCCATCTTAAAAGATAAAAGAGAGAATATATTCCAAACTGTATAAAATGCAACAAAAACCACTGATTCATTAAAAAAAACCCACTGTAGTTCATTAAAAATATCATAAAGAAATGCAGGCCATCAAGAAGATTTTTGTTCTACTTTCTGAATGTCAATTGAGATAGTTTGTATTTTATAATAATAGCAAAGTGCCAAATTAAAACTGACATTTTTCTTTTGCCTCGAAAAGAACAGATATCACCTTAGCAAACCAATATAAGTTGAATAAATAAAAATTAACTGGTTTTCCTTGTATGGTATCCATATTGAAAAATGACTTTATCATTAGTTTTTTCAAAGTGTAGTCATTACTCTTTTATATTTGTGGTCAAGTTAGGTCTTGTATGAATACAATTTAAAAAAAGATACAAAAAGATAACTACCAAAGAAAATGATTCTATTTTCCATCCCAATTCTACGTAGTTTATTTATATTATTATATTCTTTTGTTCCAAAAATGCAAATAGCTTATTTCAAGCCAGTTTCTGTTTTTTTTATAAGTTCTCCTAAATATTTTCATGCATCAGACTACTGACTAAGAGTTTGGCTGTTAACAGAGACAATATATATAACACCTCGTTTTCTGTATCTTATCTTATCATATCAAAACAGAGCTAAATATGCTCCTAGAATTAATATATGCCCAAATTCTTTTTCAGTAGGAACAGTGTAAAAAATGGTGCCTTATAAGTTTACTGAACATTATTAACATATAACTAGGAACAGGGAAAAATTTAATTTATAGACTGTCCATTTTGTGATGTCATCTGAATGCATGTAGTCTGAAAGTGCCCAATTAGAGTAGATTTCAGCTAGTCTACTGACAGTTTCAAGCAAACGACATACACTGAGCCTCTCGCTATGAAGAAAGATTGAAGATCCAATGCTAATGCTGAAATAGGAATTAAATTCCTAGTTCTGAGATGTTTTCCAGACCTACTGTGATGACTTTTGCTTCCTGTGATGGGTGAAAACAAACCAAGGTACACCCATTACAGTAAAAAGCAGTAGTAATGTGTGAAGTCATAGCAATATAGCTAGCTTTATTAAACAACCAACATAAAAGCCTGCAATCTGACAAGATTCCTTGGTGTGTCGTTCTCTTCAAATCAGCATACTGTAAATGACATGTCTGAGTGAATAAGTATGTATAGTGCCTTCAAAATACTAATCTATTTTTTTCCTATAAAGAATACAGAATATATAAATGCAAATAACCTGAACAAGAACATAGCACTTTTGAGTGTTTAATTAGTTAGGTACATACCATAATATTCTTTCTTTACCTCAGACTTTAGAATTTGGTTTAATTAAGACTTTAATCACTCCAAACCTGTTTGCTGAAGGTTGTTCTACATATGCATAATGGAGAATGCAAATGAAACATTCTCCGTATGCGATAAATCAGCACACCAGAAGACTACATTAAAGTATTTTATATCTGGCATAACACATATGGTGAATTTGTTATCAGAAACAATTTACCACAATATGATTCTATTATCTGCAGCCCAAAATGAGACAATGCCCAATTTGTTCAACCCGTCCACCAATTGAGGTGTATTTGAGATCTGTGTCTTCCTAAATAATTTCCAATTTTATTTTTCTGATGACAATATTTTTCTTTTCCAACTGATAGTTCTGAGATGAACCAACATGCTCTCATGCAGCATTTTGTCTATTTTGAACCTCTGTTGCATTTTGCTTCCAGTCAGTTGATGCTTACAAGTGGGGTCCATAAATTATAGAGAATGGGGAACCATGTGATATATGGAATAAAAAAGTTTAATGTTTTTTTTAAATGGAAGCACAGCCTTAACATGCATTGCAAATAGGTAGAGTCAATGGCTATTTTAAAGCACTTTTAGTGACTTGATAACTTTAATTTCTATTGACAAGGGGTTTTTTTTTTCAGTGCACAATAAGAACTCCAATATTTGCAAGCAGTAATTAAGTTCATTAGCTCAGATAGCAATAGCTATTAGAATATGTCTTAGTATCAAACTCATTTTGTGAGAGTCAGAAATCACTCAAAATCTTAGCAGAACTTTTCTGCCAAGATTTTAGAAGAATATTTCCTTGTTTAGAAGAATATTTCCTTGCTCCTTCCTTGTTTTAAGTCAGGCTTTACTACTATACAAACACTTTCAAGCCTAAAATAATATTTTTTTAAAGAAAAATGAATAGCTAAACATATTTGTCCACTGACCATGCACATTTGTTAATATTTGGCATCTGGGATAGGTCTTCCTTTGTCCTTGCTCTCACTGCTGATCTTGGTCCAGATCTTTGCAATATGCTTTGTTCAGCACTTCTTTCATTTTCTCCATGTTTCTTTCCACTGCAGGGCTTTGCAGTAGCACCCTAATGATGTCAAAGCCTAATTAAGGCTCTTATGGCTAGTGTTTATATCCCAGTAATTAGTCATTCCCAATTATCTGTCTTGATATGATCCTGTTTACAATCTATACACTACAAATGCAATCAATATCTTCTGTTGAGATTCCCTTTTAATAGCTTTCTTGCATTCCTTTTTCATGCATTATTCAATTTCTTTAGCATGCATTTCAAAATCTGGTTCCTTGATTATGGAATTCTATTTTCTCTCCTCTCATCCCTCTCCCCAATACTATGCTTCTACATACCCTTGGATGCATTTGAAAAGGATTTGAAAACCTATTTATTCAATAAAGCAGACTGATTGATGGAAGTGGTGGTGAGCAGATGCTGAGAAATTAGAAAGGAGGGGTGTGTAATGCAGTTTATATTAATCCATGACCACTTTTAAGCTAATCATACTCTCATTCCAGCAGCAACTGAAAGATATATACAACAGGCATCCTCTTTGCCTTTTTATCTCTAGAGCTCCAGAGATGTGCAACAATATGCATGGGAATCCTTGGAAATATCTGTTGGAGACAAATGAAAGTAACATTTGACAGCTTCTCATGCAACAATTAAAATAGACTGGGGTAGCCATAATATGCATGAGATGTATATACATGAGCAAGCTCATCTCCCAGTTGGTTCTGACATGCTGGGCTAAAAGATGCTCACATCAGCTGCATCTATCTAAATGAGAGGTGGGCAATTAATTTTCCCAAGTGACCACATGAGAAACTGGGACCACTGTGGAGCTCTCAGCTGGACTTTACCTGCTTGCCCACAAGGCTGAGCTTTGACCAAGATGGCAGTAGGTGGCCAAGCTTCAGTGCCTCGTGCAAACACTGCCTTCTCCTCAGGCTGCTGCAAGCAAGGGAGAAGCACTGTACGGGCACAGAAAAACACTTTCTCTCCTCACCATCCTACAGTCTCAAGCAGACTGAAAGAGCACACAGCAACTGCACAGTGCTGGACCCAAATTGGGTTCTTCTCACGCTCCCTGCAGTGAACTTATTTCCATTGGTTTCTAATTTTCAGTTGATCTCATGTGGGCTAGACAGGGGCAGCCAAAGGGCTAGATGTAGCCCAGATCTAAACCCTGGCAAGTTGCCTAACAAGATGTAGGCAAAAACCTTGGCTCTTATCAGCTAGGTCCTGACATCTTTATGCATTGAGATACATTTTGTCCTCTTTTTTTGTTTGTTTGTTGGGGGTCATTTAAGCAGAAGAATACTAAGGACGTTTATTATGAACTTTTTCCTGATTGATTTTGAATTTTTGTACTGCATTTTATAAAACTTCTCCTATACTGTATTGTGATTGTTGCATTAACCAAATGTTTCCAATCATGTATTTTTCCTGTGCAACCATTTTTTTGATTTAGTTTAAATGGGAAGTAGTATAGGAATGTTTTAAATCAATTAATATATGAAATAAATGCATGGATGTATTGTAAATTAGTGGAGGCAATATGTACTATGACTGATAATAAAAAACAATCCCCAGGTTATTTTGTGGTTGTGGGACTTATGTACTCCAAAAAGGATGAGGGCTACACTGGAGGTTCAATCATAATGGACAGGTCTTATCAGAGCAGCCAGATGAAAAGTATCTCTCCCATAAATAGAATGATGAGTTGAAAATTTACAGCATCACTTGTTTCCTGGGTCAGCAAGAACCATATTGGATGCTAGACATATAATGATAAATAAGCTATAGGTCTCATAAGTATTGGCTAAGCAACTAGGGCCAGCGGCTGCAGGACTACTGGGAGAAAAATTGTTTACATATTGAAAAATATATGAAGACTGAAAATAAAAAAAAATAACTATCTGTTAGTATAAATCAAATCCAAGAAGAAGGGAATAAATAAAAAGAATGTATCAGCTCTGGGAAGAACAACATCCAGAATCAGAAATAACACAACAGATTCTAGCAGATCAGCATTGATTTATAATACAAAATTCACAGATGTAGAACTGGAAAAACAGCAAGGTCTACCCAAGATAATGAGATCAAAGCAGATTTCAATAGCATTAGCTCAGAGTGTAGCAAACAATAAGGAAATGGCAATACAGGATCCACATAACTGTTGAATCATTTTGATTCCTAAATTAGGTATTCTCTCCTCTGCTTTTGCCTCAGAAAGAACAAAGCCCTCTAACTAAAAACAAGAGAAAATGAAACAAACAATAAAAGCTAATGTAGAACTGCACAAAAAATAGAAAAAAAGAGTCCTGCATTGAGGCTTGTTCCAAAGAAACAGCTAGCAAAAGTATTAAAAGATGCTAATACTTAATATTAAATGTAAACATTAACTCGCTTCAAGAAACAATCAACTAATATTGAAAGACTATTTTTTCCAAAAGAAAATGGTTATTGAAGAAAGTACTACATTCAATGAATTTAAACTGTCTTTTATTTGCACAAAATAAAGTCTGCCAAGTTTCACAGGATACAGTCTGATTTTTTTTCCCAGAAATAAATCTATACAATTTCCAATATGAAATTCTGTCAAAACTGGATTCTGTCATTACACACTCTGAGCTGACAGGTCAGGCAGATTTAACACTGATTCTGTTCATTCATTCATTTCAATTTACATGGCCATCCATCTCACCATTGTGACTCTGTGAGAGCAGCATTATAAGAGTATGAGAACAAAGCCATCTGTAACTTAGTTAAACTTACTAGTGTGAAAACATGCAATGAATTGTGATGCAAATATTTTAAAATTAATGGGTTTTTTCTTTTTCTTTTTTTGTAACAGGGTAAGTGATGTATGAGGTAGGATGTCTTGACTGGAAAAACTCCTGTCAATTTCATTGACAGGGAAAAAAAACCCACCAATTAAGCCATTGAAACTAGAACTCAGAAGATCTGCCTATTTCCTCTGTGGCTGATTTATCTGCCCTTTCTCCTAAATCCCATTTGAGCATCTGCAGGTTAGGAAAAAATGCAAAATAATAACTCAATACGATTATGCACCTTCAAGTCATTTTCAGTCCTAGGCAACACATAAAATTTCCCCATGATAATCAGTCCCTCATCTGGTCTTTCAGGTCTCCCAAGGGTTTCCTCACTGGCATTGAGTGGCCATCCTCTTTCTTTTTCCTTCCATCTTTCTCAGCATTGGAGGCAGAATGGTTAAAATGCAGTATTGCAAGCAAGCTCTGCCCACAGTCCAAACTTTGATCCTGACAGCTTTCCAGCTTTCCAAAGTGAGTAAAATGAGGGTTCAGGATTGTTGGGGGAAATATGCTGACATTGTAAACTGCTCAGTGAATGCTAGGGGGTGATATATAAGTCTAAATACTATTGCTATTACTGCCTTTTTAGTTGAATGATATTCTATGTAACATCTGACAAAAGACTACTCAGCATGGCTTCCTTCCATTTATTTTTTCTTAAGTAAGGAGACCACTTAACTTACTTTGTCTTCCTGTCCTGATGTTACTGAGGATGTAATGTGACATATTTTGTTTTTAATCTCTCCTTCAGGGCACCAGGTGCTATTCTTGTTCCTTGTTTTTTTAAAAAAATTTCCCCTGCCAGTTTGAGTTATGTCATTCCCTTAAAAAATGAAAGATTTTATTTTAAAATTCCAGTGTTGTTTGCTACGTACTTAGCTAATGAGAGATTCCTTCTAATTATGCCATGTATTTCTTGCATAATAAATAAGTTTACAGGGAGTACAGCTACATTTAAATCAATAAATTACAATACTCTGCAAGTGGTGAGTTTCAGAATGGCCACAGTGAAGCATTTGGAGTAGCTGAAGAAAGCTCCCTCCAATTCTTTAAAAATCTTGTCAACTTAAAGATCTGTGGATTTCAACTTTCATAATTCTTCAGCCAGCTATGCTTGGGAATTCTGAAAGTTGAAATCCATATGTCTTAAAATGGTCAATATTGGGCATCCCTTCTTTAAAGTTTGAGAGAACTTCATCTATTGTTTCCAATATCCAATATCCAAGGTAAAGTCCTCCTTTCTATAAACAGCAAATAAAATGAGATTAGTCTCAAGCCACTTTAATTCAAGTTTACAAAATTACCAGATTCATACTTCTCACTAAAAATTAGCAGTAGGTTCATAAATCTTGCTAAACTAAAGTTTCCTCAGACATGGGTTGTGGAATACAAACAATTGGTTGATCTGCTTATTAAGCCACAAACCATAACTTATAAACCTCAGTTGACAGACCTCACAAAATACGTCTTATGAAACTAACTTGTTTTGGAAACTATTGTTACAATTAATCATTTTATTTCTGCTCAATTTAAAACGAAATGTAAAACTTCAAAATTCTTAATCATAAGAAAGGGGAGGGAAGAGCCAGGATATATTTCACCTTTCTCATAAACACAGTGAGAATAAAATTAGTCTCAACAGACTAACTCAAAAATCACTAAGGGATGCTGTTTTTCAAATAGTTATACATGACAATATTTGTACATTCTTGGAAGTACATATAATTCTCAAATGAATATAGAACTAATTAAAAACAAAAGAGGTATTTGTCTTCTGATACACAACAACATTACTAATACCTATATGTTAGCCAATTTTCCTTATCTCTAAATATTTTATAAACACTATGATCTCAACTCTAGGAAGAAGGAATTGGCAAACTAGTTCCAAAAATGTTGTCAAGAAAACTGCAAGGACTTGTCCAGGCACTCACAAATGGATGTCAAGGCACGTCTTTTTAATATATGTGTAGCAGAGAAAGGAAATAATTCTTGAAGAAATACGTAGGTTTCGGGTGAAATATAGATTTGAATGAAACCTATGCAATACATATTTCCACCATATTTCTCCTTCCCCCACATATGCATAGCTATACTTTTTTGTTTTGGTTTTTTCCCCAGGTTTTTAAATTATACTCTCTTATATTATTCAATATTCCAATAAGCTGTATATCTATATACTACTAAAGCTCTCGTGTCTGCTTGTAACCTTAAAAACAGGGTAATAAAGAACAATATTTTTTTAACCAGGTACCTCAAATGGGTTAACTTTTAGAATGCACCCAAAAGTTGAAGTCTCTTATTGCTATAGGACTGAAATTCAGCAAAAGTGTAGCCTCTTCAGCACAATCATATCTTTGACTAAATTTCCCAGAAATTCATAGATTGTATGGAACAAAGGAAGATGGGAAGGGTACATAAGATACTATTCTGGTTAGGGAGGTTCCGGTTTCGCGTGGCTTCGGGGCAGCAGGAATTCGCGACAGCTCGCGATTCCTGCTGTGCTAGCCGTCGAGGTACCCCCGACCCAGATGGGTCAGGGGGATATGGCTGCCTTGTAGGGACAGCTGAAGAGAGAGGGGAGCCGGACAGGGAGGTGGGGGTGTCGCAGACCCCCCCCTTCTCCGGAAAAACCCCTTTTTCCCAAGGCGGTGGAGCGGCGGTCAGCAATGGCCGCCACGAAGAAGCCAGCAACCGGGTAAGATTGCGCTGGAGGAAATGTGAAGAGTGAAAGTTTTGTCTGAGCCAGGTCAAGTAACATCCTTTAAATTGCCTGGAACTGAGCTGTTTGAATTGCTGGAGGATACATTGTATCCCTAAGAAGAGCGAAAGCGGCGGAGAAGCTGTTAAAGGGAACTTTCATTTTTTCTTCACTCTCCCACCCCATGGAAACAGCAGAAATGTTTGGATATATTGGACATCGAAAGTGAATTGTTTTGAGAGTTGAAGCTAAGGAACAAAAGGATTTTTGGACATTGAAAAATTTAAGAAATTGGAAACCCTTGTTGGAGGTATGGATTTCTGATTATTTAAAATTGACATTTTAAGTGGGAAGGGAGAGGAAAAAAAATTGGAGCAGAAGCTGAAAAAGGAGGAGATTGCCTAGAATCCCAAAGAAAGATATATGGTAATTGGACCTCTTTGACTAAACATTAACCCCAGAAAGAGAAAGAGAAGAAGGAAGAAAAGTATTAACTTTTGGAATTTTTTTTAAAATTGTTTTTGATTAAAAATACTTGTGGTTGTTTTGGGAAAAGTTTCTCTTTTCATAATGGCATTGTTTGTGGATGAACTAAAGACTGAATATCAAAAATATAAAAAGGAAGATTCTTTGGGCGCTTTGTTTCAATTCTTGGAAATGGCGTTATGTACTTATGAAAAGTTGATTACGCAGTAGAAGGACTGGGACAAGGAAGAAGAGGAAGAAGAAGCCATTTTTGATGAACAATGGGTCCCTTCCGGAGAGGAGGAGAAAAAGGATAAGAAAAAGGGGATTTTAAGAATTATAAAAACAACCAAAGAAGAGAAAAATGAGCGGAAAGGTGGAGGCAAGGTTAGAAAGCAAAGGAAAGGGAGTAAGAAAAGGGAGGAGGAAAGACAAAGGGGTAAAAAGGGCAAGGAGAAGAATAAGCAGGAGAGAAAAGGGGGGAGGAGAGGACTTGGTGGGGGGAAGCAAGATCTAAAGAAAAAAAGTTTATTTAGAGACAATGGGTGAATTTAATTTAGGATAAGAGAGGGATTCTGGAGGGTACATAGGTTTGTGTTTTTATATGTGTATTTAGAGTATAAAATTCATTATGTAATTTTAGAATCTTTTAAACAGAATCCCAAGAAAAATTGTTACACGAGGTACTCTTAAGTTAGGGTAATGAGTTATAGATGTTACTCCAATTGGTGTATAGGAGAAGTATAGTAAAAGAAAAAAGATGAATGGATAGTTGGAAATAGAACAGACAAAGAATGTTATTGAAAATGGTAATAAGATATGGAAGGATATATAAAGGCTTTGTTATGGTTTTTTTTTTTTTTTTGGATTTTGTATATTGATAAAAGGCAATAAAATTTTAATTAACAAGAAATAATTTGGATGAAAAGGAGAAGTAGGGATAAGATATGAAGTTAAATAGATAAAGTATTGATACTATAATTTGGAATTGTTATGCTCTATTGGTTTTTTACTATTATTTTTTCCTAGAAAAGAATTTATAAGCTGTTATGCCTTGATTCTTTGTGCATTGTTTTTATAAAAATGGTTTATATATATATATATATATAAAAAGAAAATGATAATAAGATATGGAAGGATATATGGGGTGAATATGATATTTGAATTTGTGTCTGTGTGAAGAGTTTTAACCCGGGATCAGACAATCTTCAGAAAAAATCTTTTAGTTTTGTTTATGTTTTGTGTTTTGTATGTTTGTGTATTGTGTCTTCTGTAAAATTGTTAAAAATCTTAAAAAAAAAAAAAAAAGAATTAATAAAACCTTGGAGGAATGTAATTGTAAACAAGTCAGAAAGAAATGAATATGATGACTATAAAATGGATAAATATAGAAAAGAAATGAAATTGAATAAGAGTAAAGAGAAATAATGAGAAATTTGCTGAAAGTTATTTATGTGTCCATATGGAAATGGGATAAATTAGAATTATGTTGTATAAAAATAATGTTTTATCCGACTTGTAAAAATTTATAATGTTAAGAGGTTTTATGTACTTAATGGTTAATGATGTGTTGTTTGTCTTTAAAATTAATAAAATTTGTTTCAAAAAAAAAAAAAAGATACTATTCTGGTTAGGGAAAATAATTCTATGATATATTCCTACAGGAGTGAAACATGGATTGTCACAGAATTGAACATTTATTAATCTCTTCTAAATTTACTTCATATTATAATCATAAAAGGTTTGCATCAAAATTGTATTTAGGAAAGATGGAAAGATATTGGTGCTCTCTGAGCTTGGTTAGCTTTATTACAATAGATTCCACTCATCATAGTTGGTCAATTCCATAGACTATGCCAAAAAAGAGTGTAGTGATATGCACAGTGGACAACCAATCCAATTTATAATGCTGCCTGATTACAGTTACCATGCCTTGCTACAAAAATCCAAGCAACAAATGGCAAGAAAGACTTAGAGTTTTCTGTATCTCTTTGCTACCAGCTTTTGCAAGCCAGATATAGTACCCATAAAGAATTCATTATACTTAGTTGGGATGTCCTCACACTATTACTTGCTGTCAAGCTAAACTGTTTGAGTCAGTATCCACTTTCATTCAGATAACAGATAATCAGAGTTGAAAGGGACCTTATAGGTAATCTAGTCCAACCCCCCACCCAAGTGGGAGACCCTACACCATTTCTGACAAATGGCAGTCCAATCTCTTCTTGAAAGTCTCAAGTGATGGCGTTCCCACAACTTCCGAGGGCAAGCTGTTCCATTGGTTAATTGTTCTCATTGTCAGAAAGTTTCTCCTTATTTCCAGGTTAAATCTCTCCTTATTCAGTTTCCATCCATTATTCCTTGTCTGTCCTACAGGTGCTTTAGAAAATAGATTGATCCCTTCCTTTCTGTGGCAGCCCCTCAGATATTGGAAGATTGCTATCATGTCTCCCCTGGTCCTTCTCTTCACTAGACTAGCCAAGCCCAGTTCCTGTAACCGTTCTTCATATGCCTTAGTCTCCAGTCCCCTAATCATCCTGGTTGCTCGTCTCTGTACTTTTTCTATTGTCTCAACATCTTTTTTATAATGTGATGAACAAAACTGGATGCAGTACTCTAGGTGTGGTCTTACTAAGATTTTATAGAGTGATATTAGTACCTCATTTGATCTCAGTTGTATCCCTCTGCTAATGCAACTTAGGATTGCATTAGCTTTTTTGGCTGCTACTGCACACTGCTGGCTCATATTTAGCTGGTTGTCCACTAAGACTCCAAGATCCTTCTCACAGTTACTGCTATTGAGCCTGGTTTCACCCAGTCTATATGTGTATTTTTGGTTTTTCTTGTCTAAGTGTAGGAATGTACTTTTCTCTACATTGAATTTAATTTTATTAGATACTGCCCAGTATTCTAGTCTGTCAAGATCCATCTGGATTTTGAGCCTATCTTCTTGGGTGTTAGCTATTCCTGCCAGCTTAGCATCATCTATAAATTTGGTAAGTTCCCCCTCTATTCCCTCATCTAAGTCCTTAATGAAGATATTGAAGAGTACTGGGCCTAAGACAGAACCTTGTGGCACCCCACTGCTTACTTCCCTCCATGTAGACTTAGACTCATTAAGGACTATTTATTGAGTACAGTTTGTCAGCCAGTTGTGAGTCCATCTAGTGGTGGTGCTATCTATTTCACTTTTTTCTAGCTTACCAAGAAGTAGGTTGTGGTCTGCTTTGTTGAATGCCTTGCTTAAATCTAAATATACTATGTCCACAGTATTTTGCTGGTCTACTAATTTAGTTACTATGTTGAAGAATGAAATAAGATTGGTTTGGCACGATCTGTTTTTAACAAACCTATGCTGACTGCTAGTTATTACTTTACTTGTTTCTAGATGTTGGCAGATCTGTTTTTTTAGTATCTTTTCCAGTGTCTTCCCAGGTATTGATGTTAGGCTGATTGGTCTATACTTTCCTGGGTCTGTTTTTCTTTCCTTTTTTGAAGATATGATGCAGTGGTTCTGAGATGATCTCTGCCAGCTCCTTTAAAATTATGGGATGTAATCCATCAGGCCCCAGTGATTTGTGTTCATCAAGATCAGAAAGGTGTTCTCTTACTATTTTTTTTGCTTATTTTAACTTTTATCTCTGGTCTGTCTTTTACAGTTATGTTTTTGGTGGGTTGAGCTATAGGTTCTTTTTGCATGAAGACTGATGCAAAGAATGAGTTAAGTAGTTCTTCTTTCTCTTTGTTGCCTGTTACTTCCTTGCCATCTTCTCTCTTTAGTTTCCTTGATTTTTTTTCTTGTTATTTATATGCTGGAATAAACTTTTTCTTTATTATCTTTGTCTTTGTTCATTCTGAGCCTTTGCTTTCCTGACTTTTTCTTTGCAGATTCTGGCTATCTGTTGATATTCTGTCTTAGTTTTATGTCCTTCTTTCCATTTTTTGTACTTGTTCTTTGATTTCCATATTCATGTCCCCTTTTTTATGCATGAATTGAGAGGTATGCCATTCACTCTTCTTAGCAAGGGCAGCATTCCTTTACTAATGTAGTCAAAACATGACTTCTATCACATTAGAATAGCACCACACTAGCAGTGTTTTCAACTGTGACTTCTATTTCCACTAATGTGACAAGGAAAGTGCCAGAAAGCCTTTTCCTTTCGCATTTGTATGTTTTACTCAGTTCAATGAATGCAGAGCAACACTGGAAACATTGTCTTATCGGTACAAAAGGAACTGATAATAGACTGATTCAAATATCACAATAGTGTTCAGTCTTCAGTTTAGGTTGTACAAATGAGAAAATTCAGAATGGATGTGAAGAGACACTATTGTCTCATAACATAGTGTCAAATGCCCATACTTGCTGTGTCTAAAATACATCGCATCTCCACACTGATTCTCTTCCACACAGAACCAGAAGCTGCTAATTATTAATGTAAGTCTCCAATCTTTTAAAAAACATTTTAATCAGGGAATTAGTCAACAAGTTTTACTTCTGAGTAGATATGACCATAGGGGTAGGCAACTATGGCCCTTTACAACCTGTGGACTTCAACTCCCAGAATTCCTGAGCCATCATGAAAAGCCATAAAGCTTTAATAGCACCCTGGCTATTTCTAGATGATGTGGATCACATCTTTAACCATTATCAATGCTGATTTTAACTGCAAGAAAAAGCAAGCACATTAAAGAACTTTAAGTCTATAGCCTCATATAGTTTAATGTGATCCTCTGTCTGAATCACCTTCCAATGTTGCAACCAAACTTTCATTTAAAGCAAGTATAAGAAAGAGGATATTATTGGGAGTAATTATATTAAAGGAAATTATATTAAAGGAAATTCTGTTTTGGGGTAGCCCTACTTATTTCTTTGATCGGCCCTGCCTATAGCTTGAACAAAGATGTTTCACACATATATTCACACACACACACACTATTTCCTTTTCTTTGCTTGGCTTCTGAAACATACATACACAATTAAAGCATTTAGAAACATTTTACTGTGAAATGTAAGCTTTGGATTGCATGCTCTCTTTTTTAGGTATTACATTAGATATATCTCAGGTATTACATCAGATATTATGTCCTTGTTTCCAAGAAGATGATTATTTTCATAGTTGTGTTCCACCAGTTTTACCTTTTGAAGATATGTTGTGTAACAGTTTTAAGGTACTATCAGTCTTCTCCCCTTTCATTTGTATAATAGTCCATTCATTTTTCCTGAGGCTTTTCAAGGGGAGAGAACAAATGAAGAAGTTGAAACATCATGTCACAAATGTGAAATAATTACGATTAACATAGAAATTGTACAGGGCAATATGTGTGGCTAGGATTACTATAACTCTAATATAGATTGATTTATATTTATTTTTTATTTATTTATTTGATTTGTCAATGGCTTACAAAATAATAGGTATAAGTATAAACATGAATAAGAATACAGAAAACAGGTACAATTAAATGGGGACAATAGGACAGGGACACTTATGCATGCCCCTTACAGACCTCTTAGGAATGGGGTGAGGTCAATAGTGGATAGTTTGAGGTTAAAGGAGGTTAAAGATTTGAGGATGTAACTACAGAGTCAGGTAATGCATTCCAGCCATTGACCACTCTGTTGCTGAAATCGTACTTTCTGCAATCAAGTTTGGAGTGGTTAACATTGAGTTTGTATCTGTTGTGTGCTCTTGTATTGTTGCGGTGGAAGATGAATTAGTCATTGACTGGTAGGACATTGTAGCAGATAATTTTGTGTACTACGCTTAAGTCCAACTGTAGGCGGCATAGTTCAAGATTGTCCAAGCCCAACATTTCAAGTCTGGTGATATAGGGTATTCTGTTGTGAGCAGAGGAGTGTAGTACTCTTCTCATGAAATACTTCTGGACTCGCTCAATTGTATTAATGTCTGATATACAGTGTGGATTCCAGACAGATGATCTGTATTTGAGTATTGGTCTAGCAAAGGTTTAGTATGCCCTAGTTAGCAATTCAATATTTCCAGAGGAGAAGCTTCGTAAGATTAGATTTACAACTCTTAATGCCTTTTTGGCAATGCTGTTACAGTGAGCTCTGGCACTAGGTCCTTGGCACTAGGGTCATCAATGAGGTCATATCCACCTAGTTTGTATTTGGTTTCCTTTACCATTGTGTACGACAGAGCATTTGTTGGTCGAGATTTGGAGTTGCCAATTGTTTGACCATACAGACACATAATCAAGGTCATTTTGAAGAGCAGTAGCATTGGTGGTGTTGAACAGTTTTACATCATCTGCAAAGAGGACACAGTTGCTTATAAGGTGATTGCAAAGATTATTTATATAGAATATAAAGATTGTGGGTCCTAGAACACTGCCTTGGGAGACACTTCTGTTAACTGGAACAGGGTTTGATATAGTGCTCCCTATTTTTACTATTTGTTGGCTGTTTGACAGGAATGCAGTAATCCACTTATGAAGGGATCCAGAAATGCTGTAAGAGTTTAGTTTTAACAGTAATTTGTCATGTACCACTGAATCAAAGGCTTTGTAGAAGTCTATGTAAATTGCATCTATTGCTTTACTCTGGTCGAGTAGAGTAGTCCATACGTTTTTGCAGTGTAGGAGTTGTAGGTCGCAGGACAATTTGGTTGTCAATGGAAAACAATTTGGTTTTCCTGAAACCAAATTGTTTTTTGGAGAGTAGGTTGTTTGACTCTAAGTGGAGGGTGATGGTTAATGATTGATTCCATGACTTTGCATGTGAGACAACACAGTGAGATTGGTCTGTAGTTTTCAACCAGGCTGGGGTCATCTTTTTTGAATATAGGGATGACTGTAGTTAAGGACCACAGGTTCAGTAAGGAGCTGGTTCTGAAGTACACCCGAACCCACACATGCAGCCCTGTACAATGCCACTACTACACTGGGACTGGATCAATTAGTAACTAACAACACTAGACTCATCAATTGCCTCAACCTCATCTTCTGCAACAACTCAAACTCAATTAGTGGCCCCTTTTCAAATAGTGACCATAGTATGATTGACTTTTGTATCAATTTAAGACCTTACAAAGAAGATCATAATGATGGATCTCCAAAATACAATATCAAAAAAACCAATTATGATCTCATAGATGCTGACCTATCGTCTCTTGATTGGCTCATTCTGTTCTCTAACTGTAATACTACAGAAGACCATTATAATGCATTCTTACTTGAACTTGAAAGAGTTATTAAACTTTATGTACCATTAGTAACCCCTAAAAACAAAAACAAAAATTACCCATAACAATAAGAAAACTCCAATAAAAAAAAATCACTACATGTAAAAATGAAACTAGCTATGTAGCAAACTTTAAAAACTGATACAACACCTTATACTGACAGATAAAGGCAGAATGCACCAATTATTGCTGCAAACAGGAGGAAAACCTCCTACATACAAAACCTACCCACACCTTCTACAATTTTTAAACATCAAACTTAAAGATTCAAGAACCAACCCACCTCGAAAGGAACCAAATGGGAAAGATTGCAGCAATGAAGCTGTTAAGGCCAAGCACTTCAACACATTCTTCAGCTCAGTCTTTGTTAACATCAATGGCTCATGCCCCACATTTCCTAGCTGTACCACAACTAACTGCAATGATCTACTACATATTGACTTTACAGAAGATAATGTAGAAAAGGCATTATGTAATCTAAAACCATCCCCACCTATTGGCCCCAATGGATTATGTGCATACTTCTTAAAAAAGCTTTCCTCTGCTATCGCAGAACCCCTAAGCATATCCCTGAACTGAACTCTTTAAAATACAGTCACAAAAACAATGATATGTATAATGGAAAAAATATAAGAACAGACACTCAATCAATAAAGAGCTTAAGATAACTCTACATCTTTATTCCTCATATTCAGATTCTTGTATTAATAACAGAACTATTAGGATTTTAATACAGAGTTACATTTCTTGAAGATTCCTTGCACTGTTTTCATAAAAGCCATCTGGCCAATGTTGAGATTTATTTTTCTACTAGACCCAACATAAGTTCCTTGTTCTTGATCTGCAGTGATTTTCTTTAGATTAAACTGATATTGATTTCTATTCTTCTGGTGAATGCTTAACAGTAACATTATTGCTAGAAATAGAGACACTTTTGTGCTGAATATTGTTCTCATTTATCACAACTATAAGGCATAGGTGAACATTTTGCCATTTTCTTACAGACCCTTGTAGGGAGTCCAGGGATAATACAATATTCAAGATTAATCAGTGTCTAATACAATCATAGCTCTGACTAGGAGATGATACATAACCCTTTTATTCAATTTTTTTTTTCCTCCTCAGAGGAAGCAAGTAACTGCTAACCCATGGTTTCTCAAAATATTAGACCAGGAAGCATAGTTAATGACATCTAAATAAGCCAGGATTTTGAAGCGAACTTTAAATTATAGCTTTATATTATGCCTTCTTTGAAAGCAAGTCATATCCTTGTTCAGGCATAAAGGCAAGCTATTTCTAAGTTATGCAAAGGTTGCTGCAGGTGTTTCAAGCTCATATATCTCCTAGCTAATGAAGATAAGATTCAATCAACCGAACATACTTTTCCTTGGGACAGTCTTATTTCTATATTGATATATGTTTCACCTTTTCTCTGAAATATAAATAAAATGATTGCTCCACAATTTCCCAATTTGCAATGTTAGGAATCTCAAGCTTCTATTTCATATTTAATTTCAAAGATAAATATTGTGTAGTCTGTGTATGAAGCTAGGGGCTCAAGAACAAGTTGTGAAATCATGTTGCACTTGTAATATTGCCACTATTCATGTTGATCAGGGATGTCAAACTCACATCGTCACAGCGGTGTCACTTGATATTTGGGACTTTCCCCCCCTTCACCAAACCAGGCATGAACGTGGCCAGCGCAAGATACATCTGGCCCATAGCTGGGAGTTTGATAGCCCTGGTCTAGATCAGTGTTTCTGAACCTCAACAACTTTAAGATGTGTTGAGTTTAAATCCCAGAATTCTCCATCAAGGTGCTGGGAATTCTGGGAGTTGAACATCACACAACTTAAAGTTGCTGAAGTTAAGACAGACTGGTCTACAACATCCTTTGCTTTGATTCAGCAGGATTTTTCTTAAAGCTTTTAGCTTTTTCTTTTCTTTTTAAATGAATGTGTTTGTTTTCTTTATTAACTAAAATGAGTTTTAAAGAGGGGAGATAAAAATGTATTGGTTCTGGACATGTCTTTAATCTACGTCTCAGGAAAATGTTAACATTTAATTCATAGTGCTTGATAATTCCTTGAAGGTATAGTACACACATGGTCATAATAAAAATGAGTCTACCTCTCCAAGGATATTGTGAATATAATGTCCTGCAATATTTCTTCTTAAAATACCATCCAAATTTCTTTTTGAGATAAATTAAATGGCTAAGTAGAAGAGACACTCCCTCTTTATCTCCTCTGACTCTGCTTTGACTCTATAAAATGAAAATCTAATCTGAAAAACAAACCTAAGGAGTGATAAGAGAATAAATTTATTGCATTTGTCTACAGTGTTAAAGGAACTGTGTCCTTGTGCAAAATTTACTTGATCCTGCCAGCAAGTTTGTTGTTGGACATTTAACATTTCATGACTACAGATATAGCCACTGTTTCCAAACTGCTGTTTTTTTCCCTCAAAGAGAGACAAAAAGGTTAAAAGAAATAAAAGGAGTAGGTGAAATGATATGATCTAAATTTAATTTCATTTAGTGTGTGTGTATATGGAAAGGGAGGGAGAGAGGAAAAGGATAGTTAAGACTGATTGGTAGAACTACTAGTGAATCATATAGTAGACATACAGTCTGGCAACAAGTATCTTGGTATTCCACACTCAGGGGATGTAGAACCTGTAGCTCTGAAGAGCAGCAGACACAGAACTGGTTCTGTGTCTGCTGCTGTTTGGCCCATCCGCCCGCCTGGGCTCTTAGCTGTCCTTTATTTCCTGCTTTTTCACACTTTTTCAAACTGCTTTGTGTGGCACAGCTGAGGCTGAAAAATCAGTAAAAGAGGCTTTTCTCAAATGCTGCGCACCTTCGTGCAGCGCTTATCAGCTGTCCGGGAGGCACAGCTTTTGTTGTATTATACGCATGTGCAGAATGTGTCTGGCATGCGCATATGCGTGCAAAACGTAAGTATTGAACCAATAGTAACATCGGTTGAATCCTACCCCTGCCCACACTCATATGAGAACCTCAATGAGGATGCAAGGAAGACAGCAATATCTAAGAACTACTAACGTATAAGATAGGTCCTGAAAAGTCAACTCAGTGTCAAGAATGAGTTCCACACCATTAACGCATTGACTGTACTATTCATCATATGCCCTACTGTTATAGTGAGGAAACCAAAGGAGACATTGGAGGCTGTTCATATGAAGAACTGGAAACTCCTCACAATGTACAGAGATTTCCATCCCATGTCCAACACCCAGAGACTTCACACTAGCTGGAAAGAGGGCAGGCAAGATCTGGTGAATATCAAAGCCATGGACAAAAGCCAGAGCATTCAAAAATACAGTAAAATGTACCCCAAAATAAGCACCCAAAGTTGAGCTGCTAAGAGAATGCCTGAGGCAGCAGCAGACATGGGAAAAAGATAAAACGGAAGTGTAATGGCAAGACAAGAACCTATATGGCAGTGGTCCCTGATATAGTTTCAGGCATGGGTGAAATGACTGGAGACAATCTTAGTTGGTGAACTTTCAGCTCTTTATTACATAGTGACTTAAAAGGGTGAACAACAACAACTTTGCCTTATATAGGTGACCTTAATGTGAAATAACCAATAGGGAGCTGTAAGACGCTAGCTCCCGAACCAATAAGAGTCCTTCGTTAAGGGCCAATCGGATTCTCTGAACCCAACCAATCCGATCGAGCCGCTTAACATCCAGTCAGAAGTGCAGGGCCAGAACCCTGCACTTTACCCCAAGCTTGCTTTTATTTAAACTATTTACATACATAACACCACTTCCCCCTGGCTCCTCAATAATGGTGTGGTTATATAGTCCTTCAAATAGGACGGTTGTCTTTTGGGTATATTAGATTTTCTTTGGACTGGCTGTGTGCAGTCCTGTTGAGGTAAAATGTTGTTTGGTAGTGGCTCAGCTTCTCGTTCTGGTGTGATTTCCCTTGGATTGTACGATTCTTCCTCCTGCTCCATTTCCTGAGTTTCACTAGATTCATCGCTCTCTTGGAACAGATTCCCTGGAATGTCGTCTTCTTCCATTCCTTCCCCACCCCGCTCAGTTTGGTCGTAGGGGAGTTGCTGGCTGGCCAAAAGAAGTCGTGACCGTAATTGGTCAATATGTTGTTTCCACAGTCTTTCATCAACACATTTTACAATATAGGATTTGGGCCCAGTCTCGCGTATTATCGTTGCTTCAATCCAAACCGGGTCGCCCGATAAATTTCTTGCATAAACGGGGTCGCCTACCTTGAAGGTACGGTAGCGTCCGCTGGATCCTGCAGGCTTTTCTGGCTCATAAGCAGGGTGCAATCGGTCGAGGCGGGAACGGAGTTTTCGCCCCATGAGAAGTTCTGCGGGAGTTCTGCCAGTTACGCTGTGTGGAGTGATGTGTTGTCGAAGTAGAATGCGGTTTATTTTTTCGTCAATATTATCATAGTCCACTTTTTGCAAAGTCTTTTTTACAAATTGGACCATGCGTTCCGCTCGGCCATTGGTAGCAGGATGCACCAGCGAGGTGAGCGCATGGCGGATGCCATTATCAGCAAGGTACTGTTCAAACATTAGCGCTGTAAACTGTGGTCCGTTGTCGAACACCAGGACGTCCGGCAATCCATGAGTTGCAAAGAGTCTATTGAGGACTTTCATGACAGCTTCGGAGGTTGTATGGGTCATTCGATGAATTTCCAACCAATTAGAGTATGCATCGACAGTCAATAGTAATGTATGCCCTTTAATCGGCCCTGCAAAATCCAGGTGGATTCTGGACCAGGGTCCACGTGGCATCTCCCATTCAGTCGGTGCAGCTTTTGGCAGTGTGTTGCTGTTTTGTTGGCACTTGGTGCAGGCCTTGACCCATTGCTCGATGTGTCGGTCCATGCCTGGCCACCAAGCATAGCTCCATGCAAGTGCTTTCATCCGCACGATCCCGGGATGTCCTTCGTGCAAAATTTGTAACAGCAAGCTTTGGAGTCGTTCGAGAACGATGACTCTATCGCCCCAGATGACACAGCCTTTTTGCGAAAAAAGTTCTGTCTGTCTTGTTTTAAATGGCGCGAAGTCATCTGGGACCTGGTCCAATGGCCATCCACATTCTACCCAGCCTAGGACTCGAGCTAGGGTGTGATCTCGTCTGGTCTCTCTCGCGATATCTCGAGCGGTCAAAGGAGGCGAGTTGAGCATCTCAATTTGTAACGCCGATACTGTTGGTGCCGGATCGTCGAGAGTCTCTGGTAGCGGTGCTCTGCTGAGTGCGTCGGCGTGGGGAATGACTTTCCCCGGGCGATGTAACAATTGATAATTATAAGCAGCTAGGAACTCTGACCATCGAGTCATTCTTGGGGACAATATATATGGGGTTGGTTTGTCCCCAGCTATTATCTCTAGTAAAGGTTTGTGGTCAGTTACAATGGTAAATGTCCTTCCATATACATACTCATGGAATTTTTTTACGGCTGCCACAATTGCAAGAGCTTCCTTATCTATTTGTCCATAGTTACGTTCTGCCTGAGAAAGAGTCTTCGAAAAGTATGCAACAGGGGCTTCGTTTCCATTAGGCAGCACATGGCTCAAAATAGCACCCACCCCAAATGGTGAGGCATCACAAGTTATAACCAATGATAATGTTTCATTATATTGCATAAGTACAGAATCAGATGTAAGTAAATCTTTTACATTTCGAAACGCTTTTTCCTCCCGGTAACCCCAAACCCACAATGCTTTCTTATCTAATAACTGGTGTAATGGTTCAGCCACAGTCGCCTTATGTAGTAAAAACACATTATAGAAATTAATAAGGCCTAAAAATGCCTGGAGATCTGTTTTGTTACGGGGTCTGGGAGCATTTTTTATTGCCCTTAATTTACTCTCAGTAGGGTGGATACCCTGACTATCAATGCGATAACCTAGAAACTCAACACTGTCGGTATACAGATGACATTTATCCTTTTTTACTTTCAATCCCGCTTCTTGGAATTTCTTAAGAACACATTTTAAATGATTCTGTAGAATTTTTTTACTAGGAGCTGCAATTAACACGCCATCAAAATACGGAACCACACCCTTGATTCCCTGCAATAATCGTTCCATTAAACTTTGGAATATTCCCGGGGCTACACTTATCCCGAATTGCAATCGGGTACATTTAAAAACACCTCTGTGCGTTACTATCGTTTGAGCTTGGGCTGTTTTATCGTCCACGGGCAATTGTTGATTGGCTTGAGCTAAATCTAACTTAGCAAAAACCTTTCTGCCTCCCAGGGAATGAAGGAGGTGCTGTACCACCGGCACTGGATAAGCGTTCTGCTGGAGGGCGTGGTTTAGAGTGGCCTGGTAGTCCCCACAGATTCGGATTGACCCATCTGGTTTAATGGGGGTTACAATAGGAGTTTCCCATGGAGAATGATCAATGGGTTGCAGTACCCCTTGTTTAATTAGTTTGTCAAGTTGTTCATCTATCTTGGCCTTAAGGGCAAACGGAAGTCGCCGGGGCTTTAAATGGATCAGGGCGACCTTAGGGTCGAGGTGAAACGAAATTGGGGTCCCCTTATACTCGCCCAGATGATCTGCGAAGACATCGCTGAATTCAGTAATAAGGTCCTCCTCCCACTCGCAATCACCGACTCGGTTCACGCCGGCTACTTCGATGCCGAGTGGTGCGAACCATTGGAGGCCCAACAAACTAGGCCTGTCCCTATCGATGATCGTTAGAGGTAAGTATGCCGTATGCTTTTTAAATGAGACGCGGACTTGACAAGACCCAACCACAGGGATCCGATTCCCTTGGTAGTCTTTCAGGATGAGACGTTGCATTCAAAGGTCTTGGCGTTGGATGGTAGGAATGAGTTGCTTTAATGTCTTCCACGACACCATCGAGAGGGACGATCCAGAATCGACCTCCATGTGGCAAGATTAGTTCTCTATGGCCACTGTGACTCGAATCTTTTTAGCGTCCATGGCTGAGGCGTGACCTATAGTGATAGTATGGTGGGCCTCTTCTTTCTGCAATGCTCGATATCTGTAGGAGTGGTTTGCTGGATCTCGCCTTACAGGATGGTTTCCTGCCGATTGGCGAGAGCTGGTTCCCCTTGAGGCCTGACTTGGTCCCGGTAAACTGCGACAGACACGACTGATATGGCCTTGTTTTCCGCACTCATGACAGATCGCATCACGGAATTTGCAGTCTGCCCTGGGGTGGTTTGCCCCGCAGCCAGCGCAAGGGCGTGAGGGTTTAGAGTGAGGGTCCCGGTCGGACCGCAGTCGATGGACCCCTTCTTCGTTGCTGTCTGACGATGAAGAGAGGTCCTCGTAGTGTGTTGTCTCTCGCTGCCCTTCTGAGCTGGGTAAGATGTCGCCTGTCAGTGGGGTCGTTGGGTTTCGGCTTCACCATAGTTGCACCGCAGACTTTTTGGTTGCCTCAGCAGCAGTGGCTTCGGTGATGGTGTCAGCAAGGTTGATGTCGCCTTTTGCCATCAGCTTGCTTTGCACACCTCGCGCATCTAATCCCAGAATTAAGCTATCTTTCAGTGCTTCATCTAAGTCTGCGAATCCGCAGAGGCCTCCCAAGTGTCGGAGGTCTGCCACGAAGTCAGCCACACTCTCTCCTTTTCGCTGGCTTCTTTGATAGAATTCGTGACGTCTCACGAGTGTAGGTACGGTTGGCACGTAATGGTCTCTCAGGAGAGGTTCGAGGTCGTCCCAGCTCATTGCTTTAACTTCTCGAGGTTTCGCGAGTGCCTTTGCCATTTTAAAGACAGCCGGGCCGCAGTACGTCAGGAACAGCGCCCGCTTCTTGGCTGGTGTGGCGTCCTTCAGGTTGTTTGTTTCAAGGAACATTTGGAAGCGATCCATGTAGGATTCCCAATCCTCTTGGTTCGGATCGAATGGAGCGGGTGGTACGATGCCGCTGGACATGGTTTCCGTTGGTGGCGTCGTCTTGGCACGTGCTCTGTTTTTCTTCCCGGTTCCTTAAGATCAGATGTCCCCAAATCCCATCCTCGTCACCAGTGATATAGTTTCAGGCATGGGTAAATTGACTGGAGACTATCTTAGTTGGTGAACTTTCAGCTCTTTATTACATAGTGACTTAAGAGAGTGAACAACAACAACTCTGCCTTATATAGGTGACCTTAATGTGAAATAACCAATAGGGAGCTGTAAGACGCTAGCTCCCGAACCAATAAGAGTCCTTCGTTAAGGGCCAATCAGATTCTCTGAACCCAACCAATCCGATCGAGCCGCTTAACACCCAATCAGAAGTGCAGGGCCAGAACCCTGCACTTTACCCCAAGCTTGCTTTTATTTAAACTATTTACATACATAACAGTCCCCAGAACCTTTCTGGCTCTGTGGACTGGCAGTGGTGGTGATGGGAGGAGAGGGGAAGGTTTTATGCATGCAACCTAATCACATGCATGTATAAATGGAGCTTTGTATGCTTGCCTGGCCCACAGACTGGAGTTGGGGAATCCTACTGTCAGCCTTCAAGATTTTCTCCCTTTCTTTTGCACCTTTCGGCTGTCATCAGTAACGGGGGGAGGAGGGGGGATATGGTTATGGGAAGTGAGCTGGAGGTGTTACAAAACAGAACTGTATAAGCTGGGACGATAGATTCTTGCTTAGGCTTCTATCCTATGCTATGCACAGCTTCAACTCTTTATCAAAATATGTCAAGGTCAATGGACAGAGGCCTCATCACCACCTGGAGATGTCCACATGATGATATACACAACTTTTAATTGGATGAGCCAATTGAACTGTTGGGGATGGGAACGTTGTCATTACTTTGTATATATGATTTATGCGCCCATTTTCTCAGATTCAGAATTCTTTTGTTGCTACCACTTGATTTCCAGTAAAAGATATCTTTTCTCTAATGAATGGAATCCAAGTATTTTTTTCTTGGATTTTGAATGGAGCACCAGTTGACACCTACTGGATGGGCAGGGGTGGTCTGCTGGGGGTTCACATGGGTTTGCAAGAGCCCCTAGTTAAGATTCTGGGCAGTTCGGAGAACCTCCAATTTCTACTCCTGGCTGGCCCCACCTGTCGTGTCCGCAAAAGAAGCTCAGAGTCGGTGACTTTCATTCAAAGCTCTTTATTTACAATGGGAGAACCGAACCGGCGAAAGGCAAAAAGCCCGCGGCTTTTATACCCTTCGCAGCGGCGGCCGCGGCCAATGGCAGCAATTCAAGTCTCCCGCTCTTGGTTTGAACCAATCGCGGGAGACTTCAATCGGGCCAATCAGCGCGGCTCGCCTGGCCAATCAGAAATCCCCGCGCCTTAGCCAATCAAGGCTCGGGGATTTCGAGTATTCCAATTCAGGACATAACACCCCTCCCCTCTTGGTATGGTCCATCACGTGGTGTAGTCACGCAGGTAGGCGGGGCTCCGTCGAGTCCTAGTTGACCTGCGCAACTCACTTGCATGCTGTAACTCGGCCGGAGCGGTCATCTTTTTGGCTGCTCCTGCCTCTGTGCGAACCGGCTGGATGATCGGGCCGGTTCTTTTGCCGTGGCTCCCGCCTGGGCCTACCGGGTCGGTTGAGCTACGGATTTCGCCGCTCCCACTTGGCTTCTCCGAGTCGGTAGAGCTGGCCAGGTGGTTCTTCTCCGGAGGGGACTCGCGATGGCTGTGTTCCGGTGAGTATTTTTGGTTTATTTTTTCCTGCGATTGTCTCTCCGGGTATTCCCTCCCCCCTTGGTTCGTGTCTTGGGGGTTGAGGTCAGTCGCTGTTCGTGACCTGAGCTGGTCGATATGTCGTTTCCAGGCTCACCCATCGATGGTTTGGAGCCGGTACGACCGTGGACCAGTGACTTGAGTTATGACGGCTGGGATCCATAGGGGGTCCTCCGTCATGTTCTTTGCATAGACTAAGTCACCTGGGTCAAATGTCCGGTACCTGGAGCTGGAGTCTGGGGGCCGCTCCGGGTTATAGGTCGGGTGTAATCTGTCGAGTGGGGACCTCAGCTTTCTGCCCATTAGAAGTTCTGCAGGGCTCTTGTTAGTTGTGGTATTGGGAGTGATGTGCTGTATGAAGAGCAGTTTGTTGATTTTGTCGCTGATCTCCCCGTGGTCCATTTTCCGGAGGGTCTTTTTCGTAAACTGGACCATCCGTTCCGCCCTACCATTCGCCGCCGGATGCGCCGGTGCTGTTAATGCGTGGTGGATACCCCTCTCTGCCAGGAACCGTTCGAAATCGATGGAAGTGAACTGGGGCCCGTTGTCTGAAACGACGACGTCTGGGAGGCCGTGTGTGGAAAACAGTTTACACAGTTCTTTAACGACGGCCTCTGTGGTAGTGGATTTCATGTCGCATACCTCCAACCAATTGGAGTATGCGTCAACTGTGATTAGAAAAGTATGCCCATTTGTGGGGCCAGCAAAGTCTAGATGGATTCTGGACCAGGGCCCCCGTGGTGTTTCCCAGTCCCGGATAGGTGCTGCGGGTGGGCTGGATCTGGTCTCCTGGCACCGGTGGCATTTGGCGACCCATGCTTCAATTTGCTTGTCCATCCCTGGCCACCAAGCGTAACTCCTGGCCAGGGCTTTAGTCCTGACGATGCCAGGATGACCCTCATGTAGCATCTCTAATACCCTCTCTTGCAATCTGTCCGGAATTACCACCCGGTCACCCCACAGAATACATCCTCTCAGTAGTGAAAGTTCAGTCTGGCGCTGACGGAATGTTTTAAAAGTCTCGTCATTGTCTTTCTCCGGCCAGCCTTTTTCTAACCAGTGTAAGATTCGTGCCAGATGCCTGTCCTTAACGGTTTCTCTGGCAATGTCTGATGCGGTAATAGGTAAACTCTCGATACTTAGGGTGTTTGTTGTTGGTGCTGGGTCAGGTTCAGAGTCAGGTAAAGGCGAGCGGCTTAAAGCGTCCGCGTGCGAAATTTTCTTACCTGGCTTGTGTAGCAGTTCGTAACTGTAGGCTGCCAGGAATTCGGACCATCTTGTCATCCGGGGTGACAAGATGTTCGGCGTGGCTCGGTTTCCAGCGAGGATGCCCAGCAATGGCTTATGATCCGTCACGATGGTGAACAGGCGGCCGTACAGGTATTCGTGGAAACGCTTAACGGCGGCAACTATAGCCAAAGCTTCTTTGTCCAGCTGGCTATAGTTCCGTTCCGGTTTAGTCAGAGTCCTGGAGAAAAAAGCGATGGGTGCTTCTCTCTGGTCTGGGAGGGTGTGGCTGAGGACAGCACCGACGCCGAAAGGTGATGCGTCGCAAGTGACAGCTAAGGGCAAGGTTTCGCAGAATTGCATCAGGACGGCGTCGGAGGTGAGGAGGTCTTTGGTTTTTTGAAAGGCGGCTTGCTCTCGTCTCCCCCAAGTCCAGGCTGCCTTCTTGTCTAGGAGTCTATGTAAAGGTTCCGCCGCCGTTGCCTTTTGAGGTAGGAAAACATTATAAAAATTTAGTAAGCCTAGGAACGCTTGTAGTTCCGTTTTGGACTTTGGGGTGGGGGCTTCCTTGATGGCTTTCACTTTTTTAGTCGTAGGGTGAATGCCATGCCGGTCTAGGAGATAGCCCAAAAACTCTACTTGCTTTGTACATAGTTGGCATTTTTCTCATTTGACTTTAAGTCCTGTTTCTTTAAATTTTGTTAAGACTTGTCTGAGTCGGTTTTCTAATTCGGTTTCATTTGGCGCCGCCACTAATACGTCATCGAAATAGGGCACCACCCCCTTGATGCCCTGTAGCAAACGTTCCATCAGGCTCTGAAAGATGCCTGGTGCCACGCTGACTCCAAATTGGAGTCGGTTACACTTGAAGGCCCCCCGATGGGTCACGATTGTTTGGGCTTCCGCCGTTTTCTCGTCCACAGGTAGCTGCTGATATGCCTGGGCGAGGTCGAGCTTGGCAAAGACTTTGCCCCCTCCCAGTGAGTGCAGTAAATGTTGCACTATTGGGACTGGGTAGGCGCTTTGTTGCAACGCGCCATTTAGGGTGGCCTTATAGTCCCCGCAGATTCTCACGGACCCGTCTGGCTTTACTGGGGTCACTATAGGGGTCTCCCATCTGGCATGGTCTATCGGTTGCAATACCCCTTGTTTGACGAGCTTGTCGATCTGCTCGTCAATTTTAGGCTTTAAGGCGAATGGTACCCTTCTAGGTTTAAGCCGCTTAGGGGGAACCCTTGGGTCTAGGTCAAACGAGATAAGGGGCCCCTGGTACTTGCCCAAGCCTCCATCGAAGACCTCCTGGAACTCCTGGGTTAGCCGCTGTTCCCAAGCTTTGATGGTGACGTGGTTGACACCTGTCAGCGCGATGTTAAGCGGGGCGAACCATTGTAAGCCCAGTAGGCTTGGGCGGTCGCGGTCAATGGCAGCGATTCAAGTCTCCCGCTCTTGGTTTGAACCAATCGCGGGAGACTTCAATAGGGCCAATCAGCGTGGCTCGCCTGGCCAATCAGAAATCCCCGCGCCTTAGCCAATCAAGGCTCGGGGATTTCGAGTATTCCAATTCAGGACATAACACCACCCCTCTCCCCTCCCTTCACAGGATTCCCCAAGCGGCTCATTTTAGATGCAGGTAAGTGTAGGGTGTGCACAAAGGTTTGGGGAGGATGAAAAACGGGCCTCCTGGAAGTTTGGGAAGGCTGGAAATGGGCCCGTTTCCAGCTTCCAGAGAGCCTCTGGAGCCCAGGGAGGCTGTTTTCACCCCCCAGGAGGGCAAAAACACCCCCCACCATGGTGCAGGAAGCCAACTAGGCCATGCCCACCATGGTCACCAGCAACCAAGCAGAGAACCCTTTGCTAAAATTTTTGAAGCCCATACCTGTGTATGGGATGTATCATTGATAAATTGCTGAGGTTGCACACAGTGAGAAATCCATCAGAACTCTCTGTCCAGAAGAGTGCTAACATACTGCAAGAACCCTCAAACTTCCAGGTTTCTGTTAGATTATTTGAGACTGAGGAACATATATTCCACTCAGTAGGAACTGCATAATACCAAAGTATATAAAACAACACTTTTTGAAGCGACCTTCTGCACTGATTCCCTCTGTGTGAACTTCATCATGCCTTTCAAATATTTGGTTGGTAGCATACATTCTCTTGCTTAGATGATAAATCCATTTTCTGCCCCAGGTGTTGGGGCTGTCCTTACTAATACAGGAGTAGTTAAGGAAAAGGATTTGCAGATTCCTCATCTTTATTTCCAAAAAGTATGGCATGGGAAAACAACCACTGTTCTCCTTAATAGGTAGTGGATCGAGAATGAAGATTGCCTGAGATGAAAGGTTTAGCTACCTGCCCAGCTGTTTAAGAGAGACATTTAAACTTGCTATCATGCCCTGCTTCTTTTATTCTAAATCTATGCAGAAAATAAAGGCTGTCATTGATTAATAAACTGTCTGCTATTTATAAACTGTTATTTGGGATCACAGGATACCATCTCCAGCTCTGTTCTCAGCGAGGGAGAGACTTTTGGCTTCATGCAAGGAAAGCAGCAGAAACAGCAGAAGTCTTTCTTTCTCTCCCCCAAACTCCGTCAGAAATGAATCTTTGTGAGTTTTGTCATGCCAATGCAGCCTCTTGGAGCAGGATGCCTTGCAGGGTCCCAAAGACTCATTTCTGGTGGAGTTTGGAGGAGAGAAATACTTTTGCTGCTGTCCTTGCATGCAGCCAAAAGCAGAAGAAAGAAGCAGAAAGGAGCAGCCCGGTGGCCAGGCGAGGCGTGTGGGCTGAGTGGGGCAAGTTTTCCCCCTCCGCCTTTCCCCCCTTTCCTCACTATCTTGTGTTGTTCGTAATGCAAGTGACACAAGCCTTGTGTTGCCACAGGCCATGTGGGTGGCACAGTCTTGTGATCCTGCGCAGCCTAGATTAATTGCTTTGGGGGATGCTTTGGGGGTGACATTTCTCTGCAGACCACCAAAATTTTCTCACAGATCACCAGCGGTCCCTGGCCCAGTGGTTGGCAACCATTGCCTTACAGCATGGTAAATAGAACTCCTCAGATCCTCAAAAGAAAATTCTCTGCATAAATTTGAGCAGAAAAAAGATTTTGCTGTTCTTTGTTGCACAGGTTCCTGTGACAAACAGAAGCAGCTCCACAAGAAGCAGAAATCTAACTCCTCTTGTGTATGATTGTTATCAATGTCCTCTTGGCACTTGCAGCTTTTATACTCAATAGTTTGACTGTTATGTCACTGAACAGCAGACAATTGTATCTGCTATATGGGATTCAGGAATGGGAGTCCACATGTCATCCTGCTATTTCTGATGCATCCAAGTACAAAAGTCCAACAGGAATGGAAAGGTTAGCAGCGCATTCCTATCTAGATCTTGCAGACTCTTTTATGTCTCCAAATTCTTCTATAAAGGTAGTTTCCCCTGGAGCTGCTAAGCATTTTCATAAAGGACAGGTGTTGGCTATTTTTAAGCCACAGACTATTACCATTAGTGCAACAGTAAATGAAGTAGCCTTGCTGATTAATTAGGTTAAGTTTGATTATTGTAACATAGGTATGAGATAACAAAGTGAATCTAACTTACTGTTGTCTTGGGTATGACTGCAACAATTTTTACATTTTTAAGAAAAAACTTAAGAAATGTTGACAGAAGAGGAGTAAGTATCAAGCAATCCATCTGTGGGGAAAGTAACATTTGGCTGCACACATTTTTATAAATTTTATCTGCTAATTTTATTGATTTAAAACTCATGTGTTGACTTTTCTTTCCCTCAGTAGCGATTTATATTTTTATCTCAAAACTGGATGAAGTCTTGGATTTGTTTATTTATTTATCTCATGTGCATTTTATGATTCTAGTCTAATAATAAGCTCACTGAAATATTTTTTTGAAAATGCCCTAAATATTCAAGATTTCCCAACATCTCCTGCCATGAGGATTGAGTACTGAGTATTCTGATAGCTTAACAGCTTATTCAATAAAGCCTGGTTAGATAAACCATGAATTAATATGATAGGTGAAACCAACTACTGGCTATAATATTGTGTATTTCAAGGACCACACTTACAAAGCAGGTATGGCCAAAGCCTTTATCTGAAGCAGTTTACATTGGTGAGAGATATTCAGCAGGTTCTGACCAGTTCTTGAGAACCGGTAGTGGAAATTTTGAGTAGTTCGGAGAACCGGCAAATCCCACCTCTGACTGGAGATTTTACAGTATTCTTCCCCTACCACGCCCACCAAGCCATGCCCACAGAACCAGTAGTAAAAAAAAAATTAATCCCACCACTATAAGAAATGTTAAGGTGATGTGGTAGAAAAGACCTATAGATTGCATTCATCAAATAATACTACACATTTTAAAACCATGATTTGTTAGGGAAAAACATTGTGGTATGGTCCATAGTGGCATCATCATGATGGTAAAATAATCTGCAGAGGGAGGCAATGAATTAAAAAAAATCTTTGGAAGTACTTTTTCTCCATGAAAAATTCTATTCTGAGCTGCGTTTTAAGATATTTTACAAGACAGATAGCAGACATAGAGTGCCTCTTTTGGTAGTCTAGGATTCCAATTGTTTGGTATATGTTCTATTAAAAAAAGCCCTCACAACGATTCTTCTAGCAGCACATTTTATGTAATAAATGCAGTGTTAAACATCTCCTGAGAGAAAAAGCAATGACTCCAAAAGGTGTATTAAAAAAATATAGCCCCCTTATTACACTTATTTTTAATCCTGCAAATATTCTTCTGTCTGTTTTGCTGTTATAAAATGTCTTACAGAAATCCAAGATGGACAATTTAATTAGTAAAAATAACAAGATAATGGCATGTATGTTTAATTAGAACAGCAGTTCAAAGGTTGCCAGTGTAAATCAAATGCTACAGCTATACATGAATTTCAACTTGCCATATACACATCTGTAAAGCAGGTAGAAATCTCTCAAAATCTTAGCAGATTGTATACAAATACAATTAAGAAACAGAGAAGAATCTCTGAACTAGCTTGATTACTAAAAGTGTTGTTTGATTTTTGTTTGTTTGTTTCAAATAGAAAGGATATTTAATTCATTTAAACCTTTTAAAGTCCCCCCCCCCCCCAAATAAGATTAGACACAACCAGAATTTATTTCAGAATGAATTAAAGCAAATTATTCAAATTTGCTCCCATCAGGATCTGGGCAGAATTCATATTCTTTACCCTGCATTACTTAAGAACATTGGATATTAAAGTAACCAGATGCAGAACAGAATAAATAAGTCTTTAAGCCTCTTCTAAAGGTCAGGAATTTCTCTCTCCCTCTTTCTTACCCTCTCACTTCCAATGAAGTAGTAGAATTAATAATGAAATTAATTAATATTGTATTAAAATGAAAATACCAAACAAAGTAATATGTTACATTTTAAATGGAAAGATCACTAGTCAGGTTAACTTTACATATAGGGACAATAAACCACCCCATGAAATTCTATGCAGTTGGTGACATTAAAACATTTTCAGCACATCTGCTGTAAATGAACATTGTATCTTTCACAATTCAGTAACGAAAGAGGGCAAGGATTATGCCATTCTCAAAATCTTCAAAGCAAAGGAGGTAGAGAGAGACCTACTGATATTCATTCAACTGAATTTGTAGTATCGCTTTGATGGTATTTGCTGCCCTTCAGGTTTGCCTTTTAATAATGCTGCAACAGCTGATTTTATGTTTCCAAGTGATCTTTATGGGACAGAAAAGCATCACAGACTCTCGGCAAAAGAAACTCAGCCAGGAATTCAAAGTATTGTTGCATATAAATCCAGTTTGCTTTCTTGCCTATGGGACATATCAGCTAGATAACAGGATATAGGATTGAAGTATTAGGCCTTCAAAAATGAAAAATCCATAATTGTATAACCCAAAATCCATAAACAGATCCTTCCTTCCTTCCTTCCTTCCTTCCTTCCTTCCTTCCTTCCTTCCTTCCTTCCTTCCTTCCTTCCTTCCTTCCTTCCTCTCTCCCTCCCTTCCTGAAAATCAACCATTGGTTGAGTCACTGTTTCTTCAGCTTCTTTGCAGAGGCTGCATCTCCTGTCTGTTGCTCTCTTCTCATTTTGTCTTTGTATGATTTGTTCTTAAGGATAGAATGTATGCAGCCTGAATTAGTACCTCTATTTCTTTATTCAATTTCTTTATTCAATTTGTTCTGCTGAATTTTTTTTAATGTACTGGCCATGTAACACTTTTCCTTGCCATTCTTCTACTCTGCATTTGGTCTTTCTTGAAACCAATTTGGTCTCTCCAGTTATCTGTAATCCTTCCTGATATACTATATTTAGTACATCTTTTTAAGGGTCTTTTAGATATTCTTCCAAAGTCCTTTCTTCTTCTTCTTCTTCTTCTTCTTCTTCTTCTTCTTCTTCTTCTTCTTCTTCTTCTTCTTCTTCTTCTTCTTCTTCTTCTTCTTCTTCTTCTTCTTCTTCTTCTTCTTCTTCTTCTTCTTCTTCTTCTTCTTCTTCTTCTTCAACTGTCTGGTATATTTGAGAAAAATCCCACACCCACCTAGCGATGAAAGGCATTATTTATTGTAATATTTTTTTTCCGGTCTTCCTACCCAGGGCTCTTAGTTCTGCTTGAGTCCAGTTCACTTCCTATCTAAGACTTTCAATTCTGCTTGAGTCAAGGCCACTATTCCAGCTGTGTACCTAATGACTGGAATTGCTCAGGTGTTATCCAAGAGAATGAAATTACCCACTTTCATGATATCTTCACTTATAGCCTTTTTCTTTATTTCAGTGTGCTTATTATTGTCATCTGAAAGGATGCCCAGGTATTGGTAGTGATCATCTTCATCCAGACTTTTATTATTATTATTGTTAGTTGCACAGTCAACCAAATATTTAGACTGGATTTGGCATTTTTTATTCACTTCTTAAGTCATTCCCAAAGACCTGGGTTAGGCAGATGTTGTTGTTTGATGTTGTCAAAGCTATCATCACAGGATGTAAGCTGTTCTAAGTACAGTGGGCTTTTGCAATCGACTTGCGATTGTGATTTTGTCAATATTATGTTTTCGGGGATTGTTAACACCTATCATAAGTTATGCTATCTTTGCTTCCTTTTGCCATGGTTATTCCACTTATATTTGTAGGTCTTTGTATTTTGTGATTCTCTCTAATTCTGTCTCTTCTATCCTGCTCTCTTCAAGCATTACCACATACACTATCCATACTTTCTTTCTTTTTCTTATCAATAATTCTTTAATCTGGGGTGTTATGTGGCAGGTGCTTGTGTGTTTGACTTCTAAGTCTCAAGCATTGTAACCTTTTCATTTTCTATTTCTTTGTCTATTTTGTGGTCCCACCAGTTCTCGCTTGCAAGGTAATGTATTTCTTACAGATATTCCAATGTACCATTGTTGCTACTTTGTCATGGTGTTGTTTGTAATCAACCCTAACCTTTATTATTATTTAATAAATTTATAGTTCCCCTCCATCTTAGGTATGTGACAATAGTGATAGGCAATAACCTTTTTTATTTTCCAGGTCTGTAAAGATCTTTTACAGTCTCTTACATCTTTGAGATGATAATCCTGTGCACGGTTACTCGTTACAGAACTCAGTTCTGAACAAGCTCTGATTATTGCGTTCCAAAGAACTGTTATTTTTCAAGAGAGAGGAGAACCTGTTCCTTATGAATAATTTCTTTTGTTTTTTTTGATCCTGGGAAAAATAGGTAATCCATGCAAAACAAAACAAACAAAAACCAACTTTAATTTAACCTGCCACCTATATAAATTGAGATATTATTAACTAGCACTTTTACTGCTTATTTCAAAATTATAATTGTTTTTCTTTTTAAATATTATTTATTGTTTTATCATAAAAAAGTAAGAGAAAAACAAAAAAATAAAACAAAACAAAAGCATATATTCAACACTAGCAGCAATAAAAAAGAAAAAAATAGTATACAAAAAAAGAGGAAAATTTATCATATTAATTTAACATTTAACCGGTAGGATCCATCCTGGCTGGGTGCTGAAAAAAAAGAAAAAGCAGTGTGTGTGTGTGTATGTATGATCAACAGGTTAAACTAAACATTATACTCATCTTCAAAATCCTCTGTTAACCATCTGTTATTGTATTTAGCACATGGAAAGTCCACAGTGTCCAGACTAATATAAAGTTGTCTTATCCATTATATCTAATCAAAGGAGTTAATATTATTGTTTTTTTAGAGAAACATAAAGAGTAAGATACCAAAGAATCATTAAAATAATTAAGGTAGCCTTCACAACAAATTTACACTAGATTATTTATAACTAAGTTAATCTCAAGGCTACTGAAAATTTTTAGAAACAACAGTCTTCATTCTGACTAAATACATAAAATGTCTACATAAATATGTTTGCCATATGCTATTTTATCAAAATCTTGAGTTGTTTAGTTTGGAGCTCTTCAAAGTAGGTGTACAAACAAGTATATCTATTTTTAGCTCTTCTGATTTACAAAAGATGTTTACAAAAATCAATTTGATTCGGCTTTCCAAACCGTCAAATCAGTTCAAAGGCATCCAATCCAACAATTTTATTTGACTTTCCATTTCAGCTTGGAAAGTCAATTCATACATTTGATCAAATCTGCTTGGTAATAAAACCATCGGTTGGTATGACTGCAAGGATGGATTTAGTAAGAAAATAAGTGCACTGTCTCATTGAAGGAAGAGAGAGACTTTGTCAAAATATCATAAAAATAACAATCAAGAGTTTCTTGCTGGTTATTTCCCAGTTTGTAGAGCTTTAAAAATAACTAGATAAAATATTGAAGAACACAGAAGATCCCAGTTGCACGTTAAAAGACTCTGGCTGCTGGTGATGGGGAAAAAAATCATTCTGCTTACAAATCTGACACATAGAACACATGTTCCTAAAGTATATTTTGCACTAAACACTAATGTTTGTAATTTAGCAGCCTGATTTATTCAACAAATTTGTCTGAAACAAAGCTTAGTTTAACATGATGCATGAACCCGGCCTCTATGCCTGCCTATAATCTTTTCATCTCTTTAATCAAACCAATATTTTAAACTCTTCATCCCTGCAAAATGATCTATATGGCTTACTGTACATAGCTTTGAATGAACAAATAATGATGGCTAATATGTTTCTTCCCTTTCATTTTTTTGGGCTAATGAATATGGAAAGTCTCCATTTAGGAATAATCATTCTTCTGAATTATTCCACCCATACAAAAAAGTTACAACTCTCCCTTTTTGCAGGCTCACTAATTATGAACTGAAAAGATATCATGCAAAATTTCAGCTTCTGCTTACTTGATCAACCTCACCATCTGCTGTTGTAGATCATTTGTTTGACAAACAGGTTCCAGAAGAAGAGTGAGTGCTATTGCTGAGTTGCACACATTGATCCCCTATTTTTGCCTCAACACACATTGTTTTCCCCCATCACTCACCTTTTTCCCTTTCCTCACTTGCAATCAGTAGTCTTCAAGTGCAAAGGGTAAAATTAATACATCTGAATTTTTCAGCTGGAATATGCAAAGATGGGATTACAGGAAACGCTCAGATCAATAACTGTATTTTCTTGGTTCCTACAGAGACATTTATAAATGCAAGAAACCTTACCTCAAATTCCCCTTAAATAATTCTCATCAATGATATAATTTGTAAAGATGTTACTTCATGGGCAATTCACAACGCAAAACCATCCTGGGATAAATTTTTCAAATCAGAACACTCAGTTAGGAATGCAAGCCTAATTCATTATCGATGGATGAAATGTTCCTCAGTCTCATAGGTACTTTGAAAGCTCCCTAGAATTATAAAATGATATTTATTCTTAATGGTTCTGTTCCTAAAGCAAAAATGAAAAAAAGTTAAAAAGTGGGGGGAGGCTGTAGCCTTGCTGTATGTAATATTATGCTTAAATTTGCTTCTCCATGAGATTTGGGGACTCAGAACATTTTAAAAATCAGAACAAGTTATGGAGGAGCAATTTCAAGTGGATATGCTGTGCATTGGGAGTTCCTCTTTCACATTACATTTACAATGGCTGAGCCCTCCAGCCCAAGTTCTTCTTTGATCACATAAAGCACAATGAATGAAAGCCAGAGAGATAAAAATATGTCCCACAATTACAAATGAAAGGTGAAGTTCTTTGTATGTTCCAGGGCAGATAAATCCATACACTCTGCAAAAATAAGCTCTATCAATATATTTAAATCATATATTATATCCAGTGGTGGGAATTCAATTTTATTTTACTACCGGTTCTGTGAGTGAGGCTTTGTGGGTATGGCAGGGGAAGGAGACTGTAAAATCTCCAGTCAGATGTGGTATTTATTGGTTCTCCAAACTACTCAAAATTTCCGCTACTGGCTCTCCGCTACCACTTCTGATTATATCTATATCTGTATATCACCTATATCATCTATATATCTATATCATTATCTATCTCTAACTCTATTATGGTAAATGACACAGTGGAACGAATGCAGTATTACAGGCTAATTCTACTGTCTGTCTGCCAGCAGTTCAGCAGTTCGAGTCTCACCAGCTCAAAGTTGACTCAGGCTTCCAACCTTACGAGGTCAGTAAAATGAGGACCCAGATTGTTGTGGGCAATATGCTGACTCTGTAAACTGCTTAGAGAAGGCTGTGAAGTACTGTGAAGCTGTATACAAGCCTAAGTGTATATCTATTTCTATCTATCATCTTATCATCTATATCTATCATTTTATCATCTTTATCTATCTATCATCCCTTATCTATCTATCTATCTATCTATCTATCTATCTATCTATCTATCTATCTATCTATCTATCTGATGGTATTGAATTACTCCTATAAATTCTATATTCATAATTTACATCCAGGATTTGTTATGTGAAGTTTGCTGATCTGATGGGGTTCTGTCTTATGTTCTATATCCTTTTTTCTCATATTGTGCTCTGCAATGTAGACCCTGACTGCTGTTTTTCTTCAAGGCATACAGGATAAGCATTTTTAAGCCATGGTGCTTGCTTGAAAATCACAGATCTCTAATCTTCAGAAGAATAATTAGTTCATGCTGGGAAAGCAATTCCTATATACAGGTAGCCCTCAACTTACAACCGTTCATTCAGTGACTGTTCAAAATTACAACAGAAGTGAATGAAGCTGGCTGATTTCCTATCCTGGCCAGCCTTGACAAAGATTGTCTCTCTAGCCTTGAGGAAGATTGTCTTTGCTAGCTTTAGAGTAGAGCCTCTCATTAGCTGGGCACATGTGTCCACAGCTGTGGTGAAAGGGAGAAATAAATGGACATGGAGGTGGGGAGGATAGGTAAAAAGTCAAGCTTCTTGGAAAGTAGCAGGGGGGAGGAATGAGGTCCATGAACCATTGGGTTTAGTCATCTGAAGTTTCCCAAGCCACAGCATGTTTCTATGTGGCAATAATCACTGGACCTCCGAAGTAACAGTCACTCCCTGAGGCACCCATGCATGATCATTTAATGACTGTAACAAGAAGAGCTAAGATTGTGGTCATTGACAAGGCGGTCATGTGAGTATCTTGCTTAGTGACCACAATGAGTTATGACCCAAGTTATAGGCTTGATTGTAGTTGTAAGTCAAAGAACACCTATATTTATTACTGTTGTGATGCTGTTGCCACCTAGATAAATCTTAAAATTTGACATTTACTCCAATTTGTTACCATTGTGTTACCGTTGTGGCTCAGCGTTCTACTTGAAAATGTCTAAAGAAAGAATTCCATTTTTTTAAAATTCAGTTTAGTGCTATCAAAGAAAAGCACCAAACAAAAAGAAGGGAGATAAGAAAAGTATGGTAAGAAAATACTTATTTCATCTGCATGTAATATTGCATCATATTTGCTATGGTACTAATCACAGGAAGTGTTCCATACTACAAATTTGGCACTCTAGTTACTTATGGGTCACATTATAATATAGATATTGAATTGTAGATTCACAAATGAAATAAACACAACCACTTGTGATTTGCAAATCCTGATAGTAGGTCCATATGGTACATAAAACCAACCATTTTAGATAAGCAATGGCTTAGTAAACTCAACCTCCAGGTTTTAGCCATATGCTGGTAACTATATAAACCACACTCAGATTTACCCTGGATGCCAAAAAATATAGGTCAAAACTGGATTTTGAAATTAATATCACTATAGTTAATGCCCCAGGGTGAAGCAGAATATAAACAAATGAAATGAACAGAGACATCCTATGTGCATTTTCTTAAATATAATTCTACTTAAGTCTTCCACTTTGGGAAAATGCACATTTAAGTATTTCCTTGTTTAGATTTATGCTATATCCCTCCATGTATCCAACTCAATATACAGCCCATTGCAATAATCTTGCATTGTGAGCAAAAAAAGTAATTGTACTAATTAACTACAAATAATGGTGGCTCTAGAAGCTGAGAATCATGGAACAATCTAAGAATGTAGATCTTATTTATTTATTTGTTTATTTGATTTGATTTGATTTGTCAATCACTTACAAGATAATAGGTATAAGTATAAACATAAGTAAGAATACAGGAAATAGGTACGAATAAATGGGGACAATAGGACACGAATGGTAGGCACGATTGTGCACTTATGCATGCCCCCTATGCATGCCCCAAATCTAAAATATCTTCTCTTTTAGATCTGTAAATTCTCTTCTGAATAGGAGGAGCGGATTCTATTCAGAATGAGGTTTTTTTAATCCTCATAGTCATGCCTCATTTCCTACCATTCTGTACCACCTCTATCTTTAATTGCATTTCATTGGGATTCATCCAATCAGTTATGTAACTTAGAATTCCTGGAGTTTGTTTATATTTGCCTTATTTCCTTATTGTACTTCTAATCCATCTAATAACTAAAGCTGTTTGGAGTATGCAGAAAATAAGAGCATTGTAGATTAATCACAGCAATAAAATTCAATAAATAAATACCAAGCTTTTAAAACAAAAATCCACTCCTGTGATAGAATGAAAAGTTTTCTCAATATTGTAATTCCAAACAATAGAAATGCCTGAGAACAGAACCTGATGAGCCGTAAAGCCACTCAAAGTCGCCTTGAAACGCTAGATGGGTGGGAAATAAATTTGATAAATAAATAAAGCCTTACAACTGAGAAAATCTGAAAGGTTTAGACAGGTTGAAGACATTTCTTGAAATACTGTTGCCCCAAGCCCTCAAGGAACACTGGTGCTTTCATTTGATTGCCCTCCACATTGCACAGTGTAGAAAGAATCAATACTGAAACTCTACAGCAAATCCTGCAAATGTAACTAATTAGATGAATACAGTTGCAGGTCATTTATTTCAGCTCAGATATATATAAATGCAGTGTTCTAACATGCACCCAAGCTTGTTTTGGATGCTGTGTTCCAGACACATATATTATAAGGATTGCCAATAGCAGCCAGCCTTATTCTCTGCTATTTTTTCCTCTGGTTTTTTTTTTTGTTCCTTTACATTCAGAATGGAGCCAGAGATATATCATTTAACGATTCTTACAAAATGTACCACTCCTTATTAGGACATGCCATCTATCTTTTGTTCACTAGGTGCTCCATGCAATAGAAAGTCAAATATGCAATTTTTTAAAAAGTAAATGAAATAAAAGCAAAATACTGAAAGCCAATCAAATCTAGTCTAACCAATACTCCCAGTGAAATGCTACATCTTTAATGTAGGCTAGAACTAGCTTCACCATCTTTGGAGAACGTTCCTATTAAGATATTTAAATTTAATAGCTGTCACTCTGGGATTGTACAATTGGCCAGAACCAACAGTTATAATGATTGAGTTTAAAATTGATGGCTCCTGTTCTGTGATTGGTTACTGTGAGTGTGGAGGGGGAATTTCCCTTTTTCCCTGCCTTTTTTTTTTTTCTGGGTGTCCTGTGTGCTCTGTGATTTGATGCCTATTTGTTGGCTGTATATATAGATTTAGATTTTTTTTATTTTTAGAATAGAAAGAGCTGGAAGGGACCTTGGAGGTCTTCTAATCCAGCCCCCTGCTCAAGCAGGAGAACCTATATCATTTCAGATAAGTGACTTTCTAGACTCCTCTTAAAAACATCCAGTGATGGAGCACCCATGATTTCTGAATGCAAGCTGTTCCACTGGTTAATTGTCCTCACTGTTAGGAAATTTATCCTTAATTCCAGCTTCTCTCTTTGATCATGATCAGTTTCCAACCATTGTTTCTTGTCCTGTCCTGCAGTGCATTGGAGAATAATTTCACCCCCCTTCTTTGTGGCAGGCTTTCAAGTACTGGAATACAACTATCATATCACTCTTAATTATTCTTTTCTTTAGCCAAACCCAAATCCTGCAGTCATTCTTCATATATTTTAGTCTCCAGGCCTTTGATCATCTTAGTTGCTCTTCTCTAAACTTTTTCCATAGTCTCAACATCTTTTTTGTAATATGGTGATCAAAATTGGTTGCAGTATTCCAGGCATGGTCATACTAGGATTTATACAACCCAGGACTGTATTAGCATTTTTGGCTCATATTCAAGCAATCATCTCTTGCCTAATCTGTACTTATACCTTTGATTTTTCCTGCCTAAATGTAAAACTTTGCTTTTGCTTCACATTAAAATTCATTTTGTTGGATGAAGCCCATAATTCAAGATATACATTTATTTATTTATTTATATAAAACTATAGGTTTGTGTTAGCGTCTCTGGCTTTATTTGGACACCTGCTGCACAATTCCCTGACAGTTTTGGACTTGGACTGCTTCCACTGAAAAATCCTCAATGTTGTGTGGCCCCAAAACTACTTCTCTTGGAAGTGGATTTATAACAAATCTCCTGGCAAAAGGTATAGTCTGTAAACCATGTCATATGGGAGAAGATGAGTTATGCAAATCTTCATTAGGCCAAATTATGGTACTTTGAACCAGAGTTGGAAATAAATTGGAAATCAAGGTAATTGGTTCACCTTTGCTAATAAATAAACTCTTCCCCATATACCAATCAACTGTTAGAAACTCCATTTTTCATCTCCTGCCTTTTTCAAGGTCAGCTGAATAAGCAGCAAAGTAGAAAAAACTGTTTGTAGTATAGTCTATGATGTCCAGATCTCTTTTCCTTGAGACCTTTCATTATAATTGGTAGAATAATGTTCCTGTGGAAGACGAAGAAGAAGAAAGCCGAATGTAATAAAATAAGGGAGGTTAAGAAATAGGGAATAAAAGAAAATGAGAAACTGGAGCAGTCTTGAGATAACGAGTGGTCTATCTTGTGAGGCCAAAGCTAGGATTCACACCACCAGAAGAAATTTTGATTAAACCTAGGTACAAAGAATGTAGGTGAGCCAAGGACTTTTGTTCAGTGCTGCAGGCTCTGTTGTTTTATCAAAAATGGAATAGAGACATGAGTCCTCTACACAGCAAGCCTGCACCACTTCAATACATGTGGAGAGGCTGAAAGTAGAAGGTCAGAAAAGTATTTGACAATGATTCTATCAAATATCTCTTTTGAAAAGCAAAGTTTTTGAAGGAACTCACAAAGCATCCTCCATAATCCTCACACACTTATACAGAGAATTACAGATGAACAAAAAAACCCACAATGGGATAAATATGAACAAGAAGAGGAAAATCAGTCGAAATTGGATTGAAATTTCTTTGGAAGTTTCGAGGAATACATCAATTAATGGAATTATACGAATAGAAGAGAATATTTTAGTTCAGGGTTGAACTGTGGAGTCTTTAATGTTCCCTGAGCTTGGTGGTTCTCTTACAGATGTTTCACTATCACACTAGGTAATATTATCACTGCTAAATGAGAATAGGGTTTGCTCTCTCTTTTTGTACTGGTGGCTTATCCAGTCAATATTGTTGAGTTTTCTTGGATATTCTTGGTGGTTCTTTGATTAGGCTGCTGTTTACTGTCAGATTATTTGTCTGAGTTAGTAGCTCCTTCATTGTGATATTGTTTACTTCTTGATTGTTGGTCTAGTATTTGTGGAATTGTTTCGGCAGTGAGAAAGAGGTTTTTATTCTTCTTATCTTCAAATTGTTTCCAGCCCGTTGTAAGTTTGCCCGGCAGCCTTCATCATCCAACAACTTTCACTAGCCCTCCCTTTTACTTCCCAAGGCCCTTCCTTATTATGAGACCCCTGAGCCTTAATGGCATATTAATTAGAAAAAATAAACAGAGGAACTGCACCCATTCTAGTGTGCCCTGAAAGCCTTTTCAGGGTATTAAGAGAATGAAAGAAAGCAGCCTTTGGGGGAACAAATGATGTGACTGAACATCAAAGTATGGTGACTAGTGAAGCACCCACTAACAGGAATGCAGCCTTCCAGACACCATCCTATTGAAAAAGACAGCTGTTTACAGAAGCTCAAAACACAAGCTGAATGTAGTTAGAAAGGTCACACATGTGTGCCTCTCCTTCAGACATCTCAAGATGAAAAGTCCTCATTAAAAATTGAAGTTCTTCAAGCAGTCAGACTGTTTGTATTTATACAATTACTGATCCAGAAATGCAATCTTAGGAGAGCTGCTTAATCACACAGTGGTAGCAGCAGGAACAGGGTGGGTGGGAAAACTACAGCAGAAGACTGAATTCAAACTTGGAGAGCTTGTACTCATCTCTGTAAATTCAAGTCTTCATTTTGGTTAAAAAAAAAAAAAAGGCTGCTAATATAATCTCAGTGCAGATGAATTCACAAAAGCAAAACAAAATCAGAAAGCCAACTACCACGATCAATAAAGCTTTCAAGAACATAGCAGTAGCCATTCTAATGATTTCTCTGTCTTCTGAGGGACTACGTAATTAAAAATGGACTTTATACTTTGCAAAGGAAGAAAAAGGAATCTTTAGGAGTTCTTTGTTTTTTAGTCCAGCAAATAAAGGTACAGAGCCCTAAAGAGCACAGCACCAGGTTACATCAGACAACCCTTAGCCAGAACTAAATATTTCTTTCCAATCCATTCATTTAGAGAAGGCCTGCTGAAATTGTCCTGACCTTATTTGTTTATATATCCATATCCCATCTTTATTATTTTTATAAATAACTCAAGGTGGCAAACACACTATACTCCTTTCTCCTCCTATTATCCCCACAACCATCACCCTATGAAGTGGGTTGGGGTGAGAAAAAGTGACTGATCTAAAATCACCCAGATGGCTTTCAGGTCTAAGGAGAGACTAGAACAGAGGTCTCCAACTTCAGCAACTTTAAGACTTGTGGACTTCAATTCCCAGAATTCTTCAGATAAAGTTCCTCAGCCAGCCAAGGTTGGAGACCCCTGGACTAGAACATAGTTTCCTGATTTCTACCTTAACCACTACACCAGAGTGGCTCTCTTATGAGGTCATGAAAGTATGGGTGAGATGATTCAGTAGAACTTCTCTGCAATAGCCTCCATCCTATGGACTACATTCTCTCCAGATGGGTGTGTGTATGTTTTCTAGCTATTCTAGAAACAGGCTAAAATTGATATATTCCAGCCTATTTTCAGTCCCAGCTGGCTGATTATGGATATTTACTTTGGGCTTTATTGGGGGTATAGCTTTTGCCTTTTTTTGTTTTTGACCTTGTTCTGATTTACTTATTTATTATTATAGTTTGGACTTTCTTTCTATCAATGTTGTATATTTCCCACAATCTTTTGGGACTGGGGTAAGCTATAGTACTGCCAAAAACTAAATAAATGAAGAGAATGCCTGAGGATTTTATGATATTTGGATGCAATATACATGAAATAGATATTAAAGTGGGTTTTAAATTATCAAAAAGAAGAAGAGGGCCTAAGGCAAGTCAAACTGAAAGTAATATATTCTAAAATGCAGGGTAAAATCTGGAAAAAAAAAACCTTGAAAGTATGGGAGAAGGATGAGTCTTTACCTTAAGAGGCACTTAAAACCAAATGCACACTCTTAAATAGAGCCAGTTTGGTGTAGTGGCTAAGGCACCAGGCTAGAAACTGGGAGACTATAATCTCTAGCCCTACCTTAGGCAGAAAGCCAACTGAGTGACCTTTGCCAGATACTCTCTCTCTCAGCTCCAAGAAACAGGCAATGGCCTGAATCACTTCTGAAAAATCTTGCCATGAAAACTGCAGGAATTAGTCCACACAATCACCAGGAGTTACCGTATATATTCGAGTATAAGCCGAGTTTTTCAGCCCATTTTTTGTGCTGAAAAAACCGCCCTCGGCTTATACTCGAGTCAGCTGCTACGGCACCATGCCTGGCCTGCGCTGGCGTGGATGCAACCGATCGCGCCTCCAGGGCAGCATCGCCTCCGCGGCTGTCTACCCGCTGAGGGCCACACAGGCGACCCCAAGCAGCCTCTCCTTCCCCATTAACAGGCGCCCGGGGCCCCCGCGAGCTCCTGCATTGCACGCTTCCAGCTTCGCCAAGAAACCACGAGGATCAGGCAGCCTCCCCCGCCCCCTAGCCTAGCAGCGAAGAGCTGCTCCGGGGGCAGCGAGACAAAGTGCCTGGCTGCGCCGTGGCGGGAACCCCCCGGAGCAGCTCTTCACTGCTAGGGGAGGGGGCGGGGGAGGCTGCCTGAGCCTGGCGACCCCAAGTGGCCTCTCCTTCCCCATTAACAGGCGCCCGGGGCCCCCGCGAGCTCCTGCATTGCACGCTTCCAGCTTCGCCAAGAAACCACGAGGATCAGGCAGCCTCCCCCGCCCCCTAGCCTAGCAGCGAAGAGCTGCTCCGGGGGCAGCGAGACAAAGTGCCTGGCTGCGCTGTGGCGGGAACCCCCCGGAGCAGCTCTTTGCTGCTAGGGGAGGGGGCGGGGGAGGCTGCCTGAGCCTGGCGACCCCAAGTGGCCTCTCCTTCCCCATTAACGGGCGCCCGGGGCCTCCGCGAGCTCCTGCGTTGCGCGCTTCCAGCTTCGCCAAGAAACCGCCAGGCTCAGGCAGCCTCCCCCGCCCCCTAGCCTAGCAGCGAAGAGCTGCTCCAGGGGCAGCGAGACAAAGTGCCTGGCTGCGCTGTGGTGGGAACCCCCCGGAGCAGCTCTTTGCTGCTAGGGGAGGGGGCGGGGGAGGCTGCCTGAGCCTGGCAACCCCAAGTGGCCTCTCCTTCCCCATTAACGGGCCCCCTAGCCTAGCAGCAAAGAGCTGCTCCAGGGGCAGCGAGACAAAGTGTCTGGCTGCGCTGTGGCAGGAGCCCCCCGGAGCAGCTCTTTGCTGCTAGGGGAGGGGGCGGGGGAGGCTGCCTGAGCCTGGCGACCCCAAGCGGCCTCTCCTTCCCCATTAACGGGCGCCCGGGGACCCCACGAGCTCCTGCGTTGCGCGCTTCCAGCTTCACCAACAAACAGAGCTGCAAATCTGGTAATCGCTTGCGGAGCCTCGGCACGAACCCCCTTTCCCCGCACTCCCCCCCCCCCCGCACTCCTCTGGCGGCAGCAGGAGGAGAAAGCCCTGCTTCCCCCTGGCTTTGATGGCACGCGTGAGTTGGCTTCCCACTCTTTTTTTTTTTTAACTCTCCTCCTCCTCCTCCTCTCCTCTCCCCTTGTTGTCTGGTCTTCCCTAAGGAAACTCGAGGGCTCACACTTCCAGGTGTTTCTCCCTGTCTTTCTCCCTGTCAATGATCTTTTCTTCCCTTCCCTTCTCTCAGCCCCATCCTCCTTCACCTTTGTCACCACAATCCTGAACAGATGAAGTTTGTACTTCTCAAGAAAGGTTGGATGTTCCTTTTGAGGAGGGAACCTAGTGTGACATCTGTATGTTGACCTACTACTGAGCCGTGGCATGTGTGCACATGCAATGGAGGCATGAGGGAGAGCTATGAAAGAGATGGTGGCTCTCCAAAACAGGATGTACATGCAGCACATACACATGCTTTTTTCTTGCAAGGGAGAGGGTGACTCTGTTTGGACATACAGATGATGATGAGGAATCCAGTTTTGAAGGATTTTAACTCTTGTGTTTTAGCTTGGTTGCTGATTGAGCTAAGGTTTTTGTACTTTTAAAGTTATTGTTGATACCATATTGGTTTTGTTGGCTCTCTTTTCCACTTACAGAGCTAGTTTACTGTTTTTCTTTGAAATAAATATTCAAAAACATTTAACCTACTGATGCCTCAATTCATGTAATTTTATTGGTATCTATTTTTATTTTTGAAATTTACCAGTAGCTGCTGCATTTCCCACCCTCGACTTAATAAGTTTTCCCAGTTTTTTGTGGTAAAATTGGGTGCCTCGACTTATATTCGGGTCGACTTATACTCGAGTATATATGGTAATACTGACTTGAAGGGATGAAATTTAACAAATCCTCAAAGTCAAGTTTAAAATTGCATTTGTAGAGGGTTGGGCTCTTCCGGCTAAACAGAGCTCGTTGTGAAAAATAGTTTCATTCAAAACTGGATATGAATAAAAGGGAAGCAAGCAATTTCTCACGGCTTTGGCATCAGCTGTTTCAAGCAGACTTTTCCCTCCTTCTACTAAATTAGCCTTTCCTAAAGTGATGCCCTTCAGATATGCAGACCCCAAAATAGTCAGAATGTCCAGTCAGCTTGTCCAATAATTGGACAAGGATTCTGTATATTTTAGACCCAATATATCTGGAATGTACCATTGGGTAAGGCAAACCATAAATATCTGGAAATAATAATGTCTGAGATAAACTGGGATATCCCAAGATAATTTGGAGAGGGAATTCATGAGTGGAATGAGCTAAGGTGAGTCCTTACCATTGTTAACTTCTTTTCTTATCATATTTTCCTAGACTAATAACTATAAAAATTAAATAGATCAAAGAGTTTAAAAAATACTAACATTTTTAGAAGAATTTCCTTCCTGGATGAAAGGTGGTAGTCATGCTAGAAATCACTGATATAGCTTCAACTTGTTCCTTCTAAAGCAGGGGAGTCAAACTCACGGCCCATGGGCTGGATGCGTCACATGCTGGCCACGCCCAACCCTGTTTTAGTAAAGGGGAAAAAAATCTGAGATACATTGTATGATGACAACATGACATTGCGAGTTTGCACCCCTGTTCTAAGGGGTTTGAGAAGTCTCAAATGGCCATCAGCAGGATTTCTGGCAATGATGATAATGAGATCGATCAGCTTCTGATTGCTTTTATTTTTTCAGTTGCAAAACTGAAGAAAGGGAGGGTTTCAAGTTCTCCTTTTAATTTGGATTGCCCTGAATTTTTTTGGGAATTTAAACTCTATTTTAAGACCTTTGGCTCTGCTGATGCAGTTTGCCTTTGAAAAATTGCATTCAGAAATACAGATCAGGGCACCAAAAGATGATAGAAAAATAATAGTGTACATAAATATGCCTTTCATCCCCTGACAGTTACTACCATGGAAACCTGGGAAACATCCCTGAAGTGTTTGAAAGCATTTTTTACCTTGAGGGACCCCCTAATGAAAAATGGCACATTAAGCTCTTTTTTCCAGCATTCCTTAATGAGGCGACTTTTCTTTCTAATGAAGACTTCAGTCTGGTTATGTGCTACGCGTCCCTCTCTTTTAAAAGCAGCAACCTGTTCCACTTGGAGGGGAAGTTCTATCAGAATTGCTTCCCAAGAAATTTAGCATATTCTCAAGGACCATTTTCTACATTTTTGTACTATTGATGAGAGTCCACAGCAGATTCCCAAGCTCAAAGAAATAGATGAAGCAAGAGGTATACTCAAAGAGACAATTCCCTAAAGGTGAAGAAAAGGAACAGGAAGAGAAGCAGAAAAAAACCCAAAACAAAACAGAATGAGAAATAAAACAATCTTTTATCAGGAAACTGGAACACCCTGTGGATACATGCAGCAGCATGAGATTCAGGGGAGATGATGTGTGATTGATACCCTGAGGTTAACAAGAATGTATCTTTAAGTCTTAAGCAGGAAAAATAACAAGCACTGTTAGGGGAAAGAAAGCATCTATTCTTTGATCAAACTCTCATTAAATCTCACCAGACATCCACTTTCAAATCACTTGCAGTTGTTACCAACTGCACTGCAGTAGGAAAAGCTAGTTCTGAAGTATGTGCATGTCAAGGCAGCTGTTTGTGACATGATTTTCAACTCAGATGGTTTCCTATGGGGATGTCAAGACCCTTGATATTTGACACGTGCAAAGCTGAAGACAAGTTTTCAATGTTTTTCCCTGCACCTTTCAGCACTAAAGACAAATATCTCTCTTTTATCAATCACTTAAAGCCAAAGTAGCCCTTCAACAGTGAAAAAAAAAAAGTCATCAGTTGGTGGAAGACAAGTGGTGGTGGAAAGAGAGAAGTAAAGCTGAGTTTTGACAATAACTTCTTCCCCTGACCTCTCATGTTGTTCTGAACAGCCTTGGAATTGGCATCCCTGTTCAATATATATATGGATGGATGTGTGTATGTAAATGTGTGTGTGTGTGTAACCCACTATGCAGATTCTCAGAATTAGTCCAAAGAAGTGTTTCAGTATGCTGGCAAGTTGAAGCACGGGAACTCTTTAAGGCAACTATGTATTTTTTTCAACTAGTCTGGAAAAAAATAACATGGCTGCTTTAAGAAGCTGACATAGAGCTAACCTTAATGGAACTTCTTTTATACAGTGCATTTTTCTGCCAAACATACAGGGCAGTGTAACATTCAAGTGAAAATTCCTTCCTGTAACTTAAGCCAATTATTGTGCAAGCCATATTCTGGAATGATGAGGAATAAGTCTTCATGTTCAGGTATTTGAAAAGTGCAATTGTATTTCCCTTCAAACTTCTCAAAGCTAAGCACACAGAGCTAGTTCCCAAGCTTTTTTTCCCCTTAACTTCTCCGAATCCTGGTTGATCTTAATCTGATCTTGCTTTAATTTATCAACATGCTTCTTAAAGTGTGACATTCAAAACTGGACATCCTTCTTACAGTAAAGTCTTGCCAGCACAAAATAGGATTTTGTGAAGCTTCAATTCATAGATTAATTGGCTATTTCAACAATTCTCTGAGTTAAATTGACTAACCAGATTAATAATTTCAATCAAATTAACAAATAAAAGTAAATGCATGAAAATCAATACTGCATTTATGCAAAAGCTGCTTTTTCCACTCTATTTCAGGGATGCTAAACTCATGGTCCATGGGCCAGATGCATCACGTGTTGGCCTCACCCCCACCTGGTTTAACAAAGAGGAGGAAAAGTCCTGATACATCATGTAATGCCGCCGTGACACTGCGAGTTTGACACCCCTGCTCTACTTTGCTCAAACCAAAGATTGGGTTTTGTTTTCTGAAACTTATACCAATCACTAAATCAGATCACAGTTAATTCTTTATATTTGTAATGTAGAGTAGAAGTGTTGCTTTCTATGACCAAAAATTAGAGGCATAATTTTTCATGGCAGAAGGGATAACTTTATAAGCCTTGACACAACCACATTTGGAATAGTGCATCCAGTTTTGTTCACCACATTATAAAAAATATGTTGAGATTCCAGAAAGACTGCAGAGAAGAGCAACCAAGATGATTAGGGGACTGGAGGATAAAACCTATGAAGAATGGTTGCAGGAATTGGGTATGTCTACTTTAATAAAATGAAAGTCTAGGGCTGAAATGATATCAGTGTTCTAATAGTTGATGGGTTCCACAAAGAAGAGGGAATCAGGCGCTTCTCCAAAGCACCTGAAGGCAAGACAAGAAGCAATGGAAAGAAACCAATTAAGAAGAACCAACTTAGATCTCAGAACAAATTTCCTAACAGTGAGACCAATCAATCAGTGGAATGGCTTGCTTTCAGGAGTTGTGGGTGTTTCACCACTGGAGGTTTTTAAGAAGAGATTAGACAATAACTTGTCAGAAATGGTATAGGGTCTCCTGCTTGAGCAGGGAATTGGCAAGAAGACCTCCAAGATCCTTTCCAACTCTGTTATTCTGTAAATTGGGTCCTTTTCCTTTCATCAGAATTAGCATTTTGCAAACAAATTTCTGTTCATGAGGTCATTGGATTTAGCCCAAGGTATTTTCACATTTTTATGTTTTGGGATGGGTTCCAAATCCTTTGTGGTAGAATGCTGAATGCAGAGTAGATACACTGCTCAAAAAAATAAAGGGAACACTTAAACAACACAATGTAACTCCAAATCAATCACACTTCTGTGGAATCGAACTGTCCACTTAGGTAGCAACACTGACTGACAATCAATTTCACATGCTGTTGTGCGAATGGAATAGACAACAGGTGGAAAGCATAGGCAGTTAGCAAGACATCCCCAATAAAGGAGTGGTTCTGCAGGTGGTGACCACAGACCACTTCTCAGTTCCTATGTTTTCTGGCTGATGGTTTAATCACTTTTGAACGCTGGTGGTGCTTTCACTCTAGTGGTAGTATGAGACGGAGTCTACAATCCACAAAAGTGGCTTAGGTAGTGCAGCTCATCCAGGATGGCACATCAGCGTGAGCTGTGGCAAGAAGGTTTGCTGTGTCTGTCAGCATAGTATCCAGAGCATGGAGGCGCTACCAGGAGACAGGCCAGTACATCAGGAGACATGGAGGAGGCTGTAGGAGGGCAACAACTCAGCATCAGGACCGCTACCTCCACCTTTGTGCAAAGAAGGACAGGAGGAGCACTGCCAGATCCCTGCAAAATGATTTCCAGTGGGCCACAAATGTGCATGTGGCTGCTCAAACTGTCAGAAACAGACTCCATGAGGGTGGTATGAGGGCCTAACGTCCACAAGTGGGGGTTGCGCTTACAGCCCAACACCATGCAGGACGTTTGGCATTTGCCAGAGAACACTAAGATTGGCAAATTCACCACTGGCACCTTGTGCTCTTCACAAATGAAAGCAGATTCACACTGAGCACATGTGACAGACGTGACAGGATCTGGAGATGCCGTGGAGAACATTCTGCTGTCTGCAACATCCTCCAGCATGACCGGTTTAGCAGTGGGTCAGTAATGGTGTGAGGTGGCATTTCTTTAGGGGACTGCACAGCCCTCCATGTGCTCACCAGAGATAGCCTGACTGCCATTAGGTACCGAGATGAGATCCTCAGACCGTTTGTGAGACCATATGCTGGTGCGGTTGGCCCTGGGTTCCTCCTAATGCATGACAATGTGGCTGGAGTTTGTCAGCAGTTCCTACAAGATGAAGGCATTGATGCTATGGACTGGCCCGCCCATTTCCCTGAATCCAATTGAGCACATCTGGGACATCATGTCTCGCTCCATCCACCAACGCCACATTGCACCACAGACTGTCCGGGAGTTGGGGGATGCTTTAGTCCAGGTGTGGGAGGAGATCCCTCAGGAGACCATCTGCCACCTCATCAGGAGCATGCCCAGGCATTGTAGGGAGCTCGTACAAGCACATGGAGGCCACACACACACACTACTGAGCCTCATTTTGACTTATTTTAAGGACATTACATCAAAGTTGGATCAGCCTGTAGTGTTTTTTTCCACTTTAATTTTGAGTGTAACTCCAAATCCAGACCTCCATGGGTTGCTAAATTTGATTTCTATTGATAATTTTTGTGTGATTTTGTTGTCAGCACATTAAACTATGTAATGAACAACGTATTTAATAAAAATATTTCATTCATTCAGATCTAGGATGTCTTATTTTTGTGTTCCCTTTATTTTTTTGAGCAGTGTACATTATACCATTACCTCTTTCCTTTAAGTTTTCAAATAAATAATTGTAGGTATTTCTGCAGAAGCAAAGAAGATATTGCTACAACCAGGTACATAAAGCAAAGCAACATAGCAATAAGGATGGAATCATCTTCAGGCATATTTCTGACCTGCTGCATTCCAGATGTGTTGTAATTAAAGTCACAAAATTTCTTTTGAGAACATTTGGGCTGCCTAGGATTTATGGGACTTGTAGTACATATGGAGAATTAATACATTACATAAAGGTGCTTTAACAGGTAACAGAGATATGGCTGGAAATATTGCATATTCATGACCATAATATTATATGAAATGTCACACATTCCAGAACTTAGTGTTATTAATAAATCATTTGAAAGATTCATGAATAGACAGACACGGTTCTTTAGTAGGAACTGAATGATTCTTTTATCTACTAGACATAGTAGCTATCCAAATCTTTCATAATTTTGGAATGTGGGAGTGCATTTTGGAGATGATAATTTAACCCAAGCATATTTATCTCATTTTTAATATACCATTGCTAACATTGGAATTATTCAGTCATCCATTTATAAGAATTATGGACAAATCTTTGGCTTTATCTGAAAGGAAAGCTGCCTTAAGGCACAAACATATCTTTAGATAGATTTAATGTAATATTTCAAACTGCTTCAGTGTGCCATATGGTTTTCTGGCTGGAGGAACCAAGTTCGTAGTATTATTATGTTTGCTGAAATAAGGTTACTGATAAAATATTAATTTTCAGAATTCAAGAGATTTGTGTGAAAACTTATTTATCACAGCAGTCAAAATTAACTATTTAGTTTGTTCAAGATACTGCTTCAGCTCAAGATAAAAAATGAGTAATGAAATCAATTTGAACTGCTTTCTTTTTTATCTTTTTTAAGCTGTAGTTACTATTGTTAAAAAAGCAAGCTGACATTTAAAATGTGTATTGCTGGATTTCTATTTGGGGATTGGTCTGTTGTGAAAAGCATAATTAAATGTGTAGTCTGGCTGCCAGAAAGACTGACTCTGCATTTGTTGACAATGAATAAATAGAATTTAGATGCCAATCTGATGCTTGCTGTGTTTGATTAACTGTGGATAAGTTAATCAGGTTTGGTTGTGGACAAGTTGCAAGACTTTGGTTGCCATAGTTAACAAATCTAAAATTTAATAAACTTCATTTCCTTGCAAAATTAACATCATCAGCAAATTTCATCCAACACATTTAAAAGTTAAACAATGCAGTATGGAAGTTAAAAGAAAATCAGAAGACAACAGGGTGAATGCTGCCAACTGTGATTGTTGTCATAGTTCAAAAATGTTCTGCTTAATAGGTGTGCTAAATGGAATGAGACTTCAGCTTAGAGTTTTTAAACAATAACAGAAAAACTCTCTTGAACTTGATCTTCTTCCTTGTCTCTGCTATGATGACTTGATGGTTTGACTGTAATCTTAGAAAGTTAAGTATATGCAAAATAATGCATAATAACATCTAGTTACATATAGTTTCTTAGTAATACATTAAATGGTTTAGACTTTGGTTTAGACCAAAGGCTCAACGCACCAGAGGCTTCAATAACTTGCTTTAGAATCCAGTATACCTGCCTCATTCCTAAAGATGAAATAAAGCTATGCAATTTTTGAACAACATGTGGTGAGAAACTTTTTCAAGCTAATGGAACTACTGGGCAAAGCTTCAAGGTCGTGTGAAGCTTTTTGACACTGGAAGTAGTACGATCGCTGCAGCTTGAAGCACTTCATTGGTATAATTGTGGCTGCATTGCACAAACGTAGTACAAGCTTTGTTCAAAAAGACAACATTGAAAAGCATGATGGCACTCTCCTTGATTTGCTCATTTGGCTTAATTAACTGTTGGAGAGCTAGTGTGTTTCTTCCACTCAGAGGTAGAAGTGCTCCATTGGGGAGAGAAGCAATTGTACAAATATAAGATAATTTGCATAGTATTTCCTGATTCTCGTGGGGAATAAGCCCCACTTAAACCTTTTGTTAATATCTTTAAAACCCTGACAACCTGACTGAGATTTGAGTATTGCTTTACTATTAGCAATTATCGAAAAAGCTGACAGGGACCATGTGCACTTACAATGCAGAGATGAGTTTTTTAAAAAATAAGTAGGTAGAACCAAAAGAAAATAGTCAGGGAGAAAGAGAAAAGGCGTACCTTGACATTTGATTGCTAAGCCAGAAGGGAGCCAAACTTAGAGAGAGGGAAGTAAATCAATGGAAATACTGCGTCTGACTCTCCCAGGGGAATCAGTCCAGTGTCTGTTACCAGAAATACACATTACTCCCACCTTACTTCAATTCCTTAAACAAGTCAAAGCCAACATGCCTTTGATCCCAACTGTGGGCCTCCATCTTTGCGGGTTGCTTGCTGCATTTGGATATTGATTTTTATTAGTTAACATATTATTATGGATTTCCCCCCCCCTTTGTTTGATGTTGCATGTTATCTTGAGTCTTCTGGGATTGGGAGGGTTATGAGTACTGTAAATAAATAAATATTTAAAGCAACTGCTTGGGGACACATTCTCTCCAGCTGTCATATATGCCCTACAGATCTTAATATGGAAAGAACTTGCTGGTGCTTGCCTTGGTTCTCATCACAGGCTGAAAGGCAATTGTTCATCATTAGGTACAACACCATTGTGGCTGATTTCAAATAACAACAGCAAAAAAAAAAAACACCAACCCACAACCTTAGGAGACATTCAGAAAAACTCTTTTTGTAAAAGAGTAAACATGCAGATTCCTGAGGGCCCCCCGAGCATATGAAGAGCTGAAGAATTCCAGTGTGGGATAGAAATAAGGAAAGGGAATGGTGTTGAATATACAAAGGAAGCTAAAATTAAAAAATGAAGCAATTTTTACTGTTAATTAAAGTAAGGAAGAAACAAATGCTCACCTAAGTGGCATTTTTGATGGATGATTGATCAAAATTATGTTCCCTTTTATAAGTGTAAGAGTTCATTGTGCCTTAACCCTTAATTTAAGACCAGAGAGTCCTTCTCTCCATTTAACAATACATATTGTAAGCTTTTAAAAATCTTTCTAAAGATCATAATTATAGTTTGAGCTAGGTGGAGGGAGGGGAGGTTGATACGATGGGTAGAGAATTTTGCTATGCCATGTATCAAAATGAAGAGAGAAATATTATTTATTAGACTTTATTGCTATAGATTCCTTTTTTAAGCAGAATTGTCAAGCAATTCACACAGCAGCTTAAGGAGAGTAATAGATATATGGTACACTTCCCACAATAAATAATAAAATACCTTTATTATTTATCAAGATTTATAGGCCACCAAATTCAAAGACATACAGTATTGAAGAACATAAAAACAATATAAAAGCAGAAAAAACATATAAATAGCAATAATCTATCCTCTGTGGGTCAGGATCACAAATCTCTGGCCTCTGGCATGTTTGAAAATCCATTTTAGAAGGTTTTTTGTAAGGATGGTAAAGGGAGAACAAGACAATGCCATATTTCCAAAAGGGCAGGTAGATAGTATTCCCCGAGGGTAAGGACATGGTTGCAAAATCCCATAGGACAGAAGTATTTACTCAGTGGAAGTCAGAACATGTCCACTCAGCTTGATCTAAAGGATAGGAAGAAATAATTAGAGAAAGGCAGCCCTATAAACAACTAATCCCTGAGATTTCCACAAGGCTTGAAAAGAAAAGAGACCAAGATACCAATAAACAGACAGTGACAAAGATGCTCTGAAAATGTGACTAGATCCTTGGTCTTCCTTTTGTAAGTGTAGAAATAGAACTATTTTAAAGCATGTTTCTTTACCATTAGAAGTGTTAAGTTCATTTTTAATAGAGAGAAGGGCAACCTGCTTTGACCCCATCACAGGAAATATGTTTTGATAGCTTATTATTTATTATTGCAACAAAGAATTTGGCATTATAGAAAGAGAACTCTGATCTGTATAGCTCATGTTGCTATCCGGAGGTCATTTAAAAGCCTTTGAGTGAAGATTCTACACTAGGATCTTTTTCCTCACCAAACAACCTCTCTATCTCCAGTTACCAGAATTACAGAAATGCTGGGGGAATGTGAAGAGAAGCGTTCCTTTAAAAAGAAAAGAGAGAGAGAGATTGCTCAGGCGAAAGCAATATTTATTGGATATAAAATAACAATAACCACTTTGAAAAGACCTTCAAGATTCCAGACTTGATGAAATGCATAGCTTACAGTACACATAGTCCTCAAGTTATGACCAAAATTGAGCCCAAAATTTCTGTTGCTAAGTGAGACAGTTCTTAAGTGAGTTTTGCCCCACTTTATAACCTTTCTTTCCAGAATTGTTAAATGAAGCATTGCAGTAGTTAAGTTAGTAACTTAACTTAATATTATTAAGTGAATCTGACTTTTCCATTGACTTTGTTTGTCAGAGGGTCACAAAAGGTGATCATATGATACCAGTACACTGCAATTGTCTTAAATATGCACAGTTGCCAAGTGTCCGAATTTTGATCATGTGACCATGGGGATGCTTCTACAGTCATAACTATGAAAAACGATCATATGTTACTTTTTTCAGTGCCATTGTAACTTCAAATGGTCACTAAAAGAACCATAGTGAATCAAGGGCTTCCTGCATTTATATATCTACAATTAATGTAAGGAGCATCTTAACTCAAGCAAGTTTGAAACATAACACTGTACATATTGTAGAATAGAATAGAATAGAATAGAATAGAATACCTTTATTGTCATTGCATTCTACAAATACAATGAAATTTGAAAGCAACTCCAGCATAGTGTCCCAAACACCACATCACAATCACACTACAGAGTATTTAAAAATTAAAATAATTACAATAATAATTAAAAACTTCGTCTAAAACCTATCAAAAACATATAGTAAGTTAGATAGTTTAAAAATGCCACTATATACATAGGGCTAAATCACATATGCATTGTTTGATTCAAGACAATTATTGCTTTGGAAAAGAAACTGTTTCTCAGTCCTCATTTTAAGACACCTATAATGCCTCCCTGATGGTAACAGTTCAAAATATGAATGCCCAGGATGAGAATGGTCTGTGGAGATTTTTAGTGCTCTAGAGAGGAGTCTGGTCTTCACGATCTCTTCCAAATAAGAAAGAGAGCAGCCAATGATTTTTTGTGCTGTTTATAACTCTCTGGAGCATCTTCTTATCCACTACAGAGCATCCAGCATACCACTCCGTTACACAGAATGCCAAAATGCTCTCGATGGTAGAACGGTAAAAAGTAACCAGCAACTTCTCACCCAGACCACTCTTTTTCAGCAGCCTCAGAAAGTGCAGGCACTGTTGGGCCTTCTTTGCAGTGGCCATAGTGTGGACTGACCAAGTAAGGTTGTCAGAAATATGAGTTCCTAGAAATTTAAAACTGTCGTGTCCGCAAAAGACGCCAGGAGTCAGTGACTACGTTTCAAGCTCTTTATTAAACAGTTGTGAACCGAACCGGCGAAAAGGAAAAAGCCCGCGGCTTTTATCCTTTTCGCTGTGGCGGCCGCAGCCAATGGCAGCGATTCAAGTCTCCCGCTCTTGGAGTGAGCCAATCGCGGGAGACTCCAAACGGGCCAATCAGCGCGGCTCGCCTGGCCAATCAGAAATCCCCGCGCTTTAGCCAATCAAAGCGCGGGGATTTCGAGTATGTAAATTAGGGACAGAACAAAAACTATGAATTCTTTCCACACAGTCTCCACTGATATATAATGGCAGAGGCTGTGCTTTGCATCTTCTGAAGTCTATAATCAATTCTTTGGTCTTTTTGATGTTCAGGGCGAGTTTATGACTCTTGCACCACAAGACCAGTCTGAGAACCTCTGACTTTTAGGCTGTCTCGTCTTCTTCTGATATGAGTCCCACCAATGTGGTGTCATCTGCAAATTTTATTATTGAGTTATTGGGACAAGAGGGAGTGCAGTCGTAGGTATAGAGTGAATACAAAAAGGGGCTCAGCACACAACCCTGTGGAGAGCCAGTGCTGAGAGCAAGAGTGGAGGAAAAATAGCTGCCAAGCCTAACAGTTTGGGGTCTGTTAGCAAGAAAGTCCTTTATCCAACAGCAGATGTAAAAGGAGAGGCCCATTTCTAGCAACTTCTTAATCAATATATCTGAAATGATGGTATTAAAAGCTGAGCTGTAATCAATGAAAAGCATCTTTATATAGCTCCCACTATGCTCCAGATGGTTCAGTGCAACATGGAGAGCCATGGCAAAAGCATCCTCTGTGAATCTGTTACTCCGATAGGCAAACTAGTATGGGTCAAGGTTTGATGGGAGGCAATCCTGTATATATTTTAAGACCAGTCTTTCAAAACACTTCATAATTATGGATGTGAGAGCTACTGGTCTACAGTCATTTAAAGTATCAGGAGAGGGCTTTTGGGGAACTGGAATAATAATGGAAGTTTTGAGTCAAGATGGAACAATGGCTTGTGTAAGAGAAAGGTTAAAAATATTTGTAAACAAACCTGTGAGCTGGTCAGCACATTCTTTGAGTGCCTTCCCAGGTATCTCATCAGGGCCAGCAGCCTTTTTCACATTCACTGCTCTTAGCACCTGCTTCACATCATACTCTTGTACTGTGAACAGTTGAGTACCGGTGGTTTGTAGACACAGTGTGTTCGAAGACCTATTCAGTTCGAATCAGGCAAAGAAGCAGTTCAATTCTTCTGCCAGTGATGCATCCTCATTGATCGATATGGGGTCGCTGCCTCTGTAATTAGTGTTTAATTCCCCGCCAAGCCCGTCGTGGATCATTATTTGTGAAGTAGTCCTCAATCTTCCTTTTATTGTCCTTTTTTGCCTCCTTGATGCCCCACCTCAGTTCCGCTCTTGCCTTGTTATACCAAACCCTGTCCTCAGACTGAATGCCATATCACGTGTCTTGAGAAGTAATTGCACATCCTTGTTCATCCAGGGCTTCTGGTCTGGAAAAATCCAGGTGCGCTTATTCACAGTAACCGTATCCACACAGGTCAAGATATAAAATAGTACAGTTTTTGTATATTCCTCCAAATTCTCTTGTTCAAATAAATTCCAATTAGTATTTGAAAAAAAATCCTGCAGCTGATCAAGTGTTCCCTCTGGCCAGATCTTGATGAGTTTGATTTCAAGCTTAGTTTTCCTTCTGAGGGGGGTGTATGCTGGTATAAGGAACAGTGATAAATGATCTGAAAGTCCCAGATGTGGAAGGGACACTGCTTTATATGCATGCTTTACATTAGAATACACATGATCAAGTATTGTGAACTTGATGAAATCACGGCACATACAGGAGTAAGAGCATCAAATTTTGATGATTTTTACTTAAGTGAGATGAATGACAACAGAGCCAAACTGTCTCTCTTTTACTGACTCACAGCTCTAACATACATTGCTGCGTGTAGACACAAACCCAAAGAACTACCTTGAGATCTTTTGGATATTGCATGTCTACATATTGCATGTCAACATAAACAATAAACACAAAAGACTTCAATGTAGCTACACCAGTAAGGAACATTAAAAACAGTAATATCAGTTGAAACTATTGTCGATGTCCTCATCTAGCTAAGTAATATATTTTCCAGGGTTGAAAGCTATTCATTATTTGGTGCGTTGGTGGATTTAGTAAATATTATTAACCCATCACTCTTTGTCCACCCAGTTCCTCATCAGGAGTGACAACTTTCTTAAGTATTCCTGCACAATACAGTCATTTCTGCTTGCCAGCATCTTTCTTGTAATCTGGGCACCAAATTTTGAGCCTTCTCATCTTTAAAGCAAAAAAGGAAATGAAGCTTGAAGCTGAGGAAAAAGTGTATAGATACACTAATTGGAAAAGATCACCAAAATGTCCCCAGTTTCAATGCCCATAAATTTAATGGTAAAACAGAAGAACTGTTGTGTTTTTTTCCAAGTTCTCTGAGGCAGATGTTGAAGGAATCAATTTGGTAAACTATAATTCTCTGGAAGCAACATGCAATCAATCATACAAAGCAGGCCAGGGAGAGAATGAACAGAACAGATGAGGGCAAATTCATAAAGTGAAGATCCAAATCCTAACAGAGCATCTAACCCCAAGATACTACACCAATTCTGAAGGCCAACAATGCTAATTTGGTACTGTGGAACTCCAATGTTCAAATACTAGCCTGACACAGACCATTTTTCTGTTTTCCTGTTATTTATTTGTTTGTTTGTTTGTTTGTTTTTTAATTTATTTATTGGAATTAGTCAAACTAAAACTAGAACAAGAATAAAAATACAATGACAGGGACGATAGATATGTTAGGGCACTTATGCACGCCACCCTCTACTGATCATTTATAACTTTGCTCTGTGTTTCTGAACCTGCACACCATTGGCTGCTGTCTTGTAGTTCTCCCTCTTGTCTATTATGGCTGCAGCTCAAACTAGACTCCATAGATCTGTGCTCTATTAATCACTGGCACCAAGCAAGATCCCATCACACTTGTATTTTTCTCAGGCTACCAAAACCAAGAATGACACATAGATTCTTTGTCAACCAAGAATGACAAAGCAGGTTCCTTTATTGTTCCACAGACAAAATTCTGTCAAACTGAAACATGGTATTATCTACATCAAGCATATACTCTGAGAACTATTAGAGAGGGGCTGTGATGATCAGGGCATGGCACAAAAGCAACACAATCAGATAATCAGCAGGAGTCCTTTTATTAGCTCCAACTTTGCCCCCAATGTCCTGGTTACCTTCTGGCTGGAGAAAAACTCTCCAAGGAACAGCCTTTGGTGCAGAGAATCAAGTCCAAAATGTGGCCAACAAAAACTGTAACTATAAGTCCAAACAAGGCAAAATGAGGTAATTAGCCTGGCAGGGCAGGAAAAGGAATTCCAGACATGAAGGCACGGCAATAACTCAACATGGTTGGGAGAATGCCAGGAATGCAAATAACCAAAGTTCACACAAGATAAACTCACGTTTGTTCCCAGAAGATGCCGCACTCAGCATGCATCTCCTTTAAACTCCCTTCCCAGATGTGTCTAATGAAAGGAATCAGGGCCCTTTCCTTCCCCTTAAGCCATGCAAAACATGTTGCTCTCTTCTCCATTCCTCCCTGCGTGCCCTAGGATGAAGAGGGGGTGGGCCTGGGTCTTCCTCTGAACTCCCTTTCCCTTGTTCTATCTCTGCTCTGCTCTGCCCAGCCGGACTTTGCCTTTCCCCAGTTTCCTCCACAACCAATTGAGTCACACTCCCATTCCCTGTCATCTGTTCATCTTCCTCTTCGGATTCATACTCTGACAGGGGCCTGATTGGGGCTGTTCTCACTTTCTTCCTCTCACACAAACTATCTGAACTGAGTTGCCTTTTATTCATCTGGAATACATCCCTTCCATCCTGGGAATTCAGTCCACTATGTCCCAACACAATTTTTCCTCCTTGTTGTGCAACTGCTCAGCTGCCTCCTTAGTCGTTTGAATTGCAATCCCATCATTGATGCAGTTGCAATTTTGAAGTTCATCAGGCTATAACAAGGCTGAGTTTGTGAAACAAACATTGTGGAAGAAGGCGCAATGACAAATCACATATATATTGTTGGAAAACTGCATGGATATGCCAATTGTCACAAGGAATATTGCTTGTATCAAGGGGAACTTTGCCTTTTTTAAACATATTGTTTAGTATCTTACACAGGTGGACCCCTCATTGTGGTTTAAAGCTATAAAGCAGATTGCCTCATTATGACTTAGGTCTTAGGAGAGGAGTCAACATGATCACTTTATAATGATTTTTGATTATAATACTGATCTTTATGGCTTCAAATAAAATAATGCATTTTATTATTCTATTATATAGCATTTTCTGCAAACTGCCAAAACCTGTTGGGATTGGACAGCATATATATTTGTTAAACAAATAGAATTGGTCCAAAACCTATATATGTGTGTCTTTGTAAATATGATTTGGTTTACGCTTGATGAATGGTTGTATAAAGGCATGTTTTGGGGACAGAATCTTGGGTTATTTTGTCAGTTCTATTTAAATCTCTGATTAAAATAACAGTGATGAATTATTGCCAAGGATACCACTCCAAATGACTCCCAGAGAGGAAAGGGGGGAAATCTCAGAGATGCCTTAAAATCAGATTCCTACTGTCAGGTTTTCCCGGAGCTCCACAGTTGATGTGACACAGATGTTATGAATGGTGTCAGACAGTATTCAAAGTGATGTGCCTGGAAGGATAATTTCTATATACATTTAAATTGCCCATCAGGCTACATGAGCCTGGAATTATACTATTGGGAATAGGGTTTTGGGTGGGTTTTTCCCTTTTCTTTTTTGGTAGGAAATAGAAAGAACAATCCAGAAAAGGGCAGGGTTCACTCTTCATATCCACATGACGGGAAGAGTGCACTGTTGTTGTTTTAAGCTATATTTCTTGAAAGAAAAATCAAGCAGGACTGCAAACAAGGCTTACCCATAGAAATGATTTCTAGATGCTCTGTCTCCAGTTAATCACCTGCCCAGGTGATTCAGCATTGAAAGTGAGGTTGAATTGGCCTACAGATTTCTTGCATACATAAGTAGAATGTGTCATCGACTTATGACTACAATTGATCCCAAGATTTCCATTGCTAAGCAAGAACAGTTGTTAAGTGAGTTTTGTTCCATTTTATTATCTTTTTTGCCATAGCTAAGTGAATCACTGACTGCAGTTGTTAAGTTAATAACATGGTAGTTAAGTTAAGTGAATCTGGCATCCTCATTGACTTTGCTTATCAGAAGGTCATAAGATGTGATCACATGAATCATCATAAATTATCATTAATATGAACCAGTTTCTAAAGGTCCGAATTTTGATCATGTGACCATGGGGATGCTGTAATGTGAAAAACAGTCATAAGTGACTTTTTTCAGTGCCATTGTATCTTTGAATAGTCACTAAATTAATGGTTTGTAAGTCAAGGACTACCTGTATTATTGAGGGTCACAGTTTCTTTCAACAAGAATAAACGCTTCATTACATGTAGTGTTTACAGGTAGCCCTTGACTTATAACATAATTGAGCCCAACATTCAGAGGTGGTATTCAGCAGGTTCTGACCAGTTCAGCAGAAATTTTGAGTAGTTCAGAGAACTGGCAAATATCGCCTCTGACTGGCCCCGTCCAGGGATGGGATTCAAATTTTTTAACAACCAGTTCTGTGGGCGTGGCTTAGGTGGTGGGCATGGCTTGGTGGTCATGTGACTTGGTGGACATGGCTTGGTGGTCATGTTATTGGCTGGGTGTGGCCAACTCAATATCACTCATATCGAGGCATGCATCTCCTCGCCCGGCCTCTCATGACTGTGGGGATGCTGCAACAGTCATAAGTGTGAAAAATGGTCATAAGTCACTTTTTTCAGTGCCATTGTAACTTTGAATGGTCACTCCACACAAGCAAAGTACTAGCAAAGGAGGGGAAAATAACTCCAGAGATGTTCCTGAGTCTAGTCCTGCCAAGAATGTAATAAGATTTAATGGAGAAGCAGTTTCTGTAAGCAACACCAGAATGTTTCCTTCCTGCCTTTCTTACGGGATTAGGCCAGTAATTTCTTTTAACAACCGGTTCTCCGAACTGCTTAGAACGTTAACAACTGGTTCTAGAGAATAGGTGTGAACTGGTAGAATCCCACCCCTGGCCCCGCCCCCATCTCTTCTCCACCTCCCAAGTCCCAGCTGATTAGCTGGGTCTTCTTTTGCTGCCCTCCACAGGAGAACGGAGATGGAAAGCAGGTTAGTGGGGTGGGGAGGGAATGGGATTTTGCAGCAACCTTCCCCTGCCATGCCCACCAAGCCACGGCCATAGAACCGATAGTAAAAACTTCTGAATCCCACCACTGCCAACATTTATGTTGCTAAGTGAGATATTTATTACATGAGTTTTGCTCCATTTTGCCAATTTTCTTGCCATGGTTGTTAAGTCAATCATTGTTAAGTTAGTAACACAATTCCTAAGTGAATCTGGCTTCCCCACTGACTTTTCTTGTCAGAAAGTCACAAAAGCTGATCACATGATCCTGGGACACTGCAACCATCATAATATGAACCAGTTGCCAAGCTTCTGAATTTTGATCATGTAACCATAGGGATGCTTCAATGGTCGTAAGTGTGATAAAAATGGTCATAACTCACTTTTTTCAATGCCGTTGAAAGTTGAGGAATACCTGTAGTTAATATTTATCTATTCACCGGCTTGGAAAATACAAAGTATAGGAATCTTTAATATGATGGGTTTAAGTGTGGACTTAAATGTGAAGGATCCTACCCTAATAGAGAATCAGGATCTTTGAGGGAGGTGAGTTCTAGAGGTGAGTTCTAGAGAATAATTTAGGAAATGTAGTGAAAGGGGAGATCTTGATTCTAAGAAGCTTCGTTATTGAAATACTTGAGAAAAATACAAACTGAGAAATTATTGAATAAATTTGATAAATGAAATATATTTTTCTTTCAAAAGCTAGCTAAAATAAAAGAACCCAACCCCAAGAGATCAAGAGTGGTGATGATGAAATTGTATGGTAAACTAGGGACCAATGAAAGTTGAAGCAGATCTCCATTTTAATGTCTCCTGTTTTATGGATTTTGATTTAAATTTTATGTGATATGAAGGAAGAAACCTCGCTAAATGAGTAGCAGCTGAAATTACTCTTTCCACAAATCCTTGACCATTTGTTATTTTTATTTTGCCTTTCTCCAATTTCTTCTTGATTTTTCACAATAAAGATTCGGGTTCTCAATGGATCAGTGATGTTTACTCTGGGGAAAGTTTTTAACATATTTTTCTCTTTCCAGTTGAACTGAAAGGGTAGATTACCACTCGCCTTCTCCTGAGTAAATGACGACAAAGAAGGATTCTTTGGGGAAAAGTGACAGGTGACAGCATGAACAAGACAGAACCTCTCAGGAGATATGAGGAGGCATCAGGAAGGTTGTATGTGATGGATTTAGAGACCTTCTCAAAGGAGCCAAAAAATCCTATTCCAACACACCCCATGTATATTCCCAGTTACATTGATATGTGGAAACATTCTGATTGATTCTCCTTATCTGAGTAGGTAAAATTTCTGACTTAAAATATAAGTACCAGATCCAGAATTAGGGGGTACAATGGCTCACCAGTTAAAGACACTAAGTTTGTCAGCTGGAAAGCTGATACCCAGGTTTGAGAACCAAGTGCTTGTGCGGCAGAATGAGCTCCCCTTACTTGCCCCAGCTCCTGCCCACCTAGCAGTTCAAAAGCATGAAAGTAGATAAATAGGAACCACTTTGGTGGGAAGTTAATAGCATTCCATGGGCATCCATGAGGCTCGGTGAATAGTCATGTTTGCCACATGACCAGAGAAATGATTTTGGACAACACTGGCTCTCTCGACTAAGAAATGGAGATCAGGACCACCCCCAGAGTTGTACACAACTGGACATGGGAAACCTTTACTTTTAGATCTAGCATTATGTCATTGTTTGGAGTTTTGCCATACACTCCACTGATAGAATTCGTTGCTCCTATTGTTCGCCCCACAGATTTAACCAACACCCCCTGATTCTGTCAGTGGAGCAGTGTTTCTGTGATTCTGAGCAGTGATTCTGTCAGTGGAGTGCATAGCAAACCCCCAAACAATGACATAATTCGAAATCCACATAAGGATAAGTTCCACAAACTGTATGTCGCACAAAATAAAGGTGAGATAGAAATCAAAATATCATAATACTAAGAATAAATACTACTTTTATTTTCTAGATTCTATTATCTGGCTGGAAAGAATGTCTTCTGGCTCAATGAAATTTTTGACAAACAGTAATACCAATACTCCCCCATCCTTCTCCATTACCATTTTTCAAATCTCATGAAGTTCAAAAGCTGTTAAATAGAAGAGAATATCAGTAAACCTTTCTCTGCATGCTACGGTAATACTAATACTATTAAACACAGCTGAGAAATATAAATGGTGGCTCTGGTAGGGTGTTAATGTTTTGGAAATGTAATCAGCTCTTCCTACAGTTAGCAAAAATACGTGCTCACTTCCCCATTCCAAATAAATTGAAATGATGCATTTTAATAATGTTGCTCAAAGCACAACAAGTCCTTCCTCCTTGACCTAATCTACCCTACATTTTACTGTGAGAAGAAGATAAACTACAGAATCTGGATAATTATTGTTCTGTTATCCATTCCAGTTACTTCAGACACATACAGTACTTCATAAAATGAACATTTATTCATGAAAGTTCCTGCTGCTGCAATTTCCATTCATTCTTAAGGTATCTCAAATTCAAGTAGAACTACCCATCTGAACAACTCTGGCATCTAATTAACCAGTAAATGTTTATATTTAATCAGGAAGTCGGACAAGTCAACATCTCAAGGACAACAAACAAGAGTTATTGGTTCTGGTTAGGATTTTTATGCAGATTTTCAGCTCCTGACCTGCAGTTGTCTTGCTGCTGTGGTTGAAGGGTGGAATTTTATTCCATATATATTACGCAGCATGGATGCTGTTAATCCCTAATTGAAAATAAATTATGCTTCCCAGCACTGCAGTCGAAATTGTCATCATTATCTCTTCTGTCTATAGAATGGGATCTTCTGAGAGAAATGTCATTTGATTATCTCATATTTGAATTTGCTGCCAAGAAAAGAAGTGGGGGGAAGAAGAGCGATAGGGCTTTTTAAGTAACCTGAACAAACAATATTGGAACAATATGCCAGCTTTATTGTTTTATTTTATAGAGCTCGTATATTCAAAAATAGACACAGAAAAAGAGGACAGAATTTAAATTTGGTGTAAAACTTTTTCTGACTACCTAGTTCGATGGTTAACCAGCAAAGAATTTATTGTCGATCTGGTTCAGCTGTATTAATGTTAGCCTAGGAAATATGAAACATATAACTATTTGTAGAAGACCTAAAGTTTGAAAGTGAAACCAACAGTAATTCTAAAGTCAGTCTAGCTGGTTTTTGAGAAATTATGCATTCTTGGCATTTTTGTTTAAATGTAAAAAGGTTAGACTGGCATAGAACACTATGAGGTGAAAAGGCAAAGAAGCATTTCAAATGTACAATGGACAGCTTCCTTTCAGACTTTTAAAACTGTCCAAAGAAAGATTCAACTAATCTCTCTATAAGACAGTAGTGCATTATATTTTCTATGTGTGCTGAAAGTAACATCTGGTTCTGAATGATATATAAGTCCAGAGTAGAACAAAAACTTTGTTTAATTTAAATCTAGGCAATAGATTAGAATGAATAATATGATTATTTTCCATGGATGTAATTGTTTTTCTTTCTACCTCATTACAAATAATATTTTTGTGATAATTTCTGAACCCTGAAAGCTTATCTAACATCTTGTTCATTTCTACTCTAAGATACCTCACTATTTTTATGAAGTTATTCTTCACCTTTAATGTTGTGAATGCATAAGGTTTAATAAAGTTATCTTGAGCTTGGAGTCAAGTGCAGGGTTCTGGCCCTGCACTTCTGATTGGCTGTTAAATGGCAGAATTGGATTGGCCCATTCAGGGGAATCTGATTGGCCATTAACGGAGCCTTCGTATTGGTTAATAGAGCTAGCGCTCCTGGGTTATTATTGCTTAAATAGTTATTGGGTTGCCTATATAAAGAGGGCCTTAATTGCCCTTGTTTTTTGAGCAGTCACCATGTAAATAAAGAGTTGAAGTTCACTGTTCCAGAGGCTCATCTCCATTCTTTCTCGCCCATTCTCCAAACTTAACACTGGCGATGAGGATGGGATTTGGAGATGTCAGAGCTGACTGAACTAGGAAGAAACATCGAGCACGTGGCTGACAACGCTATACGACGGAACCATGTCCGGCAGCATCGTACCACCCGCTCCATTCGATCCAGTGCAAGAGGACTGGGAGTCCTACATGGATCGTTTCCAAATGTTTTTGGAAACTAACAATTTGAAGGATGCCACAACTGGGAAGAAACGGGCAGTATTCCTAACTCATTGTGGTCCAACCGTATTTAAGATGGCTAAAGCACTAGCCAAACCTGCAGAAGTGAAGGCGATGGACTGGGACGTCCTCGAACCCCTACTGAGAGCTCATTATGCACTGACCGTGCCCACGCTCGTGAGACGGCACAAGTTCTATCAGAGAAACCAGCGAAAAGGTGAAAGCGTTGCCGACTTCATAGCCGACCTCTGGAATCTGGGAGGCCTCTGTGGATTCGCTGATTTAGAAGAGGCACTGATAGATCGAATAGTTCTGGGATTAGATGCACCAGGCATGCAGAGCAAGCTGATGGCGAAAGGCAACATCGGCTTTGCTGATGCCATCGCTGATGCTACTGCAGCAGAAGCAACCAGGAAGTCAGCTGCACAACTTTGACGCAACCGCGCTCCGGTCCACCAACTGACAGGCGAAATTTTACCCAAGTCAGAAAGGCAGCTTTCAATGGCCCACCACGAGGACCTCTCTTCGTCGTCAGACAGTGACGAAGAAGAGGTCCATCGACTGCAATCTGACCGGGACCCCTACCCAAAGTCCTCACACCCCTGTGCTGGCTATGGAGCCAACCATGCCAGGTCCGAATGCAAATTCCGCGACGCGCTCTGCCATGAGTGTGGAAAAAGAGGCCACATCGGATGGGTCTGCCGAAGTTTCCAAACACCCGGCCAAGCCTCAAAAGGGGCTAACTATCGCCAATCGACAGGAAACCATCCTGTAAGGCGAGAACCAGTACTCCTACAGAAGCCGAGTTTCAAATCGGCCCACGAAGTGAGAAGAGGCTCACCATACTATCACTATCGGTCACGCCTCTGCCTTAGACGCCAAAAAAATCCGAATTACTGTGGTCATCGAGAACTGGCCCTGCCAAATGGAAGTCGACTCGGGATCGTCCCTCTCGATGGTGTCCTGGAAGACCCTCAAGCAACTCATTCCCACTATCCAGCGCCAAGACTTCCATTATCAAAGACTTATCCTTAAGAATTATCAAGGGAATCGAATCCTGTCGTTGGTTCCAGTCGAGTCAGGGTCTCATTCAAGAATCGCACAGCGTACTTACTGCTAACTGTGATCGACAAAGATCGGCCTAGCCTGCTAGGCCTTCAATGGTTTGCGCCACTTGGCATTGAAGTGGCAGCACTTCCGGGTCAACGGAAGTGACTGGGAGGAGGACCTCGTCCACAAATTCAGGGACGTCTTTGCGGAAAAATTAGGCGAGTACAAGGGGACCCCAAGATCGTTCAGCCTAAATTCAAAGATAGCTCCCATCCGCCTTAAGCCCCATCGAGTTCCGTTTGCCTTAAAGCTGAAAATCGACGAACAGCTCGATAAATTGAAAACTCAGGGGGTGCTAGAATCTACCGATCACTCTCCATGGGAAACCCCAATCGTAACGCCAATTAAGCCGGATGGGTCAATTCGAATTTGTGGGGACTACCGGGCCACCCTGAACCACGCCCTACAGCAAAATGCTTATCCGGTGCTGGTAGTGCAGCATTTCCTTCATTCCCTGGGGGGCGGAAAAGACTTCACTAAATTAGACTTAGCTCAGGCATATCAGCAACTACCTGTTGATGAAAAGACGGCACAGGCACAAACAATAGTGACGCACCGAGGTGTCTTTAAATGTACCCGGCTCCAATTCGGAGTCAGTGTAGCCCCGGGAATTTTTCAAAGCCTTATGGAGAGGTTACTACAAGGGATTAAAGGCGTGGTCCCATACTTTGACGATGTATTAATTGCTGCACCAACAAAGAAAATATTACAAGATCGTTTAAAATTAGTCCTACAAAAATTTCAAAATGCCGGTCTTAAAGTGAAAAAAAACAAGTGTAAATTGTGTACTGATCGTGTCGAGTTTTTAGGATACCTAATTGACAGTCAGGGTATTCACCCTACCGACAGAAAATTGAGAGCAATAAAAAACGTTCCCAGGCCTCGAAACAAGGCCGATCTCCAGGCATTCCTAGACCTTATCAACTTCTATAATGTATTTCTACCGCACAAAGCAACTGTCGCTGAGCTGTTACATCGTTTGCTAGATAAAAAAGCGATTTGGTTATGGGGTCATAAAGAAGAACAGGCATTTCGTAATGTAAAAAAACTACTGACTTCTGATGCTGTACTCATGCAGTACAATGAGACTTTGCCGTTAAATATCACATGTGATGCTTCGCCTTTTGGAGTAGGCGCCATTTTGAGCCATGTACTGCCTAATGGTAACAAAGCCCCTGTTGCATATTTTTCCAAGACACTTTCAAAAACTGAGCGTAATTATAGCCAGATCGATAAAGAAGCCCTCGCAATTGTATTGGCCATTAAAAGATTTCACGAGTATGTGTATGGCCGGGCTTTTACTATCGTGACTGACCACAAACCGTTATTGGGGATAATAGCTGGAGATAAGCCGACGCCTTACATATTATCCCCCAGGATGACTCGCTGGTCAGAATTCTTGGCTGCTTATAATTATCGGCTGCAATACCACCCAAGGAAAGCCATTCCCCACGCCGATGCATTGAGCCGAGCACCACAACCAGAGACTCTTGATGATCCTGCTCTAACGGTAACCAGGTTACAGATTGAAACACTACAGGCGCCGCCATTAACCGCCCGAGATATCGCGAGAGAAACCAGACGTGACCCCACCTTAGCGCGAGTCCTGAGCTGGGTAGAACGCGGATAGCCATTGGACCAGCTATCAGATGACTTCACACCATTCAAGATGCGACAAACAGAGTTGTTTTCTCAAAAGGGCTGTGTCATATGGGGTGATAGAGTCGTTATCCCAGAACGACTCCAAAAAGCAGCACTCAGGACCTTGCACGATGGCCATCCTGGTATCGTGTGAATGAAAGCCCTCGCACAAAGCTATGCATGGTGGCCTGGCATCGACAAGCAAATCAAGAATTGAGTTAAAGCTTGTCATAGATGCCAGGAAGTGAGCAACGCCCCACCAAAAGCCATTCCGACCGAGTGGGAAACGCCACGGGGACCCTGGTCCCGTATTCACCTGGACTTTGCAAGGCTGACCAAAGGCCACACCTTTCTTCTAACCGTCGACGCCTACTCGAATTGGCTCAATATTCACTGCATGACGAACACGACCACCGAAGTAGTCATCAAAAGATTGGAAAGACTGTTTGCAACCCATGGCCTGCCAGACGTCCTGGTATCCGACAACGGGCCCCAATTTACCACACTGTCCTTCGAGCAGTACCTGGCTGACCGCGGCATCCGACATGCGCTCACCTCGCCTGTGCATCCTGCTACCAATGGAAGGGCTGAGCGCATGGTTCAATTCGTCAAAAAGACCTTGCAGAAATTAGACTATGATAACATCGACGACAAAATCAACCAAATCCTCTTTCTACAACACATCACACCTCACAGAGTCACCAACAAAACTCCCGCTGAATTGCTAATGGGACGCAGGCTTCGCTCCCACCTCGACCGGTTACACCCAGCTTACGAACCAGAAAAACCACTCGGATCCAGTGGTCGATGCCGTACCTTCCAGGTAGGCGATTGGGTATACGCTAAAAACCTATCGGGTGATAAGCTGTGAGTAGAAGCGACAGTAATACGTGTAACCGGCCCGAGATCCTACGTTGTAAAATGCCTTGATGATAGAATTTGGAAACGCCATATTGATCAATTATGATCACAGCTCCGGTCAGGCATTTCTGAACTCCCTTATGACCAAACTGAGGGGGGGGGGGAGATACAGAAGAAGATGAATTTCAACTAGAAGAAAACCCGTTCGAAGGGAACGATAGCAGAATAGAGACACAGGAACTGGAACCAGAGACAGGAGTAGGTTCACCTCAGGGAGTTACCGAAAATATTGGTGAGGACGAAAACGTGAACTCTGAACCAGAGGAAACCCCTTCGCTAAACAACGATCTACCCCAGCAAGATTGCAGCCAAATGCAAAACGCACAGCGAAAATCAAACAGACTAATAAAGCAACCGTCCTACCTCAAGGACTATGTAATTGCGCCCTGTAAAAAGAAGCCGGGGGAAGAGGTGTTGTGAATGCATAAGGTTTAATAAAGTTATCTTGAGCTTGGAGTCAAGTGCAGGGTTCTGGCCCTGCACTTCTGATTGGCTGTTAAATGGCAGGATCGGATTGGCCCGTTCAGGGGAATCTGATTGGCCATTAACGGAGCCTTCGTATTGGTTAATGGAGCTAGCGCTCCTGGGTTATTATTGCTTAAATAGTTATTGGGTTGCCTATATAAAGAGGGCCTTAACTGCCCTTGTTTTTTGAGCAGTCACCATGTAAATAAAGAGTTGAAGTTCACTGTTCCAGAGGCTCGTCTCCATTCTTTCTCGCCCATTCTCCAAACTTAACATTTAACATGTGAAAGCTTAGAAAATATTTTCCACAGATATAATTTCCTAGCGTCTAACCTTTAATGAAGTAGACAAAGTGTTAATTTCTGTCCACGGTATATACTTTTAAAAGCCCTAGATGATTGTTTGCAATATATCTACACACAATTTTCTAAATTTCTACATCACATCTTCTGTTTTGCTGTTTTGCTTACCCAAATGTCTGTTTGTATGTTTCTTTTAATTAGTCTTGTCCAATGACTTGACCATATGCTTTTAGTATTTTTTTGTTAAATCTCATTTGTCATAGTAGAGCACACCTGTGAGACTCCAACAAATACTGCATTGTAATATTCACCATTGTTGCCAAGAAGCTGTGCTCCTTTGTTTTGTCCTATGCCCTTTTCTTGAGGATTTCCCATTATTTTTCTCTTCAGCAAACTAATGCAGTCTTTAACTACCAAGCATGCTTATTCCTTGTTTATCTTTCTGAAATCTCCTCCAATGCATGGAGGTTTCCTGAAGTTTTTGGTTTTAGTTTTGGTTTCCTTGTACTTTGAATTTTCATGTTTTCCCAAGTCTGGTTATATTATGTACTGATGATATTTCAAGCTGATAATACACCAAGCTTTGTGCTGGTGTTGAAGAGAACAGAATTAGAATTCGAGGCTTCTAAATTTGTAAAACTTCATTTTAACCTTCTCTGAAAATAAAATGGGCTATAAAAGATGACAAGATGTAGTTAAGATAGCCAGCCTAGAGTAGTATTTAAGACACCAGATTAGAAATCAGGAGACCTGAGTTCTACTCCTATCTTAGGCACATTGTAGCCGGATGATTTGGGTCAATCACTATTTCTCAACCATAGGAAAGAGACAATAGCAAACCACCTGTAAAATCCTGCCAAGAAAACTGCAAGGATGACTTCAGGAGCTGCCAGGATTCAATTGTGACCTGAAGGTGCACACATGTGTATACACACACACACGCACACACACACACACACACAGAGAGAGAGAGAGAGAGAGAGAGAGAGAGAGAGAGAGAGAGAGAGAGAGTGAGTCTATTAACATTTGGAGGGTTGCTTTTTTAAAGTTATCTAAAGATTGTCTGTATCCACAGCTCAGTCAATTCTTACCAACCTGCAAACTGAATGAACTGTTCTCACAATTTCCTTGATATAAGATGTGCCCATCAGCATGTACACTTCTCCTGTGTAATCACATGTGCCAAGAAAGACACAAGGCAGGAGAAGAGGTTAAAGCATAATCTTCCACTGAAATAATTAAAGCCCATTGACTAATAGGGAGGATTGCAGCTGCTGGCAAAGTGGTTAATAAAACTAAATCCTTTGAACTAGCCTTTGAAGAAAGTGAGTGTTTGAAGCAAAGGTCATTGGTAAGACCTAGAAGATAATATTGTATACAGAAAGAAAGAATGAATGAATGAATGAATGAATGAATGAATGAATGAATGAATGAATGAATCACTGGTTGTAGCTCAGTAATAGGAGGGATGGAATGCTAGTAAATTATTCTGACAAAGTGCCATTTTTCTTCCTGTACTGATAAATGTCTCCAATGAGACAACACTAACCAGAAACACAGATACATCTTTTTGTTGTTGTTTAGCCTGTACTCTATGATATAATTTCAGGCATGGGTGAAATAACTGGAGACAATCTTAGTTGGTGAACTTTCAGCTCTTTATTACATAGTGACTTAAAAGGGTGAACAACAACAACTTTGCCTTATATAGGTGACCTTAATGTGAAATAACCAATAGGGAGCTGTAAGACGCTAGCTCCAGAACCAATAAGAGTCCTTCGTTAAGGGCCAATCGGATTCTCTGAACCCAACCAATCCGATCGAGCCGCTTAACATCCAATCAGAAGTGCAGGGCCAGAACCCTGCACTTTACCCCAAGCTTGCTTTTATTTAAACTATTTACATACATAACACCCCTTCCCCCTGGCTCCTCAATTATGGTGTGGTTATATAGTCCTTCAAATAGGACGGTTGTTTTTTGGGTATATTAGATTTTCTTTGGACTGGCTGTGTGCAGTCCTGTTGAGATAAAATGTTGTTTGGTAGTGGCTCAGCTTCTCGTTCTGGTGTGATTTCCCTTGGAGCATACGATTCTTCCTCCTGCTCCATTTCCTGAGTTTCACTTGATTCATCGCTCTCTTGGAACAGGTTCCCTGGAATGTCATCTTCTTCCATTCCTTCCCCCCCCTCAGTTTGGTCGTAGGGGAGTTGCTGGCTGGCCGACAGGAGTCGTGACCGTAATTGGTCAATATGTCGTTTCCACAGTCTTTCATCAACACATTTTACAATATAGGATTTGGGCCCAGTCTCGCGTATTATCGTTGCTTCAATCCAAACCGGGTCGCCCGATAAATTTCTTGCATAAACAGGGTCGCCTACCTTGAAGGTATGGTAGCGTCCGCTGGATCCTGCAGGCTTTTCTGGCTCGTAAGCAGGGTGCAATCAGTTGAGGCGGGAACGGAGTTTTCGCCCCATGAGAAGTTCTGCGGGAGTTCTGCCGGTTACACTGTGCGGAGTGATGTGTTGTAGAAGTAGAATGCGGTTTATTTTTTTGTCAATATTATTACAGTCCACTTTTTGCAAAGTCTTTTTTACCAATTGGACCATGCGTTCCTCTCGGCCGTTGGTAGCAGGATGCGCCGGCAAGGTGAGCGCATGGCGGATGCCATTATCAGCAAGATACTGTTCAAACATTAGTGCTGTAAACTGTGGTCCGTTGTCGGACACCAGGATGTCCGGCAATCCATGAGTTGCAAAGAGTCTATTGAGGACTTTAATGACAGCTTCGGAGGTTGTATGGGTCATTCGATGAATTTCCAACCAATTAGAGTATGCATCGACAGTCAATAGTAATGTATGTCCTTTAATCGGCCCTGCGAAATCCAGGTGGATTCTGGACCAGGGTCCACGTGGCATCTCCCATTCAGTTGGTGCAGCTTTTGGCGGTGTGTTGCTGTTTTGTTGGCACTTGGTGCAGGCCTTGACCCATTGCTCGATGTGTCGGTCCATGCCTGGCCACCACGCGTAGCTCCGTGCGAGTGCTTTCATCAGCACGATCCCGGGATGTCCTTCATGCAAAATTTGTAACAGCGAGTTTTGGAGTCGTTCTGGAATGACGACTCTATCGCCCCAGATGACACAGCCTTTTTGCGAAAAAAGTTCAGTCTGTCTTGTTTTAAATGGCGCGAAGTCATCTGGGACCTGGTCCAATGGCCATCCACGTTCTACCCAGCCTAGGACTCGAGCTAGGGTGTGATCTCGTCTGGTCTCTCTCACGATATCTCGAGCGGTCATAGGAGGCGAGTTGAGCGTTTCGATTCGTAACGCCGATACTGTTGGTGCCGGATCGTCAAGAGTTTCTGGTAGCGGTGCTCTGCTGAGTGCATCGGCGTGGGGAATGGCTTTCCCCGGGCGATGTAACAATCGATAATTATAAGCAGCTAGGAACTCTGACCATCGAGTCATTCTTGGGGACAATATATAGGGGGTTGGTTTGTCCCCAGCGATTATCTCCAGTAAAGGTTTGTGGTCAGTTACAATGGTAAATGTCCTTCCATATACATACTCATGGAATTTTTTTACGGCTGCCACAATTGCAAGAGCTTCCTTATCTATTTGTCCATAGTTATGTTCTGCCTGAGAAAGAGTCTTCGAAAAGTATGCAACAGGGGCCTGGTTTCCATTAGGCAGCACATGGCTCAAAATAGCGCCCACCCCAAACGGTGAGGCATCACAAGTTATAACCAATGGTAATGTTTCATTATATTGCATAAGTACAGAATCAGATGTAAGTAAATCTTTTACATTTCGAAACGCTTTTTCCTCCCAGTAACCCCAAACCCACAATGCTTTCTTATCTAATATCCGGTGTAATGGTTCAGCCACAGTCGCCTTATGTGGTAAAAACACATTATAGAAATTAATAAGGCCTAAAAATGCCTGGAGATCTGTCCCTGATATAGTTTCAGGCATGGGTGAAATGACTGGAGACTATCTTAGTTGGTGAACTTTCAGCTCTTTATTACATAGTGACTTAAGAGAGTGAACAACAACAACAACTCTGCCTTATATAGGTGACCTTAATGTGAAATAACCAATAGGGAGCTGTAAGACGCTAGCTCCCAAACCAATAAGAGTCCTTCGTTAAGGGCCAATCGGATTCTCTGAACCCAACCAATCCGATCGAGCCGCTTAACATCCAATCAGAAGTGCAGGGCCAGAACCCTGCACTTTACCCCAAGCTTGATTTTATTTAAACTATTTACATACATAACACTCTATTTATTAAAACCAAGCCAGCTGCTAATAATTACCAATTAATACATCGCCCTGGCAAGACTATTTCGCACGCTGATGCTTTAAGCCGCTCCCCATTACCAGACGTGCAAGATGACCCAGCGCCCACATTACCAATTTTGTAAATAGAAACATTACCCATGCCACCATTGACTGCGCAGGACATTGCCCGAGAAACAAGAAAGGAGAAACGCTTGGCGTGAGTTCTCAGCTAGGTGGAGGGGGGCTGGCCTGACAGTGATAAAAACAGACTCTTTAAGCCATTCAAAAATTGACAAACTGAACTCTTCTCACAAAGAGGTTGCATTTTGTGGGGAGACCAGGTAATAATACCGGAAGCATTACAGAAAAAAAGTCTTAGAAGTACTACACAAGGGGCACCCAGGCATTGTGCATATGAAAGCCCTGGCCAGGAGCTACGCTTGGTGGCCAGGCATGGACAAAGAAATTGAAACCTGGGTCGCCACTTGTAACAGATGCCAAGAGACTAGCTGGCTCCCCCAAAAGCCCCACCCTTAGAATGGGAGACTCCCAGAGGCCCTTGGTTGCACATCCATATTGACTTTGCAGGGCCAACCAAGGGACATACCTTTTTAATAACTGTTGATGCTTATTCGAATTGGCTCGAAGTAAGCATAATGAAATCTACCACCACAGACGCTGTCATCAAGAAATTAAATAAACTGTTCACTACGCATGGTCTGCCAGATGTGATAGTATCTGACAACGGACCCAAGTTTACCGCCCTAGCTTTCGAGCAATACTTGGCAGATCGTGGCATCCGACACGCATTAACATTGCTAGCTCACCCGGCAGTGAATGGCAGAGCTGAACGTATGGTTCAATTTACAAAAAAAAAAAAAAAACTCTTCAAAAAATGGAGCATGGCAACATCCACGAGAAAGTCACCAAAATGCTTTTATTACAACACATCACACCAAACAGCACTACCAACAGAAGCCCAGCTGAATTGTTGATGGGCAGAAGACTCCGGTCACCTCTGGACCGCCTACACCCTGCTTACACCACAGAGAAAACCTTTGGCTCCAGCAGCAAGCACCGCGCTTTCAAAGTAGGAGATACTGTCTTTGCCAAAAACTTTACAGGGGACCCACTATGGCTCCCTGCAAAAATTACCCAAATCACGGGTCCTCGCTCCTACCGACTCAAGACCACCGATGGCAAGTGTTGGAAATGACACATTGACCAGCTTAGGTCCAGGCTAGCCACCTTTCCCCTCACAGACTCTAACCAAGAAATCAGAGGGGGGGGGACCCTAAACTCAGAAAAAGAACCCGTAACTGCGCTAGCAGAACATTCCCCAGACACATTAAATAAAAACCAAACATTAAACCAATAATACTTAACGGCCAGCGGAAGCAGACGGGTACTTCACCTGGAAGCAGCAGCCAGACAAGCTCTACCAGACATCCCAGGCAGGAGCAGCAGAGCGAACGACTCAACAAACCCGGAGTCACCATGCGGGAGTCGCAGCTATAGGACCGGCTCACCCTTCCAGCCGGTTCCATCGAGAAGCTTGAGAGCAACACAGAGCCCGTCCAAACCCGACAACGACCACAGACATTATGAACTGCGCAAGTCAAGTAGGCAGGTATGAAGACCCGCCTACTTGTGTGACTATGTTACCCCGCCCCTTGGACGGAACCAAGAGGGGAAGGGTGTTCCATACTAGCAGGCTTGTAGACCTGCATACCCATTGGTCCGGAAGAACTGGGCCATGATTGGATGATACTAGCATTCCTGATTGGTTCATATGAGGCTTGCCGCGATTGGGTGAAGCCAAGCGCGGCAAGCTTGAAAGACTGTCATAGGCTGCCTAGCCACAGCCAGATCTATATAAAGAGCTGCCGCGGCTAGGCTTTTTCGTCTCAGAATCTGCTTCCTGAATAAAGAGCTGTTGTTTACTACTTGAGCCTCGTTTGTTTATGGGACCCACCGACCATACATAACACAGGTAATTCTTGACTTACAACAGTTCATTTGGTGAATGAAACCCTTGCTAGAAAAAACAAGGATTTCATTCCACCATGATGTTAACTTCAGAGCAGCTTTGTTAGATCAAACCAATATTTCACTAAATCCAACATCCAGGACTCAGATAAACAAGGCCTTCTATGAGGCCTTAATCACAGCTCTGAATTGCTTTTTACCCACTGACATTTAGGAAATCCTGTCCCCATTCAGATATCAGTGACAATATTCCTCTAATAGAAACCAATGTGCCCATTTTAAAGTCAGCTCCACTTATGTCATATTTTTTGTCAAGCCCCTACCATATTTTCCCTAGCCATAGCTCTCTGTCTTGTTTATATGCATTCTATTTCCATAATTTGATATCCTCACATTTACTATATTTTTATCTTTCTATACAGTCACAAAAATAAAATATTCATCTCGAGTCATTCAGGAACCTTTTCAGATCTCTGGATAAGATGTGTCACATAACCTAGAGCAATCTAGAAGCATATAGAAGCTCTACTAGCCAAGGTCAACTAAAAGGTCAATGCCAAGTATTCCACAGATACATTACATTTGGCATTTCCACAGGGTTTTTTTTTTTTCGATTTTGTTATCTTAATTTTTTGTATATCAAACTATTCAATGTATCTTTTGGACATAATCCAGAAAAAAAGAAGAAATCAATCATATTTAGCTTCTTCTGATTTCATTTCTTTCTTTTGTCTTAAAATAGTTGCTGAACTTCCTACTTTCTTTCATAAATATTACTTTCCTGAAGTTTTTGGATTTCTTGTAAGCTTCCCAAGTGATTTATTCTTGCTTGGGAAGTGAAGCTTGATATTAATTTCAGCAACTGTCATGACCCAAAAACAATCATATATACACTGTGTGTGTGTGTTTTCATGGAAACAATATCCAAAATTTCTTATGTTGGTATTCTTTTCTATTTTACAGAGTGGATTATATGACTTTCTCTTTTTAAAAAAATTGGCTGGTCTCATTTCCAACTCTCCTTTGTTGGATTCATCAGATTTATTATCATGTTGTTGCTGTTATTTTGTTTTTCCTACTAGTGTGAAAACTAATTCTTATAGACAACAGAATACTGGGCAAGTCAATTCTCCCCCCCCCTCTTTTTTTTTTAAACAAATAGTCTTTTGCAAAAATGAACATACATAAGTTTTCACATTTGGAAAATCTATTTGTGTTAAAATGTTATACTCTCTTTTATGGAAAGTTTTGAAGTATCATCAAGCATCTAGTCAAGATAATATATATTCTGTAAAACATGAAGATGTGCATGCTATAAAAACTCTTACATGCATTAACTTTACTAGTATTAATATTTCATTCAGAAGATTAGTTTTGTGTTCTGTACTCAGCAGGGTCTCAAGCTAATGATTTCCTCCCTTGTTTCAGGAGGAACAGAGTCAGTAAAATCTTCCATCCATATCTGAACATGTATCTCTTTTCTTAGCTAATATCCTATCTTCCCATTGTAGAATGCAGTCTTGAGCAGAAACCTTTTTTACTTTGCAAATGATTCTCTATAAACAATTCTGAATCCAATGAAACATCAATTTGGTGAATTTTGATATCATGGCTTCTCATAGAGTGGATCATATTTCTGTAATTTACATCAAATGTCTAATGCAGGGGTGTCAAACTTGATTTCATTGAGGGCCGAATCAGGGTTGTATTTGACCTTCGGGGGCTGGGTGGGCATGGACAGAGTGGGTAATGGCCAACTCAACATCACTTGTGTTGGGGTCTCCTGTGGAGGCCTGAATACTCTGCCACTGAAAATGGGCTCCCAGGCTCCATTTTCTGCTCCTACAACCCTCTGCCAGTGAAAACGGAGCTTGGGAAAGCTCCGTTTTCACTGGTAGAGGCACCGTAGCCTGGTCTTTTGCTGTTCCAAGGTGGCCCCCCTGCACCCCACTGGCCAGATCCGGCCCATGGGCCTTGAGTTTGATATCCCTGGTCTAATGTCATTATCAATTATCATTATTGTCATTATCAATTATCAATGTCTGGAATACTCTACTTGACTCTGTGGTTTCTTCCCCAAACCCCAAAAACTTTAATCTTAGACTTTCTACTATTTTTTTTTTTTAACAAATTTTATTAATTTTACAGAAAACACAATACACAAACAAAACTAAAAGATCTTTTCTGAAGGTTGTCTGATCCCGGATTGAAACTCTTCACACAGACACAAATTCAAACATCATATTCACTTTATATATCCTTCCATATCTTATTATCATTTTCTTTTTATATATATATATATAAACCATTTTTATCAATTTTATAAAAACAATGCACAAGGCATAACAGCTTATAAATTCTTTTTTAAGAAAAAATAATAAAAGTAGAAAACCAATAGAACATAACAATTCCAAATTATAGTATCAATACTTTATCTATTTAACTTCATATCTTATCCCAGCTTCTCCTTTTCATCCAAATTATTTCTTGTTAATTAAAATTTTATTGCCTTTTATCAATATACAAAATCCAAAAAAAACATAACAAAACCTTTATATATCCTTTCATATCTTATTACCATTTTCAATAACATTCTTTGTCTGTTCTATTTCCAACTATCCATTCATCTTTTTTCTTTTACTATGCTTCTCCTATACACCAATTGGAGTAACGTCTATAACTCATTACCCTAACTTAAAAGTACTTCATATAACAATTTTTCTTGGGATTCTGTTTAATAGATTCTAAAATTACACAATGAATTTTATACTCTAAATACACATATAAAAAACACAATCTTATCCAGAATCCCTCTTTTATCCTAAATTAAATTCACCCATTGTCTCTGAATAAACTTTTTTTCTTTAGATCTTGCTTCCCCCCATTGAGGCTTCTCCTCCCCCCCTTTCTCTCTTGCTTATTCTTCTCCTTGCCCTTTTTACCCCTTTGTCTTTCCTCCTCCCTTTTCTTACTCCCTTTCCTTTGCTTTCTAACCTTGCCTCCACCTTTCCGCTCATTTTTCTCTTTTTTGGTTGTTTTTATAATTCTTAAAATCCCCTTTTTCTTATCCTTTTTCTCCTCCTCCCCGGAAAAAACCCATTGTTCATCAAAGATGGCTTCTTCTTCCTCTTCTTCTTTGTCCCAGTCCTTCTGCTGCGTAGTCAACTTTTCATAAGTACATAACGCCATTTCTAAAAATTGAAACAAAGTGCCCAAAGTATCTTCCTTTTTATATTTTTGATATTCAGTCTTTAGTTCATCCACAAGCGATGCCATCATGAAAAGAGAAACTTTTCCCAAAACAACCACAAATATTTTTAATCAAAAATAATTCCAAAAAAAATTCCAAAAATTAATACTTTTCTTCCTTCTTCTCTTTCTCTTTCTGGGGTTAATGTTTAATCAAAGAGGTCCAATTACCATATACCTTTCTTTGGGATTCTTGGCAATCTCCTCCTTTTTCAGCTTCTGCTCCAATTTTTTTTCCCTCTCCCTTCCCACTTGCAACATCAATTTTAAATAATCAAAAATCCATACCTCTAATAAGGGTTTTCCAATTTCTTAAGTTTTTCAATGTCCAGAAACCCTTTTGTCCCTTAGCTTCAACTTTCAGAATAATTCACTTTCAATGTCCAATATGTCCAAACATATCTGCTGTTTCCATGGGGTGGGAGAGTGAAGAAAAAAAAAAGTTCCCTTTAACAGCTTCTCCGCCGCTTTCGATCTTCTTAGGGATACAATGTATCCTCCAGCAATTCAAACAGCTCAGTTTCAACAAATTTGAAAGACGTTACTTGACCCGGCTCAGACAGCACTTTCACTCTTCTTACTTCCTCCAGCGCAATCTTACCCGGTTGCTGGCTTCTTCCTGGCGGCCATTGCTGACCGCCGCTCCACCGCCTTGGGAAAAAGGGGTTTTCCAGGACGAGGAGGGGGTCTGCGACACCCCCAACCCCCTGTCCGGCTCCCCTCTCTCTTCGGCTGTCCCTACAGGGCAGCCATATCCCCCTGACCCATCTGGATCGGGGGTACCTCGGCGGCTAGCACAGCAGGAATCACGAGCAGGAATCGCCCCGAAGCCACGCAAAACCGGAAACCTAGACTTTCTGCTATTGACCTCACCCCTTTCCTAAGAGGTCTGTAGGGAGCATGCATAAGCGCACCAATGTGCCTACCATCCCTGTCCTATTGTTTCTTTTATTTTTCTTATATGTATCCATGTATTCATAACTATGTTTTTACTTATACCTATTATCTTGTAAGCAATTGACAAACCAAATAAAATAAAAAAATAAAAAATTATGTCATCACACAAATGCTGTAAAATGCTGTAATGATATACTTTATATTTACTAGGTCGTGCCCTCAATTGTCTAGGATTTCACAGAAATAAAAAAATGTATTTATTTTCAAGTTCCTTGAGAATTCTAGAATTCCTTTTTGGTAACTGAAGTACTTGGAATAGGAAATAATTCAAGATTCCTTCTGAATATATTGTCCATTTCTTTAATTTTGCTTGGTATTAATAACTATATGGAGGTTTCATGTTAAGGAGGACTTGGGAGCTCTGGAACATATTTTTCCTTTTGATGCTTGGATGATTACAGCAACAGAGATCTAATAGAAACATGGATATGCCAGCTTCCACCTCGTGCTGTTGCTTCTGCTTCTGGTGCCTTTCTTAGAAACTTCTAGAGCAGAGTTCAACAACCTTTCCAGATGATTTAACAATATTATACAATTTTGTGCGATTGTTATGCTTTTACAGTGGCTTCCTAATGAAAGCAAGGTTTGAAGAGAGTATTTGTTAGTAGGATTTATTGAGCTGAATAAGATAGGATTACAGGAATTTCAATCAGTGAATAATTGCTCATACAGAAGTACTTTATCCCCTGTAATAATTTAGGGTGAAAACTTACTTTGTTCCTTACCAATAGCTTTCCTACAAAATGGAAGCGGGTCAAACCCTTTTCGAGATCATAGAAACCCTTACATTTACCTGTTTATCAAACTGCATCCTGAATCTTTATCAGCTTATGACTGAATTATTTCAGCAATTGAATGAGATTTGGAAATCTTATGAGATTTTGTCCATATTTATTTGCAAAAAACTATAGAAAACAGAGGACAATGTCTCTATTATAGATATTATAATAGGTATTATAGAAGGTACAGTCCTTATGATTCCTGTTTTGCTGACCACCATTTTATGTGTGAAGGGGAAACAATAAAAGATCCTAAAAATAGTCCAAAACAGTAACAAAAGTTTCTTATGACATTGCCTGATGAAGAATTCTTGAAAACTTGAAATCTAACTGATTGACAAATGTTAAGTTACATTAAAAAGGGATTTGTTCAATATATTTGATTATTTTTAACCCTTCAAAAGAAATAGCATTTTATGAGCACTCAAGAACTCTTCAGATACAGATTAACAAAGTTGGAAGGGACCTTGTAGGTCATCTAGTCCAACTCCCCACCCAAGCAGACCCTACACCATTTTTGACAGATGGCAGTCCAGTCTCTTCTTGAAAGCTTCTAATGATAAAACTCCTACAACTTCTGAAAGCAAACTGTTCCATTGGTTGATTAGGGATAACATTGTTTTTACCCTAACTGGTTCAGGTAAATAATAATATGTAATCATAGTTTGTAAGTTAAAGTGTCTGCAACTTTAACTGTGGGACAGTAATTAAGGGAGTGGTTGTGAAAGCACTTTAAAAGAAGCAAGACGGCAGCTTGCTATCTCTCTGGCTTTGATGATTCCTGATTACTGCAAGGACACAAGACTGCATTCCTCCAACGGGAGAGAAAACAAAGGACAGACTTGTAAGTGTATTGACATAGGGTATTCAACACGGACTTTTGCTAACTGAATATCCCTGAATGGACTGACTAAATGATACATGACTATTGGACTGTTATTTTGACTATGCTATGAACCCATAATGGAATAAACTATATATTTGATAGCACAAGCGTATCTGTTATTTTTACTGTATGTTAATAAACATACAAGCTTAGCTCACTCATTTATCTGTGTGCCTATCTGACTAAGCTGCACATTCTGTTTAGCTTGTCTCCCTAACCCTGGTTGGGGAAACCAGGCTTAACACTGGTTATGGGCCCAGAGGCTGCAAAGTCAGTTTAACTAGGATAAAACAGATTTATGTAAAAGTGAGAGTTTGTGTTGTTATACATTACAGTAAACAGACAGCTGTGTTTTATTAATTATATTTTTATATCCATATGAGAAAACATGGCACAAGTCAATCTACAAAGTTTTTCCCTTATATCCAAGCTGGATGGAACAAACTATGTATCATGGTCTATGAAATGTAGTCTGCTTCTATGAAGAGAAGGTTTGTGGAACATAATTGAAAATCCACCAAACGTAGAAGAATGGGATCCAGAGGATGAGGAAGATAAATTAAAGATAGAAGAATTTATGCATAAAAATGAACAAGCAATTTGCATTATTGCTTTAACCTTAACTGATATGCAACTTGTTTATATCCATGGAGAAAAGACAGCTGTTGGGTGTTGGCAGAAGCTGAAGAGGATTTATGTTCGAGATAATGTTGGTGCTCACATAAATCTAACACGGAAACTTTTCAGTACACATCTCCATAAGAATGGTGATATGCTGAGTCATTTGAAAACTATGCAAAGCATTTTTCAAGAACTGCACGAGAAAGAGCTTATTTTCTCTGAACTACACCAAGTCTATATAATACTATCTTCCCTTAACGAAACCTATGATAACTTTGTAACTTCACTTGAAATATTGCCAAAGGAAAGCCTAACTTTAACTGATATAACTGGCAGATTGATTGAAGAGGCCAGAAGAAGGCTTGAAAGAGACGAGTTAAGGAGGCAGCAACCTCAAAAAGAAGATAATGAAACTCCTACTGCATACGCAATTAAAAAGTGTTTTAATTGTGGAGGAAGAGGACATTTGGCAAGATTTTGTAAAAAGGCAAAACGCCAGAACGCTGGCCAGAATACAAAAAGTCATCAAAAGATAAATAAAAATTTAGAGTTAGCCATGTATACTAACGGAGCTGTAAAAAATAATTTATGGGTGGTTGATAGTGGAGCATCACATTGTATAACTAATGATAAGAAAATTTTTATTAAAATGTCCAAGAGTACACAGCAGATATCGTTAGCCAATGGCTGGAAACTGAAAGCTAAAGGTCAAGTTATAGCATATTGTTCTTTTATAAAAGAGAATGTAAAAATGTTATATGTACCACAACTTAAGTTTAATTTAATTTCAGTAAGAATTTTGGTTAAACTAGGATATGTTACATTTAGGGGAGATAACTACATAATTGAGAAAGAAGATAAGAGAATTACTGCATCTTTAAGAGGTGAATTATATGTGTTAAATGATGATGGTTTAAAGGTGGCTAACACAGTTTATGAAAATAAGAAACCTCATGATGAATGTATTCACTTGTTACATCGAAGGCTAGGGCATTTAAATTTTAAAATACTTAAGAAAACTGTTGAATTATCTAAGGGAATAAGTTTAAAACCTTGTAATAAGTATTTGCAATGTAATGCCTGTAATCAAAGCAAAGCAAGGGTCACACCTGCTAATAGAGTTGATGGATTTACTACCAAAGAACCTTTAGAGGTAGTATTTGCAGATTTAATAGGTCCTAAAAAACCAAGTGTAGGAGGAGCTCGTTACATACTAAGCATAATGGACCACTATTCTAGATATGGGTTTTGCTATTTAATGAAGAGCAAAACTGAAACGTATCAAAATCTATTTAATTGGATTAAATTTGCTGAAAGGAAAACTAAAAAGAAATTAGTAACTCTTATAACAGAAAATGGTATGGAATTTACAAATAATAAATTCCAGAACAGACTAAGAATGTTAGGTATTCAACATAAAATGTCTGCACCATATAGGCCACAACATAATGCCTTTATAGAGAGAAGAGGCCAAACATTACAATCAATGGCACGAACTATGATGTCTGATTCAGGATTACCTGACAATTTATGGGGAGAAGCAATAATGTGTGGTAATCATATATTAAATAATGTTGTTAATTCAACAACAGGTGAATTACCATTCACACTGTGGCATGGTACAAAACCTGATTTAAGTTACATGCACACATTTGGAGCACCAGCATGGGTGCATATCCCTACACAACTTAGACACAAAAGACAATATAGAGCTAAAAGATTATATTTTGTAGGATATACATCTAATCATAGATCTTATAGATTCTGGGAACCAGGTACATCTAGAGTTTACACCAGTGCTAATGCAAAATTCCTAGAACATGTAGGATGGAATAGATTAGAGCAAGATTTAAATAATGAAGTAATTATTGAACCCTACAAAAGGCAGAAAGATCAGATTAGTTATAAGAAGAGTCCAATTAAAGAAGAAGTCCACGAAGAGCAAATAGGACCAGAACAAGAGGAAACAGTTGATCAGGAAGAGTTAGATAATCAAGTAGAGTTAATAAATGAAAGTCCACCTGTAAGTCCTGTAATACCTAGACGTACTACACGTGTAACTAGACCACCTGATAGGTATCAAGCAAGTATAGTTTGCCAAGTAACTAAAGTTCCAACTAGTGTAGATGAACTTAGGATGTATCCTGCTAAGGATCAGGAGAATTGGCAAAAGGCAATGGAAAAGGAACTAAATTCATTAAAGGTAATGAAAGTTTATGAAGATGCTAAATTACCTCCAAGAGAAAAATCCATTGGGTGCAAATGGATATTTAAAGTAAAAACTGGAAATGATGGGACTGTTACCCATAAAGCTAGGTTAGTAGCTCTAGGATTTAATCAAACTGCATCTGATTATGATGAAGTTTTTGCACCAAGTCTTAAAGCAACATCTTTAAGAGCAGCATTAGTGTGGGCAGCTAAGAAAAACTATGTAATTAACCATTTAGATGTAGAAACTACTTATCTACATGCACCATTGCAGCACACTATATATTTAAGAAAACCAGTAGGTATAAAAGACAATAAAATAAATAGTAATGATTGTTGGAAACTCAAAAAGAGTCTTTACGGGTTGAAACAATCTGGGTTTGAGTGGAACCAATATATTGTGAAAGAGTTAAACAATATAGGTTTTAAATCTGGTTTAGCAGATCCATGTGTGTTTAAAAGAGAAAATAATGGAACGGTGTCATTATTGTTATTATTTACAGATGATATTGCTTTGATAACTAAGACTAATAATGAAGCTAATGAGATTATATCATTATTAGCCAAAAAGATAAAATTAAAGCATTTAGGTGAAATTAAAAAGTATCTAGGATTGACAATTAACAAAACAAAAAATGGTTTTAAGATATCTCAAGAAGATAAAATTTGCCAATTAATTAAAACGTTTAAAATGGAACTTTGTAAACCGGCAAAGACTCCAATGAGTCAGGAAGTTTGCCAAACTGATGATCAAAGTCCCAAATTTGATAAGTCCATATATCAATCTTTGATTGGCAGCTTATCATATATAAGCAATTGGTCTAGGCCTGATATAGCTTATAGTGTAAATCAGCTGGCACGTTTTAATTCAGATCCACATCAATGTCATTGGCAATTATTGAAAAGAATTTTAAGATATCTTAAAGGAACACTGAACCATGCATTGTATATAGAGCCAAAGGGTGATTTGAGTCTTAGTGCCTATGCAGATGCAAGTTTTGCAACTGATATAAACACTAGAAAATCAACATCTGGGATGGCTATATTATTTGGTATAGCACTAATAGGGTGGAGGTCAATCAGACAACAGCATATTAGCTTGTCCACAATGGAAGCGGAATTTTCATGTCTGTCATTATTATGCACTGATTTGATTTTGTACAAACAGTTATTATTAGACATGGGAAAAACTGTAAAAGATTCCATTATTGTATACGAGGATAATCAAGCAGCTATAAAGTTAGCTACTAGTATTGCTGTAAAAACTAGATCAAAACATACTGATTTAAGATACTTAAATGTTAGAGAATCTGTAAAGAATGGGCTAATTAAATTGGAATACTGCATGACGGAAGAAAACATTGCAGACCAATTTACAAAAGCTCAAGGAGTAATTAAGTTTAAAGAGAGTTGTAACAAATATGATTTAAAGATGTAAATAGTTATATTTATTATTATTTCCTAAAAGGGGAGAATGTTAGGGATAACATTGTTTTTACCCTAACTGGTTTAGGTAAATAATAATATGTAATCATAGTTTGTAAGTTAAAGTGTCTGCAACTTTAACTGTGGGACAGTAATTAAGGGAGTGGTTGTGAAAGCACTTTAAAAGAAGCAAGACGGCAGCTTGCTATCTCTCTGGCTTTGATGATTCCTGATTACTGCAAGGACACAAGACTGCATTCCTCCAACGGGAGAGAAAACAAAGGACAGACTTGTAAGTGTATTGACATAGGGTATTCAACACGGACTTTTGCTAACTGAATATCCTTGAATGGACTGACTAAATGATACATGACTATTGGACTGTTATTTTGACTATGCTATGAACTCATAATGGAATAAACTATATATTTGATAGCACAAGCGTATCTGTTATTTTTACTGTATGTTAATAAACATACAAGCTTAGCTCACTCATTTATCTGTGTGCCTATCTGACTAAGCTGCACATTCTGTTTAGCTTGTCTCCCTAACCCTGGTTGGGGAAACCAGGCTTAACAGTTCTCATCCTCCATTAAGTGAGGAATTCATAACACAGATTAATATTGTGTTATATTTTTTTCATTTTTAAATATTTTTCCATCTTTCACAAGTAAAACTTCTATTTTCCTGCCTTTCTCAGATTTCCTTAGAATTTCTTCAAAATACATTTGTTTGGTTTATTTAATTAAGATGAAAAAATGATATATTGTTATTTCTAGTAACTTTTAATGCACTAGACTAAGCAGCATATGTTTTATGGATATGTTTATAGATATGAAATGGGATATGGGATAAATAGATCTTTGGTTTTAAACTAAGAGGGAATAGTTAGAAAAATTATTTATACTTGTAATGAAGGTTTAGAAATCACATCTTTATATATTTCTTTTCTACTATAATATTTTCTTTCTTTTTTCTTTCTTTTTTCTTTGGCTTTTTCTCCTCTTTTGCACATTTTACTCTTTTGTTCTGTTCCTTTTTTCTTTTAGTTTGGGGTAGTTTTTACAAGTAATCCTTGCCTTACAACCAGTTAGTTAATAACCATTAGAAGTTACGAATCCCAAAAATGGACTTATGATCCAGATTCAAAGTTCCAACATCCAGATCACAATTTGGAAACTTGGAAATTGACCTGCATATTCATGGCCATTTGCAGTGCCCTCTGATTTTGGACATTCCCCCCCACAAGAAACTGGTGTTTACTTCCAGTTTAGTGGGGGGGGACATCCCAGGCAAATAATGGGTTTGCTTAATGACCATGGTGTTCACTTAATTACTACAGCATTCTCTTAATGACCATGACATTTACTTAATTGTCAATGCAAAAAATATTGTAAAATCAGGCATAGTCTTGTTTTACAATTATCATGACCTATGATCAAAATTGTTGGATCCATCATAAGTGTAAGTTGAGGACTACTTTAATTAGTATAATTAAAATCATTGATAAAAATTACACACACACACACATTGACAGAGAAAGAGAGAGAGAGAGAGAGAAAGACAGACAGATAGAAACAGAGTTAGAGAGAGGGACAGAAAGAGACAGACACAGAGAGACAGGGATAGAGACAAAGAGACAGAGAGAGACAGACACACAGAGAGAGGAATAGACAGAGAGAGGGATAGTGACAAAAGACACAGAGTGAGGGACAGAGAGAGAGAGAAGAACACACACAGAGAGACACAGAAACAGAGAGAGAGGGACAGTGAGAAACAGAGAGAGAAAGAAAGAGAAACAGAGAGAGAGACAGAGACACAGAGAGAGAGAATAGTTTTTTTTAGTTCATATTTTTGTATACAGTGAAGAGAAAACTGGTGGGGATTTTTGTTACATTTAACCTTTTTACACATCACCCCATTATTCCATATATCATGCATAACTGTTCAGACTTAATAAACTCAAAAAAGCCCATGGGATAGATTTCTTCATGATCATCCACAAATATGTCTTATCCTTTTTTTTTAAGAGCACTCAAGTTGGCAACCCTACCTGCACACTATGAAAGTGGATTGTATAAACCATAATCCATTATCAATCTGTCTTCTGAATCTTTCATCACTTAATTTCATAGCGTGGAGCCAGTTGATTGAGAAATTTCCACTCCATAAATCTTTCCACACCATACATAATTTTATATTTCCTTTTTTTCCCTTAAGCTAGGGAGCCAGGAATTTATCTCATAATTGCACCTTTTCCAGGTATATAATATGTTTTTGAAATCCAATGACCCAAACTGTCCAGTAGTCCAGGTATGATTGTACCATGATTAGCAAAATGTTAATGTTCAGATACTGGCAGTGGTTTTTTTAAGTTGCTTTCTTACAGTATTAGGTTTATTTTTATTTTCTATTTCAGCATTTGCCTTCTTCTACCGGAGTTGGCTGAATCTTCTCAACAATCTTCCTCCACCAACCCATTTTTTCCCCTGTTCAGTCCCAACTAGTCACACTTCGTCAAGTGTCCAATTTATGATCACAAGAAAGCTGAAAGAAGGTCCTGAAAGAAAGCTGACAGAGAGAGAAGGAAGGAGATGGATGTTGAAAGGGCTTGCCAAGAAACAGAACAATGCAGTTGCTCCATCCATGAAGCTCATGCAGTTAAAAAGGAAAAGGCAACAGTTGCAGCAGAATTTTCCATACCAACAAAAGATTTCCTACCAAAAGATTTCTCAGTTAGTTCAGTCATTAATAAGAGTACAGTATGTAAATATGTTTTAGGAACTGCTTACTTTTTAGCTCACTAGACTAGCAATTTCTAAAACAAGGATTTTGCAAAAGCATTTAAAAATGCTTTCCTGTCTACATTTTACATGCTCCAAATAAAAAAGAACCCGTTTGATCTTCATATAATGACATCAAAGCTTTTCCCAGCTTTGCAATAAAGTCAAGTCAAAGCAATTCGAAAACTCATCTGTGGGAAGAAACCAAACTGCATTCACAAGGTGCTTCCCACCTGTAACTTGGTTCCCATGCATGCCTTTTCCTTTAAATTATGCCTGGAAGCAGGAAAGGGGGGGGAGAGAGAAAACTGTGATATTTCCCTCCTTTTATTTTCTTTCATTCTTTTTGAAGAAAGAGAAAACAGGGTAAATTTGCTTTGACAAATAGATACACTATATCTCTGGAGTGATGTATTATATTGCTGTTTGCAAGCAAACCAATTTAGCATTTGCCCCAGTAAACTCTTATAAATCGTAGCAACCATGGGCTGGGATAGGTAGGGCTGGGACCAGAGGCTGGGAAAGGGAGAGATATAAAAATTCATCTGCAGCATGTTCTCTATAATAACAGACCCCAATAACACAATATTCTCTTCCTTTGTTCTTTATTTATTTCATGGCTATCTTTGCATTTTCTGCTCCACTTCCCTATTGCCCTTGTTTTGTCTGGCTTTCTGAATGACATTTCCAGGAAACAGAGGTTGAGAAATGTAAAACTGATTTTTATTTTTTTTCTTTTGGCCTGGCCTATGCAGAAGCTTGCAGCTCTCTCCAAGTGACAATGGTTACACCAGGCAGAGAAGGCAGCTTAATTTCATTGTAATGCAAATAAATGTAACAATTAAGGATATCATTTCAAAAGATGTCAGTAGCGTAATGACTTGTATGGCTCCTTGCCAATTTTAGCAGTTGGTGAACTATCTCTAGTAATTGGGCAGGGAGGTTCACTGCAAGGTGCTTCCACTCCAGATTCTGTCAACATTTCACTGAACTTTGCACGTGTTATTTGGGCCATCCCAGCTGTTCTTTGCTAAACAATTTTAGTCCAAGGGGAAAGTTTTCTGCTGCTGGGGATGAGAGCAAACCTATCATGGCAAATCTACTAGCAGATGGGCAATTGCTAAACCAACAAACTATGTCAGGCAAAGGAAATTGTTTCCTATTAAGGATGTTTTCATTTTCGTTGATATGATAAGAAATGTTCTCTTTTTGCTGAAAAGCATCATATTAAACTACAATTGCCTTCCTTATGGATAATGCCTCATGGAACAGCTTCAGACATTACTTTTTTACCACATGAACAAAGGAGAGCAAGCAAGGAACTTTGTACAGGCAGTCCTTGATTTACAACCACAACAGAGCTAAAAATTTATGTTGCTAAGCAACATATTTGTTAAGTGAACTTTGTCCCATTGTATGACCTTTCTTGCCACATTTGATAAGTGAATCACTGCAGTTGTTAAGTTAGTAACCCAGTTGTTAAACGAATCTGGCTTCCTCATTGATTTTGCTTGTCAGAATGTGGCAAAAGATGATCATATGAGCCTGGGACACAGCAACCATCATAAACCTGGGTCAGTTGCCAAGCATCTGAATTTTATCATGTGATCATGGCGATGCTGCAGTGGTGTGAAAACTGATCATATGTCACTTTTTTCAGTGCCGTTTTAACTTCATCACTAAACAAACTAGGACTAGATGTAACATGACCAAGATGAACATTTCACTGCATGCTAATGACTCTAACAATGTTAAAGCAGGAAGAGATCTTACTCAGTTGTGAATCTTATGGAGTGCCCTTAGTCCACTTAGTTGGTTTAATAACCGTGCTAGTCTTTTACTGAGCTGTACCCTCCCTAAGTCCAAAGTACCACCATTCTGAATGGGGGAGAATGTTACCCCATTGTGAAGACAGCCAAGTATCAGGTGGGGTTCAAAATTTTTAACAACTGGTTCTGTGGGTGTGGCTAGATGGGCATGGCCATGTGACTGGGTGAGCGTGGCTTGTATTTTTTTTAAACAGCAACACTACCACCCCTCTTTTTTGGACCTTTTGGGTGTCAGGGAAGCCTCCTGAGGGAGATTTTGCTCCCAGAAGGCTACCCTAGGGCTCAGGAAGGAAAAATGGAGCCTGGAGGGGGTACACAGCACCCCCCATCCTCTATTTTGGGGCCTTCTGGGCCACAGGGAAGCCTTCTGGGGGCGCGTTTTTGCTCCCAGGAAGTATATATAATAGGCTGCACCAGGCCTCCATTTTTTACCTTCCTGAGCCTCAGAGAAGCCTCCTGGATGAAGAAGTAAGATGACGAGAGGAATCCTGGCACAGCTCATCATAGCAACAGCTGATGGTCGGGAGGGGTGTTAAGACTGGAGCATGGGTGTGAATGATGGAGACGAGCTGGTAGAAACAGTGAACTTCAAACTCTTTATTTACATATTGTGACAGCTCAAACTGGAGGGCTGCTATAGCCTTCCTTATATAGGCAACTTATTAACTCTTCAACCAATAGTAAACCTGGAGCGCTAGCTCCGTTAACCAATGGGAATGGCCTGTTAATGGCCAATCAGATGCTCCTGAACGGACCAATCCGATCCTGCCATTAACAGCCAATCAGAAGTGCAGGGCCAGAACCCTGCGCTTGACTTCAAGCTCAAGATAACTTTATTGGTATTATTCATTCACAACAAGGGGGAAAAATAAATACCTAATTAGTGACTGGGCAGGGAAGAACCCAGTCAGCAATATTGGGCATGCACATGATGTTGGGGAATGATTCGCCAGTTCTCCGAACTGCGCAGAATCATAACAACTGGTTCCATATAGCCAGTCCAAACTGGTAGAATTCCACCCCTGTGAAGCATTCATGTTCTAACATATTTCGGATCAATTTCATTAAACCAACAACCAAGTTCAGGATTATGCTGCATAAGGACCATGCCACATATGCTATTCTGAGTACTTTGAATAAAGTTGGTATTACACTGAACAGATTATAGGTGAGATGTTGCTGCAGATTTATTTGGCAACACTGGGGAGGGGTTGAAATTTGGGTATGATTTCTGAATAAGCTATAATATGACTATAATTTAGTAAGAGTTGGGATTTGCCTTTAAGGATAGCTTGAAACTGAAATAAAAACAATGATAATATAATAATGATATAAAATATATATAATGTTGCTCAGAATATAATATGTATACCAATATTATTGTGCACAAAATATATGTACCCAACCAACACACTGTATAATTGAAAGATGGTTTTTTTGTTATAAAAATAAAAAACTTTTTCAAAAGAAAAAGAAATTTGAGTAGGGTAATGTGTTCTCTGGCAGTTTCCTAACAATTTTATCATCTCTGTAAAATGTCTGCCTATCAAAGCACTTAGAAAATTACTCCTCTGCTGGGTTTTTTCCTTCTTTCTTTTTACTGTTAAAAATTGTTTAGGTAGGTTCACTTAGAAATGGGAAGAAAAGCAGAAAATGATTCTGATTCATTCCTCCATTCTTTTTTATTTGATTTTTTTTTCTTGTGCAATCTCCACCTTTCTTCTATGCCTTCTATTCAATCTGTTTTTACATTTCAAACTATTTGGCCTTCAGTGTAGTATTGTGGCTAACCTGTACATAGTTTTCTTTTACTCTCCACTTTCATTTCTTCTTTGTAGCCAAACCACTGCAAACATTTTTTTAAAAAAACTATAGCTTCCCCACCCCTACTTAATACTTTGTGTTCTCTTGTAGAATGAGCCTTCTTCATTGTGGGAACACAACTGAAATTTTGTACTTGATATTAGTTTATACTAGTATAGATGGCTTCTTAATAGAATGGTGTGTTATATGCACAGTAGTGATAATGGATACTTTTCAGACTGTAAAAACATGTAACATAGCATATGAGATGTTGCAGTTATTCTCAGCTACTAGTCTATATTATTTCATGCTGTGTTATTTGTGTTTTTAATTATTGGCTGGGGTTTGTACTCTGTTTTATTATTATTAGCTGTCATGTGTATCTGGTGCATATGAGGTGGCACCCATATACGTTAAATAAATATTTAATTTATATGGCTGCCATATAATATAGCTACCCAAAAATAAATAATCTGGAAAAATTAAGCCTTCCAATGAACCATGCTACCTTCAAACAAATCTGCTACCCAGTTATTTTCATTTAATTGTGCCAAAAATTAAAGAAGTGCAGTTCTTTCCATCCTAGCCCAAAATTATCTATTTCTTACCAGTCTGAATCTCAAATCTTGAATCCATTTTGAAGTCTGAGACTTAAAATTGATAATTGATTGCACAGATATATAAAGATAGGTAATTATTAGCATATAGCTGCAAAGAGGTAGAGGTAGAAAGAGTATATCAAACATAGTACATAGACTGAATAAACAGAGCATGCTGTACTTCATTCAATTTTTCAACTATCTGCTGAAATGTTTTCTGAAGACGCTCAGGAACAATTCTAGGAATCTACTATAGGAAGCATAAGAAGCAATCATGTTAGAGAGTAGATGTTGTCCAAGGTTGAACTGTTCCATTCTTGTGGTCTCCGACCTTGCTTCTCTTCCTGCAAATGCTTCATTACCTGACTAGGTGACATTATCAGTCAACAGGGGGAGTGAAGTTTGCTTGTTGGTAGCCTGTTCTTGATGGTAGGCTTGATTAGAGTACTGTTTCCTCCTTGCTTTTTGGTATTGATATTGACATTGTTTCTTCTTTTATTCCTATGGAAAGAATAATCCTACAAGAATTATAAAGGGTAAGTAAAGACTGTAGAAAGTAAATAAGAAAAGAGTTGGTAATCTTAAGGTACAGTGTATAAAAAAATAAAAAAATAATGCAACCTATTTGAAAAGAACTGGAGTGGACTTCAGCAATTCATCCATAAGGAACTTGGGAAGCACCATGGCAGTGCTGTGGTTAGTATGCAGTATTGCAGACTAATTCTGCTGACTGCCAGCAGTTTGATTCTGATCAGCTGACTCAGCCTTCCATCCTTCCAAGGTTGATAAAATGAGGACCCAGATTGTTGAGAGCAATGTGCTGACTCTGTAAACAGCTCAGAGAGGGCTGTAAAACACTATGGAGTCGTATATAAGTCTAAGTGCTATTACTATATGTGTCCTTTCAAGGAACCATTACCCCATTTTGATTCTTAGCAAAGATCCACACTGTGATCGTACATATTTTAATTGAGTGATTTCATTGATTGAGGAATGTTCAAGTGAAGGATAGTTGTAAGTACTTCAATCCAGACATGGTATTCAGCAGGTTCTGACCAGTTCTGAAGAATCAGTCATGGAAATTTTGAGTAGTTTGGAGAACGGGCAAATACCACCTCTGACTGGAAATTTTACAGTATCCTTCCCCTGCCACGCCCACCAAGCCACACCCATAGAACCGGTAGTAAAAAAAATTGAATCCTACCACTGCTTCAATCAGATTGTTCTTTAAAACATGGGTCTCCAACCTTTTGGATCAAAGGGACTACCAAATTCATAATTTTAAATTCCAGAGACCACTAATATGAATCCAGCATGCCACTCACTGAAGCACCTGAACTCCCACTGATGTGATGGAATCCTTCAGACATTTAGCGTGTCTGCCTGTTTCTGCAACCTTAAATGCTCAAAGAGTAATTTGGACCCGTTTCCCACAGAAAACAAAACACCAGGATCTCTCATCTCTCTCTTTCCCTCCTTCCCTCTCTCTCTCTTTCCCCCTTTCTCCCTCTTTCTTTCTCTCTCTTTCTGTGTCTTCTCTCTCTCTCTCTCTCTCTTCCTCCTTTCTCCCTCTTTCTTTCTCTCTCTTTCTGTGTCTTGTCTCTCTCTCTCTCTCTTCCCCCTTTCTCCCTCTTTCTTTCTTTCTTTCTTTCTCTCTCTCTCTTTCTGTGTCTTGTCTCTCTCTCTCTCTCTTTCCCCCTTTCTCCCTCTTTCTTTCTCTCTCTTTCTGTGTCTTGTCTCTCTCTCTCTCTCTTCCCCCTTTCTCCCTCTTTCTTTCTCTCTCTTTCTGTGTCTTGTCTCTCTCTCTCTCTTTCCCCCTTTCTCCCTCTTTCTTTCTCTTTCTTTCTGTGTCTTCTCTCTCTCTCTCTCTCTTTCCCCCTTTCTCCCTCTTTCATTCTCTCTCTTTCTGTGTCTTGTCTCTCTCTCTCTCTCTCTATCCCCCTTTCTCCCTCTTTCTTTCACTCTCTTTCTGTGTCTTGTCTCTCTCTCTCTTTCCCCCTTTCTCCCTCTTTCTTTCTCTCTCTTTCTGTGTCTTTCTCTCTCTCTCTCTCTTCCCCCTTTCTCCCTCTTTCTTTCTCTCTCTTTCTGTGTCTTGTCTCTCTCTCTCTCTCTTTCCCCTTTCTCCCTCTTTCTTTCTCTCTCTTTCTGTGTCTTGTCTCTCTCTCTCTCTCTTTCCCCCTTTCTCCCTCTTTCTTTCTCTCTCTGTGTCTTGTCTCTCTCTCTCTCTCTCTTCCCCCTTTCTCCCTCTTTCTTTCTCTCTCTTTCTGTGTCTTGTCTCTCTCTCTCTCTTTCCCCCTTTCTCCCTCTTTCTTTCTCTCCCTTTCTGTGTCTTATCTCTCTCTCTCTTCCCCCTTTCTCCCTCTCTCTTTCTCTCTCTTTCTGTGTCTTTCTCTCTCTCTCTCTTCCCCCTTTCTCCCTCTTTCTTTCTCTCTCTTTCTGTGTCTTGTCTCTCTCTCTTTCCCCCTTTCTCCCTCTTTCTTTCTCTCTCTTTCTGTGTCTTGTCTCTCTCTCTCTCTCTCTCTCTCTTTCCCCCTTTCTCCCTCTTTCTTTCTCTCTCTTTCTGTGTCTTTCTCTCTCTCTCTCTTCCCCCTTTCTCCCTCTTTCTTTCTCTTTCTTTCTCTGTCTTCTCTCTCTCTCTCTCTCTTCCCCCTTTCTCCCTCTTTCTCTCTCTTTCTGTGTCTTGTCTCTCTCTCTCTTCCCCCTTTCTCCCTCTCTCTTTCTCTCTCTGTGTCTTGTCTCTCTCTCTCTCTCTCTTTCCCCCTTTCTCCCTCTTTCTTTCTCTTTCTTTCTGTGTCTTCTCTCTCTCTCTCTCTCTTTCCCCCTTTCTCCCTCTTTCTTTCTCTCTCTTTCTGTGTCTTGTCTCTCTCTCTCTCTCTCTTTCCCCCTTTCTCCCTCTTTCTTTCTCTCTCTTTCTGTGTCTTGTCTCTCTCTCTCTTTCCCCCTTTCTCCCTCTTTCTCTCTCTTTCTTTCTGTGTCTTGTCTCTCTCTCTCTCTTCCCCCTTTCTCCCTCTTTCTTTCTCTCCCTTTCTGTGTCTTGTCTCTCTCTCTCTCTTTCCCCCTTTCTCCCTCTTTCTTTCTCTCTCTTTCTGTGTCTTGTCTCTCTCTCTCTTTCCCCCTTTCTCCCTCTTTCTTTCTCTCTCTTTCTGTGTCTTGTCTCTCTCTCTCTCTCTCTTCCCCCTTTCTCCCTCTTTCTTTCTCTCTCTTTCTGTGTCTTGTCTCTCTCTCTCTTCCCCCTTTCTCCCTCTTTCTTTCTGTCTCTTTCTGTGTCTTCTCTCTCTCTCTCTCTTTCCCCCTTTCTCCCTCTTTCTTTCTCTCCCTTTCTGTGTCTTGTCTCTCTCTCTCTCTTCCCCCTTTCTCCCTCTCTCTTTCTCTCCCTTTCTGTGTCTTTCTCTCTCTCTCTCTCTCTTCCCCCTTTCTCCCTCTTTCTTTCTCTCTCTTTCTGTGTCTTGTCTCTCTCTCTCTCTTTCCCCCTTTCTCCCTCTTTCTTTCTCCCCCTTTCTGTGTCTTGTCTCTCTCTCTCTCTTCCCCCTTTCTCCCTCTCTCTTTCTCTCTCTTTCTGTGTCTTTCTCTCTCTCTCTCTTCCCCCTTTCTCCCTCTTTCTTTCTCTCTCTTTCTGTGTCTTGTCTCTCTCTCTTTCCCCCTTTCTCCCTCTTTCTTTCTCTCTCTTTCTGTGTCTTGTCTCTCTCTCTCTTTCCCCCGTTCTCCCTCTTTCTTTCTCTTTCTTTCTCTGTCTTCTCTCTCTCTCTCTCTCTCTTCCCCCTTTCTCCCTCTTTCTTTCTCTCTCTTTCTGTGTCTTTCTCTCTCTCTCTCTCTTCTCCCTTTCTCCCTCTTTCTTTCTCTCTCTTTCTGTGTCTTTCTCTCTCTCTCTCTCTTCCCCCTTTCTCCCTCTTTCTTTCTCTCTCTTTCTGTGTCTTGTCTCTCTCTCTCTCTCTTCCCCCTTTCTCCCTCTTTCTTTATCTCTTTCTGTGTCTTGTCTCTCTCTCTCTCTTCCCCCTTTCTCCCTCTCTCTTTCTCTCTCTTTCTGTGTCTTTCTCTCTCTCTCTCTCTTCCCCCTTTCTCCCTCTTTCTTTCTCTCTCTTTCTGTGTCTTGTCTCTCTCTCTCTCTCTCTTCCCCCTTCTCCCTCTTTCTTTCTCTCTCTTTCTGTGTCTTGTCTCTCTCTCTCTCTTTCCCCCTTTCTCCCTCTTTCTTTCTCTCTCTTTCTGTGTCTTGTCTCTCTCTCTCTCTCTTTCCCCCTTTCTCCCTCTTTCTTTCTCTCCCTTTCTGTGTCTTGTCTCTCTCTCTCTCTTCCCCCTTTCTCCCTCTCTCTTTCTCTCTCTTTCTGTGTCTTTCTCTCTCTCTCTCTCTTCCCCCTTTCTCCCTCTTTCTTTCTCTCTCTTTCTGTATCTTGTCTCTCTCTCTCTCTCTCTTCCCCCTTCCCCCTCTTTCTTTCTCTCTCTTTCTGTGTCTTGTCTCTCTCTCTCTCTTCCCCCTTTCTCCCTCTTTCTTTCTCTCTCTTTCTGTGTCTTGTCTCTCTCTCTCTTTCCCCCTTTCTCCCTCTTTCTTTCTCTCTCTTTCTGTGTCTTTCTCTCTCTCTCTCTCTTCCCCCTTTCTCCCTCTTTCTTTCTCTCTCTTTCTGTGTCTTGTCTCTCTCTCTCTCTCTCTTCGCCCTTTCTCCCTCTTTCTTTCTCTCCCTTTCTGTGTCTTGTCTCTCTCTCTCTCTTCCCCCTTTCTCCCTCTCTCTTTCTCTCTCTTTCTGTGTCTTGTCTCTCTCTCTCTCTCTTCCCCCCTTCTCCCTCTTTCTTTCTCTCTCTTTCTGTGTCTTGTCTCTCTCTCTCTCTCTTTCCCCCTTTCTCCCTCTTTCTTTCTCTTTCTTTCTGTGTCTTGTCTCTCTCTCTCTCTTCCCCCTTTCTCCCTCTTTCTTTCTCTCTCTTTCTGTGTCTTTCTCTCTCTCTCTCTCTTCCCCCTTTCTCCCTCTTTCTTTCTCTCTCTTTCTGTGTCTTGTCTCTCTCTCTCTTCCCCCTTTCTCCCTCTTTCTTTCTCTCTCTTTCTGTGTCTTCTCTCTCTCTCTCTTCCCCCCTTCTCCCTCTTTCTTTCTCTTTCTTTCTGTGTCTTGTCTCTCTCTCTCTCTTCCCCCTTTCTCCCTCTTTCTTTCTCTCTCTTTCTGTGTCTTGTCTCTCTCTCTCTTCCCCCTTTCTCCCTCTTTCTTTCTCTCTCTTTCTGTGTCTTCTCTCTCTCTCTCTTCCCCCTTTCTCCCTCTTTCTTTCTCTCTCTTTCTGTGTCTTGTCTCTCTCTCTCTCTCTTCCCTCTTTCTCCCTCTTTCTTTCTCTCTCTTTCTGTGTCTTGTCTCTCTCTCTTTCCCCCTTTCTCCCTCTTTCTTTCTCTCTCTTTCTGTGTCTTGTCTCTCTCTCTCTCTCTCTTTCCCCCTTTCTCCCTCTTTCTTTCTCTCTCTTTCTGTGTCTTTCTCTCTCTCTTCCCCCTTTCTCCCTCTTTCTTTCTCTCTCTTTCTGTGTCTTGTCTCTCTCTCTCTCTCTCTTCCCCCTTTCTCCCTCTTTCTTTCTCTCTCTTTCTGTGTCTTGTCTCTCTCTCTCTTCCCCCTCTCTTTGTCCCTGGGGTGGTGGTGGTGGGAAAGGAACCTCTGAACTGGTGCTGGGTGATGTTCGGAGGCTGATGAGCCACATGCTGAAGACCAGATGTCTGGCAGGGAGGTGGGGCAATCCTGCAGTTTCCCTCGCAAACCCGTGTTGTGGCTGCTACCTCCTGCGCATCAAGGAGGCCAAGCAGCAGCGGGAAGAGTGCAGATCTCCTGAGCCGCAGGAAGCGGCTGCCAGCAATGCCCAGAGGTGAAGATGTTGCGAGGGGGAAGCTTCCCTCAGAAGCCTCGAATTGCTCACTAGCCCTCTGGCACCTGCCAAACCTCATCCTTCCCACTGGGCGTGTGAGCACTTCTGGTAAGGAGGAAGAGAAGCACAGCAGGAGGAGGCTGGGCAGCTGCCAGAGGGGCAACAAGTGCTTTGCGGCTCCTGAAGGGAGGAGCACGGGAGATCACACCCTCCCCTTGCAGGCCAGGGAACACCCGGGAAGGGCTCTGATGCTGCAATCTCCCATGCACTACTCTCCTTCTCCACATGCATCAGTCCATCCGCCATCAATATCACCCCTGTTGCAGACAGGGTGCACTGCGGACCACCAAAATTTTGTTATGGACCACCAGTGGTCTGCAGACCCCCAGTTAGCAACTTCTGCTCTAAAAGTAAATATGTACTCAAATGTTTTTTTAAAGAAAAGTAGACTGAACCTCACCCATATCCTCACAACTTCAATTTCTTACCTATAAAATAAATGTAGTAGCAATCCACAAACTTTTGAAAATACTGGTTTATTGAGGATATGCACACCTCAATTTCCCTAAAGTCATATACAAAATAAATAAAATATTCCTCTCTTTAAGATTTATAAGAAAACTCTTTTGCATATTATGAGGTAGGAGGTATGACTAATAGGATAATGATCCTCCAATTCAGAGAGCTGCAGTTCTATTTAAAAGCCATACATTTTTTTAAGGAAAACCAATGCATAATGTTAACGAATCCTTTTTTTTTTTTCTTTTTCAATTGAGTAGCAATTGTGGATTCCACAATTTGATGTTTTTTAATTGCTTTAAGTTTCTGCAATTAATAATCTATTTTTATTACTAACTGAACATGAAAAAAGATGTTGTGGGGGTGGGGAAAACAATAGGCTGTGATTGCTCTCGGTGGAAAATGACAAGCTTGTAACATTCAAGTGGATCTGCAAGCATTTTTTGCAGATGCTTCTCAACCAGCTAATATTATCCATTAACACCTGATCACAGGAGAACAATTCATCCTTTGTCAAGAGGCAAACAGCAGCCAAATGGAAGAAAGATTCAAGTGCTTAGAGGCTGTCCCTTAAGGAAACAAAATACAAGATATACTTGCACCTCTTAATGGGTGAAAATTGGGGCATTTGTGTGCTTTTTCATTCACAATATGGCTATAAATCTCATGCTACATAATGCAGAAACTCTCCAGACTGTGCTGCTTTCCTTACCCAGCAATAATGATCTAAAAGCCCAAACAATCATTAATCTTCTGTTTAAATAAACCTCAAACAATATTAACTCCATGCAGCTGTACAGCTTGCAGATGTGAAGGCACAGCAGAAGGGTTGGGGGCAGGATAAGCATCCTAGACCAAGAAGAATAGCTTCCATCAGTGTGTTGTGGTTCGCCAGCAACCTGTGCAGATGGCAGCAGAATCGGACGGTGGGGACGAAGGGGGATTCTGGGGAGGACTTGGACGAGGGTCCTGCATCCGAAGCATAGATGGGGCCAGGACCATCTGAGAGTTGTGTGCTGACTCCGGAGCCTCCAGAGTCTGGCAGCAGTGAGGCAGAGGAACAATGGGAGCCTGTTCCCAGTGTGCATGTGCACAGAACTGCTGGAAGGCAAAAGCAGATAAGACAAAAGGGGCAACTTGGGAGTAAGGCTTGGAGGCGATTGCCCCCTTCCCTAAGGTATAAAGAAAGTGCAAAGGTAGAGAAACCTTTGCAGGAAGCAAAGTCATTAGCTCTGTTCAGATTAAACCTTGAAGCTCTGTGTGGACTTTGTACTTCAGTTGGTTTTTTACAGTTAATTTGGCAGCAGCAATTCAAAGGAGAAAAGGTGGGTGCTTATCTTGAGGGACTGTTTGAGACTCATTATGGGCTGGGAATGAATATAATTCCCAGGGTTGAAATAAAACAAGAATTGTTTGGACTAAGTGTGTGCTTCATTAGCCTTGGTCAGAACACAGGGGGAAAATTTTGATCCAACAGTATTTTTTTAAAAAGGCTAAATAAATGAGAAAATAATTTTTCCTTTCCTTTATAGCAGGGGTGTCATACTCACATCTCACGGCACCATCACATGATGTATTGTGACTTTTTTCCCCTTTAGTAAACCAGATGTAGCCAGTGTGTGATGAATCCAGACCGTGGACCATGAGTTTGACAGCTCTGCTTTATAGTTTTTGTGTTCTCCCAACATTTCGTATATTCTTTAGAACTATGGGGGAACTTCTTCAGGACTTTGCAATGAAAAGGAAGGTTTCACGAAAACCACATGCTTCCCTCTTTTTGCCAAGAAACCATTTTTGCTCAGATATAGTCTGGTTGGTGGGAATAAAACTGATGGGCTTGTACCACACACTGATACCAAGCCTGATAGCAAAATATCTGCAATAAAATAATCAAGCTCAGAGAACACCAATAACTTAATAGTTCTTTGTATATCTTCTATTATTGGAATAAAACTCAGGACAACACTAGAATTTTAGTCCTATTGATAAACACAGTCAACAATGCCAATTGAATCTTTTTATTAATTAATTAATTAATAATGTCATTTTCTGATAATTAAGATGCTGCTTTTCCCCCTTTTAGTCAATCTATTTGCACAAAGAATTAGTGGGATATGAGTTCAATTTTGTATCAGCCTTTTCTTTTTCTTCATGATAAGCATGCCCATTTTGTTAAAATGACTTAAAATTTGGTGAATAGAAAATCTTTGAAAAGAAGATTTACAACTAATGAAGTTACAACTAACTTCATTTCTACTTGGAAACTGCTTCTGGACTTTGTGCTTGTGGTGGGAAAAAAAATCAAACTTCGATTTTGTCTTTTGCTGATGAGACAAGTTTGTTGTTACATAAATGACTAACATATATTATTATGCAAAAGTAAAGGGTATGTAGTCTCCTGTTCTAAAAAGAAGTCAATGTTTTTCTTTTTTCTCTTTCTTATCCTACACATTTTCCTCTTCCTTTTTTCCTTCCTTATTTTCCCATTACCTTAATTTTTCTTTGCATTTTGTACTTTGATAAACTAATAAAGGTTTGTCAAACCTAAAAGAATTCAATCAATGGAAAGTTTCTTTTCAAATAGGTTTAAAAATGGGCCATTTTTAATTGATTTGTTAATATTACTAATGTCCTGATGATACCAGCTTTGGGATAAAACTAATAGATGTGGCTGAACGGTATTTACAAACATTCCAAATGGCTCAGGAGTCTGGTGGAATTAGAATGCAAATAGAAAAGTACTTTTCCCTGTTTCTTTGTTTAGTTCTATAGTATTCACTCATTCTGATTGTAATTCCAGCAGCAACACTTCTGATCCATTTTTAAAATTATCATTGCATAATAGTCACTGTAGGAAGAGTGTTATTCATAATGTTACGTTCTGCACATGGGCGCAAGGAACGGAGACGAGACAGTGAACAGTGAACTTCAACTCTTTATTAATCATTCTGAACAGAGCAAAAACCTAGGGCAGCAGCAGCCTTTTTAGAGGCAAGCTGCTGATCTAGTAACCAATGAGAAATGTGGAGTGTTAACCCCTTTAACCAATGAGAGTGTCTCGTTAACAGCCAATCAGATTCTCCTGAACGGACCAATTCGATCTCGCTATTATCGGCCAATCAGAAGTGCAGGATTAGAACCCTGCTATTTCTAAAGGTTTGATAAACTTTATTTAAGCGTTTATTAGTTCATAACACCCCTTTGCCCTGGGTTCCGTTTAAGGGATGCGGTGACATAATCTCTGAGCTATGAAGGTTGTTTTGACTGTCTATTGGATTTACGCTGTCCCGCCGGTTCCTGTCTGTAACCCGGTTTCAGCGGGACATTTTTGGGCAAGTCGGGTGCCAGTGGTTCCTCATTGGATGACTCAGTGCCGCTAATGTTCTCATTGTTGTCCTCTGATCTTTGCGGGCTTGCTTCTGTTGAGGTGTTCCTCTGTGGCGAGGACACTCCCCTCCCTTATTCTTCTTCATTCGTTATAACCAATTGCTGACTTCTTTTGCTCCTGCTTTCCACCATCTCGAATTCGATTTCTTCGACATCCCCTCCCCCCTCAGTTTGGGAGTTACCGGAGTCGCGGAAACTAGGTTGTAGCCTTGAGCGAAGCTGATCTATATGGCGTTTCCATATTTTTCCGTCGCAGATTTTCACCCGGTACGAACTGGGTCCAGTGGCTTGAATTACAGTTGCCTCAACCCACAAAGGTTCACCGGAAAGGTTTCTGGCGAAAACTAAGTCGTCTATCTTGAACTCATGGCATTTTCCACTAGATCCACAGGGTTTCTCTGGCTCGTAAGACGGGTGAAGCCGGTCGAGGTAGGAACGGAGTTTGCGTCCCATTAAAAGTTCAGCTGGAGTCTTATTGGTGTCGCTGTGCGGAGTGATGTGTTGGAGAAGGAGTATTCTGTTTATTTTATCTTCAATGTTGCCATAATCCATTTTGTAGAGGTTTTTTTTTTAACAAATTGTACCATGCGCTCGGCTCTTCTGTTAGCCGCAGGGTGCACTGGCGAAGTTAGCGCATGGCAAATACCCCAGTCTGCTAAGTATTGTTCAAAAGGTAGAGCAGTAAACTGGGGTCCATTGTCGGAGACCAGAACGTCTGGCAGTCCATGCATCGCGAATAGCCTGTTCAACTTCCGGATGACGGACTCGGTTGTAGTACTCTTCATTTCATGGATCTCGAGCCAGTTGGAAGAGGCATCCACTGTTAGTAGGAACGTATGTCCCTTAGTAGGTCCCGCAAAGTCAATGTGGATGCGGAACCATGGTCCCCGGGGTGTTTCCCATTCTGTTGGAGTTGCTTTAGGTGGGGCACTGCTAACTTCTTGGCACTTTAAACAAGTCTTTACCCAGGCTTCGATCTGTTTGTCGATGTCCGGCTACCACATGTAGCTTCATGTGAGCGCTTTCATAAGCACGATGCCGGGGTGACCCTCATGCAGTGTTTTTAATAGTGCTCGTTGTAACCGCTCTGGGACGACGACTCTATCCCCCCATAAGATGCAGCCTTTTTGCAAAAAAAGTTCTGTTTGCCGGTTCTTGAAGGGGTGAAATCGTCAGGGGTATGTTCTACTGGCCATCCCTGTTCGACCCCGCTAAGAAGTCGCGCTAAGATAGGATCACGTTTTGTTTCGATTGCAATATCTCTAGCTGTCAGTGGTGGTGACTGTAGCGTTTCAATCTGGAGTGTCGTAAGGGTTGGAACTGGGTCGTCGATGGTTTCCGGAAGTGGTGCATGGCTCAGCGTATCAGCGTGGGGAATGGCTTTCCCCGGGCGGTATTGCAGTCTATAATTGTATGCAGCCAAAAACTCTGACCAGCGAGTCATTCTAGGTGATAATATATAGGGGGTTGGCTTGTCTCCTGCTGTAATCCCCAGCAAAGGTTTGTGGCCGGTAACAATAATAAAAACTCGTCCATATACATATTCATGAAACCGTTTCACAGCAGATACAACAGCAAGGGCCTCTTTATCGATTTGACTATAATTACATTCAGCCTTTGACAGGGTCCTTTAAAAATAAGCAATAGGGGCCTCACTACCGTTTGGTAACACATGGCTCAAAATGGCTCCTACTCCAAACGGTGACGTGATTATTAAAGGCAAAGTCTTGTTATACTTCATTAAAACAGCATCTGAGGTTAATAAGTTTTTCACTTGTCAAAACGCGTGTTCCTCTCGGTGCCCCCAAACCCAGGTTGCTTTTTTGTTGAGAAGTCTATGTAGGGGCTCAGCTACGGTCAATTTGTGGGGCAGGAAAATGTTGTAAAAATTAATGAGCCCCAGAAAAGCTTGGAGATCAATCTTATTTCTGGGTCTTGGGGTGTTCTTGATTGCTTTTAGTTTGCTGTTGGTGGGGTGAATGCCTTGTCTATCGATTAGGTACCCCAGGAACTCTACTTTATCTGTACACAGTTGACATTTATTTTTTTTAACCTTAAGGCCAGAGTCTTTAAATTTCTGGAGAACCAATTTAAGATGCTCTTTTAGTATTTCTCTATTTGGGGCAGCAATTAAAACATCATCAAAGTATGGTATGACCCCTTTGATCCCCTGCAAGATTCTCTCCATCAAACTTTGAAAAATTCCTGGGGCTACGCTAACTCCGAATTGGAGTCGGTTGCACTTAAAGGCGCCTCAGTGCGTAACGATCATTTGTGCCTCTGCTGTTTTTTTATCTACAGGCAGTTGTTGGTATGCCTGTGCTAAATCTAATTTAGCGAAGACCTTTCTGCCGAGGTGTTGTACCACCGGCACCGGGTAAGCATCTGTTGAAGGGCGTGATTCAGGGTGGCACAGTAGTCCCCACAAATCCTTAATGATCCATCCGGTTTAATGGGTGTTACAATTGGGGTTTCCCAACGAGCGTGGTCTGTTGGTTCTAAAACACCCTGGGCTATTAATTTATCAAGCTGCTCATCATTTTTAGTTTAAGGGCAAAAGGTACCCGACGAGGCTTAAGGCGGATGGGGGTTACTTCAGGGTTAAGGTTAAATGATATTGGGGTCCCCTTGTACTCGCCTAGTTTGTCGGCAAAAACGTCCTGGAATTCCTGGACGAGGGCCTCCTCCCAGTCATCGCTTCTGGTTTGGTGAATGCCGGCTACCTCGATCCCAAGTGGGACAAACCATTGAAGACCTAACAAGCTAGGCCGATCATGGTCGACGACGGTCAATGGTAAAGATGCAGTATGATTTTTGAATGAGACCTGGACTTGGCTGGATCCAACGACCGGAATTCAGTGTCCCTGGTAATCTTTGAGTATAATTCTTTGGGTTCTGAGGTCTTGCCGCTGGACGGCAGGGATTAGTTATTTAAGGGTCTTCCAGGAAACCATCGAGAGGGACGATCCTGAATTGACCTCCATCACACAGGGCTGGTTTTCGATGGCGACCTTCACTCGGATCTTCTTTGCATCTAATGATGAGGCGTGACCAATTGTAATGGTTTGGAGTGCCTCTTCTCGTTTTGTTGAATTGGCCAGTGGTTTATTTCTGTAGGAGTGGTTATTCCATTGGTGGTTCAAATGTTCCCGACTTACAGGATGATTTCCTGTGGTTTGGCGGTAGTTGGTCCCCCTCTGAAATGGGCTGGATCCTTGCTTGCCTTTCCGATGTGGCCTCTCTTTCCACAAACATGGCAGAGCGCGTCAAGGAATTTGCAGTCTGATCACTGGTGGTTTGCCCCACAACCTGCGCATTGATGCTGCAGTCTCTGATTATGCTGGTGGCGTTGATCTCGTTCAGACTGGAGCCGGTTGACTTCTTCTTCATCACTTTCTGATGACGATTCGAGGTCCTCATGGTGGTTTGCCATTGTATATCCCTCTAAGCGAGGTGAGGTTTCACCGGCAAATTGGCGGAGCGGTGCGTTGGTGCGGCACATTCGGGCAGCCGACTTCCTGGTTGCTTCTTCTGCAGTAGCGTCAGCGATGGTATCTGCAAGGCTGATGTCGCCTTTCGCCATCAGCTTACTTTGCATGTGCGGTGCATTTAGTCCCAGAACTATTCAGTCTCTTAGAGCTTCTTCAAAGTCGGTGAACCCACAGAGGCCTCCCAGGTTCCAGAGATCCACGATGAAATCTGCAACACTTTCTCCTTTCTGCTGGCCTCTCTGGTAAAATTCATGTCTTCGGACAAGCATTGTTACGGTAGGTTCATAGTGGGCCCATAGGAGGGGCTCGAGGACGTCCCAGTCCATGGATTTCACCTCAGCCGGTTTCGCCAGTGCCTTAGCCATCTTAAAAACAGCAGGTCCGCAGTGGGTCAGGAATACCGCTCGCTTTTTTCCCATAGTGGCATTCTTCAAGTTGTTGGTCTCCAGAAACATCTGGAACTGGTCCATGTATGAGTCCCAGTCTTATTGTGCCGGGTCAAATGGAGCGGGTGGTATGGCACCTCCGGACATGGTTTCTGCCGTCAATGTGCCTTCAGCCATGTGTTCTGTTTGGTGCTCTGTAGTGTTCAGTCAGCTCTGACGTCTCCGCATCCCATCCTCATCACCAGTGTTACGTTCTGTGCATGGGTGCAAGGAACGGAGACGAGAAGGTGAACAGTGAACTTCAACTCTTTATTAATCATTCTGAACAGAGCAAAAACCTAGGGCAGCAGCAGCCTTTTTAGAGGCAAGCTGCTGATCTAGTAACCAATGAGAAACGTGGAATGTTAACCCCTTTAACCAATGAGAGTGGCTCGTTAACAGCCAATCAGATTCTGCTGAATGAACCAATCCGATCTTGCTATTATTGGCCAATAAGAAGTGTAGGATTAGAACCCTGCTATTTCTAAAGGTTTGATAAACTTTATTTAAGCGTTTATTAGTTCATAACACATGATATTGTCAGATACAATATACACAAAATGCCTAAATTGTTTACAAGCATAAGGAATACACATCTTCTGGCACACGTCCTAAAATTATAGAATTATACTAATGAATGCTGCTGCTGGCAAATATTCATTAATTCTCTAGATTTGCTGAATTCTGTCTCCAATTCTGGACCATCAGTAATCAAAATGAATACAAGATAATAAGCTTCTGCCATTTATAAGATGAACATATGACAAGCTTCTGTCATTTATGGTTGTCATCTCTTTCTCCATTCTCCATTCAGGCAGTTAAACCACAACCACTGTAGTTGGTTCAGATCAACCTACTCCAGTGTTGCAATGTGAAGTTGGGTGGACTTCAACTCCCAGAACTCTCTAGCTGGCATAGTTGCCAAGACTGAGAAACACTGGCCTATTCTATGCCATCCCAAAGTGAAATTTGCTCTAAAAATCTGCCTCTTTGAGTGTGCAGGCAGGGACTGTTTCCCAATGTGTAGTGCTTTGTTTCTTTCACAATAATTTCTTGCCCTGCATCACTAATCATAGAACTTTTCTTAAGATAATAATATTAAAATGTATTTGCTAATATGAATTGGTGTGTGTGTGTGTGTGTGTGTGAGATCTGAAAAACATTTGTGCAAAAAGCTCTCCAAAATTGAACTATGATGTTTTCAGCAGAGATGGTATTCAGCAGGTTCTGACCAGTTCCTATAGCGGAAATTTTGAATAGTTTGGAGAATTGGCAAATACCACCTCTGACAGGAGATTTTACAGTATCCTTCCCCTGCCATGCCCACCAAGCCACGCCCACAGAACTGGTAATAAAATTTTTTGAATCCCACAACTGATTTTCAGGGCTCATCCATTATGTTTAACAATCCTACAAAATTCTTGGTACATATGACCAGAGATGAACAAATAGGTGCTTATTTACTTAAGAAAATAAGTACACTTTTGCTAACTCCGTTGCATTATTGAGAGTTGCAGTAGCCATCTTGGTGGGAAACTAGCCAGATTTACAGAGGTTTCTGCATTTATTTAGAATATGAAGAGAGAAAAATAAAAGCTATTTCCTCCCCCCTCCCTGCCCCATCCCCCAATCCTTATAGTTACTTGCATGGGAAGATTGAAATGTTTTACTGCAACTTAATATAAAAGGTGTTGTAGAAGTTTTTAAAAAGGATTGAAAAGGAAGCTGGAATAAAATTTTGTTTGAAGAATAATAATTTGCTAAAGGATAAGTAAGAAAGATCAGAAAAGCAACTCCTCGTGATATCTTAAATGACCTTTCTGAAAGCAATAGACTGATTCAAAGTGTGTAGAATCCTTCCAATAGACAGCCAAAGGAACATCCTTCTTCCGCTAAAAAAATTATGTCAAAATTTCAAATTCAATTCTAGTTGCTTCAGAGGATGTCACAATTTACCTGAACAAACCCAGAATATTTCTCCTGGTCATCCCAAAGTGCAAGCAGTGAGGTACCCTCTGATTTATTGAAATAAACCTGATCAGTGCCCAAATTTTATCTAACCCCTTTACAAATCAGAAAATAACAACAGTGCTGTAAGGGCAGACAATAAATATTGCAACTCCATTGGACTGAATGCTTTGCTATTTTATGTCAGTGAATATATAAAGAAATAACCAAGAAACGGTCCTTGGAAAAGATTGTGAAGATTGTGCAATTGCTATATAATACTTTTTTTGCTATCAAATCAAGAAAAAGGCATCACCCCATGAATGTTGCTTCTCCATATCCTTGGCCCTAGAGGCAGAAAAAAGATGGATTCAATTCATAGTGTTCAATTTAAATGTCCAGATATTAGCATACTCTTCCATCTTTTTAAATTATACAATTTCCACTTTCTCTTTCACTTACTAAAACATACATTGTTTTTGATTTTCTGCATGATGAATGGATGAAAGAGTCCCAAGGCATAGCAAAAACACAGCCTAATATTCTGTCCAGCAAAACAAAGTGTGTTCCCAGATATTTCAAGCTGGGACCCCAAGTGGCCTCACCATCTTCGATGTAATTCAGTTTATTGCCTGGAGGAGGGCAAATTCCAACCGTAATGTGACTATAACACATTGCATTGGTCCAGTCCCTGGGGCACCAAATCTACTCTAGCCTCCTTAACTGGTTGATAACATCTTTAAATTCCAGTCCTTAATCCATGACTGCTCCATCCTAAGAGAGTCGCTTTACTGAACCTTATAATTGCTTGGCTGCTGTTTTTCATTTCTGGAACTGATTCTCTTAATTAAATATTCCATGAAAAGCTTGACGTGGCATCTCTTATTGCTTTTTCTAAAACTGATATAATACACATCTTACATAATTTTTTTCTGCTTTATGTTGATATTCCTGATTCTGTGCACATGAATAACTATATCTGCCAAGACATTCAATACATTCAAGAATAGTTCTGTTGCTGTTGTTGCTATAGGATTTGAAAGAGATCTTGTGAAATAAGCCCTCATACATCACTGTCATCAACAAAGAATGTACAATAGGCTAAAATCAGATGGACTCAAATCCCTACCAGCTTCTTAGTCTCAAACATGCCAGTCAGGTATTCAGGTTTTGAGTGTGTGGCAGCTGTCATCTATCCTGACACAGAGATCAGAGACATGTCTTGGCATTTGAAAATGGCTCTGAGGATAAGACCTTTTGTTAGATTGTGCTCAGTTTTAACTCCATGAGGACTCTTGAATGTTCATAGGAAAGCTGTCCGTAACTGCTTGCCACATAGTGGGAGTAACACCATTCAAGACTTTCACAAGTTTTCACATTATAAGATGTGAATTCTGCAGCAATTGGATCGCCGAAGACTGGGCAATACTGTACTAATCACAAGCTCTCATCCTTATTTATACATAGCTTTGCTGTGGTTGAAACAAGACCATGGTTTACAATGACCTAAGATGCTTGAGGAAAGCGCAAGACAAAGTATTAACAATAAATACAGTCTCAAAACTGAGGCTACCATGAATTCATCTGTTCACAGCCATGCCCATCAAGCCATGACTACAGAACCAGTAGTACAACATTTTGAATCCCACCACTGGTCCCAAGTCTATCAATGTAATTATTTACCTTCCTTCCAGCAAAGCCTACCAACTCCAAGATATGAATAGATGAGTTGGAGTTGGTAGGCTTTGCTGGAAGGAAGGTAAATAATTACATTAATAGACTTGGGACCAGTGCTGGGATTCAAAATTTTGTACTACCAGTTCTGTGGGCATGGCTTGGTGGGCATGGCAGGGGAAGAATACTGAAAAATCTCCATTCCCACCCCACTCCAGGGGAATGTTACTGTAAAATCCCCATTCCCTCCCAACCTACTAACCTGCTTTCCAGCTCCATTCTCTTGTGCAGGGCAACAAAAGAAGACCCAGATGATTAGCTGGTACTCGAGAGGCAGAGAATAGATGGTGGCAGGCCAGTCAGAGGTGGTATTTTCCAGTTCTGCAAACTACTCAAAATTTCCACTACCGGTTCTCCAGAACTGGTCAGAACCTGCTGAATACCACCTCTGCTTGGAACCGATAAACAGAGCATTGTGGCCTCCTCATAAAGCTGCACATTCTAATGTTTGTGAAGGCGATCACATAGCTAAATCTGTAAAAAGTATGATGCAATTGGTGGAAGTCTCTCCAAATTAAAACAAATAATGGCCAATAGATTCTATAACTGACAGCATTAGAATAAAGTATACTGTACATATTAAAGATAAAGAGTTTGAGAAAATCAGACTCATAAAAAAGGTAAGGAACATCATGAAAATAGAAATCCAGATGAAATACTGAAATAATTATGAAGGAACAATAATAAGCAGCTCAGTAATCCATCTGTAGTAAATTATATAGTTCAAAAGGCAATCATTTGTAAAGTCATAGCTAGTCCTGGTGATTTAAGGATTGCTCTCTGTGATTGTGCCTTTCAAAAGTGATTCAAAGTATCATCTCTTTGGAATGAGTGAAAATCTTGAAAATTTTAGTACACTACTGTTAATGATCAGTGGTTGTCATAATACATGTGATTCCCCCCCCCCCCCCAAATCTTGAAAGTCTAGCAGATATTGGTCTCAAAAAAGGAGACAAACTGTCTATGCTTTACAAATTGTTGTCATTCAACACAGTAAGGATTAAATGTGAGAAACATGATAAAAATGGAAATTATAAGTTATTAGCAAATAAATGATGGAATTAAATGCAGAAGCCATACATGCATTTACCAGAGACAAACAGATGCAATTCAAATCTCCAGGCCTGGAGCAAGATACAACAACCTAAACTTCTATTTTTCCAGAATTGAGCATGGGAAACACACACATGACTTTAATGTGTCTGTGTCTGCAGCATGGAATGAAATTTACAGTCATACTAGAGTTGTATGAGGAAATAGAGTTTGCCAGATTTCATAAAAGTAATTGCAGCAGATTGTGATGAAATTTGCAGCATTAGAAGCCCCTTCTGTGGGAAACAACCATGCCGAATTTCATACAGATAAAGCTGAAAGTTTTTGCACACAAAAAAAGGTTGTTCATAAGGAAAAATGAGGCACTTTCCTGAATACAGTAGTTGAGGGCAAAAGATAGAGGTAAGTTTTTCTATAAAATAAAGCAGTCCTTGGAACAAGCCAAACAAATGAAGCTCATAAAAGATGATCACGCTAGTGAGAAGGTTAATTTCATGGCTTAAATGGCGTCTTTCAATGTTTTGGAATCTAGATTCTGCTTGAATATTAAGTATCTGAAATAGAATTTCTGGACATTTCAAACAGTGTTTCTCAGTATGTCAAAAATTATATCTAAATGAATTTTCCTCAAACATACGGGTCACAGTTCATTCAACCTTAAGTCATCAAATTTTATACTGATTTCAGTGAGCTAAAAATGAATTTGAAAATGCTGTTGAAATAAGTGGGCTTACTAGCATGACTATGCACAAGATCCAGAATTGGGTAAGTGTTGTAATGACGAGGCAGTCGAGTTGTTTGATCATGAACAACTGAATCATGATGATCTTTATTGGAGTCTAGTCTTGCATTTATGTATATTTTTAGTTATCCTCCCTCATTGGTTAACTTTGGTTACTGCTTAACTTTCGTTACCGCTTAGTACAGTAATCCATACAATTAATTATCTCTAGTTAAAGTCTAACATATGTTTACTTCCCCTCTAATCTTTTATCCATAGATTAGTGACTTTGTTTGCCTGAGTTGTATTTGCTTGGAAACATTCTTTATGTGAGGTTTGCCATCCGAGATTGGAACATTCCTGCAATTACAACTCTACAGGTAAGGATTAAAGTGTTGAGTCAAATCAGGAAATGCCAGGTCCACTCTAGCCTTAGTCATCTTCTGTTAGGCATTCTATCTCAAGGATGGAGATAAGGGAGCATCATATATTCTGAATTCAGCTCCCTAGTTAATATTTACTCAGAAGTAAATTTTGCCGATGGGAGCACAGTGGCCTAAGTGTTTAAGATACTGGGCTTATCAATCAAAAGGTTGGCAGTTCAAGACCAAGCATTGCAAGATGGGGTGAATTCATGTTCTTGCTCCAGCTCCTGCCAAACTAGAAGTTTGAAAGCAAGTAGATAAATAGGTACCACTTTGACAAGAAGATAAAAGTACTCTATGCACTCTGGCAAATAGTCATGCTAGCCATATGAATTTGGAAATGTCTTCAGACAACATTGGCTCCCTTGGCTAGGAAAAGGAAATGAGCACCACCCCTTGGACACAGCTGGACAGGGGAAACCATTATCTTTTTTTTTTTTTACTTTAAATTTAGCTAGGCAGTTTATCCACTAGAAGGAGTGCTTAAGACTGTAGTTTGCATGGATTTGAATGTGTACGCACATTCTATAAATATTATGTATGTGTCTTATAGAGTGCACATTACTGAAAATATAATTTTTCCAAGCATAAAGAAAATGAAGTTAAGTGACAATGTGATAAGATACAAGGGCTAATTCACTTAATGTTCACTTATCTATAAACTTTAAGAAGGGAAAGTAGCGAATACAATATTTGCATTTATTACAAAAGAGCTGCTATGTTTTTTAATCAATCCACAGAGAAAACAGTTGAACTCTATTCTTCAATTTATTTTTAAAGCTGCCTAATATATGCAGTACAAGAATACAAAAGGGTTTGCTCTGAAAAATAGCCCATGTATTCAAATCAATCAATTTAGTAATAATGGAGAATCATATAAATTTGTTTTAAATATGTACTTAAATATGAAAAATATATGCTGAAAAGGTGTTTATTTTGTTGCTCCTTATTCTGAATCCTTGTTCCTATATACCTTGCATTCATAAGGGAATCCCTAATACGCTTGTAGCTGTTGCAGTTGAAAATGTTCCTGAATTGAAATTTCTAATTCCGTATTGTATTACAAAAAACTCCCCAAAACCTAAGTATGGAATGACTGGGAACAGAAGCTCCTATTAAAAATTAGAAACGTTAGAAATACTATCTTTGACTTCCCAACTTCAACTATTCAAATATGCAAGTTCTTCTCTGTTTTTAACTAAAAACAGAACATGAGGGAGATCTGGTAGATGTCTTCATGGATAAATGTCATTTTGGGAATCAGAAATAACACGCCTGTAAACCTGAGAAAAAAGACGCCAGCTGCTAAACCATTGGTCAGATCCAAGACAATTCTAGTTATATTCTTCTGTGATATGCAATCGTTGGAGATTAGACCTAATTTTAACCTGATTGGTCCAGTGAGGCATAGGCTCATAGATTTTCAAGGAGCTATTTAAATCTCAGACTGCTTAGTGCAGGAATCCTTTGCTGGAACATATCCAGTGAAGAGAAATCTACCAACTCTCTGAGTAATTAGTTCCACTGTTGAACTGCTTTCAAAAGCACTACATTTAGCTTCAGGCATAAAGTCCAAGAGTGAGTAGAATGCCAAAGAAACAAACATTTAAAAAAATGGCAAAGCAGAACTCAGGTGAATAAAGACAAAAAAAAGTAAGACTTCAAAGCATTGCTTGATTATATTCTTCGTTGAGCTGGCTTCAACCAGAATCATTGATAATAAAAAAAAAGAACTTCTCAGAAAAATGATTAACTGATGCCTCATAATCTAAACTGAGCACATTTTAATTAAAAAAAAAAAACCAAGATCAAAATCCATATTGTGATCACTTTCATTTGCTCTAGGGCAGTGATGGTGAGCCTTTTTGGATTTGGCATATCCAAAATTCAGAAAATACTTAACTTGATTCTGCTGGATTGTCACAATCTTATTCTCCTGAACCAACAATTATCTACATATTAATTTTTTAAAAAAATAAACAAAAGATGCCAACTGCTAAACCATTAATATCTACATATTAATTTTTTTAAAAAATAAACAAATTGGGCAGCTCCAGATTGCATGAAGCCTTTGTTTTTGAAGCAGCTTTTTCCATGGCCCCTGAAAATGATGCAAAGCCACATCTCATTTTTGTGAGATTTTTGAAGGCTGCAGATGCATGAGAGCACATTCTATTCTCATGCAACCTTTGCAGCTTCAGAAAATTACAAAAATACCTACCACTTGTGTGGACTTCACAGCCTCCAGAAATTGCATGAGCAAAGGGTGTGTTTTCATGATTAGTTGGGTATTGTCAAAAACTAGCATGTTAGTAAAAATGTTGTGGTATGTCATAATTGACATGCATGTCTTAGGTTCACCATTACTGCTCTAAGAAGAGTTGTCTGGATTTTTAAAGGCCTTATGTCTGAAACCTCCACCATATGCAATGAAGACCAAAGCTGGAATTTATGTTTGTAAGAAAATGTTAGGAAACTGCAGGCTAGACTGGAAGGAGGAGTCAAGCAAGTCTTAGCTTAGAATCCTTACACAGCCATAAGAGGCATAAGCTTGATCTCCCCAAGATCATCAAGCCTTACCTGGTCTTTCCCAAGGAAAGGCAAGCATTCCAGAGAGATTCTTGTAGCATAAAACAAAATCAATAAAGTTGTTTCCTTCATCTATGTACAAGTGGCTCTGGTTGCTTATGCCTGGCATTATCGCTGGAAACGTTTGCTACCTAAAATCCAGAGAATCACAGCCAATGGTCTGACTTGGAATACCAGAGAATTTGAGAAGTTTATAATAAAAAGTTTATAATAAAATGTTCTAGCATTGCTCACAGAATTTTATAAAGGATCATTATCCTCCATTTGTAAATCTCTTTTCTATCCACTACTTCTGTCATTTTTGTTTCCCAGAGAAAATCCAATAAGGAGGACAAGCAGTGAAGCAACTGTATGGTGCTTTTTGATTGCTAGTTCCAGACATTCATCTTCTGCCTCAATAGAAGGCAGTTTCTGATATTTCAAGAGGCAATTAGCTGGTGGAGAAGCAGCCTCTCAATAGATCTTCTACAGTAACACATTTTTAAAAATGAGGTTTTTCAAGCATTCAGTTGGAACACTTTAAGGGCCCAATTTATTTAATTTGAGGCAATCCGGCAAAGGTTTGCACATCTTTAGATGTCATCACTAGTGTGTATGAAATCCTGCATTGTTTATAGGAATATCTGAAATGAAACGTGACAGCTGAGCTACTGACATGCTTTTGACATAAATTAGTGTTATCCATTTGTCAGAGAATGAAATACAGGCACTGAAATGGGAGCAAACATCACCTGAGTACCATGTACAAGTTTGGCTTTCTTGAAAATGGTTCTTGAATCACTGTGAGATGAGGAAGGCAACAGTGAATCTCATGCCTTTTCTGGTTATATATGAACCAATCCAAACCGAATACATGTTATCAATATATTTCATTTCCCAGTGGCAAATAATGATAAATGTGCCTACCCACCCCCAATGCACATAAAGCAAATGTTTAAAGAAAGCTATGTGAATGTCTTATATATGTCTTTTTATATATCATAATTGTTTTTGTGGACAAGAGCACAATCCTTAAGACTCAAGATGGGGCAAGGAATTAGTTCATTCACTTTATCTCCTTGTACAACTTGGCAACTTTAAGATTTGTGGACTTCAGCTCCCAGAATTCCCATGGTTATCTGGGGAATTCTGGGAATTGAAGTCCACAAATCTTAAAGTTGCCATGTTTGGAGAACCTTGTTCTTGCACTTCAATATGACACCTCAAATCTGGGAGTTTAACAAAAATGTTTACTTATTGATAGCATTTTTCTTTCTTAAGATTAAAATGGAAGCCAGGGGGTCATTATCAATCATAATCAATTTAGAATATATTGTAATGAAGGAAATTTCTTATTTGTATATATCTCTTATTAATTAAAGATCTTGTGTGGATTCCTTTGGTTTAGTTGTCCACTCATTCTTGGAATCTGTTTATTGGGCCACCTAAGCATTGGCCAACTCATCTGAAGAAAGTTCAATCTTTTAAAGTTGTGAAATATAGTTTTTCAATCAGAAAAGCTTATCTTCTTACGATATATAGTATATGAAAGTATCAAACTATAAAGCAAAACATCCCAGTGCTATTTTTATATAAGAGGTGCATTTATTCTGGTTGTTAAATTGAAGTGTCACAGGCAACTCATTCACTTTTATTCAATAATAGAAGAGGGGGAAATCCTCTCTGCGGTCATGAATTGCAGTTATGTGAAAGAAACGGGGATCCATAGTGTTGTGGACTAAGCCAATGCAGCAGTAACAACCCTAAATAGCTTTACTTTGCAACAGGCTCGTAATCCTGCATGTCTCATTGGCCCGCGAATAGCGAGTCATGGTTGGTCGTTTCTGGCCAGTCTGATTGGCTGTTAACGGGCCTCTCTGATTGGACGCTTGTGAGAGCAGTAAACTCAAATCATTGGTTGTTTTGACAGCAGCCAGCTCTATAAAAGAGCTGCTGCTGCCCAAATATTTGCTCTGTTCTTATTTCACAATAAAGAGTTGAAGTCACTGTTCGATGTCTCATCTCCGTTCCTTGTGCCCATGCTCAGGATGTAACACTAGCGACGAGGATGGGATGCGGAGACGATAGAGCTGACTAAGTACTCATTGAACAAGACAGAGCACGTGGCTGAAGAGCGCACGCAACAAACAGCAAAATGACCAGCGGCGCCATACCACCCGCTCCATTCGACCCAGCAACCGAAGACTGGGACTCGTATATAGATTGTTTCTAGATGTTCCTAAAGACCAACAATTTAAAAGATGCTACGCCTGGCAAGAAACGAGCAGTGTTCCTGACTCACTGTGGCCCCGCCGTTTTCAAAATGGCTAAAGCACTTGCCAAACCGGTGGAAGTGAAGACCATGGATTGGGATAACTTCGCGCCGATCCTCTGGGCCCATTATGCACGCGCAGTACCTACACTGATACAAAGACACAAGTTTTACCAGAGGGACCAACGGAAGAACGAGAGCATTGGGGATTTCGTAGCCGACCTCCGGAACCTAGGAGGCCTTTGTGTTTTTGCAAACCTCAAGGAAGCCCTGAGAGACTGCATAGTTCTGGGATTAGATGCACCCACAGTGCAGAGTAAACTCATGGCAAAAGGAGACATCAGCCTTGCAGATGTCATCGCCGACACCACTGCCACAGAAGCAACCAGGAAGTCAGCCGCTCGAATGCGCTGAGAGAATGCACCACTTTGCCAACTCGCTAACGATAGCCCGCTCACCACTGAGAAGCACGCTATTACCACCCACCACGAAGACCTCGAGTCATCCTCAGACAGTGAGGAAGAGGAGGTCAACCGGCTCCGCTTGGAATGAGAGCAAAGGAACCAGAGACATCCGTGCCAATGTACTGGTTGTGGGGCAAACCACCCCCGATCGGACTGCAAATTCCTCGATGCACTCTGCCGTACCTGCGGGAAAAGAGGCCACATCGCGAAGGTCTGCAGAAGCAAGCGAGAGTCCAGTCCCAGCCAAAGGGAGAAAAACTTCCGCCAGGAGACAGGCAAACCACCTGAGAATCGGGACTGCCTGAACCACCAATGGATCAACCACTACTACTACAGAAATCGAGCACCTGCCTCTTCAACGAGACGAGAAGAAGCACACCAAAACATCATTATCGGCCATGCTTCATCGTTTGATGCAAGAAAGATCCGCGTAAGGGTTACTATTGAGAATCGACCATGCGTGAGGGAAGTCAATTCGGGGTCATCCCTATTGATGGTATCCTGGAAAACAGCTGATCCCTGCCATCTGCCGCCAGGACCTCAGCACTCAACGAATCATCCTAAAAAACTACCAGGTCAACAGAATTCCAGTTGTCAGTTCCAGCCACGTCCAAGTATCCTTCAAGGACCGCACCGCGACGCTTCCCCTGACTGTCCTCGATCATGATCGGTCCAGTTTGTGAGGGTTACAGTGGTTGGCCCCACTTGGGATTGAACTAGCCGGCATACACCAAACCAGAAGTGACGACTGGGAAGAGGCCCTCATCCAGGAATTCCAGGACATGTTCACAGAAACATTAGGCAAGTACAAGGGGACCCCTATATCATTTAATCTCAGCCCCGATGTAGCTCCCATTTGGCTTAAGCCTCGTCGGGTGCCTTTTGCCCTAAAGCCGAAGATCGATGAGCAGTTAGATAAACTGATAGCCCAGGGCGTGTTGGAACCAATTGACCATGCCCGCTGGGAAATTCCAATAGTAACGCCCATGAAGCCAGATGGTTCATTAAGAATTTGTGGGGATTACCGGGCCACCCTAAATCATGCTCTTCAACAGAGCGCCTACCCAATACCGGTGGTCCAACACCTTCTTCACTCCCTGGGTGGCGGAAAAATATTTGCGAAATTGGACTTAGCTCAGGCGTACCAGCAACTACCTGTAGACGCGACAACTGCAGAAGCCCAGACAATAGTTACACATAGAGGCGCCTTCAAGTGCAACAGACTCCAATTCAGAGTAAGCCTGGCACCTGGCATTTTCCAAAGTTTGATGGAGAGACTATTACAAGGCATAAAAGGCATCGTGCCTTATTTTGACGACGTCTTAATAGCTGCCCCCACTAAAGAGTTATTAGTACAACAACTCAGAAAAGTTCTTCAGAAATTCAAAGACGCTGGCCTGAAAGTAAAAAGGGACAAGTGTCAACTTTGTATGGAGAGAGTGGAGTTCCTGGGATACCTTCTCGACAGACAGGGAATCCACCCCACTGAAAAAAAACTAACCGCAATCAAAAACACCCCGAGACCTAGGAATAAGGCAGACCTCCAAGTCTTCCTGGGACTCATTAACTTTTATAACATCTTCTTGCCCCAGAAGGCGACCGTAGCCGAGCCCCTACATAGACTTCTCAACAAAAAGGCTTCCTGGGTCTGGGGACGGTGTGAAGAACGGGCATTCCAACAAGTAAAAGACCTCTTAACCGCCGATGCTGTATTGATGCAATACAACGAGACTCTACCCTTAACGGTTACCTGTGATGCCTCACCATTCAGAGTGGGAGCCATTTTAAGCCACGTCCTACCAAATGGGAATGAGGCACCTATTGCGTTCTTTTCGAGAACCTTGTCTAAGACTGAAAGGAACTATAGTCAACTTGATAAAGAGGCTCTCACTATTATATCCGCAATTAAACGTTTCCATGAATATGTGTATGGGAGACCCTTTGCCATAATTACAGACCACAAGCCGCTACTTGGTATTTTGGTGGGAAACAAACCAACTCCCCATATCTTATCACCAAGAATGACATGTTGGTCGGAATTTTTAGCCGCCTATGATTACCGATTGCAACACCGCCCGGGGAAAACCATTCCCCATGCTGATGCTTTGAGCCGCTCTCCACTACCAGACATCATAGAGGACCCACTCCAACTTTAGCCGTATTGCAAATCGAAACCCTTAAATCGCCGCGCTGACCGCTCGAGACATCGCCTCAGAAACAAAAAAGGACCGTTTTGGCACGAATCCTCAGCTGGGTGGAACAGGGTTGGTCGGTCAGCGCACCCAATGACACTTTCAAACCATTCAGAAATCGACAGACAGAACTATTCTCCCAAAAGGGCTGCGTCTTGTGGGGAGACAGAGTTGTAATCCTGGAGAAATTGAAACATAAGGTATTAAAAATGTTGCACAATGGACATCCAGGCATCGTGTGGATGAAGGCATTGGCCAGGAGTTACGCATGGTGGCCTGGCTTAGACAAACAGATAGAGACCTGGGTAGCAAAGTACAGCAAATGCCAGGAGACTCGCTCTACTCCTCCAAAAACTCCCCCAACTCAGTGGGAAACGCCTCGAGGCCCTTGGTCCCGTATCCACATCGATTTTGTGGGACCCACAAGAGGACACACTTTCCTGCTAACAGTGGATGCCTATTCTAACTGGCTCGAGGTCCACAAGATAAAAAGCACCACCACAGACGCAGTCACTAAAAAACTGAATAAGCTATTCGCTACCCACGGATTGCCGGATGTCCTGGTCTCCGATAATGGCCCCTAATTCACTGCCCTGGCATTCGAACAGTACCTGGCAGATTGGGGCATCCGCCATGCCTTAACATCGTCAGCTCACCCTGCGGCCAATGGTAGGGCTGAGCGAATGGTTCAATTTGTAAAAAACACTTTGCACAAAATGGACCATGGCGACATTGACGACAAAATAAACCGGATGCTTCTACTCCAACACATAATGCCAAACAGCACCACGAACAGAACCCCAGCTGAACTCCTGATGGGCCGGAAACTTCGCTCGCATCTCGATCGCCTCCACCCAAATTACATGCATGAACAACCCCCAGGATCCAGCAGCAAGTGTCAGGCTTTCCAGGAAGGTGACCCCGTGTTTGCGATAAACTTCTCGGGTGACCCATTGTGGGTCGCCGTTACCATAAAGCAACTTACGGGACCCCGATCCTATCGCCTACAAACTGCAGATGGTAAGATGTGGAAGCGCCACATAGACCAACTCCATTCTAGACTAGCACCTAGTCCTATCTCAGTCCCTGAATCTCTAACTGGGGGAGGAAGGAACATCGAGGAGGCCGAAAAAGAAATAACAGATGATTTAACAATCAAAACCCAGCAGTCTACACAACCAACCAGGGGATACTCACCGCCAGAAGGAGAACCGAGCCGGGGAGTGGCCTTGCCGCGTGACAACACCGCGATGGCAGCAGATCCGGGGAACCCGGAAGACAGCACTGGCAGAAGCAGGGAGAACAGCCCGGAGCCATTCGAAGGAGCAGCGGGACCATTTTCACCATTCAGCCCAGCTGGCAGCCCATTGGAACCAGAGCCAGGACAGAAACCAGTGGAACAGCGCAGGTCAGGCAGACAGGTGAAGTGACCTGCCTATTTAAGAGAGTATGTCACCCCAACCCTCAGACGGAACCTAGGGGGGAGGGGTGTTGTGGACTAAGCCAATGCATCAGTAACAACCCTAAATAGCTTTTCTTTGCAGCAGGCTCGTAATCCTGCACGTCTCATTGGCCCGCGAATAGCAAGTCATGATTGGTCATTTCTGGCCAGTCTGATTGGCTGTTAACGGGCCTCTCTGATTGGACGCTTGTGAGAGCAGTAAACTCAATTCATTGGTTGCTTTGATAGCAGCCAGCTCTATAAAAGAGCTACTGCTGCCCAAGTATTTGCTCTGTTTTTATTTCACAATAAAGAGTTGAAGTCACCGTTCGATTTCTCGTCTCCATTCCTTGTGCCCATGCTCAGGACGTAACACATAGCTTGAGAATTAGATCAGAAGACAGAGGGTTTGTCTGGAATCAGGAACAATCAATACTCAAATGTAAGGTCAGTCAGAATCTTCCAGGATGGCTTTAGGCTATCTATTCTTTTTGAACTTTTGTTTTTTTTTTGCACAGAAAGAATGGAAATAATAAAGAATCATCATTCAGGGAGATTGCAAATGTAGATGGCTCAATAAAAGCATTAGGAGTTTAGTCACTGATGCCATGAACATGCATTCTATACATTTTAAATTCTCTGAAAATAGCATAAACCAATTGTCAAGGAAAGGTTATATGACTGGGCTCATGATAACTTCTAAAATAATTCTGTGCATATTATATGAAGGAGACACTGATATTAATATATCATAGTTTTGGATAAACTAAGATATATTAAGATACATTTATGGATCTTAATGTATAATGTGTATAGGTTTGCAGGTGAGCTACCCATGTCTTGTAGGCTACTGAGGTCAGCCAGTATCTCATTTGGGGAACTTCAGTAGCTGCAACGCGTCACTGGAAATTAGTGGCAAAATGGCTGGATTTTAACTGTACTCAGGAGGATTGTTCCTAATTTATGGGAGAGTAAAGTAAGGGATAGGAAGGGTACTTTCACAGTTGCAAGATTTTGATAATGTACAGTCATTGGTGCTCTCTGAACTTAGTGCTTTCCTTACTGAATAGGATATTTCAGGGTTAAACTGGGAGGAGTCCAGAAGTGGTATTCAGCAGGTTCTGACCAGTTCTGGAGAACTGGTATTGGAAATTTTGAATAGTTCAGAGAACCGGCAAATACGGCCTCTAACTGGAGATTTTACAGTATCCTTTCCCTGTCACGCCCACCAAGCCACACCCACAGAACCGGTAGTAAAAAAAATTGAATCCCACCACTGGAGGGGTCCTTCATCTTTTCTGAGCTTCTGATTTTACCCAATTTGGTAATGAAACAACTGCAAGAAAACCACCAAGCTCAGAGAGCACCAAGGACATCACAGATCAACCCTGAGCTACAAATATTCACTACTATTAGTCTGTTAATCTTACAGTAAACATAGTATTCATTGTTCTGCTTCTTGTATAAAGTACCTCAAAGGCTAACATAAGTCTTGCAAGTCCCAATGTACCCTCCCTCCCTCCCTTTTATCTCCACAAAACTAGAAGGAGTCCTTCTGAGTTACTTCTCCATCTGTCTTCCTTCAGAATCAAATTTCAATTATCAGACTGTTGTCTATAGTAGGCTGTAGTTCTTCCTCCTGTGTCCCAACATACCATTATATAGATGAAGATCTTAGCAACAAGGCAGGACTTTCATGAAACTACAACACATTTCTTTTTGCTTGCTACTAAAGTTAGCACTGGAAACAAAAACATACAACACTTACTCAAACACCCCTTTTTGAGGCAATTCATGAAGAGCTTTCCACAGATGTACAGATTTAATAATTATAGCTGTTCTTTTTGTGGGCTTGTTTAGTACTTTAATCTCTGTAATTAAAGCATCTTGCTGCCACAGTGATAAGTGCCACAGAAATATGCACCACTTGAACTAGTGATTAATACTCCAAATCATGGCTCAAGAAGCAAACAGAGGACCGCTCCATTACTTGAAAAAGTTACTTCTCTTTCAAATCCAGTGTGAAAGAAATCCAGAACCATATGTATTATTTTCAAAATATATTCTGGTTGTTTGGAGACAGATTTCATTCGTCAAGAAGATGGAACCACCAAGAGAAATGTACTAATTTGAAGGCCCTCACCAGCATAGATCTTACTGGATCCATTTATAGATTATATTATTCCTCAAGTTAATGTCAGATTGGTAGCTGGTGGTCACAGGTGCTGATATAGTAGAAGACAACTCATTAGAGCCTAATTTGAATAAACATGCCATTTGAACAAATCATTGCAAAGAAACCATAACCCTAATCATTTAAATCCATTTTAAGATAATTCACTAATCTGGCCAGAGGCTACGTAGCAAATACAAAATAGTTCAGTGAGGATGCCCATATTGAAAGATGAACTTACGCCTAATTTTTTAAAATTCAATAACATATAATTCTACTGCATCTGGAGAAAAACAACATGATTAAAACGCCTGAACCATTTGGTATCCATGGTGATAAAAGTTGTTCAGAAAACCTTGAAATTCTTTCATAGACTTAATATTCCTCAAAATGAGATGATCCTGAGGATGATCTGTCATGGTAGTAGATATTTTGCAACTACAAATGACCAAGAACATCAGCACAGATTTAAGAAGTTTTAGGTACCTAAAGTTAGATAGCTAAAAGGAAAGCCCATATTACAAAGACATGATGTATACGGGAAGTCCTATAGGATGTAATCCAGAAACATAGTGACATGTGTATAATATGTATAATAGAAAAAAATATAAAAATATATAAAACTATAATAGAAGGGTGACATGCAGGATTGACCCTTGTCATGGAAGAATTAGGAGACGCACAGCACAACATCAATAGAAGCTCAGAAGGCTGCCAATGTGAGGAACTGGTGGAAACAATTTTAGAAGAAGCCCATTAAATTAAGCATATTAAAGCATCAATTATATGTGTATTTCCTGTAGCAAGCTCAGATGTGAAGTAGCTTATGAAAGAAATGCCATGATTATTTTCCTCTCTCCTTGGCTAATGTAGCGAGCTAGGAAGAATGTCTGACTCCTCAAACCTACTGCTTCCTGTTCTTGACTTTTGATAATGATTGGCTATGACAATTATTATTTCCTACCTCTGTCTTTAAACAAAAAGCAGTGGGGGTCAAGCTATTATACTAGACCTCCATTATAGATAAGAGGCTGTAATAAAATCACTTGAGCCAAGGGAACAGATCCTAAAGTACCAAGGGATGAATTCTGTTGTAAATTAGTTAGGATTGTTTTTAGTCACTTGTTATAAATCTTACACAACCTATGGAAGCAAAATGACTACTGCAGAGACATTTTTTCCCTTAATTTCCTAAGATCAGAGCTATGTTTACTTACAAATGTTTTCAACCGAACTTATTCCCAGGGAAATTTATATAGGTGAGCAACATGTAAGTATAAGCGATGTTGGATTTCAAGATTGAAAATTTAACTCTAATTATTTTTAAGTGGTTCTGACTTAGATGAATGGGAAATGCAATGAAACTTCATCTTACATGTTTTTCTTAGAATTAAACCTCACCAAGGTCAAGGAGATGTGGTCTCAGACAATTCCTACAGGCATTTAAAGCACAGAGTAGTTATTTTAAATATAATTATACAGAAGCAGTCACAAGAGAAATGACATCTGCATGAAAAAAAAATTACATATGCAGCAGAATTATTTTTCACATACCAATTCTTCTTCCTTTTTTCTTTGGATTATTTTTGTCAGCACAGAATGAAATAACCCAAGGATATGCTACCATACAATCATGTTTAAAGCAACTGCTAAATTATGTTTGAACATGTTATTTATAATATTATTTAATAAACACAATTAACTCCTGGCTCTACTTAACTTTTCTGCCTCTGATCCCAATTAAAAAAAACATTATCAACTGTATAAGTCTATAATGCTGGGAAAAGGAAAAGGAAAAAGACCAGCAATAGATAAATCCAATTACAATGGCAATTGGTGCATCACTGGAAAACCAGAAGGATCAGATTAGAAATAGATACTCTTGGAAAAGAAATCTATATATGTAGTCACTGTCTCATTACCAGCTTGATAGGACATAATCAATTAAGCAGTCAATTGGTCTAGAATAACATAACCTTCATACAAAATAAAAGTATTTTTATTTATTCAAAAATAAAATACTGTTTTCTCTATAAATGTGCTTGGTTTAGCAGTCTTTTCATGCCGATACATAGATGCTAGTTCCTTGAATTCCATATGACAAACATGCGTACATATAAAGGCAGAATTGTTCCATTTAATGTAGCTGTTATCCTGCGGTGTGCAAGATGTTATGAAATTGAAGGTTGCAGATTTATTCCAAAGAGACATTACAACAGCAAAAAGAAATCATTTTATGTATCAATTAGAAATCTATATGATGTACTCTTTTTCAGAAATAATTTATAAATAATGACTGATGAGTAAATCTGGAAATTTAGAATACTGTAACACTTTTGATCTAACTAAGGGAAGCCCTCTTGTTTTGCTTAAGGAAAATAGAATACATCAAGACTATTTTACATTTTATGTGTAGTCCAGGAAGTAGTGAAAATTGCTATCCAAGCAACTTTGAGATGGTTTTTTGCTTTCTTCTCTCTGTGCATTTAATCCTCCGAGATTCCTTAATATGTTGATTTCCGTATAAGTAATGTATATTAAGTAATGTATATATGTGTGAATACTACTGTATGCATGTATGTCATATGGAATTCAATGAACTGGCACCTGTGAGGCACAGTTTCACACATGCACCTATACACCTACAGGTAACAGAAATATGCAAAGTATATTGCAATCCTCTATCTAGGCAGAAAAAAAAAGTCTCATAGAGGTTATTGATTAATGGATTGATTTGCAGAATTTAATACTACATTTCTGCTCAAGATGAGAGAAATACACTTATACCTAATTTCATCTTCACAATAACTTTAGTTTGGATTTGAATAACTTTATTCAGATGTTTCATTAAGGATAAAAGCTAATCTATTAGTTTAAAGGTTAAAATTGCGCCTACATGAAAAAGGTGTGACTTGGATGTTGCATCCAAGGGCAAGTTCTCTAATAAAATTGTACATGCAAATAATTCTTTAATGTAGACATTCTCATTAAATGTGGAGCCTTTGCGAATTAGAGTTAACAATGCAATTTTGAAAGGACTTGTGGTGGTGAATTCCTTTTTTCCTGATAACATCTAAAGAAAGTTGTAGTATCTTGTTAGTTTTATGGCTAAGTAGAAAAAGAAGCTACATTTCCCCAGTATTACTTATATTTTCCACACAGTCTGTATTCATACTGGATAGGCAATATTTGAAGGACAGTTTTGAACTTCAGTTCCCATTAGCCCCAGCCAGTACAGCTAATTGAATGAAAATGTAGTCCAACAGCCTCTGGAGGGCCATACATTAACCAACTTATGGGAAGAGGGGAATGAAATAATTAAGAAATGTACAAAAAAAATCAACATTTATTCTTCTTTGGTGAATTTTTTTTTTTTTTTTGAAGCTAGTAAGAGATACAGTTCACATTTATGAATATACAGTAATTGCTCGTTTGTGTGTGTTCAGAGTATTGCAGCATAAATTCAGCTTTAGAAAAGTAAACACAGATGACTGAGGCTTCATTTAACTTCTTTATAAACATATAAAGTAAATTTTACAATACCAGTTGTAGATTTCTCCAGCATGGAGCAAACTCAAACTGAAGCAGACATGTTACAGATTCAGAACAGAATAGCAACTCAACTTCACCTCAGAAACAGACATCAGTTTCTCTTTAGTTCAGCAGGCAAGTAAGAGAGACACAGTTTCATTTTCAATAGACAGACTCAGAACTTAACATAGCTTCAGAGCTACAGAGCTTAATATAGAGCAGGGGTTGCCAACCTTTTGGACTACAAAACTCATAATTTTAAATCCTGCACACCAGAGACCCTGGGAAAATCCCCAAAAATGTCTGCAGGAAAATTCCCCACCCTGTTTTACTGCTTATCAATCATACTTTATTTGGGATCGCAGGATACCGTCTCCAGCTCCGTTCTCAGGTAGAGAGAGAGAGGGAGGGAGGGAGGGAGAGACAGAGAGAGAGAGAGACTTTTGGCTTCATGCAAGAAAAGCAGCAGAAACACCAGAAGTCTTTCTTTCTCTCCCCCAAACTCCGCCAGAAATGAATCTTTGTGAGACTTGCCAGCTCAGCCTCTTGGAGCAGGATGACTTGCAGGGTCCCAAAGACTCATTTCTGGTGGAGTTTGTGGGGAGAAAGAAAGACTTTTTCTGCTTCCCTTGCATACAGCCAAAAGCAGAAGAAGAAAGAAGCGGAAAGAAGCCCGGTGGTCAGACAAGGCACATGGGGCAAGTGGGGCAAGTCCTCGCCTCTGCCCTTTCCCCCTCCCCTCACTACCTCATATTGTACACAATGCAAGCAACTCAACCCTTGTATTCCCACGGGCCATGTGGGCAGTGTAGCCTGCGCAGCCTGGATTAATTGCTTTGGGGGTGACATTTCTCTGTGGACCACCAAAATTTTCTCACAGACTGTCAGTGTTCCCCAGCCCACTGGTTGGCAACCACTGATGTAGAACCACCTAAGCTACTTTTAGTTTCAGTTTCCAAACAGTCCTCATTGGCTGACTTAGTTGCTATGCCTATTCGTTGGCTGACCTTGTTACCATGCTCTATTCCAGTTCACGAATACTCTGATAGCGTGATACAACTTTCCTAGAATGAAAGAATGGACCTTAAGTTTGTTCATTGCAATTCAAATAAGTGTTATTCCCAAATGTCAGACCTAAATTCAGCTTGAAGAAATAATCCTTACTGGCCTTCTTTTATTTTTTTTCTTAATATTCATAAGGATTCCACTTATAAAGTCTAGTGTAATGTAGAGTAGACATTATCAAGATATTACAGCAGCAGGAAGAGGCAGGGTTTCTGAGAAGAATGATGAAGGAGTTAAAATGGAGGATTGGTAGAATGCTATGTCTCAAAATATTGGGTAACAAAGAATAATTCAGTTTCCAACTTCTATTAAGAATACCCACAGAAGAACATATCACATTATACCATTATTTCCTCTGATGCCCAGAAAAAGGAAATAACCTGATAAAAGATTAGCAGATGGGAAACTATTTTTTTCAGTTTCACGAAGATGTTATCTGAAACATAGTGTGATCTGAAACTGCATTTGTGTAATGAAAAAAAAAAAAAAAAAGCCTGAAATTCTTATTGCTAAGAGTGGGACTTTCATTTAAGGATTTGTAACATCATAATTCAGTCCTACCAGATTTCTCGACTCCATAGTAGGCAGGAAAGCAAGTGAGACAAAGGGATCCTCAACCAATGAATTGATGCCACATCTAGAGAATGGAATTAATTGATTTATTCTGGATTTGTATCCAGAATGGACATAAATAGAGAAGTTTCCTGAGGATGGAATCCAAAAGCTTGGAAGAATAACCCTCTGGTCCTAGTGCCCAACCCAGATTGGATCCTGGGACATTATGGATTAAAAATATATCTCCTTGGGATCTTACAAAAGCAGTCCAAAATTAAGAGGAAAATCCCAATGACAGTGCTCTATTCCAGGAACAATCTGCACTTAAAATACATACCTAGTGACAGCTAGAAGAATGTTATAGCCAGGGGTACTTGACAAGTACGTCTTCTGCATACCACATTGCTACACTATAAAATTAATTTTAAATCTGCCTGCAGAAATTTGCTTTTTTGAAATATTCACATATAGTTTTATCCTATTATTTCATTCTTTCTTGGGTATGTTATGCATGTTTTGATTATTGTCACCTAAACAAAAACATCCATAATACAAAGTAAATAGCAGATTTCAACATAGGATAATTACAGAGTTACCGCAAGGCAATTAATTGCAGACTATAAAGGCTGGATTATTAATGAGCTCCATATATCTGAGCGGACTAAAATGGTAAAATAGGAAAGCTACTACAAAGATGATAAGGATTTATGAAAAGCCTTTCATAGTACTACAGAACATAGCTGTATAAACCTTTTTTTCCGACTTTACTTTTATTTTCAGCAACAACTACAGTATTTGGGCTGCTTGCCTATTTTGGGAGAAAGAAAAATGGATCCAAATTACGTGATAGACGATACAATATCTTTAAAGTGATGGCACAAGTTAAATCTTTGGGAAATACATAAAGATGCACACTGGTTTTGTACTATTTTGTATTTAGCCATAGAAACAGAGGTGGTATTCAGCTGGTTCTCACCAGTTCTGGAGAACTGGTAGTGGAAATTTTGAATAGTTTGGAGAACCGCCTCTGACTGGCCCTGCCCCCATCTCTTCTCCGCCTCCCGAGCCCCAGCTGATTGGCTGGGTCTTCTTTTGTTGCCCTGCACAGGAGAACGGAGCTGGAAAGCAGGTTAGTGGGGTGGGGAGGGAATGGGATTTTGCAGTAACCTTCCCCTGCCATGCCCACCAAGACTTGCCCACAGAACCGGCAGTAAAAACTTCTGAATCCCACCACTGCATAGAAATATGATTCCTTCCAAGCCCTTGGGGACTAGAGTGGGCACCAGGGGTAAAGTACTGAATATTGCATGTTTTATACTGTCTCAGACCCATAGTCATATCTATCTATCTATCTATCTATCTATCTATCTATCTATCTATCTATCTGTCACTGTTATTATTCAGTGACAGGCAAGAGAGCCTTGGGCAAGAGTAAACAAGCAGGGAAATTTATTTTTCCCAGATTTCCAAACCCCTCCCAAGTTATTTTGTTAATTTGTCTGTTACATTTACATGCCAGACTTCTTCCAAAGACCTCAAAATTTCCTGATACTTTGAATAATTAATCAACTTGCCTCCAGAAGTTGTGGATGCTGAAACACTGGAAGCTTTTAAGAAGAAATTGGACAACTGTTTGTTTGAAGTGATGTAAAGTTTCTTGCCTGAGCAAGGGGCTGGATTAGAAAACTTCCAAGGTCCCTTCCAACTCTGTTATTTTGTTATTCTGTAATCATATATGAGGTTTCCTCTAACTTTATTCATAGCAAAACACTGAATATTCTGAGCACAGGACCTTTTTTGAACTCAGTTACACTTTGTGTACTTTATGTACCCTAACTATACTAAATCAATTCAGCTGAAAACTTTGGAGGCAATGCTCCAGCTATGTATTATAGCTAGGACCTGGATTTTCTGGGACAGAATACTGAGTTTGGACGGCAATTTTGTGTTGATTGCAAAACCAAACTTTCGTCCTATGGGCTTGGTCCCTCAACAATTCTTGTGAAATAACAATCAAACTTGAGGAAGTCTTCCCAGAAAAATTAAACCACATCGTCTTTCATCAAAGCTCTTGTTATCAGTGAAATATGAATCAGCAAGGGAGACTCTTAAACTATGTGTTAACAATGTAGAACTGCAAAATTTAAATCTAGTTCCCAATGATCTTATGTCAGAAAATGAATATTAGTATGCAGCCAGCTAACTATTTAATGACCTTGGAATTGTCTGGATAATGCCAAGTTTTCTCTTGGGCTTGCTTTAATATACCACCATCTGAGTTGCTAGAGGGTGAGTTTAATAAGATTCCCTAGGAAAATTGAGCATTTCTCTGCAGATTAGATGCAGCTGAAGTACTCATGGCTGACTTTACTGCAGTTATTAAAGGAACGTGAGAAACAAACTAAATTCACAAACTAAATCTCATGGCTCAGTCAAACAACTTCAATAACATTGCCGTGGAAGCATTGCTATAGACAAGAGCAGTCTTGTCTACTCTAAATGCAAGTTTAAATGTAAGTGCTTTAAATTTCTTCCTTCTCCATAAGTACAGTCTAAAGCAGACTTCTCTCCAATCCTTATGAACCAAGCACCATGACTGATTGATGCAGAGATGTTCTGGCTGGGAGGATACAGGTAGTCTTCGACTTATGACCACCAATTGAGCCCAAAATTTCCATTGCTAAGCAAGAACAGTTGTCAAGTTTTGCCCCATTTCATAAACTTGCTTGCTACAGTTGTTAGGTGAATCATTGCAGTTGTTTCAGTAATTTAGTAACGTGGTTGATAAGTGATTCTGGCTTCACCATGGACCTTGCTTGTCAGAAGGTCACAAAAAGGGATCACATGCAACCATCATAAACGCATGCCAGATGCCAAGTGTCCAAATTTTGATCAAGTCACCATGGGGATACTGCAATAGTTGCAAGTGTGAAAAGTTGGTCATAAATCACTTTTTCCAGGGCTGTTGTAACTTTGAACTGCCACTAAAGGAATGTCGAAGACTAAACATCTACATGAACCATGACTACGTAAGAAAAAAATCGGAGAATGGCCTTCCCCAAATAGTGCATTTCTTCTTTGGCTGCAATTGAAAATGATTCATCACTCTCTTTTACAGGCACTGCCCTTACTCTAGAACTGTCCCCTTTCAGTCTAAGTGAACAGATATGGTGATGTCTCTTTTCCATGCACAAAACTGTCCCTTGAACTGCAAGCAGGTATTGAAGTTTGACTTGGTGATCAATCAGGTAGTTTAGGCTTCTGTGGGTATTGCAAATAGAACTGCCCAAGAAGTTTCTATCACTTCCTAGAATCTTTTCATGTCTTCCCATGTAGGAAATATTAGAACTTGTCTCTTCTGGGCCAAAAGTCCAAAATATATTCCATTTCAATTTCTTTGTGGGAAGTAGAAGCATGTAAAGGTGCCATTTTCAAAACCAGAAAGAAGTGGTTGTTTGCAGTGTAGATGGAAACTGTAGACAAAAGGCTACATTATTGGCTGAGAAATTATGGAAAATGGTGCATATTCGGCATCCATCTTCTTAGACAAGTGTATGGAGAAATAATAAGGTAGACAGCCAGACATGATTTTCAATAGCAACATGGCCTTCCTGGTGATAACATATGTCTTTAGAGACCCTGCAATACTCCAACTAATCTTTGTGCTATTGAGCAGTTTGCTATTCTTGGAAAAAAATGGAAATCTCTGAATCGGGGAACAGTATTTCACAGCAGGAATGATAGGTAAGTATACATAGCTGAGATAGTGACATCTGAATAGACACATGAACTGAATTATTATAAGCAAATTTAGCCACAGGTAAAATATTTCTTGTAGTTAACTGTCCAACATAAATATTGCTCCAAGGTGTCATTTGACCAGTTTCACGATGTGACTGGATGATGGACAGAGAACAGTCAGAGTTGACCTTGTTTATGGAGAAAACTGTCAAGGGTATCATTAAAAAAAAAACCAGTAGGTTAGGACAGAATTATTTTTTCTTTTTTTCTAAAAACATTGGCAGAGTCTCCATACTTGACAAACAAAACAGGGGGAAGTTTAGCCTGTGAGGTGTTGGGGTTCTGTTAGCTGTAAGTTTTGTATTCTGGGAAACCAGTGGTTAAGTCCTTCCAACCCCAATGAGCAGGTGGATTGTGATGCTAAAGCCAGCCATTCCCTGGAGTATTGGAAAATATAATGGGGGAACAAAATATAGTGGCAGGGATTTCTGGTGGTTTTTGATAGTAAACATAAAGGGATCATTATACTCAAATAGATATTGGGCCTTTTTCTTATTAGGCCATTTCTGGGGCATTTGAAGATCTACTTGTAAAATGCTCTTCTACTCCATGGGTGGAGCACTTAGTTAATACTTCAGAAGATGGGATTCAGCAGGGCATTCACATGAAAAAGGGCCAGATTCACCTCAATATACATATAGACCTTACATGCATTGAGATATTTTTTGTCAGCCAACATGTAACACTCAACGAGATCCCATTTTATGGATTCAACTTTCAACACCTCAGAGATATGAGTCTAGGCTGCAGGTGGGAACAAAATGTGCCTGTAGTGTTTTGTTCCAACCACAGAGTTGAATTTATTCAGACATTTCTGGAGGCCCCATCAAAGAAGTTCATGCCATATTTCATCTGATAGGCCATCTTTAAACTGGTCAAGTCAACCTACTTCATTTCAGCAAACACAAGGCAAGCTAAAGTTGGGACATAAAACAGCTAAGCATGTAGCCTTCTATAAATTTTGAAAAGCATTTACAGCCTCAAGATCACAAAGGATGCCTAAAGAAATGTACCTATCAACAAATCTCAGTTGACAAAGAGACCCTTGTAATCATTGTTAAATTCATTGAGAATGCTTCATCTGCATTATCTTTTATATCGCCCACTATATTTATCAGTTTATGATTAATATATTTTTTTAAAAGGCAGGCATTCTTTCAGCTCAGTTCAGATGAAGAAAAAAATTCTTCCTTTCTTCTGATTTTAATGAGGTTGTGGCACAGAATGTAACTCTACAAGCAACACAAAAGACTAGCTTAAATCTTATATAAGCAATTGAAGGTATGGGGCAGCTGTATTAAAGTATCCTGATTTAATCTCATTTATGTAATGCTAATGAATGTAAGGACCCACATATGTCACACATATTTAATAAACAAATTTATAAATAGTATAAGTTCATGCTACCTGCTACTTTTATAAGCAATGGATTTTATGCTCAGTTGTGGTTGTCCATTTTGTACAATAATCATAATCAACTTCCAAGAGTGACACATTATAGTTGTCCAAATGGGGTTTTCTGTATTAAGGCTTGCTCATTTTGGATTCCTTGGCCATTGGCCTCATCAGTTGATAGGACATTGTCAGATTGTAGGTAATAAGCCCATTAGCGTTCCAGTCATATTTGTTAAACAGGGACGTGATTCTCAGCATTGGAGGACTACTGAGATAGCAGCAGATAGATAGAGCCTCAGTCTGCAGCAAATTAGATTTCATCTGCAGGTTGGGCTTAACTGGTCTATCTGGGTAGAAACTTGATTCTAATTTTGTTTGTCTATTCTTAACCTGATCCACAGTCAGCTGGATTGGATCTGTAACCACAGCTTAATCTTGAGATCAGAGTTTGGAATAATGATATGCAAAATTTCTTGCCAGAGCTTCTTTCTATTTTTCTTTCTCAGACCCACATTTTCAAGCTGCTATAAGGTAGTTAAATAAACAGTTTTATTGCAGAAAATTAGAAAAATAGACAAATGAAGAAATTTTGCACATGAATCTATATACTACTAAAATTGTCACTCTGTTTTTCTGTTTGTATACTCAGCTTAACCCACATGGTGCATTATATCGCAACAATTTTTTAATCAAAATACCTAAAATCTGCTAACTTAAGAATGCATAAAAATTCAAAACTTCCAAAATATTCAGATCAGTTTTATTTGCAAAGTTGTTGCCATTTGTCAGGTGCAAATGACCAGAATCATCTACTAAATTAAAAGCACGGAAGAATTTATTATTGCTATCTCTTCACAAGAATCTAGTCAATTAATGGTCAAAGCTAAATTGGTGCTATGTAAGAGTCAGTGAAAATCATGGGGGGTGGGGGTGGATTTGGGTCTCTTGTAGCAAAGCAATGATTCCAAACTGATGGCACATTTAACTCTGCCTTCTAGCTCGGCCTGCTCCTGTCCTACATATTAAAGTATCTCTGCATGATATGATTTCCAGCACTTCCTGCCAGTTTTCCACTAGGAAATTCAGTGGGAAAGTTGGCAGGAAGTCAGAAATAAATCCTGCTCACACTGCTTTTTCAATAACCCAGGGTCCTTCTGTTTTATCTGTTTAATAAATATAGATTTATTATTGATGTTTGTTTGCCACTATAATTATGTTTCTATTTTTCGCCTCCCAGGGAATGGATGAGATGTTGCACCACCGGCACCGGATATGGATTTTGTTGCAGGGCATGGTTTAGGGTGGCTCAGTAGTCCCCACAAATTCTAATGAAGCCATCCGGCTTAATTGGTGTCATGATTGGGGTTTCCCATGGGGAGTGATCGGTTGGCTTTAAAACTCCCTGGGCTATCAACTTATCAAGCTGTTCGTTGATTTTTGGCTTTAGTGCGAACGGAACTCAACGAGGCTTAAGGCGGATGGGAGCTATCTTTGGATTAAGGCTAAAGGATATCGGGGTCCCCTTGTACTCGCCTAGCTTTTCCGCGAAGACATCCTTGAACTCGTGGGCGAGGTCCTCCTCCCAGTCACTGCTGCCGATTCAGTTAATGCCTGCCACTTCAATGCCGAGTGGTGCGAACCATTGCAGGCTTAACAGGCTAGGCCAGTCCTTGTCGATCACTGTCAGGGGTAAGTACGCTATGTGGTTCTTGAACGAGACCCGGACTCGACTGGATCCTACGACTGGAATCCGGTTCCCCTGGTAGTCCTTTAACACGAGCCTTTGGAATTGAAGGTCTTGGCACCAGATAGTGAGGATGAGTTGCTTGAGGGTCTTCCAGGAGACCATTGAAAGAGACGATCCCAAGTCAACTTCCATTTGGCAAGGCTGATTTTCGATGTCCACTTTAACTCGAATTTTCTTGGCATCCAGTGAAGAGGCGTGGCCGATAGTGAGTGTTTGGTGAGCCTCTTCTCGTCTCGTTAGATGATTCACGGGTCGGTTTCTGTAGGAGTTGTTTGCTGGTTCTCGCCTTACAGGACAGTTTCCTGTCGATTGGCGAAGATTGGTCCCCTTCGAGGTCTGGCTGGGTCCGAGGAGACTTCTGCAGACCCGTCCAATATGGCCTCATTTCCCGCACTCATGGCAGAGCGCGTCGCGGAATTTGCAATCAGAACTGTAATGGTTGGCCCCACAGCAAGTGCACGGTTGCTGGGATTTCGGGTAATGGTCCCGATCGGACCGCAGTCGATGGACCTCTTCTTCCTCGCTGTCTGACGACGAGGAGAGGTCCTCATGGTGGGTCATCGAAAGCTGTCCTTCCGACTTAGGTGAAAGTTCGCCGGCTGGTTGGTGTGCTGGAGCACGATTTTGGCATAGTTGGGCAGCCGACTTCTTGGTCGCCTCCGCTGCTGTAGCCTCAGCGATGGCATCGGCAAGGCTAATATCGCCCTTAGACATTATTTTGCTCTGCACATTTAGAGTGTCTAACCCTAGAACTACTCGGTCTCTCAAGGCCTCCTCTAGGTCGGCGAAATCGCAGAGGCCTCGCAAGTTTCGGAGGTCTGCAACGAAATCGGCAACGCTTTCTCCTTTCCGTGCCATCTTACGAGCGTTGGAATGATCGGTGCAGAGTGGGTCCTTAGTAATGGTTCGAGGACGTCCCAGTCCATGGCCTTCACTTCAGCCGGTTTGGCTAGTACCTTGGCCATTTTGAATACAGTCGGCCCGCAGTGCGTTAGGAATACCGCCCGTTTCTTCCCAGTTGTGGCATCCTTCAGATTATTCGTTTCCAAAAACATTTGGAAAAGGTCCATGTAGGACTCCCAGTCCTCTTGAGCTGGGTCGAACGGAGCAGGTGGTACTACACCGCCGGACATGGTTCCACTGTTGTGCATTTCAGCCACGTGCTTGGTTGTATTCGTCGTTGTTTTAGTTGGCTCTGACGTCATCCAATCCCACATTCGTCACCAGTGTTAAGTCTGGAGCATGGGTGCAAATAATGGAGATGAGCCGGTAGAAATAGTGAACTTCAAACTCTTTATTTACATGGTGTGACAGCTCAAACTCGATGGCTGCTATAGTCTTCCTTATTTTGGCAACTTATTAACTATTCAACCAATAGCAATCCGGGAGCGCTAGCTCCGTTAACCAATGAGAATGGCCTGTTAATGGCCAATCAGATGCTCCTGAACGGACCAATCCGATCCTGCCATTAACAGCCAATCAGAAGTGCAGGGCCAGAACCCTGCACTTGACTTCAAGCTCAAGATAACTTTATTTAACATTTATTCATTCACAACACTTAGATTGCCCTTATTAGCCCTTATTTGATGGCTAAGAGAATGTGCTCTAATAATATTTTTGAAGCACTATATATTCTGAGTGGCCTTGAACCCACATCCGCTGTGTTTAATGAAGAAGACATACTTATCTAACCTTGTCACCTGAAGAATTAACAAGCAATGATAATAAAAGGATTTCACAAAACAAAAAAAAGTTACTTTCAAGTGAATGTGCATATGCAAGATTTTTAATATAAAAAGTGTATAAAAGTTAAGTTTGAGCATGGGCGAGAAAGAATGGAGACAAGTTTCTGAACGGTGAACTCCAGCTCTTTATTTACATTGTGACTTGCTCGTTTAATATCAGTAAAACCTGCCTTATATAGGCAAACCTTGTAACGTTTAACCAATAACAAGCTAGGAACGCTAGCTTTTATAACCAATAAGAACTCTCTGTTAAGGGCCAATCGGATTCCCCGGAATGGGCCAATCTGGTCCGGCCACTTAACAGCCAATCAGAAGTGCAGGGCCAGAACCCTGCACTTACTCCAAGCTCACACTTTATTAATTATATTGTATACACAACGCCCCTTCCCCCTGGTTCCTTAATTCAGGGGGCAATTACATAGTCCCTTAAATAGGACGGTTGTCTTTTTAGTCTTTTTGATTTTCGTTGTATCGGCTGGTTGCAATCTTGCTGAGGTAGATCGTTGTCTGGCAGTGGGGCTGTCTCTGGTTCAGAGTTCACTTCTACGTCGTTGCCCACATTTTCCTCAATTCCCTGAGGTGCAGACGTTTCTCCCTCCGGCTCCACTTCCTGAGTTTCAATTAAATCGTCGTTTCCTTTGAATGGGTTTCCTAGGGCTTCATCTTCTTCCGTACCTCCCCCCCCTCAGTTTGGTCATAGGGGAGTGGCAAATTGGCCGGTGCAAGCTGCGACCGTAATTGGTCGATATGCCGTTTCCAAAGTTTATCGTCAAGGCATTGCATGAGGTAGGATCTAGGGCCGGTTACACGTACTACTGTCGCTTCCACCCACAATGGGTCGCCCGATAGGTTTTTTGCATAAACCAGGTCTCCTACCTGGAAGGTGCGACTGCGGCCGCTGGATCCTCGTGGTTTCTCTGGTTTATACGCAGGGTGCAACCGGTCAAGGTGGGAGCGGAGCTTTCGTTCCATTAGCAGTTCAGCGGGAGTTTTGTTGGTGACGCTATGTGGGGTGATGTGTTGCAAAAAGAGGATTTGGTTGACCTTGTCATCAATGTTGTCATAGTCTACCTTTTGCAAGGTTTTCTTCACAAATTGAACCATGCGTTCTGCTCGGCCATTGCTCGCAGGGTGCGCAGGCGAGGTGAGCACATGGCGGATGCCGCGGTCAGCGAGGTACTGCTCGAATGCTAGTGCAGTAAATTGTGGGCCGTTATTGGATACCAGGACGTCTGGTAATCCGTGGGTTGCAAAGAGTCTCTTTAGAATCTTGATGACCGCCTCGGAGGTCGTAGTCGTCATGCGATGAATTTCGAGCCAATTGGAGTAGGCATCAACGGTAAGCAGGAAGGTGTGGCCCTTGGTTGGCCCCGCGAAGTCCAGGTGAATTTGGGACCAGGGTCCACGTGGTGTCTCCCATTCAGTAGGCATGGCTTTTGGTGGGGCGTTGCTGACTTCTTGGCATTTGGGAAAAGCTTTAACCCACTGTTCGATTTGCTTGTCAATGCCCGGCCACCATGCGTAGCTTCGTGCAAGGGCTTTCATTCGCACGATGCCGGGGTGGCTATCATGCAAAGTTCTCAGCAGCGTTTTTTGGAGCCATTTTGGAATAACGACTCTATCGCCCGATATGACACAGCCTTTCTGGGAGAAGAGTTTGGTCTGTTGAGTTTTGAATGGTGTGAAGTCATCTGATAACTGGTCCAATGGCCATCCACGTTCTACCCAGCCTAGGACTCATGCTAGGGTGTGGTCGCATTTGGTTTCTCTCCCGATATCTCGGGCGGTCAGTGGCGGCAAGTTGAGCGCTTCGATCTGCAACGTGGTTACCGTTGGTGCCGGATCGTCGAGAGTCTCTGGAAGCGGTGCTCGGCTCAATGCGTTGGCATGGGGAATGGCTTTCCCCAGGCGGTATTGCAGCCAATAGTTATAAGCAGCTAAGAATTCTGACCATCGGGTCATCCTAGGGGATAATATGTAGGGAGTCGGGTTATCTCTGGATATTATCCCTAACAAAGGCTTGTGGTCAATGACAATAGTAAAAACCCTACCATACACGTATTTGTGAAATCTTTTCACTGCTGAGACAATTGCGAGGGCTTCTTTATCAATTTGTCCATAGTTCCGCTCCGTTTTTGAAAGAGTCTTTGAAAAATATGCAACAGGGGCTTCATTCCCATTAGGCAGTACGTGGCTCAAAATGATGCCCACCCTGAAAGGCGATGCATCACAGGTTATAACTTACGGCAAAGTCTCGTTATACTGCATGAGTACAGAGTCAGAAGTGAGCAGTTTTTTAACATTTCGGAACACCTGTTCTTCACGGTAACCCCATAACCAAATTGCTCTTTTATCTAACAATCGGTGCAATGGTTCAGCGACAGTTGCTTTGTGCGGTAAAAATACATTATAAAAATTAATGAGGCCTAGGAACGCCTGGAGATCGGCCTTGTTTCGTGGCCTGGGAGCGTTTTTGATCGCTTTTAATTTACTTTCGGTAGGGTGAATGCCCTGGCTATCAATCAGGTACCCTAAAATCTCAACACTGTCAGTACACAATTTACATTTGTTTTTTTTAACCTTAAGACCGGCCTCTTGGAATTTTTTTAGGACTAATTTTAACCGGTCCTGTAAGATTTTTTTTGTAGGGGCTGCAATTAATACATCGTCAAAATAGGGGACCACGCCCTTAATTCCTTGCAATAACCTTTCCATAAGGCTCTGAAAAATCCCCAGGGCTACACTTACTCCGAATTGCAGCCGGGTACATTTAAAGGCACCTCGGTGCGTCACAATAGTTTGGGCCTGTGCCGTTTTTTCATCTACTGGTAATTGCTGATATGCCTGAGCTAAATCTAATTTAGCGAAAACTTTCCCACCCCCCAGGGAATGGAGGAGGTGCTGCACCACCGGAACTGGATATGCGTTCTGCTGCAGGGCGTGGTTCAAAGTGGCCCGGTAGTCCCCACAAATTCGGATTGACCCATCTGGCTTAATTGGTGTTACAATAGGGGTTTCCCACGGGGAGTGATCAATGGGCTCCAACACCCCCTGAGCTATCAGTTTGTTGAGTTGTTCGTCGATTTTCAATTTTAAGGCAAACGGAACTCGACGGGGCTTTAGGTGAATGGGAGCTATTTTTGGATCTAAGCTGAATGAGATCGGGGTTCCTTTGTACTCGCCTAAGCTGTCCGCGAAGACGTCCCTGAACTCAGAGATAAGGTCTTCCTCCCAGTCACAGCCACCGACTTGATTTACGCCAGCCACTTCAATGCCGAGTGCCGTGAACCATTGGAGGCCCAGTAGGCTAGGCCTATCTCTATCGATGACCGTTAAAGGTAAGTATGCTGTGTGCTTCTTGAAGGAGACTCGGAGTCAGCAGGACCCGACGATGGGGATTCGATTCCCCTGGTAGTCCTTGAGGATGAGGCGTTGGAAACGGAGATCTTGGCGTTGAATTGTGGGGATGAGTTGCTTGAGTGTCTTCCATGACACCATCGAGAGGGACGATCCCGAGTTGACCTTCATGTGGCAAGGCTGGTTCTCGATGGCTACCATGACTCGGATTTTCTTAGTGTCCAAGGCTGAGGTGTGACCGATAGTGATAGTATGGTGAGCCTCTTCTCTCTGCAAAGCTCGATTTCTGTAGGAGTGGTTTACTGGTTCTCGCCTTACAGGACGGTTTCCTGTCAATTGGTGATAGTTAGCCCCTTTTGAGGCCTGGCTGGGTCCTGGCACACTGCAGCAGACCCGTCCGATGTGGCCTCATTTCCCGCACTCATGGCAAAGTACATCGCGGAATTTGTATTCGGACCTGGCATGGTTGGCTCCACAGCCAGCGCAAGGGCGTAAGGACTTCGGGTGAGGGTCCCAGTCAGACCGCAGTCAATGGACCCCTTCTTCATCGCTGTCTGACGACGAAGAGAGGTCCTCGTGGTGCGTTGTCGAGAGCTGCCCTTCTGAACTAGGTGAGATTTCGCTGGCCGGTGGTATTACCGGAGTGCGGTTTCGGCATAGTTGTGCAGCCGACTTCTTGGTTGCTTCCGCCATGGTAGCATCAGCAATGGCGTCGGCAAGGCTGATGTCGCCTTTCACCATCAGCTTGCTTTGGATACCTGGTGCATCCAATCCCAGAATTATGCCGTCTCTTAGTGCTTCTTCTAGATCGGTGAATCCGCAGAGGCCTTCCAAATTTCGGAGGTCTGCTATGAAGTCGGCCACGCTTTCTCCTTTTTGCTGGCTTCTTTGATAAAACTCGTGGCGTCTCACAAGCGTAGGCACAGTCGGAGCGTAGTGGTCTCGCAGGATAGATTCGAGGTCATCCCAATCCATGGCCTTCACTTCTCGGGGTTTGGCTAGAGCTTTAGCCATCTTAAATACGGTTGGACCGCTGTGCGTTAGGAACACCGCCCGTTTCTTTCCCGATGTGGCGTCCTTTAAATTGTTCGTCTCTGGGAACATTTGGAAGCAATCCATGTAGGATTCCCAGTCCTCTTGGGTTGGATCGAACGGAGCGGGTGGTACGATGCCGCCGGACATAGTTCCGTTGTTGGCGTTGTCTGTCACGTGCTCAGTGTTCTTCGAAGTTCCGTTGGTTCAGATGTCTCCATATCCCCTCCTCGTCGCCAGTGTTAAGTTTGAGCATGGGTGAGAAAGAATGGAGACAAGTTTCTGAACGGTGAACTCCAGCTCTTTATTTACATCGTGACTTGCTCATTTAATATCAGTAAAACCTGCCTTATATAGGCAAACCTTGTAACGTTTAACCAATAACAAGCTAGGAATGCTAGCTTTTATAACCAATAAGAACTCTCTGTTAAGGGCCAATCGGATTCCCCGGAACGGGCCAATCCGGTCCAGCCACTTAACAGCCAATCAGAAGTGCAGGGCCAGAATCCTGCACTTACTCCAAGCTCACACTTTATTAATTATATTGCATACACAACAAAAAGTGTATGAGTGTCAACACAGTATAAATATTCTTATGCACATGTACATAAATGGAACAGTGAAAATGAGCTGGGGCTGGCTTTAAGAACATCTAAAACACCAGATGTTCACACATTTTGATTATTTTTGTTATTGCATTAATTAATGGGAGGTGAAAGGGAAAGTTAATCATTTAATCAAGATAACTAAGATGAGCATGCAAAAATGAGAAGATGCAGGTGAGAAAAAAATTTTACTTTCTGAAAACTTTAAAATCAACTGAAATTAACACAGAACCCATCTAGCAAATGTTTTCTCTACACATAAATTATTGAGAATTCTAAACAAAAAAAAAAAACTAAAGCACTGATATCCCAAACTAGGCCTTAGTATAGCCCTAATTTCTGAGGATGTTTATAAAAACATTTTCACTGGTTGTAAAATATATTTTAAATTTAAATCCGAATAAATATATGTGAGGCATTGTTTCAAAGAGTACAAGTACTCGAGTATATATATTTGCAACTATTAAAGTGATTTACATATCCCCACATCTTTGAGTTAAATGTACAAGTACAGTTGCAATCCAATTTGCAATCAACCTCATCCCATTCCTAAGAGGTCTATAAGAGGTGTGCATAAGTGCAGAATTGTGCCTACCGTCCCTGTCCTATTGTCCCCATTTATTCGTACCTATTTCCTATATTCTTACTCATGTTTATACTTATACCTATTATCTTGTAAGCGATTGACAAATCATATCAAATCAAAATAAAATAAATACATAAAGTTTATCTAAACCATCTCATGCTAAGTCACCCAAAAGAAAAAAGTATCTGAAAATAAAGGAGTGAAACAACAACTCCTGAAAAATACCATCAAACAGAAAAATTCTCTTTCTATTCTATCTTCTTTCCAATCTTCTCACTGAAATTAAAACTAGTTCTCTTATTTTAAAAATAAAGTTTAGGGGAGAGAAAAATTGATCTTAATTTAGATATCCAATCAACATGATGCAAAATTTATTTTTTCTTCTTTTTAAAAGTAGTTTTAGATTTTTGACAATCACCTTTGGGGGAGGGGCAATATAATGATAATTGCATAAACATTTATTTTCCAAGTGACAATAGGAAATAATCTAGTAGACTGTGAACTCTCATATAATGCCTAGGAGAGAATATCAGTTCCTTCCAAAAACACATACCAAGAATTAATCCATTTTTATTTTTTAAAAATGAACTTATAAGAAAATGCCTTGCAGTTTTATTTTGGAACCTATATTCTCACATCTACATGGAATAAATGAAGCTTTCAACAGGAAGTTGAAAAATAGCATTGTAAAAATTAAAGAAAACTGCAGAAAACATTTCATGCGTGAAACCCAATCAAATTAATTTCAAATCCCTCAGATCAAAGCATCTGCTAGTATATATGAAGCGTTGGGTTGCTTTAAACTTTTCAAGCAAGCATGTGACCAATCAGAATTGAAAAGATACAAGCAACATTTCCAAGAAGGGCTTGGATGAGCCATTACCTGTCAATTGCCTTTTATTTCTTTTTAAAGGAAGAGAGATAACCTCTAACCCTTCTAGTAGCAGAAAGATATGGCCGAAGGTAGAGTTGTCCTTTTGTCCATTTTGTAAGATGACCTGAATCCTATTTTTCAGTGATTTAGCCAATGAATGAATTCTGAGAGAGACACTGTCTCCAGCAGCAAAGGTTCTGTTAATGTTGTGCTGTGGTTTTTACATCTCCCCTGATGAGAAGTGATTGGTATCATATCATTTAAATCATTCATTTTCATATTACGTTGTTGTCATTACACTAACAAACATTTTAAGTTTAGACTTCATTTGTAAAGCACATACATGATACATAGCTAGATAGGAAGAAGGAGAGAGAGAGATGTGGGGAGAGAGAAAGAAAAAGATGAAGATAGATAGATAGATAGATAGATAGATAGATAGATAGATAGATAGAAAGAAAGAAAGAAAGAAAGAAAGAAAGAAAGAAAGAAAGAAAGAAAGAAAGAAAGAAAGAAAGAAAGAAAGAAATGATAGAGGTAAATTTTATCACTTTTACACATATATTAATAAAAATAGAACAATAACTGGGCAAGTGGGGGTATTCTTATGCTCATTTGCCAATTGGGTAGAGGAGGATATGATAATCTCACAGAGTACTCTTAGTATATTTATTAAATTCCCATGTTGGAGTTGGGGTTGGGGCAATGTTGGGGATGGCAATGAAACTAATTTCAGCAGTACTGTAATATTATTTAATAATCACTGGAAGGATTCCTCACATACATATGCATGATATTAAACAAGACTGCAAAGTTTTGTTTTCTTTATCTCTTGGCTGGATCTCTTCCTTTTCTGTTACAATAGTCCTTGGCAAGTGTCCATTCAGAAATTAATGTCTCCTCTTTTATTGCAAAGAACATATTTAGAAATTACTGAGCCTTTTGTACAATTATCTAAAAACAGTGTGTGGCAATGGGCTGCAGGATAAATCAATGGGCACTCTGGAAATAAAAGAAGCCCAGGAAAATATTGTTTTATTTTTTTTAAAGTTATATTCTGCCATTAGCCTTCAAATTGGTTGGCAGTTCCTTGATGTGCCTTTAGACCAGGAACACCACTATCTAATTTGTACTAAGCATCAATTTGTTTTTTATTATCACACCCATATTTGATATCACCCTGTTTTAAGTCTTAAAGCAGGGGTCTCTAACCTTGGCTCCTGGAAGCCTGGCGGACTTCAACTCCCAGAATTCCACAGCCAGCTTTGCTGGCTGTGGAACTCTGGGAGTTGAAGTCCGCCAGGCTTCCAAGAGCCAAGGTTGGAGACCCCTGTCTTAAAGTGTTCCTGGGATTTAATCCTTGAGCATTTTAGCCCCAGAAAGAAAACACTCTCTATATCCCAGATTTGCCTTCTAGGTAGCTCTAATATACCAATACACAAAGAACATCTTTGGTGGCTTGCTATCCATGTTGCTCAGTCACTAAAAATCATAAAGCAGTTCTTTGAAGCTATCAAGTCTTACTTTAATTAAATGTGCAACCAAAGACTTCCCTTATCATTCCAAGAACATACAGTTCTGAGAATTCAGATGCAATATAAAAGTCAAATACTGGAAAAGCTGTACAAGTAGTCCTCAACCTATGACCACAATTGAACCCCAAATGTCTGTTGTTAAGCAAGAGAGTTGTTAAGTGAACTTTGCCCCATTTTATGACCTTTCTTACCATAGTTGTTAGCAATATCAATAGCACCAGAGGGGGTATTCAGCAAGTTCTGGCCAGTTTTGGAGAAGCGGTAGTGGAAATTTTGAGTAGTTCAGAGAACGGGAAAATACCATTTCTGACTGGCCCCACCTCCATCTATTCTCTCCCTCCTGAGCCCCAGCTGATTGGCTAGGTCTTCTTTTGTTGCCCTGCATAGGACAATGGAGCTGGAAAGCAGGTTAGTTGGTGGGGGGAATGGGATTTTGCAATAACTTTCCTTCAGGAGTGGGGGGGGGGATTTTTCAGTATCCTTCCCCTGTCATGCCCACCAAGCCTCACCCACCAAGCCATGCCCACCAAGCCACACCACGCCCGCAATGCCACGCCCACGGAACCAGCAGTAAAACAATTTGAATCTCACCACTGAATAGCACTTAGAATAAATACTACTTCATAATGCTTCACAGCCCTCTCTAAGCAGTTTACAGAGTCAGTATATTACCCCCAACAATTTGAGTCCTCATTTTACTGACCTTGGAAGGATGGAAGGCGGAGTCAATCTATAAAACTGCATTCTAACCACTGTGCCACCATGGCTCCTAGTTGTTAAGTGAATCTAGCTTCCGCCTTCACTTTGCTCATCAGAAGGTCACAAAAGGTGATCATGTGACACACACACACACCCCCGGGGCATTGCAACTTCATAAATACAAGCCAGTTGCCAAGCGTCCAAATCTTGGTCAAATGACCATGGGGATTTCGCAGCTGAAATAAGTGTGAAAATTGTCATAAGTCATTTTTCTCATTGTCATTGTAACTGTGAATTCTCACTCAACAAATGGTGGTAAGTTGAGGACTATCTGTAATATAGCAATAGCATTTAGGCTTGTACTCTGCACATCGTGCTTTATAGCACTCTCTGGGCAGTTTACAGTGTAGACGCTTGATTTGCATATTTCCCCCAACAATTTGAGTCCTCATTTTACTGACCTCAAAAGAATGGAAGTCTGAGTCAACCTTGTATCCTGTCAGGATTGAACTCCAGGCTGTGGGCAGAGTTTTGCTTGTAATACTGCATTTTAATATTGCACCACCAGGGCAGTGGTGGGATTCAAAAAAACTACTGATTCTCTGGGTGTGGCCTGGTGTGCGTGGCTTGGTGGGTGTGGCAGGGGAAGGTTACTGCAAAGTCCCAGTCCCTCCCCACCCCGCTAACCTGATTTCCAGATCCGTTCTCCTATGCAGGGCAACAAAAGAAGACCCAGCCGATCAGCTGTGACTCAGGAGGCAGAGAATAGATGGGGGTGGGGTCAGTCAGAAGTGTTATATGCCGGTTTTCCAAACTACTCAAAATTTCCACTATTGGTTCTCCAGAACTGGTCAAAACCTGCTGAATACCACCTCTGCACCAGGGCTCATCCATATTATGTTATTTATGAAAAGAGTGACTTCCCTTACTGTTCAATAACAATAATCAATAACATAAAAAGCCACTTCCAAGTTCTGGTCAAGCATATCCATTTTTCCTTTTCCTACTTAGAAAAGACAGTCTCCACAGAGTCCACTACTATTTCTACAGAATGTGTCCCCTGTTTCCAAGCTGAAAGGAAGGCTATGGCTTGGCTACGTTGTCCTTATATGCAAGAGTAGATGCTTGTATTTTTGTCCCCCCTTTCCAGAAAGAGCTAAGAAAGATCAAATAGAAACTCTGGAATATCACCGGTAATTGGTGGAGGAAATGTTGACTTAGCTGGGCAAATGTAGTCTTATTTAATATATATATTAAAAACTATATTTTTTTATTTATTTATCCCCCACTTCTATTTATAAATAACTCAAGGATATTGTTTCTTTCTTCCTTCTGTTTTCTCCAAAACAACAACAACCCTGGAAGGCAACTTGATCTGAGGGGGAGGAGGCTGACCCAAAGTCACTCAGTTGGCTTTCATGCCAGTGGTGAGATTCAATTTTTTTTACTACCGGTTCTGTAGTAGGCATGGCTTGGTGGGTGCGGCAGGGGAAGGATACTGTAAAATCTCCAGTCAGAGGTGGTATTTGCTGGTTCTCCATACTACTCAAAATTTTCACTAGTGGTTCTCCAGAACTGGTCAGAACCTGCTGAATACCACTTCTGTTTCATGCCTATGGTGGAACTAAAACTCACAGTCTCCTGACTTTTAGCTTCTAGATGTTTTTAACATGGAGTTGTCAAATTCAGGGAAAGGAGGATGCCAAAATCAATCTGACCGCAGGCATTTAAAAATTTGCAGGAGATAACAATTACCTTTCCACTTCCCTTTTCTGTCCTCTGAAGCTGCAAGCTTTCTTCAGGCATGAGTCCTCTCAGTTGTAGTAGCTGCCCTGTGTATTAGCCTCTGCACTGAGATTCAAATAGCAGTAACAGCTTTCAGGAAGGCTGTCAAACTTATATATATCTATAATATGTTTAAGATGGGAAGCTATGTAAATAAATAAATAACCACACAAATTTGAAGAACTTCAGACCCAGTAAAAAAGGACTAAGCGGCCATCTTTTCCATTGTTTTACCTCTATGTGTTTAGTTGAAAGTCTGAAAGGGACATGCGTGCTTTTGGGTGCAGTTCAGAATCCTAATAAATCGGAATTTTGGACTATGAAAACTTGGGGTTTTGTTCAACTTATCATGTATTTAGAGCTCTTCTGCAACTGAATTATGCTAGCTAATATGCCCAGCCTATTTTCCACCCATTGTGAAGTCTCCATGCAATCAGCTGAATATCAAAAGAGGATATTGTGAAGTGTACTTCATTTCCAAAGTTACAGATACTTCTCGGGGTTTAAAGGCTGTAAAGCTAACCTAGGAACCACAAGAAAATGAAGCAAAAAGAGATATTAAGTGATCTAGGCAAGCACTGTAAAACAAATCAACTGAAACTCAGAAAGCTATTTTTAAAATTAAGCATATATTTCTATATCATAGAAACTGAGTCCTTAAAAAGCTATAGTCTTGGGATTTAAAAAAAAAACTATATGTGGTGTAATTTTTCAATCATTTGTATGATCATACAGGTAAAAATGCTTTTGCCATATGGTATGACTATCAATTATGCTATTAACAAATAATTACTTATATGAAGATTTGATGAAATTCCTTCATTGGTGGCATATCTGGAAGTAACGCACTACTAGACAATATCAGCAGGTATATTCTACAGGATTAGTTTCCAAAGATGTGTGAAAATAGTTCTGCAAGAAACCCCCCAGGCTGCTCAATTAAGAAATGGCTTCTCTTCCTGTTAAGTCCTGGGCATGGGCGTAAGAACGGAGACGAGACATCGGACTGTGACTTCAACTCTTTATTTAACAAGAAAGACTGGAGCGGAAAAGCTGGGCAGCAGTAGCTCTTTTATAGAGCTTGCTGCCATTAAACAACCAATGAACGGAGTCTATCGCTTTCATAAGCGTCCAATCAGGGGCTTCCGTTAATAGCCAATCAGACTGGCCAAGCCTGACCAATCACGACTCGCTATTCACCGGGCCAATAAGAATTGCAGGATTACAAGCCTGTTGTAAGATGAAGCTGTTTCGGTTGTATCGCTACGATGGTTTAATCCATAACACTTCCTATCCCAGGCAAATATTCCACACACATTATAGCCACAGAATGTATGTTTTAGAATATACTAGCAAAAACTCTTATGAACAAGTTACATAAAATAAATATCTGGTAGTATTATATGAATAAAATTACATAACTTTAGGAGAATCTTGCAGTCTCTTGCTTGCAGTAAGAAGATATGAGAAACTCATATGGAAAATAATGTAAAGACTGGAATCTCCTTTGCACTATTTAATAATTAGCAACAAACCAATATTTGCACACAGAGTTTCACTAGATCTGAAAGGCACTATAAGTCATTAGTGTATTCAAAGTCTCTTCCCTTTGCCCAAAGATGTTGGGCGTCCAATAATTTTAGGATAATTAGGATAATTTTGTGATGGTCAGCTTGGGGGAAGCATGTAGCAGCTGTAACTAATCTCAAAAAAGGACTATGGTTGAATCTGATTAATAGCTGGAAACCAGTAGAAGAAACCACAAGTAGGCAGAATTTTTTTTTTTTAATCCGAGAAAGCATTTTTCACAAGAAATTATAGAGGCATATTCATGTAGTCATAGGGTCAGAGCCCAATTCATGAACATCTTAATCTTGTGAAGGAAAATCCCAACAAATTGTCCTTCTACCTAAACCATATTTATGGATACCATGAGTTCTTCAATAAGCAATTAAAGAATAGCTTGTTGGATGCAATTTCTAGATTCCCTTACAAAATATACACGTTGGACATTTGAAAACTGTTTTGTGGAATGGGAAGTTACCATCTAGAAGTCAAATTTTGCATTTGTATTATGAATTTCATATCCTGTGTTTGACAAATTTTGTTTGTAATATGGGTTTGCTATGTTGTTAATAATGGAAGTTTGAACAACTACAGTACATCCTTATATGATATGTGATTTTTCTAGCAGCGTGTACCAAATCCCCAAAATGGAAATCTAACTAACAAAATGCAAATGATCTATAGATTGCTAATAGAAGATATATAGTGGAAGTATAATACAGCCTGGGATTAAGAATCTAACCAACAACTGTATTATTGGAATTAGTTTAGATTAAAATTAGAAAATGCATTGAAACTAGCCAGTCCTATTTCTACTGAATTCAAGAAAACTTGAAGCTACAGCATATTAAAGACACAATTCTCTAGTTTCTGACTGAGGAACATCCATAGATCTTCATATACACACAGGGTGTTTAATTATACACTGGGTTACTTTATTGTCAAATAGCTTTCTCCTGGTTTTCAAACAAAAACATAGAAGGGCAATTGCTTTTAATAAGAACAAATAAAGCACCAATACATCAAACTCGCCATGATATGATGCTTGCTATAAGCTTTTCCAGTCTTTTCTACTCCAGGTAGTCCTCAATTTACAACTATTCATTTAGTGACCATTCAAAATTACAATGAACACTGAAAAAAGTGACTTATGACCATATTTCACACTTACAACTGTTGCAGCATCCCTATGATCACGTGATATACATTCAGACAGGGGTGGGATTCAACCGGTGTAATAACTGGTTCGGTGAGCAAGTGCATGCACGCCAAACATGCGTTGTGCGCGCATGTGCAGCATTTGGAAATCATCTTCTTCTGCAAGCCCCGTGTGTAACACAGGGAACTCACAGCAATCAGTTGTGCTGCACAAAGCAGCTGAGGTTGAAAAATCAGGAAATAAAGGACAGCCTAGAGCCCAGGCAGGCGGGTTGGCCAAACAGAAGAACAGAAGGTCCTTGGAGCGAACTGTTTTTCTCTTAACTGATCTTCCCTCTCAGCTGATCTCAGCTATCAGTTCGGCCAAACCAGTAGAATCCCACTTCTGCATTCAGATACTACTGACTCACATTTAGATGGTTGCAGTATCCCAGATTCCTATGATCCCTTTTGCGACCTTCTAACAAGCAAAGTCAACTGGCAAACTGGGTCACTAACTTAAGAACTGCAGTGATTCACTTAATAAATGTGGCGAGAAAAGTTGTAAAAGGGGGCAAAACCTGCTTAACAAATTTCTCACTTCACAACATAAATTTTGGGTTCGATTGTGGTCGTAAGTTGAGGGCTCCCTGTAATGAAATACACAGGAGGCAGAAGTGAGTCATCAGCCGGAAAATTGCATTAAGAGGTTGCTATTTGTGAATCTCAACAGCCTTTTTGAAGATTCAGTGAATAACCTAGATCAGGGGTCTCCAACCTTGGCTCCTGGAAGCCTGGCGGACTTCAACTCCCAGAGTTCCACAGCCAGCTGGCTGTGGAATTCTGAGAGTTGAAGTCCGCCAGGCTTCCAGGGGCCAAGGTTGGAGACCCCTGACCTAGATTCTAAATCTTGCCTTGACTCCTGCTGATTATATTCATGAGTCATAATCACAGAGGAAAATTCTAGTCTCTTTGGTTGTCAGTAACAGGAAACTCTTGTATTCCAGCCAACAATAACCTTATGATAATTGCTATGTAAACCCACAATGAGTTCAAAATTGCATAAAATCAGCCAATTTAAGATTATTGAGTATCTCTATCTCTGAATGGGATGCATCCAAGATAGTATATTAAGAAATTGAGCACCATTCTTAAAAAGATGTTTTGACAATCCTGTTCATGTTTACTCAGAAATCAACTATAGCAGAGTCGATGAGATTTGTTCTTGAATAAATGTGATCAGGGTTGCAATTTCTGAATTTAGATTTCAGATATACTTAACACGCAATCTTGATTTAAGTGAGATAAGGTGGAATTATTCTGCCACCTTTAATTGCATTCAGATTGCAGCTAGGAATTGCAAAGTGCATTGCACCGAAGGGAGAAAAATAATTTTAAAATAATATTTTAGGTACTATGATATAGACAACATGCAACATACAACTGGCAATTTCACTTACATGACTGCAGCCAAGAAGAATTCTCTTCTTTCGTCTGTATACAGTTTCCACTGTATTAATGCAAACACTATGAGCTAGTGCAGGTAGAATTTATAATAGCAAACATATACTCAATTTATTCTGCTGTGTGTAAATCTATGTATCAGTTTCACATGTGTGCTAGCAGAAATGAATAATTGCACCTTGCCACCCATTTAATTGCAGCATGATCAAACAGAGGTAATGAACAGAAATAACATTCATTTCAATAATGTATGTTATGGAAGCACATTACTCAGTATATATGTGTGCACATTTTATCAACAGTGCATACCTCTTGCTGTATATATACTATCTGTGCAACCTGTAAGAAGGAGGAGAAAAAATCAAGACAATGCTAGATATCTTTTGGGCTTATCAGACCGTTTCTCCTCTTACCAGTGGAACCATATTAGCTTTGGAAATTTAATAACTACAAACACCACATTGTTGGAATATTATCAAGAATGCCCCACAAAGCAATGATTTCATGGTGTTTTCAGTCAGGCATTCCAGAAAATCAATAGTGATTCAATCAAGCCACAATCTTTTCATGGCTGGGGTACTTTTCATTTTCACTTTCTTTCTTTGTTAGAAGCTCCTTACAAGTAACACAGCTTTATTCTTTAATTTATGTTAAACACCACAAATAGTCCAAGGAAATGATTACTCAACTGTGCATGTGTATCTTATGTAATCAACTCATTGGGCCCTCAGACAAGTTCAGTTCTGGTCAACTAAAAATTATCTAAAAGATAATTTGTATATTTTCATATAAGTAGTTCATGTAGCCAATATGATATTCCATTAATCTCTGGTTAAAAAGTAAAAATTTTGCAGATTTACAAATCATTTTAAAGCCGTGCTTAGAATTGGGGGTGTCTATTTTGTCCCCCCTCTTTTATCTGCCTCTTTTTAAAAAACCCTGTGCATGAAGGGAAGTCGTATGAAATGGGTTCCCAAGACTATATGCAGATCAAACATAGGAAGTACTGTACTGCAGTATAGAGACTATATTATGTACCTCAAGTGTATGAGAGATCAAACTGGGAGCCAAATTATAATTCCAAGAGACACATGCTATTTCTGAATGACTGTCATTATTATAGTGGTGTTGATAAAAGACTGGAGTTGCTCTAACACCACAATAACACAAGTAGTTTAGAAGCCAATTGCTGATTCTCAATCACATTTCCAGAATCTGACTTAATATTGGACCCTAAGGAGAATAACGGCCTACAGCAGGTGATGGAACTTAGCCAACTTTGGGAGATCTCAAAAAAGGCTAAGCAAGCAGGATCAAACCTGGTCAGTAGCAGGATAGGACGACATCAGAGAATATCCATGTTATAAATAAGACTGGGAAGCAAAAAAAAAAAAATCTCAGAAGAAGGCAATAGTAAACCATTTTTCTACTGTTGTCAAGAAACCTACATGGACATGACCACAGAACAGAGGTCTCCAAACTTGGCAACTTTAAGACTTGTGGACTTCAACTCCCAGAATTCTCCAGCCAGCTATGATTGCTGGAGAATTCTGGGAGTTGAAGTCTACAAGTCTTAAAGTTGCCAAGTTTGGGACCCATGCCATAGAACTATCAAGAGCAGCCTTGAAAAACTTTAAATCTTTTAAATTTAAATTTGCCAATGCTTAAAATGTCTTTGTGTTAACACTTCATGAAATGAGTTTTTCCATGTACTACTAAATCTTTTTTTTTTTTTTTTTGGCTCCTTATACTTTCAGGATAATCAAAGGCACAATTCATTCAAGGTATTAGTATTGGCTCCATACAAAGAGATACTTGCCTTATCTTAACTCACCTGTATTTCACAGAGCTGAATATATTCAATAGGATACTGTTGGCTACCTTTGCATAGGTTTAGATATAATATAATAATATGAAGCTAACTGTTCTCCAGTAAGCAAACCCTCCTCAAAACATGATTTCATCCTGGCTTCTGTTGTTTTTCAGACATTTAGAAATGAGAAGGTCTATGTGAATGTCCCAAAGGTGCTTTTTCTTCCAGAGGCAACTGGACTTTCTGTTTTTCTTTGAAGACGTTTTGCTTGTCATCCAAGAAACTTCTTGAATGCGAAGCGAAACATCGTCAAAGAAAAACCAGAAAGTCCAGCTACCACTTGAAAAAGCACCTGAGAATCTCCATAGACATCTACGGGAATGTGTTTCCTATAAAAAATAAGTGGCCATGGTCACTTAATTTTTGTTCCATTATTTTTTCTGTCTTCTCCCTGTTACTACTGCAACAATATGCCTTCTTTCCTGGTATAATTACTGTTATGTCTTCTTCAATGGATGACAAAAGGAAAAGTTGATTAGATCTATGGATGTGAACTGTTCTGTCGGTCATTGGCCTACATTTTGGTCAATAATGCCTCCTGAGTATTGCAAAATAGTGTTAAGTTCTACAGATTGCTAACATTGCAATATATGAACTGAGTGAGGGCTATAAATATTTCAGAATGAAATGGACAGATGGCCCAATTATTCTGCTTCTATAAGAATTTTAGATCACTATATCGTGATAAAGTATCTTACCATTGTTCTGCAGGCATCCTGAAAAATAATAGCCCATGAATAACGTATAAACACTAGCATCATTTGTTCAGAATTCTTCAAAACCAAAGTGTATATGAATATCATTTAAAGGGAAGACCAATTCTAAAATCCACTCCATTCTTCCAATATTATTGTGCTGACAGTATCTGTATAGTATCAAAATAATGTTTACTATGTAAATCATGACAAAACCAGGACTAAGTTCTGCAAAAGACAAATGCATCAACCACTTCCTGTCATGGAAGAGATGTGTGGTGCACAGTATCATTTTGACCTCCAGGGATGCCACAATAGATATGCTATGTTCTTGTGGGTTTCTATATACAGGTAATCCTCAACTTATGACCACAATTGAGCCCAAAATTTCTGTTGTTAAGTGAGTCATTTATTAAGTGAGGTTTGCCCCATTTTATGACCTTTCTTGCCACAGTTGTCAAGAGAATCCTTGGAGTTGATAAGTTAGTAACATGGTTGTTAAGTGAGTCTGGCTTCCCCATTGATTTTGCTTGTCAAAAGGTGATCCCATGACCTTGGGATAAAGCAAAGTTCATAAGTATGAGTCACCTGCCAAGCATCTGAATTTTGATCACATATTCATGGGGAGGATGCAATGGTCGTAAGTGTGAAAAATGATCATGTCACTTACTTCAGTTCTGTTGTATCTTTGAACAGTCATAAAATGAAATGTTGTAAGTCGAGGACTACCTGTACATATGTTAGAAGAATATATAGTCCACAACAATTTAAGGTGGCATTTTCAATTATATACATTATTTCTAAGTATTTAGACAACACGATTTCTTACTTCCTTGTGTGGAAATCTACATTTGAAACATACGAGTTATGGAGCAACATGTTGCAAAACTAACAATAAATAATCAGCTGTATATAGATATGAATAGCCAGCCATTGATCCATTCACATTCCTAAGAGTTTCCACAGAAAACTCCTGTGAGGTTTAGTGGATTAGTTAACTGACAAAGCTGTTTACTATGTAGGTTCAAGATGTCTGAAATAGAGAATGGCAGGTCACAGGTGTGAGTTAGAGGCAAAAAATCTAACTTCCCCATTATTTTTTACTTCCGAAGCAGCAGTGAAGTCAAAACTAATTGAGAGCTTCTTTTGTTGCCCTTAGGAGTCTGAAAATGACAACTTAGATCTAACTTTTATTGCTGGCAGTTCAGAGCTATTGACGGAAGGCTCTATCTAACTGTTAGACAAACACCTGAGATTAGTTTTCATGCTATCTCTCTAGTTTCATTCTCATAGTATCATAGTTTCTGGAGTGGGACATCTAGCCTCCCAGTAGGAAAGTGATGGCTTCTCACAATGGGAGGCCAGTAGCTTCAGGACCATTACCAGCAAGAAGTCCTGTTTCACTTTCCATTGTTGTTGTTTTGAAGGGGCTTAGAGGAAATTAAGTGCTGGGCACCAGGGCTCTACTTGACATGAAAAATTACTCCTTGTCACATATTGCTCTGTGCAATAAATCATCACCTACAAAGGACAGGTGACTAGTTTCTTTCAACAAATGCAGAGTCTACTGGACAAATTGGTGCTCTCGACAGATATAGCTTTTCCTTCCAATTCATATCCCAGAGCAAAATCAACACCAAGAGTATCTAGATAATCTGTCACCGCGGAAAAAGACAAATGGGGTCTAAATATGAGGTGTTTAGCTATATCTTCTGTAGTGGAGTATATTTTCAAGATTTCCATTTAAGTCCCAGTTTGTGACAACTCGTTCCATATCTGTTGAAAGCTATGATTAACATACTGCACACATTTAAAATGGGATGACTGAGTCCATCTTATTTGTGATGCTATAAAAGGAAATAACGATATTCTATAAGATGTAACAAGAAGACCTCTTAAAAGCAGAAAGGAAGCTTAATTTTCAAATGCTGATGTTGCTGTTCAGTCACTAAATTGTGTCTGACTCTTCGCAACCTCATAAATCATAGCATGCCAGGTCCCCCTGTCCTTCATTGTCTGTCAAACTTTGCCCAAACCCAATGCCGCTAAGTTGATGACACTATCAAACCATCTCATTCTCTGTCATTCCCTTCTCCTTTTACCTTCAATCTTTGTCAACATCAGGGTCTTTTCCAATGAGTTTTCATTTGGCGGCCAAAGTATTTGAGTTTCAACTTCAGTACCTGTCCTTCCAAAGAACAGTCAGAGTAGATTTCCTTTAGAATTAACTGATCTGATTGCTTTGTAGTCCAAAAGAGTCCCAAGAGTTTTCCCTAATAATGTACAACAATTCAAAAGCATCAATTCTTTGGTGTTCAGGCCTTCTTTATGGTCCAGCTCTCATAGCCATACATTCCTACTAGGAAAACATAGCTTTGACTTACAAGCTTTTCTCAGCAAGATGATGTCTCTGCTTTTTAATATGTTGACCAAGTTTCAAATGTTACGTTTCTCAATTATCACCATGTTATCCCTACAGCCCAGAGAGTGAAGATAGCTTAGAGTTACATCTTCCCATAAAAATATAACTGACATTGTATCTAGTCATTCCTCCAGCTCAGCATGGTCTATCCCAGTTTGCCTAGTGGGAATGCTGAAAGTGTGGCTGTACAGCTCTCATGTCCTAATTTTCTAATAATGCAATGGGTGGTTCAAAATTTTCAAAATATACAGTAAAAATAATGAAAAAGACTAGACTAGGGCTTTGCTTGGAGTGTTCCAGTGTCTTGCTTATTTATTCATTTATTTGTTTAGGTAATTTGCTGATTTGTTTGCTTGATTAAAATAATTGAAGTCAGCTTTGGGGCAGAGAACCTACCAGCTTGATAAATTAAATTTGCATCCCTGTGACAGACAGGAGTTCTCCAGGTTGCAGAAATGAATCTTTCAATGCTTTCCTTGTGTATATATTGCATGACTTTCTGGAACTCCACCTGAGGAGTTCCTATCAACATTTTAAAATGAATGAAAAAATAGACTAACAAGCCACAGCTAGTCTTTTGTGACTTTGGAGCTGTTCGTGCTACTATGAGATTTTTGATTTTAATAGATTTTTCAAAATGACTCTCACCAGTTTTGTTCTTAAATTACCTTCTACAAAGCAAAGAGCTGGTCCCAATATCTAAGAAATGCGTTTCTATAGAAGTTTGGATCCATTAACTTAATTAGTCTCTGGAAGAGACTTTGTTTCTTATCCAGGCTACATTAAACTGGCTATTCCTGAGGTTTTCCAAATGCAATCTGTAAACCAGAAGTGGTTTGTAGCATTCCAAAAATGGCTGTGAGAGTTGAACCACAGGGAAGGCTGAGCACCAAAGAATTGATGCTTTTGAGCTGTAGTGTTGGAGAAGACTCTTGAGAGTTCCTTGGACTATAAGGAAATCAGATCAGTCACAGTAAATATGACTAGTTTGAATGTCTACCATCACATATCCTTAAAAGTATTTGATCTGCTGAATGATAAAAAATGATATAAAGTAGATCTAATTTTGAATGCAGGTAGTCCTGGCTTACTGACTGGTTGTTTAGTGAACAAAGTTATGAAGTTATTCAAAAATTACTTATGACCTGGTTCCAGGTCATAAATTAGGACATGAGAGCCGTGGCTGCAGATCGCCACTCTCTAGAAGTCACATTTGGGATGCTCACCTTTGTGGCCAATTGCAGTATCCATATGACCATAATTTATAGGTCTTTTTGCTGGTTTCCAGCAAAAAACCCAACCTCCATAAAAACACATGGATTAATTTCAGCGTTTACTTTATGACTGTGACAAAGAAACTTATAAAAATAGGGCCAGTCATGTAGGTGCCTTGACTTACAACTGTCATGACCTATGATGGAAATGCATAAGTCAAGGACTACCTATTCTAAGATTCCAAATGGTAGTTGTAACAGCCAAATTATGGGATTAGCTATCAAGCTAAAGGTACATCTAGTGAAAGGTTTAGAAATGGCTGAATTAGTTTGAATATTTTCATTAGTTAGCCCTCAGGGTTTTGTTTTTTTATTACCTCATGTGGTAAATTTTGCAGAAATTATATTTTGCTCTATTTTATGTTATTTATGCTCTGCCTGACTGTAATGAACTCACAATTATGCTGACACCCTGGCAACTATAACTCTCGACCTGATTATATAGCAGATTGACTATTGCAATGTGTTTCATGTTGAACGGCCTTTGAAGATGACTGAGATGCTGCCTCTGATGCAGAATACAGAAACATGTTTACTGATGGGAGAGAGGCACCAATTTCATATAACAGAGGCTCTGTGGGTGTTGCATTGGCTGCCGCTCAGCTTCTGAGTACAGTTCAACAACCTGATTTTAATCCATAAAGCCTTTTATAGCTTGGTAATGTCAGGGTTTCAAGTAATAGATCCACAGAAAGCAAAACTCTGAGGCAGGTAGATTCCTCAAAGAATAGCTTTATTGGATATATCATATTAGCACAGATCTAGTGAAAACTGACTCCGAAGGCTCCCACAGTTGTCACCTAATAAAAAAGTAAAAGTTCATCACTTTCTTAAAACAATCAGTCACATGGTCCAATCACAGTGCTGTCTTGTTGCCTGGCGACATCTCTCCACCTTCCTCTGACCAGGTATGTGAATATCCTTAGTTCCTGAGAGGAAGCATTTTGTTTTGGCTACAAAATCCCAGCTATCTAAAATTCCCCCTCTCTATCCCTCAGCTCCAGTGTGGCAACACTGAAGTTTCCAAGATGGCTTCGGTCAACTCAGCTACAGGGTTGACAGGTGCCCAAATATCTGCAGGATCATCTAGATGGGATCTATCCAGTTCATTTGGTCCCAAGGATCATCTTGAGAATCCTCCAAAATAGATCAGGGACATGGATATAGAATACTATGCACTGCTTTTGAAGCCATTTCCTTATTTTGTTCAGTACCCTTCCTCAGAGAGTGCCTCCTCCCTACATTTTTCAAGACAGAACATTTTTGGGAGGCTTTTGAATGTTGCAGAATGAAAATCTGGCTTATGGTGCATTTTATTGATGGAGAGGGGGACACTTACACAATAGTATGGACTCTGTAAAATTGAAAACTACCAGATTTCTGTAGGAAGCCAGTAATATTGAAATGCTGCAAGTCCATCAATCAATAATATTCCAAATTATTGAACTGCCCATTTCTCTGTGTCCCCTCTTCTCCTCCTTCTGTCAGGACTTCATTATAAATCAAATCTGCTGCTGACTTAATCAATGGTGTTCACAAGAAGCTGTAATAACAGAAACCTCTCCATTAACAAGATTCAATAGAAGAGATCCAACATCAGCCTAAGGAATGGGTTGTGATCTTAAAACATAAATATTCTCAGCCACTAAAATGCTGTCCCGTGCATTAGAATAAATTTTAATAGAGTAATGAGGTACAGCAAATCATTTGCTACAGGTTAATAAGCAGGTTGTGCAATGGATCATCCACCCTAGAAAAGGCATTCAACAACTGCAGAGGCTCTCCTGAATATTAGCCTGGCACAAAGGCTACCAAAGATTACTAAGAGTTTCCTTCATTTAAGCAGCATACAAGGTGGTGAACAAATCAATATTCAGTCTGAATCATGAGATATTCCTGTATTGAAGGAAGGGAAAGTAAGATCATCTGGAAAAAATGGAATGGGTCAAAAGCATACCTTGTGTTATTGAACAGCTAACGTATATGCAATACTTTTTGTCTGAAGTGATATAGGGTTTCCTGCCTTAAGTTTAACACTCCTGGACTATAAGACTTTTAAGGTCCCTTCCAATTCTGTTATTCTGTTACTGACAGTCCTTGAATTACAGCCATTTATTTCAAATGACTATTTGAACTTAAAACGGCCCTGAAAAAAGTGAGTTATGACCTGTTTTCCACTTATGACCGTTGTAGCATCCCCATGGCCATGTGATCAACATTCGGACACATAGACTGGCAGATTTTTTTTGATGGTTGCATTGTTCCTGGGTGATATGGTCACCATTTTCAAGCTTCTGACAGGCAAAAAAACAACGGGGGAAGCCAGATTCACTTAACAACCACATGACTCACTTAACAACCACATGACTCACTTAACAACTGCAGGGATGGCAAAAAGGTCATAAAATGGGGTACAACTTACTTAACAACTGCCTTGCTTGTAGCAATGGAAATGCTGGGCTCAGTTGTAGTCATAAATCGAAAACTACCTGTACATTATGATTGTTCCTTAGAAACACTGTATTTTCAGTGCAACTCGCTGGTAGTTCCATGCAGAAATCTGCCATATTTCCCATATACCATGATGGATTTCTTGTAACAAGTTGTGCTGTTGTACAACTCAGTCATAAGTTTGGCAGCAAGCATTCTAAATACTCCAGTTCATTTTATCAGACTGAAGGATACATTCAAAAAAAAAAAACAACAACACTCCACCAATAGACATTCTGGAAAGACCTTGCTAAACCTGTTACACAAAATTAATCATGTTTGATGTAAGAAGTGAAAGAACCCAGAATATGTTTCATTTGTTTATACAATGAAAATTCTCTTTGTCCTGTAATCTAGTTTATAAAAATGCAAATCCTCTTATCGATTATAAATGGGAGACAAAGCCCCTGGCTAATCCAGGTGTTAAAGGAGATTGCCTTGCCGCCACTTAAATTGTGTCAGTTTGTGATGCAAGGTGTACAAGGAAGGGGGACCTTAACTAACAAACTTTCATCCTGTTTTAAACCATTTTAAAAAGGAAAGGACAAAAGGGGGTTGGATATGCTGAAAAGAATTAAAATGCTTTAAGTATTTTCACCGTGATGTTAACCAGATAAATTTGCAACCAGCAGATTGAATTAACAGCTTGAGTGGCTTCCAGAATCAAAAGTTCTGCGTCTTAATAATAGACATATTCTGCTTTAATAATGAGGGAAATAGTGGAAAAACAATGTCCAGTTGAGAAATAAAGGAGCAACATTTTTTAGACAATCCATTAGATGTTTATTTATAAAGTCAAGTTGTATTCATTTTATTGTTTAGCAACAACTCAGGCAGGCTTAGATACGTTCAGGCATATACAGATAGCTTACATTTCCATCTCAGGTTTATTACATTGTTTATTATATACATATACATATACATATATACATACATATATACATACATACATACATACATACATACATACATACATACTGAGAGTGTTTGCACCAAGACAAACTCCTTGTGTGTCCAACCACACTTGGCCAAAAAGAATTCTATGCTATTAAACTGTTCAGTACCTTCACAATAAGCTATCACAGGTATAGGTGGATATATAATAGGTTTTCTAACCTTGGAAAAAGCTGAGTTGGCTTTTCCCTTATAGAGCACCAGAGAGAAGAACCATATTGATGTTACGGCTTTTGAGATTCTGTGCAAGAACTCCCTCCATCTCTCTCCTGTCTGACTATCATCTATCTGTCTGTTTGTCTGTCTGTCTCAGTGGGGGTATGCTACCGGTTCAGACTGGTTTGGCTGAACCGGTAGTAAAAAAAAAAAACCTCAACAATCAGCTGACAGGAAAAAAGAGCAGGATCGGCCTTCCCACTGCCCCTGTGCTTTTCTCTTCTTTATCCCCTCAGCTGATTGGCACTGCAGGCCTCAGCTGGTGTGGGGAAAGCAACACGCATGCATATTAGGCAAACCACGCCCACCAAGCCACACCCACAGAACAGGTGGTGAAACAATTTGAAACCCACCACTATATCAGGGGTGTCAAACGCACGGTGTCACAGCAGTGTCATGTGATGTATTTGGACTTTTTTCCCATTTGCTAAACCGATGGGGGTAAGGCCAGCACATAACGCATTCAGCCTGTGAGCCGCGAGTTTGACACACCTGATCTATAGCATCTGTCATCTATCATCTATTAGAATAAATGAAACAAATGAAATAAAATAATAATATAAAATATAAAATAAAATAAAATAAATAAAACAGGACTGGTTGGTTGACTTTTTGTTTTTTAAATGGGTTCGCGAATTAATCTTTCAGTTTTGTGCTGACAGGGCATCTTTGAACTTTATTTACGGTAGTATTGGAAGGAGCCAAATTTTCACTTTAGTAAGATCGGAGAACATGCAATTCCAGAAGAGCTAGAGCTAGGTCACAGAAGGGGAAAATGTGTTCTCAGGCCCCACTGTAAATTTTAGGTTTTAAATTACTTCAAACTATTTTGCAGTAATCTAGGCATGATATTTAAAGGTTTATATTTTAAAACAGGAAAAAAATAATGGAAGAAATGACAAAATCCCCCTGTAAACAGACAAACCTCAGAAACTTTCCTAGAAATTTAATGGCAAAGTAGAAAAGACTCTGTCTTTATTTATGTGTCCTGGCACTACAAAGACAAGCAGAAATATGGCTAAGCTGCATTAAGGAAAAGACGTAAAAGGGTAAATGTGTTCAACTTCTCGGTATCCTTTGACTGCTTATATCACATTGATTTACAACCAGCAAAGAATTTCAGCTTGCACAAGATGACGGAGCCATATTATTTTTCAGAATGGGCTTCTGAAGCTGTAGTAAGAATCTGTAGACATGAACCCTCTGCTCCATAAGGATGAAAATTGAGAAACATTTTAGTTTACTTTATTGTCATTGCACCTCATACAACGAAGTCAAACACCATCTTCAGTGCACATCATGACCATGACCATGAAAATAAACACAAACACACATCCTTCACCCTTCACACATTGAACCAGAAACCCCCGACACCACACCATCACTGCACTATACAGTAGAATTCAAAAGAGCTACTGCCCTGTGATGGAAGCTGTTTTTCAGCCTATTTGTCCTTGTTTTTAGTGTTTGGTGTCATCTGCCAGATGGTAATAGTTTTTTAAAAAGGGTTCCCAGGATGAGATGGATCTTGGAGAATGTTTTGAACTTTCTTAAGGCAACGGGAGCTATAAAGCTCTTCCAAAGAGGGGAGAGGGCAACCAATGATCTTCTGGGCAATGACATTAACCCTCTGGAGTGCCACTATCTGGATCTCCTATCTGCCACTGTGAAATTGGCAAACCATACAGAGGTGCAGTATGTTAAAATGCTCTCTATGGCAGAAGGTCACCAGCAGTTTCTCATTCAGTTGTTGTTTTCTGAGAAGTCTTACATAGTATAATCTCTGCTGGGCCCTTTTGACCAGGGCTGTAATGTGGGCACCCCAGGTCCACATTTTAGGGTAACAGAAACTTAAAACTGACCACTTGCTCCACTCGGTCTCCATTGATAAGCAAGGGCTGGATGTCTGATCTGTTCCTTCTATAATCCACAATAAGATCCTTGATCTTATTGGTGTTGAGGATCAAGTTATTGTCTCCATACCACAAAAGCAACCGGTCCACTTCATTTCGGTAGGCAGACTCATCCTCCTTAGAGATAAGTTCCACCACTATTGTATCATCTGCAAATTTAGCAATAGTATTACTAGCATGAGTGGGAATGCAGTCATGCACATAAAGAGTATAGAGTAAGGGACTCAACACTTAACCCTGTGGTGTACCAGTGTTAAGAATAAGGGCTGAAGAGGTATAATTACCTAATCTGACCCTATCTGACCCTATCTGGCCAGACAGAAAATCCATAATCTAAAGACAGATTGAATTAGAAAGGCCATTTCCTTCTCCATGAATTTTTCTTACTTCCGACTCCACAAACTATCTACCCGAGTGCACAAGTTTTACTTGTGTCTATTGGTAAGAAACATTGTGTAGACTCAAATTGCAGTCAATTTACAATGTGAGTTGATTTGCTTCTTCACTGTACAAGGATCATAAGTTCACATCCTTACGTGGAGAGCTGCTGTGAACAAAAAGAAGGAAGTCAATCTTCTTCTTCCCGTTCTGTACTATGCATAAATTACTAAACATATTGCCATTGTCCAACCTATTTTAGTGATTTGGGGGCAAGGGGCAGAGCCTCTCATTGACCTGAACATTCATTTTGTATGTATATGTTTTCTCTCCCACAGTCTGCATAATTTTGCAATGACAGGGTTTATCAGATTTGCAGACACAGTAATATGAAACCTGTAAGTCAATATCCCTCCAAAAAGAATTGATAACTTTAAATTTTAATATGTTATAAAGAGAAAATTACTACAATTGGAATAGTCATACCTAACTTAGTGTTCCTAAATATGTTAAGAGGCAAAGGAGAACATAGACAATTGGAAAAGAAGACACAGAACCTGATATTCCTTTCTTACATGGTTCAAAGCCAACACTCTGTAACAAGAATTTAATTTGATCCAAAGCCAGACGTGTTATTCAGCAGGTTCTGACCAGTTCCAGAGAACCACTAGTGAAAATTTTGAGTAGTTTGGAGAACTGTCAAATACCACCTCTGACTGGCCCTGCCCCCATCTATTCTCTGCCTCCCGAGTCCCAGTTGATAAGCTGGGTCTTCTTTTGTTGCACTGCACAGGAGAATGGAGCTGGAAATCAGGTTAGTGGGGTGGGGAGGGAATGGGATTTTGCAGTAACCTTGCCCAGGAGTGGGGAGGGAATAGAAAATGTGTTCTTCTACAATTTGTTTGGTCCTCATGAAATCACAGATCATTCTGTGAAGGTGCAGAATATACAGTATATCTCATGTAGATAAAGATCAAAAGAAAAACCTTGTAGAATATGGTTTGCTTTAAAGTGGAGCTTATCTCTCATCTCAAATTCAATCTTTAATGTGTTCTTGACATTCTTGGCTAAAAATCGATCAAAAGAGAACCAATTTGTGAGTGTGATTAAACATGACAAATTGCTGTAATTGAATGGAAGATTCCTTCCATGAGACAACCTTGAGTGGTATCTTCTGACAGAGCAAAAAAAAAACCTTACAAACGTGCCCTAATTTTAGAAGGAACATTAAACAAGTTGCTTTAGCTTCCACCCATTGCTTTCCACTGGCCTGGCCTTCCTCAAGCTTGGGTCTAAAGTGGTGGCTCTCAACCTGTGGTCTGCAGATTCCTGCAGGGCCTATGATATCATCATAGGGGATCAGTAAAGACTTTAGGAAATATTATGATTGAAATCTTAAGTCTTCTGGGGGGGGTACATGCCCATGGTCTATGGCCACAAAAGATGGGGATCCATGGTGAAGAAAAGGTTGAGAACCACTGGTCTGATTTTTAAGGCACAAACTAGAAAGCAGGAGATGGTGAGTTCTAGTCCTATTTTAGCATGAAAGCTATCTGAGTGACTTTGGGCCACCTCTCAGGGTTCTTGTTATGGGGAAAATATTAGGAAGGTATGTTGGATAAGCTTGCTGCCCTGAGTTATGATAGATAGATAATAGATGGATAGATGGGTGGATGGATAGATAGATAGATAGATAGATAGATAGATAGATAGATAGATAGATAGATAGATAGATAGATAGATGGATGGATGGATGGATGGATGGATGGATGGATGGATGGATGGATGGATGGATGGATGGATAGATAGATAGATAGATAGATAGATAGATAGATAGATAGATAGATAGATAATTTAAGGGAGGAAAAAATCAATTAATCTTCAACAGAGCTCACAAGTGCAAACTTGCCTTTCACTTTTTTTCATATTTTTCAGCAAATTAGCATGAACATAACCTTTGCAGATGCTTTGCCATTTTATGGTAGCAAAAGTAAAAGATACAAGCAAATTTCGATGGGGAAAAATGCATCTTCTCTTATATGCATCTTCACCAAGACAGACAAGTAAGAAGTTCTGTTAAATGAGCCTGACAACGATGGTGATATTACCAACTTGCTTTTTTCTCTTTCATGTCACACAGAATGAACATTATCTTGCAGAAGAATGCAAAGCTAAACGAAATGAGAACTGCTCCAAATGTCACATCTTGTACTCGCTGATTGACCTTTTAGAGGAATAATTTGACCGAAAACACATTGGAATATTAGGTAGCTGTGCAACTTCTGTTGAGCTTTTCCAGAAAGAAATCTCTGATTAAATCCACAACCCAGTTCAGAGTTTCTTGAATTTTTTTGTTTGTTCATTTTGTTTATTTTTAATCTTGTACTTTTTTAAAAAAAAATCGGTAAATATTACACACAAACACACACACACGATAACTATCCTCTAAAATTCAAGTAGCAAGGCAGACACATTCCTGTGCTGTGTAATATAGAATTTCATATATGGATCTGAAAAATGCCCATATCCTGCTATTCAAAACTGGAAAAGCCCAAGCCAATGCGTTGTTTCTGCCACCATCTCAAACATTAGGCCACTTTTTTTTTTTAAAAAATTGTGTATTATATGCTCTATTGCCAGTGACTTCATCCATCATAAGAAGATCGCTAACGGCTATGGTTGATAATATTAAAACCTTCTATTGTTTGGTAGGAAATAGCTTTTTTTTTTAAAGGTTTCTTCCTCTGAAATCTTCTCTCCAAATGTCCATATTACAAAACATTTCTTTTTTTCCTTCCCTTCTCCATCCAAAAACAAAACTCCATGATTTTTTCCCCAGCTCATCTCAATGTGTGGTATTTGCTAGATCAAACTGGAAGTTTCTTAGTTGTAAATTGGACCTACCATAGTGTCCTCACACAATAATGTGGCATGTGGTTTTATTTGACTTTTAAGGCAGTACACCGCTTGATCCATGCTGTGTTCTTGTGAAGGTGTCTATATCACATTTTGCTGATCCACTTGCGTCTATTAATTTGTCTGCCCATAGCACAAGTTAATCAAGGAACTGTATTTTCATCTTTGAAATAGCAGAGAATGCTGTATTTGCTTATTAGAACCAGATCTTAGCCTTAAGCCAAGCAATTCATTTTAGATCTGGAACAATTTCTTTTACCTCCCAATCATCCCTTTACTTCCCAGCCTAAAACACTGAGAAGACAAGCCTTTGACAGAATATTTTCTCTCTTTTTTTTTTCCGGTTCTCATTATAGCTGTTGAACTGTTATGACTTTTCTGATTACTTTCAAAGTGAAAAACTTTTTTTTTTAAGTACAGAAAGATAAATTTGTTCTGCCACTCAAAATCCTGTGCTTCAGCTTAAGGGGAAAATGTTGGAAAGCTTTATAAAAGACTTCACAATGAACACAAAATTGCCCAAAGGCACCCATAACACATTCTTGCACTGTGTTTATTCAGTTCTTCAGCTACCATATGTGAGGTGTCATGTAATATGGTCTGGCATCTCTCTCTCTCTCTCTCTCTCTCCCCTCTTTTTCTTTCTTTCTTTCTCTTCCTTGTAAAATAGAGAACTTGTGTATTTTAGCTCCAAATTTTTCATTCATGACAAAAATACATGGTTTTTGAATTTTCCCAAAAAGCAAAATATTTGAGATACATAGCAATAGTAATAGCACTTAGATTTATATATTGTCCTATAGTGCTATAAGGCACTCTCTGGGCAATTTACAATGTCAGCATATTGTCTCTGACCATCTGGGTTCTCATTTTACTGACCTTGAAAAGAGGGAAGCTGAGTCAACTTTGAGACTCAGCAGGCCAAGAACAAAAAATAAATCTACAACTTATAGGGGAAAAACTATAGCAGCCACAATGTAGGACCAACGGGCAGAAAACAAACAGAGCACAAATGTGAACACCAACTAGCAGTCAATAAAAACTCCTTAATCTCACAACACATGGACAGACTCAACCATAGTTTCAGTTGGGAAACTGTTGAAACTATCCATGATAGCCTGGTTCAACACTAGGCCATAAATCATGACTTATAAATAAAGGCGGTTGAGTTCAGGCATTATACTAAACCATACAAAAGGCAAAAATAAAATGAATTAATATGATGTATGAACCAGCTTATAAACATAAGTTAAACACTATTGTTTGGTTGTCACTAGTAACACAAAAGAGGATTGATAAATGTGATATCCAGTTGAAATAAAGAAAATATTGTCTTGTGAACTCATTCCAAATTCTGAAATACTGTTGATATTCTGATAAAAAACAAATTTGAAAGTCAGGCTGTAAGTATATGATGTGTACAATGTGTGTTGTGCAGCTGCCCTTTGCAGTTTCTGTATTGTAAGCATATAATAGCCCAATTCTATTCACATTATCTTACAATTATAGATTTTATCCCAGAGAAGCACATAATATAGGGAAGGCTGCTGCATCTTGGGTGCAAATACCTTACTTATCTGTTTGTTGCTATCGAATGATTCTCTAGATTTCTGAAACCCAGTTATTTTAGCCCTAGCATATATATGTAGCAAAGAAATGAATTTGGCTGCAAGCCTCTGCTAGATTAGAAATTTAGTTCTATACTACAAATTAGAACACAGTGTGAGAAAACAAACACAACAATTTTATTTAGCTCTGTAATCAGACATTATTCTATGAATCCTAAAAAAAATCTTATGCTGAATAACAGAAGAAAACAGGCAAGATCGATACAAAGAAAAACAGAAGAAACTAAAATGAAAGTGAAATCATCAACATCAGCTTCACTTCTATTTTAGGAGTGACTGCTGGTGAGTTGCAGACACAACTCAGTTTTCAATGCTATCATGCTAATTAAAGATAAGTTTTTATTCATATTCTCATTAGGCAACTGTTTGGGGCTGAAATTAGATATAACTGTTTTGGTACTTCTTTGCTTCTAGGATTAGGCTTGCAGTGGAATGTGTTATATTGAAGCTATTAAAACCCCACTTTATTTGCTAAATATTTTGATTTGCAAGTCTAAGGTCTGTAAAGCAACCATTTTGGACAGTGAGGAACTAAACATGAAAAGCATTTGGTGATATTCATGCATCAATATCCTCTGGATATCAAATAAATCCTATGGCAGTCAGAACCTGTGCTGAATCCTCTGAACAGATTTGTTGAAGATTGAAAGTTAAATCGCTTGCTAAAGGCCTAGTATGAGAAGTGAATAATTGTCTTGCTGCTTTGTCCCTCCATTCTCCCAAAGAATGAAAATGGAGAGAGAGGTTTATGAAAAGGATTTATGAAAAGATCAGAAAACTCGTTTCCTGAATTCCAGAGATCTCCATTGTGCTTTGTGAAAGGAAAGCATTAACTTCCTAGTCCTGCTTCATCATGCTGCTGGGATGCTTGCATTATGGAATCCACTTCAAATATGGTCAAGCTTCCAACCTAACACCGAAGGCACCTACAAGGTTTTCAAAACTATGGATCTTCAGGATATTACTAAGCTATTTCTCCATGTAAACTCAATTTGTGGTGGTGAATTGCCCTGTCCTGGAATAAGATCTTGTTGTTTAGAGACACGGCTGTAGACAGTGTTAAGTTCTGTGCATGGGTGCAAGAATGGAGACGAGCCAGTGAAACAGTGAACTTCAAACTCTTTATTTACATGTGAAACAGCTCAGCTCAACGGCCACGATGGGCCCCTTTATATAACTTATTTAACTTATTTAACCAATGAAAACACAGGGAGCGCTAGCTCCATTAACCAATGGGAGAGGCTCGTTAATAGCCAATCAGATTCTCCTGAACGGACCAATCCAATGTCGCTATAATCGGCCAATTAGAAGTGCAGGGCCAGAACCCTGCACTTTGCTTCAAGCTATTAATAATCTTTATTAAGTATTTAATGATTCACAACACCCCTTCCCCCCGGGTTCCGTTTAAGGGGTGCAGTCACGTAGTCTTTGAGGTAGGCAGGTTGTTTTAATTGTCTATTAGATTTTCGTTGTCCTCCCGATATTTGGCTACAGTCTTGTTGGGGTAGGACGTTATCTGGTGAAAAGGATGCCTCCCGTTCCGCATTCGAATTTTCGTCGTCGCTACTGCTCTCGGCATCTCTTTGAGGCGAGGCCACCCCCATTCCGGATCCATCACGTGCTGCCTCTGAGCGGTCATTACTACTGCTTAAACTTTCTGCCACTTCGAATCAGCTTCCTTGCTATCTCCTCCCCCCTCGGTTTGGAAATCAGGGGGCTCGGAGATCCCCGACTGTAGCCTTGAATGCAGCTGATCAATATGGCGTTTCCATATTCTATCATCGCGATATTTCACACGGTACAATCTAGGGCCGGTTACTTGTACTATAGTTGCCTCAACCCACAACGGATCGCCTGAAAAGTTCCTAGCGAAAACTAAATCACCTACCTGGAAATTGCAACATTTCCCGCTGGAATCGTGTGGTTTTTCAGGTTCATATGATGGATGTAGACGGTCAAGGTGGGAACGGAGCTTCCATCCCATTAATAACACGGCAGGAGTTTTATTGGTGACGCTGTGTGGAGTGATATGCTACAAAAGGAGTATCCGGTCAATCTTGTCTTCTATATCGCCATAGTCCATTTTATGCAAGGTTTTCTTGATGAATTGTACCATGCGCTCAGCCCTTCCGTTGGCCACAGGATGCGCCAGCGAAGTTAGCGCATGTCGAATACCACGGTCCGCCAGGTACTGTTCGAAGGACAGCATGGTAAATTGAGGTCCATTGTCGGATACTAGAACATCTGGTAATCCGTGTGTCGCAAAGAGTCTGTCTAGTTTCCTGATGACTGATTCGGTCATTGTATTCCTCATTTCATGGATTTCAAGCCAGTTCGAGTAGGCATCCACCATTAATAAGAAAGTGTGTCCCTTGGTAGGACCCGCAAAGTCCAGATGAATACGGGACCATGGTCCCTTCGGTGTTTCCCATTCAGTTGGGGTTGCTTTCGGCGGGGCGTTGCTTACTTCCTGGCATTTGTGACAGGCTTTTACCCATGTCTCTATCTGCTTGTCAATACCCGGCCACCATGCGTAGCTTCATGTGAGGGCTTTCATACGCACGATACCGGGGTGGCCATCATGCAAGGTCCTTAGAATTGCTGGTCGCAACCGCTCTGGGACAACAACTCTATCACCCCAGATAATGCAACCCTTTTGAGAAAATAGTTCTGTTTGCCGATTTTTGAATGGGGCGTAGTCGTCAGGTATTTGGTCCAACGGCCATTCCCGCTCGACCCAACTGAGGATTCGTGCTAAAATGGGGTTGCGTTTCGTTTCCATCGCGATATCTGGGGCCGTTAATGGCGGCGTTCGAAGTGTCTCGATCTGCAGTGTTGTAACCGTCGGCGCAGGGTCATCAATGGTCTCTGGAAGAGGTGCATGGCTCAGTGCATCGGCGTGGGGAATGGCCTTCCCCGGGCGATGTTGCAACTTGTAATTGTATGCTGCCAAGAATTCTGACCAGCGGGTCATTCTAGGAGATAATATATACGGTGTTGGCCTATCTCCCGCTATTATTCCCAGCAAAGGTTTGTAGTCAGTCACTATGGTAAAGGCTCGGCCATACACATATTCATGAAATCTCTTAACCGCAGATACTATAGCAAGGGCCTCCTTATCAATTTGACTGTAGTTGCATTCCGTTTTTGATAACGTCTTTGAGAAATAGGCAACAGGGGCTTCATTACCGTTTGGCAAACAAGCGTATCTGTTATTTTTACTGTATGTTAACAAACATACAAGCTTAGCTCACTCATTTATCTGTGTGCCTATCTGACTAACGCTGCACATTCTGTTTAGCTTGTCTCCTTAACCCTGGTTGGGGAACACAGGCTTAACACTGGTTATGGGCCCAGAGGCTGCAAAGTCAGTTTAACTAGGATAAAACAGATTTATGTAAAAAGTGAGAGTTTGTGTTGTTATACATTACAGTAAACAGACAGCTGTGTTTCATTAATTATAGTTTTATATCCATATTAAGAAAAACATGGCACAAGTCAATCTACAAAGTTTGTCCCTTATATCCAAGCTGGATGGAACAAACTATGTATCATGGTCTATGAAATGTAGTCTACTTCTACGAAGAGGTCTGTGGAACATAATTGAAAACCCACCAAACGTAGAGGAATGGGATCCAGAGGATGATGAAGATAGACTAAAAATAGAAGATTTTATGCATAAAAATGAACAAGCTATTTGCATAATAGGATTAACATTAACTGACCAGCAACTTGTTCATATCCACAGAGAGCAAACGGCTGTTGGGTGTTGGCAGAAACTGAAGAGGATTTATGTTCGAGATAACGTTGATGCTCACATAAATCTTACACGGAGGCTTTTCAGGACGCATCTCCAGACGAATGGTGATATGCTGAGTCATTTGAAAACTATGCAAAGCATTTTTCAAGAACTGCACGAGAAAGAGCTTATTTTCTCTGAACTACACCAAGTCTATATAATTCTATCTTCACTGGAAGAAAGTTATGACAACTACGTCACTTCCCTTGAAATTTTGCCAAAGGAAAGCCTAACTTTAACTGATATAACTGGCAGATTGATTGAAGAGGCCAGAAGAAGGCTTGAAAGAAACCAGTTAAGGAGGGAACAACTTCAAAAAGAAGATAATAAATCTCCTACTGCATACTCAATGAAAAAGTGTTTTAATTGTGGAGGAAGAGGACATTTGGCAAGATTTTGTAAAAAAGCAAAGCGCCAGAACGCTGGCCAGAATACTAAAAGTCATCAAAAGATAAATAAAAATTTGGAGTTAGCATGTATACTAATGGAGCTGTAAAAAATAATTTATGGGTGGTTGACAGTGGAGCATCCCACTGTATAACAAATGATAACAAAAATTTTCTTAAAATGTCCAAGAGTACACAGCAGATATCGTTAGCCAATGGCTGGAAACTGAAAGCTAAAGGTCAAGGTATAGCATATTGTTCTTTCATAAAAGAGAATGTAAAAATGTTATATGTACCACAACTTAAGTTTAATTTAATTTCAGTTAGAATTTTGGTTAAACTAGGATATGTAGTTACATTTAAAGGAGATAACTGCATAATTGAGAAAGAAGATAAGAAAATTACTGCGTCTTTAAGAGGTGAATTATATGTGTTAAACGATAATGGTTTAGAGATGGCTAACACGGTTTATGATAATAAGAAACCTCATGATGAATGTATTCACTTGTTACACCGAAGGCTAGGGCATTTAAATTTTAAAATGCTAAAGAAAACTGTTGAATTATCTAAGGGAATAAGTTTAAAACCTTGTAATAAGTATTTGCAATGTAACGCTTGCAATCAAAGCAAGAGCAAGGTCAAACTGGCTAATAGAGTTGATGGATTTACTACCAAAGAGCCTTTAGAAGTAGTATTTGCTGATTTAATAGGTCTGAAAAAACCAAGTGTAGGAGGAGCTCATTACATACTAAGTATAATGGACCATTATTCTAGATATGGGTTTTGCTATTTAATGAAGAGCAAAACTGAAACGTATCTAAATCTCTTTAATTGGATAAAATTTGCTGAAAGGAAAACTAAAAAGAAATTAGTAACTCTTATAAAAGATAATGGTGCGGAATTTACAAATAATAAATTCCAGAATAGACTAAGAATGTTAGGTATTCAACATAAAAAGTCTTCACCATATAGGCCACAACATAATGCCTTTATAGAGAGACGAGGCCAAATACTACAGTCAATGGCACGTACTATGATGTCTGATTCAGGATTACCTGACAATTTATGGGGAGAAGCAATAATGTGTGGTAATCATATATTAAATAATGTTGTTAATTCAACAACAGGTGAATTACCATTCACACTGTGGCATGGTACAAAACCTGATTTAAGTTACATGCACACATTTGGAGCACCAGCATGGGTGCATATCCCCACACAAATTAAACAAAAAGAACAGCATAGAGCTAAAAGATTATTTTTTGTAGGATATAAATCTAATCATAGATCTTATAGATTCTGGGAACCAGGTACATTTAGAGTTTACACCAGTGCTAGTGCAAAATTCCTAGAACATGTAGGATGGAATAGATTAGAGCAAGATTTAAATAATGAAGTAATTATTGAACCCTACAAAAGGCAGAAAGAACAGACTAGTTATAAGAAGAGTCCAATTAAAGAAGAAATCCATGAAGAGCAAATAGGACCAGAACAAGAGGAAACAGATAATCAGGAAGAGTTAGATAATCAAGAAGAGTTAACAAATGAAAGTCCACCTGTAAGTCCTGTAATATCTAGACGTACTACACGTGTAACTAGACCACCTGATAGGTATCAAGCAAGTATAGTTTGCCAAGTAACTAAAGTTCCAACTAGTATAGATGAACTTAAGATTATCCTGCTAAGGATCAGGAGAATTGGCAAAAGGCAATGGAAAAAGAACTAAATTAATTAAAGGTAATAAAAGTATATGAAGATGCCATATTACCTCCAGGAGAAAAATCCATTGGATGCAAATGGATATTTAAAGTAAAAACTGGAAATGATGGGACTGTTACCCATAAAGCTAGGTTAGTAGCTCAAGCATTTAATCAAACTGCATCTGATTACGATGAAGTTTTTGCACCAAGTCTTAAAGCAACATCTTTGAGAGTAGCTTTAGTGTGGGCAGCTAAGAAAAACTATGTCATTAACCATTTAGATGTAGAAACTGCTTATTTGCATGCACCATTGCAGCACACTATATATTTGAAAAAGCCAATGATTATAAAAGACAATAAAATAAATAGTAATGATTGTTGGAAACTCAAAAAGAGTCTTTACGGGTTGAAACAATCTGGCTTTGAGTGGAACCAATATATTGTGAAAGAGTTAAACAATATAGGATTTAAATCTGGTTTAGCAGATCCATGTGTGTTTAAAAGAGAAAATAATGAAACGGTATCATTATTGTTATTATTTACAGATGATATTGCTTTGATAACTAAGACTAATAATGAAGCTAATGAGATTATATCATTATTAGCCAAAAAGATAAAATTAAAGCATTTAGGTGAAATTAAAAAGTATCTAGGATTGACAATTAACAAAACAAAAAATGGATTTAAGATATCTCAAGAAGATAAAATTTGCCAATTAATTAAAATGTATAAAATGGAGCTTTGGAAACTGGCAAAGACTCCAATGAGTCAGGAAGTTTGCCAAACTAATGATCAAAGTCCCAAATTTGATAAGTCAATATATCAATCTTTGATTGGTAGCTTATCATATATAAGCAATTGGTCAAGGCCTGATATAACTTATAGTGTTAATCAGCTGGCTCGTTTTAATTCAGATCCACATCAATGTCATTGGCAATCATTAAAGAGAATTTTAAGATATCTTAAAGGAACAATGAACCATGCATTGTATATAGAACCAAAGGGTGATTTGAGTCTTAGTGCCTATGCAGATGCAAGTTTTGCAACTGACATAAACACTAGAAAATCAACATCTGGGATAGCTATATTATTTGGTAAGACACTAATAGGGTGGAGGTCAATCAGACAACAGCATATCAGCTTGTCCACGATGGAAGCGGAATTTTCATGTCTGTCATTATTATGCACTGACTTAATTTTGTACAAACAGTTATTATTAGACATGGGTATAATTGTTAAAGAATCCATTATTGTGTACGAGGACAACCAGGCAGCTACTAATATTGCTGTAAAAACTAGATCAACGCATACTGATTTAAGATACTTAAATGTTAGAGAATCTGTAAAGAATGGGCTAATTAAATTGGAATACTGCATGACGGAAGAAAACATTGCAGACCAATTTACAAAAGCTCAAGGAGTAAGCAAATTTAAAGAGAGTTGTAACAAATATGATTTAAAGATGTAAATAGTTATTATTATTATTTAACCTAAAAGGGGAGAATGTTAGGGATAACATTGTTTACCCTAACTGGTTTAGGTAAAATAATAAATATGTTATCATAGTTTGTTAGTTAAAGTGTCTGCAACTTTAAATATAGGAATGTAATAAAGGGAGTGTTTGTGAAAGCACTTTAAAAGAAGCAAGACAACAGCTTGCTCTCTCTCTGGCTTTGATGATCCCTAATTACTGCATGGACTCAAGACTGCGTTACTAGAACGGGAGAGATAAACAAAGGACTGATTTGTAAGTGAACTGACATTGGATATTCTACACGGACTTTGCTAACTGAATATCCTTGAATGGACTGACTAAATGATACATGACTAATGGACTGTTATTTTGACTATGCTATAAATGGAATAAACTATATTTTTGATAGCACAAGTGTATCTGTTATTTTTACTGTATGTTAACAAACATACAAGCTTATATCACTCATTTATCTGTGTGCCTATCTGACTAACGCTGCACATTCTGTTTAGCTTGTCTCCTTAACCCTGGTTGGGGAACCCAGGCTTAACATAGAGTATTCAATTCGTTCACAAGAATAAAAATGAAAGGCAATACAGGTACTTTCTCATGCATAAGTTACAAATATTAATTGATCACACACCTACCATAAAGTTATTAGGAAAATTCCATTATTATGTATTTGCCTTTTGATATCTGGCACATGTAAGTAACAGTATGTTACTGGATGTAAATAACAGTATCTATATGATGATGTTGATGTTGAAAGGCATATGCTGTCACTCTCCGAACATCACCACCATTCCCAGCTGTTCTCCAGATGTCTAGGATGGCTATGCAGACTGAAGGCTGCCATCTCAAGGGCAATAGCAGCCTGGATTCTGAGCCTTAACTTCTAACTCAACCATCCCAACTTCAATGCCTTTACATGCAGGGGAACTATAACATCCAGATTTGGCCTGGCAGAGCAATGGTCATATATCTCCTAAAAAGGAGAAACATTTGAAGAAATACAGAATGTTAATGAACTTACAACCAGATATTATCAACCCTATCCAAGAGATTACAGAAGGAAAAAAAATAAAGCCACCTTTTTTTCTGCATTAAATAAAAACTGAGCTTATGAATTTTTCCCTTCCCCACTAACTTCATTTTAAAAATCATCTAACCATGGATTATCACAATATTCTTTTCTATGTAGCTATGGTATTGTGAACTGCTGAACTGGTGCTGTATTGTATTCCTGCCCACATTTCCCATACATGACAAAAGGAAAAGTTGCTGGAATGTTTTCAAGATGGACAAATTAGAACCTTCACAGCTACCCTTGCATAAGCCCCAGCTAAAATGCCTGCAAGGGTAGTAATGCTTTGGCTACCCTGTGTTCTCCTGAGTGCCGAGGGAAGGCCGAGGTTGCACTGTGTGGAAAGAAGTACAAAGTCCAGCTTTTCAGAAACATGGCCTCCCTTGGTCAAGGCAGGAGAAATGGATGGCTCCCTTCTTTTAAGTGTATGGACCAAAACACCCCCAAAAGGTAGTGCAGACAATATTAGTTCTAGATTTCAACCCACAGGGACAGTTCTTTTCTTTGTGCAGGGAGGACACCTTATTTCTGCATGGAAAATGGAGTATGCTGTCAGTGGGAATCCATTAGGCCACACCCTCTGATATTATAGAAAACACCCAGGCCAGTGGAAATACTGGTCCAATCCCTGGATCAGATCCAGTTTACTTGCTATATTGCCTAAAATACTATTCCAGGATTACAGGACTGTGCTCCTAAAGTTCCTGATTTTCTTTGTTCTGCTGTAACTTTTATAAAACACTCTAGAAACCCACTGCACAGAAATATATAACTCAGAGATATTTTTATTCAATAAGCATCTCCCAATCTTTAAACAAAAATAAGGGCATTAATTCTTTCATGGGACATGTTTCCATGTTTTGACATGTTTATAAAATTCAAGCAAGGGTTGTTTGTGGGTATTCAGAATTTACCCAACGGGGACTCTGAAAAGCCAATTAATGTTATTTTTCAAGACTATATTTTTCAATATAGTCAACACCAAGCTATCCTGATATCATTAAACTGAAGAAGTCTGAACAAATGTGACCTACTAAGTCTTACATGGTATCTCCTGGACCATTTACTTTGAAGGAAAGTAAATAGCTGATTCAGCAGTGGTAGTTAGAGAATGTCTTATTAAATATTAACCAAATTTCCATCACTCAAAATAATAACAACAGAAATATTTCTCTATATTTCTGGGTATTTTAGAAATAAATATTTCTACCAGTTTATGGTCCAAATCAGAGGTGGTATTCAGCAGGTTCTGACCAGTTCTGGAGAACCGACAGCAGAAAATTTGAGGTCTTCGAAAAACTGGCAAATACCATCTTTAAATGGCCCCGCCCCCATCTATTCTCTGCCTCCCAAGTCCCAGCTGATCATCTGCGTCTTCTTTTGTTGCCCTGCACAAGAGAAGGGAGCTGGAAACCAGGTTAATCGGGTGGGGAGGAAATGGGATTTTGCAGTATCCTTCCCATGCCATACTCACCAAGCCATGCCCACAGAACCGATAGTAAAAAAAAAATTGAATCCAATCACTGGTCCAAATCCATATTCATTACATGTGTGTGTGAGATATTATATCTTATTGGTATCCAGCGTCAAATTCCAATTCTGCTTCTAAATTATACTTCTATGACTAACTTTTCATATGAAATTAAATATTAGAGAAGAAGCCATGTTGGCCTCAAATAGTTTTATTGGCAAAACTGAAGAGGCAAAACTAAATCACTGAGAGCCAATTGGTTGCACCGGCTGAACCAAAAATTAAACAATATTGGGATCCCATCCTCCTTTAGCACATACTTCAGCTGGACCCTTTGGACCAGTCAGCCTAAACCACCTCTGTATATTAGCAAAAGCTGTGAACCACATCAGATAAGGATTTTCCAAGTTGCTTTTTTTAGAAACTGACAGAACAGAATAATGTATGGAAACATAGCAACAGCAACAGCAACACCCACTGGTTTTACACTAAGCTGGGCATCTTTCTGTGAACAAGCAGTTCTAAGATTGTAGCACGAATTTAGCCATTGCTGTAGCAAATGGATTAGATGGCAGGAGCATCTGAAAGGTGAAAAAGCGAGTTGCTAAGATTTGTTCAGTGATGTTGGTGGCTTTGAATTTCTTTGAAATAAAAAGTAGCTCTCTTGGAATATATATCAAATTCATATGGAGAAGACATTTTGGTGCACATTCTATTAGATGTAGAAAAGATTAGACAAATAGTGCAATGTTGTTGAATGAAAAATCTACTCTTGCTATAGAGCATATAGTTGGTTGTTTGAAAGTTCTTTGAATAGCAGAATAAACAAGAATAAGAATCAGTGCTGAACCAGTTGGCACTGCATCATGTCCTTCCTGCTGACAGGACAAATTAAATGTAATGTTATAAGTTACAATGCACAATGGACGACAGCAGATGTATTGTGCAAAGTTTGGAGAACAAATTGTCTTTGCATCTCCATCCAGGACAGAAACAGGATGGTGACTTGCATTCACAGGTGATGACCCAGAACAACATGACTCATAATTACCACATGGAAACTGGAAAGAAATACAGTTCCCTGGACAGAAGTCTGCTTTTAATTTGCATTGCACACCTCCGTGCCACAATGTGATTGTTATCAAAATGCTGATGAACAAGTAGAAAGCTTTCTGCCTAATGAGAATGCATATGTTTCTAGGGACCCCAGAGGCTCCCTTAAATGAGATGCTCACTTATTACAGCAATTAATATAAGTATTAAGTAGAAGCTGCTACAGAAAGAAAAATAACCAAAGCTCCAGCAGATACAGACCTGGTTGGAAACAAATATTCTACAACAATAGGGAAGGAAAGTAAGTCCATGGATAGGTACATGAACAGAAAAGCAAGAGGGACATGGAGTAAATGGAGCATTGCTGTTCATGAGAACCCAAGAGACGGAAAGCTGTTGGAGATACACAAACCACAACTAAGGAAATGTTATCTTACTTAGGGCCTTTTAAACACTTTGTTGCAGGCAGAGACAACTGTGCATAGCCTTGTCCCAAAGGTGCTTTTTCAAGAAGCAACTGGACTTTCTGATTGTTCTTTGAAGACATTTTGCTTCTCATCCAAGAAGCTTCTTCAGCTCTGACTGAATGGAATGGATGAATGAAAGGATTTACATGCCTTCTGACTGCTGGACATTTGCATTCTTTTAGCAAGTTATTAAGGCCAGCTGGAGGTTTATCTGTATCATCAGGGTCACTTGAATGGTGTAAATGGGTGTGGAGCCTTCTTGGAACTGTTGAAAGAACTGTATTGTTGACTGAAGATAGATGATGTCATATCATTCTCCCTCTCTGTTGAGAAAAGGCTGTTCAATGGCCTCTTTGACCCCTCTTTCACATCACTGGTCCTCTCTGTCTAAAATGTGGAGTTTGCCATCTTCAAAAGAGTGGCCTTTGTCTTTTAAATGCAGATGGTTTGCTGAATCTAGCCCTTGCTAAAAGAATGCAAATAACCAGCTGTCTGCAAGGAGTATAATCAGGGGTGGGATTCAACTGGTGTTACTACCGTTTCTGTGTCTGCTGCTCTTCAGAGCTACTGGTTCTATAGAGCCAGGCAGAACCGATAGCATCCCACCCCTGAGTATAATTCCTTCAATTCCCTACCATCCAGTCAGAACTGAAGAAGCTTCTTGGATGGTAAGTGAAATGTCTTCAAAGAAAGAAAATAAAACCTTGAATGTATTTGCGCGTATGAAAACCAATTCATCCTTATACCTTGTTCCTCTAAGTTTTGAATCGATTTAAGTCCACCCTTTTCATCCAACAGTTCCCCATATCTAACTGTTTGTTCCTTCTTATAGATTATAGGATAGGAAAATGCTTCAATAGTCGATAACCAAACTGGAATTTTCAAATAACATTGTCTTTTTATCTTCTCCCAGTTTAACCACAAAGACTCCCGTATATAATGTCTTCTAAAATAACCCTGTGTTTCAGTTCCCTTATACCATAAAAAAGCATGCCAGCCCAACAGCAAATCATGCCCTTCTAATGTCAACAATCTATGCTTTCTTAATGTTATCCATTCTTTGACCCACATCAAACTTGCAGCTTGATAATACAATTCCCAATTAGGCAGGCCAAAACCTCCTCTAATTCTAGCGTCTTGCAAAAGCTTTAGCTTTATTCTCGCTTTTTTACCTTGCCATATAAACTTCAACATGATTTTATTTAAATCTTCAAAATAGTCTTTTCCAAGCCTAATTGGTATTGTTTGGAACAGAAATAGAACTGGTTAAAGTATTGTTATCTCATAAAGCATGAATGATTAAAAGTATAGTCAAAAATTTCTTTTTTTTTTTTTAGTGATATTAGGATATATAAGTTTGGATTGACAATATGAGTTGTTATGTAAAATAATTGTAATTGAGACTACAAAATGAATGCACAAAACTGATGAACCAACCAACACACTGAATGTACATATGTTGGTGATGTTTTAATGTTTTGTTTGTCTTGTTTGTTTGTAGAAAATTAATAAAATTCTTTTCAAAAAAAAAGAAAGAAAATAAAACCCAGAAAGTCCAACTGCCTCTTGAAAAAGCACCTTTGACCTGGATGGCTGAGAATGTGCATAGCCCTGTGTTATGAACTAATAAAGGCATTTAATAAAGTTTTAACAACCTTCAGAAAAAGCAGGGTTCTAATTGGCCGATAATAGCGATATCGGATTGGTCTTTTCTGGGACATCTGATTGGCTGTTAACAGGCCAACTCTCATTGGTTCAAGGGTTTAACACTACCATGTTTCTCATTGGCTAATAGGTCAGCAGCCAACCCTATATAAGGGCTGCTGCTGCCCTAGGGTTTTGCTCTGTTCAGTATGCCTAATAAAGAGTTGAAGTTCACTGTCACTGTCTTGTCTCCGCTCCTTGCACCCATGCACAGAACTGGCAACGAGGATGGGATGCGGAGACATCAGAGCTGACTGAGCATCAAACAGAACACGTGGCTGAAGGCGCATCGACAACGGAAACCATGTCCGGCGGTGCCATACCACCCGCTCCATTTGACCTGGCACAAGAAGACTGGGACTCGTACATAGACCGGTTCCAGATGTTTCTGGAGACCAACAACTTGAAGGACGCCACTATGGGAAAAAAGCGAGCAGTGTTCCTGACCCATTGCAGGCCTGCCATCTTTTAGATGGCCAAGGCACTAGCAAAAACGGCTGAGGTGAAATCTATGGACTGGGAAGTCCTCGCGCCCCTTCTACGGGCCCACTATGCACCCGTACCAACGGGCCCACTATGCAAGCCGTACCAACGCTTGTCCAAAGACATGAGTTTTACCAGAGGGACCAACGGAAAGGAGAGAGTGTCACGGAGTTCATCGCAGACCTCCAGAACCTGAGAGGCCTCTGTGGGTTTGCAGCCCTCAAAGAAGCTCTGAGAAACCGAATAGTTCTGGGATTGGGATGACCCAGTGGCACAGAGCAAGATCATGGCCAAAGGGGACATCGATCTTGCCGATGCCATCAAAGACGCTACTGCAGCAGAAGCAACCAGGAAGTCGGCCGCCCAAATGCGCCGCACCAATGCACTACTCCGTCAACTCACCAGCGATACCTCACCTTGCCTAGAGAGGCATACAACAGCGACCCACCATGAGGACCTCTAATCGCCATCAGAAAGTGATGAGGAGGAGGTCAACCGGCTCCTGTCTAAACGTGACCAACGCAACCAGCTGAATCGAAGACTACCGCACCAATGCGCGGGTTGTGGGGCAAACCATCCGCGATCAGACTGCAAATTCCTCGATGCGCTCTGCCATTCTTGTGGAAAAAGAGGCCATATCGGGAAGGTCTGTAGAAGCAAGCAAGGATCCAACCCAATTCAGAGGGAAAACAACTACTGCCAGTCCACAGGGAATCGTCCTGTGAGTCAGGAACACTTGAACCACCAATGGAACAACCACTCCTATAGAAATAAAACACTGGCCACTTCAATGAGACAGGAAGAGGCACCCCAAACCATTACAATCGGTCACGCTTCATCGTTAGATGTGAAGAAGATCCGAGTGAGGGTCGCCATCGAAAACCAACCTTGTGTGATGGAAGTTGACTCAGGATCATCCTTCTCGATGGTTTCCTGGAAGACCCTTAAACAATTGATCCTTGCCATCTGGCATCAAGACCTCAGAGCCCATAGAATTATACTCAAAGATTACCAGGAGAACCGAATACCGGTCGTTGGATCCAGCCAAGTCAAAGTTCCATTCAAAAATCATACTGCATCATTACCGCTGACCGCTGACCGACGTCGACCATGACCGGCCTAGCTTGCTAGGCCTTCAATGGTTCACCCCACTCGGGATTGAGGTAGCCGGCATTCACCAAGCCAGAGGCAATGACTGGGAGGAGGCCATCGTCCAGGAATTCCAGGACGTCTTTGCAGAAAAACTAGGCGAGTAAAAGGGGACCCCAATATCATTTAGCCTTAACCCTGAAGTAGCCCCCATCCGCCTTAAGCCTCGTCGGGTACCTTTTGCCCTAAAACCAAAGATCGACGAGCAGCTCGATAAATTAATAGCCCAGGATGTTTTAGAACCAACTGACCATGCCCGTTGGGAAACCCCAATCGGAACACCCATCAAAACGGATGGATCGTTAAGGATTTGTGGGGACTACTGAGCCACCCTTAATCACGCCCTTCAACAGAACGCTTACCCAGTGCCAGTCATGCAACACTTTCTCCATTCCCTGGGGGGTGGAAAAGTCTTCACTAAACTGGATTTAGCACAGGCGTACCAACAACTGCCTGTAGATAAAAAAAACCGTGGAAGCACAGACGATTGTTACGCACTGAGGCGCCTTTAAATGCAACCGACTCCAATTCGGAGTGAGTGTAGCCCCATGGATATTTCAAAGTCTGATGGAAAGACTCTTGCAAGGGATCAAGGGGGTCGTGCCATACTTTGATGACGTTTTAATTGCGACCCCGAATAGAGAAATACTAGAAAGGCGTCTTAAAATGATTCTCCAGAAAATTTAAAGACTCTGGCCTAAAGGTTAAAAAAAATAAATGTCAACTGTGTACAGAGAAAGGAGAGTTCCTGGGGTACCTAATCGATAAGCAAGGCATTCACCCCACTAATAGCAAACTAAAAGCGATCAAAAACGCTCCAAGACCCAGGAATAGGACAGACCTCCAACTTTCCTGGGGCTCATTAACTTTTACTACATTTTCTTGCCCCAGAAGGTGACCGTAGCTGAGCCCCTACATAGACTTCTCAACAAAAAAGCCACCTGGTTCTGGGGACACTGAGAGGAGCACGCATTCTGACAAGTGAAAAACTTACTAACTTTCGATGTTGTTTTAATGCAGTATAATGAGACTTTGCCTTTAACCATTACATGTGATGCGTCACTGTTTGGAGTAGGAGCTATTTTAAGCCATGTGTTACCAAACGGTAGTGAGGCCCCTATTGCTTATTTTTCAAGGACCTTATCGAGGGCTGAACGCAACTATAGCCAAATTGACAAAGAGGCTCTTGCTGTTATATCTGCTGTGAAACGGTTTCATGAATATGTGTATGGACGAGCCTTCATGATAATTACCGATCACAAGCCCTTGCTGGGGATTATTGCAGGAGACAAACCAACCCCCTATATATTGTCACCCAGAATGACTCATTGGTTGGAGTTTTTAGCAGTGTACAATTATAAATTGCAACATCGCCCGGGGAAAGCCATTCCCCACGCTGACGCATTGAGCCGTGCCCCACTTCTGGAAACTGTCGACAACCCAGCTCCAACCCTCACGACACTACAGATTGAAACCCTACATTCACCGCCACTAACAGCCAGAGACATCGCTATCGAAACAAAACAAGATCCTGTCCTGGCGCGAGTCCTCAGCTGGGTCCAACGAGGATGGCCAGTAGAACAAATACCTGACGACTTCACCCCTTTCAGAAACCGGCAAACAGAACATTTTTTGCAAAAAGGCTGTATCCTATAGGGAGACAGAGTCATCATCCCAGAGCGGCTAACAACGAACAGCATTGAAAACATTGCATGATGGTCACCCCGGCATCGTGCGTATGAAAGTGCTCACATGAAGCTACGCATGGTGGCCACGCATTGATAAGCAGATCAAAGCCTGGGTAAAGACTTGTCTAAAGTGCCAAGAAGTCAGCAGTGTCCCACCGAGAGCAACTCCAACGGAGTGGGAAAATCCCCGGGGGCCGTGGTCCCACATCCACATTGACTTTGTGGGACCTACTAAGGGACATACGTTCCTCCTAACAGTAGATGCCTATTCCAACTGGCTTGAGATCCACAGGATGAAGACTACTACAACCGATTCAGTCATCCGCAAATTGAATAGGCTATTCGCAATGCTTGGGTTGCCAGACGTTCTGGTCTCCGACAACGGACCCCAGTTCACCGCCCTGGCATTTGAGCAATACTTAGCAGACCGGGGTATCTGCCATGAGCTAACCTCGCCAGTGCACCCTACGGCCAATGGAAGGGCCGAGCGCATGGTCCATTTTCTTTAAAAAACTCTCCGCATAATGGACTATGGGGACATTGACGACAAACTAAACAGAATACTCCTACTCCAACACATCACCCCGCACAGCGTCACCAACAAGACTTCAGCTGAACTGTTGATGGGACGTAAGCTCCGTTCTCACCTCGACCGGCTCCACCCATCCTACACGTCAGAGAAACCCTGTGGATCTAGCGGAAAATGCCGTGAGTTTATGGTAGGCAGCTTAGCCTTTGCTAAAAACCTTTCCGGTGAACCATTATGGGTCGAAGCAACCATAACTCAAACCACCGGGCCCAGATCATACCGTGTGCAAACCTGGGATGGAAAAATATGGAAACACCATATAGATCAGCTTTGCTCTAGACTACAACCCAGTTCCCATGACTCCTGTGACTCTCAAACTGAGGGGGGAGGGGATATCGAAGAAGCCGAATTCGAGATGGTGGAAAGCGGAAGCGAAGGAAGTCAGCAGCCGGGTGCCTTACATGAAGAAGAATCAGAATCCTCACCACAGAGGAATACTTCAACGGAGGTGAGCCCGCAGAGATCGGAGGACAACAACGATAGAATTAGCGGCACCGAGTCGTCCAGTGAGGATGCAGAACCGCCTATACCAGATAGATCAAAAAACGTCCCACCGAAGCCGGACTACAGACAGAAACCAGTGGGACAGCGCAAATCTAATAGACAGTTAAAACAACTTGCGTATCTACGGGATTACGTCACCGCACCCCTCAAACAGAACTTCGGGGGAAGGGGTGTTATGAACTAATAAAGGCGTTTAATAAAGTTTTAACAACCTTAAGAAAAAGTAGGGTTCTAATCCTGCACTTCTGATTGGCCGATAATAGCGATATCGGATTGGTCCTTTCTGGGACATCTGATTGGCTGTTAACGGGACAACTCTCATTGGTTCAAGGGTTTAACACTTCCATGTTTCTCATTGGCTAATAGGTCAGCAGCCAACCCTATATAAGAGCTGCTGCTGCCCTAGGGTTTTGCTCTGTTCAGTATGCCTAATTAATAGTTGAAGTTCACTGTCACTGTCTCGTCTCCACTCCTTGCACCCATGCGCAGAACTTAACACCCTGCCTTCCCTAAATATCCTGTACTAACTATACAAACTTCAATTAGCATGTCCATTAAGCTAAACAGAGCTTTATTATGGAGAAACAAAACTGTGGATCTGCTCTGCCAATTATATTGTCATTGTTGCTGCTGAGGTTGCTTTCCTTCCAAAAACCAGGTGAGCGATCAGAGAGCAATGGGAGGCAGGGCAGAAGAAAAGATATCTCATGTCAGGATCTGGAATGGAATGGGCAGCTGACACTGTTCATTGTAGCACCCTTTTCTTTATTCATATTTAAAGACATTTTATAGCCATGGAGTGTCAGCTGGTTAGGCATAAGGTTGAACCAGTTTATATGTTTATTTACAGAAGTGTTACATGCTTGTCCAAGTTCATAAGTGTCTTACTTTGCACTTCACAATTTTACCACAAATTCTTCACTAATGCATGAGACTGTGCTTGCTAGGAACTAACTGGTTTACAAATTTTGCCACAATTTTGTATAAAAACCCCTTTTAATTATTTTAAAATATAGACTAGCCTTTTCCTTAATACAGGGGTCAGAACTATGGCCCTTTTATGACATGTGGACTTCAACCCCCAGAATTCCTGAGCTGGCTCAGGAATTCTGGGAGTTGAAGTGCACAAGTCATAAAGGAGCCATAATTCCCCACCTCTGCTTTGGACCATTGGTGAAAATCAGCTTTATTTTTCTAAGTCATCTTGGTGTGATAATAAAAATCTGTATATACCAAGAAACTTTTTTCTTTTAATCATAGCTGGAAAATATTTCCTCTCCTCTTGTCAAGAATCATGTGGGTGTGTGAAATTTTAATCATCTACCTCATTAAAAGGATAAAAGTATAAGCTGGAAGTGTGAAATGAGCCAGCGTGTCACTGATCTGGCTTTGCTGATTCTATATGGGAGAAGGATCTTGAAAATGTTCTCAGTTTGGACCTTAGAGCACAGCCTGAATCTTGTGGGATCTCAAATCAACAAAGCTCTGGGCTACAAGCAACTTTTTCCTGAAATTATAGGAAAGGCCTCTGGATTGGGAAAAATCAATCAACACTGAAGAAAATTCACATTTCAATTTTTAAAATAATCTTTCTGCACTTAGAACAAGGGCACTATTAGCTTTTCTGTCAGTGTTTTTTTCAAAACACAAAACTGCCTCAGTGCTTATTACAGACTAGCCTGCTGTGAAATAAAAGTCTCCCCATTCATTTTATTAGTCATTCATGGACTTTGTCAAATGGTAGCTTTTTATTACTGTTATGTTGGTGTATGGCAGCTTCCAAGTTATATGCAACATTATTCCACCATCTTTTCTGTGGTGTTTTTTTTTTTAAAAAAAAAACAAAACCATAAAGCAACAATGACTAGTGAAAAAAAAACTATTCTGTTTTATTAAGGCAGGAAGTAGCATTGCATGAATAATTCCTTTTAAAAGGGAACAGTATTTCGTTTTTCATTGCCCAGTAAAAAAACATTAATTATCTGTGGTGATAATAGGACTGCAGCACAGAGCTTTTCAAATGGACATTGCTTACTTGAAAGCTTTCTCTGGAGGAAAAAAGCCTTTAACATTTATTATCTCACTTTCAAACTTCCTCTTGGATATCATGGGGCATATATTTCATCTTAAGGTGATTTTAATTCACAACATGAAACTTCAGTAGTACAGTTTCCACAAGCTGATTGAACTACCAAAACAGCTATTTGAATACTAGCAGTAGCTGATTGCATTGGCAGTGAATTCTTAATTTGTTTTGAGAGGTGTTGAATGATCAAATGAAAAGAGATGTTGAATGGTCAGGTGGAGGGAGTCATGGTCCATATAGGGTCAACATGTGATGTTTGCCATGTCCCATGGTAAAATCGCTGGCTAAATGACAGAGGGAAATAAAGAGGCATTGCAGCATGGAGTCACTCTATGGAGGAAATGATATGGGTCAGACTTGTGTTCTCAAAGGAATACAGTCAGTCTGGTGAGATTCTTGTACAGTAGGTGATCAACAATAAAATGCTTTGGCCTATTCTTCCCCAAACCCCAAAAAGTTTAACTTTAGACTGTCTACTATTCACCTTACGCCTTTCCTAAGAGGTATGTAGCAGGCGTGCATAAGCACACCAACATGCCTACCGTCCCTGTCCTATTGTTTCTTTTATTTTTCTATTTTTCTTATATGTATGCATGTATTCATAACTATGTTTTTACTTATACCTATTATCTTGTAACCAATTGACAAACCAAATAAATAAATAAATAAATATTTACAGAGTTGGTCTGGTTCGTTGTGTCTGACACATAACTATGCAACCAAGCAACTATTTGATGTCCATCAGAAAGCCTTTTCTGCATATATTGGACTCTATGTGGAAGGCTCCTGCACTTGATATACTTGTTATTATTGCTAAGTAAGAATATATCTCCCTAACCCTAGGATGTATGTGTATTAAATTGACATATATTAGAGTGAAATACGATTATTTTATGAATGAATATCTTATAGAGATATAATCTGTTAGGTTCTGTGCATGGGTGCAAGGAGCGGAGACGAGGCAGTTAACAGTGCACTTCAACTCTTTATTAAGCATACTGAACAGAGCAATCACCTAGGGCAGCAGCAGCCCTTTTATAGGGTTGGCCGCTGTCCTATCAGCCAATGAAAAACATGGAAGTGTTAAACCCTTGAACCAATGAGAGTTGGCCCATTAATAGCTAATCAGACTTCCCCGAAAGGACCAATCCAATGTCGCTATTATCAGCCAATCAGAAGTGCAGGATTAGAACCCTGCTTTTTACTTAAGGTTGTTAAAACTTTATTAAACGCCTTTATTAGTTCATAACATAATCATTTTAGGACTAAAATAATGCTGGCTCAGGAATTCTGGGAATTAAAGTGCACAAGTTGAAAGGGGCCAGAGATGAATTAGAATGCAGGGAGTGAAGCAGTGACCATTCAAAGTTGCAAGAGCACTGAAAAATATGATTTATGTTCATTTTTCATAATTACAACCTTTGCAGCATCTCTATGATCATATGATCAAAATTCAGATACTTGGTTCATATTTATGTTGCTGTGTCCCAAGGTTACCTTTGGCAACTTTCTGACAAGCAAAGTCAATGGGAAAACCAGATTCACTTAACAATCAGGTTACTAATCCACTGTAGTGATTCACTTAACAACTGTGGCAAGAAAGGTCGTAAAATGGGGCAAAACTGAACAAATGTGTCACTTAACAACAGAAATTTTGGGCTCAATTGTGATTGTAAGTTGAGGACTACTTGTAGACACCATCACCATTATTCAATAGCCATGTTCATATGTTAAACATTTACTAAGAGAAGAGTATAATTTGTTAGCAGAAGATGCAGTATGTTCAGAAAACTATGGAAACTGTTTATACAGAATGTGCGAGGGGACAGCAGCTTTGTGTGACACGTGCCATATGTCTCTGTGCAAAGAAAAAAAGTGACACATTCAGGTTCTTCTAGCCAAAGAATGGCAGATTGGGGGTAGGGCATTTTGTTGAGCAAGAGACAAGGTGCTACCAACAGCTTTTTGAACAAACAAGCCTATGGGAACTGACTTCAGATCTGCGACAGAAATCGCCTGACAAGGCTAGCAAGCAATCCTTTGATTGCTAATTTCCAGTAAGTTCGAATTTTTATGATATCTTTGTGTCTGGTGTGTAGGCAGTAAGCTGAGTTGCGTTTACTGAAAATGTACAAGTCTGCCAAACGCAATCCCCACCCATTATATCAGGAATGGGCAACTAGGCTCCCTTTACAACCTGTAAACTTCAACCCCCAGAATTCCTGAGCCCAGACTCAAAACACACAAGCATATGTGCATGTGCGCGCACATATGCACACACAAAATTAGGATACCTCAACCTAGAGTAAAAGTAACACTTAAAAAACAAAAAGATCAAACTTTTTACATTTATAGAGCAATCTTTATTTTGAGGCCTTTCTCCTTTGTAACGAACATTTTTAAAACTCAGCCACTTCTCTAATTCTGAAATCATCTGCCTCACAAAAAAAAAAAAAATCCATCCCGGAGATTTGAGAAAAGACAATCCAGTGTTATCCATGTCAACTTATAAGATATAAGTGCTTTTAATGTTCAGACCAGGGGTGGGATTCAAATTTTTTAACAACCGGTTCTGTGGGCGTGGCTTAGTTGGCTGGGCGTGGCCAACTCAATATCACTCACATTGAGGCACTCATCTCCTCGCCTGGCCTCTCATGACTGTGGGGATGTGCAACAGTCGTAAGTGTGAAAAATGGTCATAAGTCACTTTTTTCAATGCCATTGTAACTTTGAATGGTCACTCCACACAAGCAAAGTACCAGCAAAGGAGGAAAAAAAAACTCCAGATAAGTTCCTGAGACAGGAAGTCCAGTCCTGCCAAGAATGTAATAAGGGTTAACGGAGAGGCAGTTTCCGTAAGCAACACCAGAATGTTTCCTTCCTGCCTTCCTTACAGGATTAGGCCAGTAATTTCTTCTAACAACCAGTTCTCCGAATTGCTTAGAATGTTAACAACTGGTTCTAGAGAACAGGTGCAAACTGGTACAATCCCACCCCTGGTTAGGACAAACTATCATAGAATCCAAAGGGGAGCTAAAATGAACACGAAGAAAGTTTCTCTCTTTGAAGCCTTACAGCAGGGGTCTCCAAACTTGGAAACTTTAAGACTTGTAGACTTCAACTCCCAGAATTCTCCAGACAGCTGGAGAATTCTGGGAACTGAAGCCAATAAGTCTTAAAGTTGCCAAGTTTGGGGGCCCCTGACTTACAGAATCCGTATCATTTAGAAGTCTTGCCAGGCTATTTTAAAGGCACTCACTGGTAGTCTGCATCCATAGCTAGAGTTTTCCCATTCATTGCTGGCATAGTAGAGAGAACCTTCTAAGGAACCACAAGCCACTAGCCTTCCAAATAAAGTGTCTGCTTTAATGCTGCAAAGAGGGATCTATACCAGGTCTGAAGCAACACTTGCCCTCCTAGAATGACATTCCCCTCAAGATCTGTTAGCCCGCATTCCGCTGTTGTTTGAAGGCCTAGCTCTTCATCCAGTACTTTGACAAAGAAGAATGAGATCCCTTCTTCATTCCATCCGGTCTGTGGTTCTTTCTATTTTTTTATCTTTTCTTAAAATTTTTCTTGTAATTTCTTTGTTTAGACTGTACTAACCATTGTTTAGACCAGGGGTAAGGAACGTTGGCTCTTTTATCACTTATGGACTTCAACTCCCAGAATTCCTGAGGGAGCCATAAAAGGTTCCCCATCCCTGGCCTACTGGTTTTTTCAGTTGTGAGGGAAATCAATTTTTGACTTGAATGGGACTGTTTAATATACAAATGTAGGACATACAAAGAATATATATAAAAATATGTCCTACATTTGTATATTAAACAGTCCCATTCAAGTCAAAAATTGATTTCCCTCACAACTGAAAAAACCAGTAGGCCAGGGATGGAGAACCTTTTATGGCTCACTCAGGAATTCTGGGAGTTGAAGTCCGCCAGGCTTCCAGGAGCCAAGGTTGGAGACCCCTGGTTTAGACTGATGGAACCATAAGCATTGGTACAGAAGACCCGAAGAAAGTAGGCACTTCAAGTACCTTGGCTCCCTCGTATGAAGCGGCAGTGAAAGCTTTCTGAATCCCTGCACCTACGTCAATGGCTCATGGATGAACTGGTGCCGGATGACTGGAATCCTGTGTGGTAGTTGGTTGCCCCTACACCTCAACGGCCGTGTACTGCTCCCAGTCGCCCTCTACGGATTGGAGTGCTGGCTAGCAACAGCAAAGCATGAGCAGACCTTATATGTGATGGAAATGCAAATGCTCCGATGGAGTCTTGGACTAATGTGATTTGGCCACACCATGAACAATGTCTGACATTGACTGGAAGTCACAATAATCATAGCAAAACTGTTGGAAGGAAGAATTACATGGTATGTACATGTTGTACATGTTAAAGAAGACTCAGTGGTGAAGACAGCTATGCATCTGGACCCTGATGCCTAGCAACTCCATGATAGACCCAAGAAATGGTGGATGGATAGCATCAAGGACATGAAATGCATGGGCATTCCCCTAAAGATTCCCTGGATCGATCCAAATAAAGACAGATATGCCAAAAAGCGGACCTCACCATAGCACAGGAATAATGCTAAGAAGACTGTTGTGAGACACCCAGAGTTCTTGGGAGTTGGATGGCATATGAGTTTAATAAATTATTATTATTAATTGCTAAATATTTTGCCTAGTTCCACTAAAATAAATAGGTAAAGTAGAAACAAACCTTCTTGGACATAGCATTGTAAAGGAAGATACTTCTTTCTGAGAAGCTCAGTTGATGCCAGGGTTGATCTGCCTGAGACACCAAGACATTCATTGCCTTAGCCATAGCTTCTAAACTCCTAGTTTTATTAATTACCTAAACTATTATTTAATACTGTTCTTACTTTTTTGTTTTCCTGCCATATGAGCTATTACTAATAGAGGACTTGTGTATTTTTTTTTAAAAAAAATCAGGGTGAAAAAATGCTAAATATATAAACAAAGATGGGATTTGTGATGTAAATCATCTCATAGTTTTATCCATTATCCCATTCTTCCATCTGCAGTTTCCTGACATCTCTGTTATACTTATGCTTCCTCTTAGGGTTGTATCATTTTTCTCTGGATGCCACAAAACTCATTAATAATCCTGGTTTAAGGCATACAGAATGAACATCAATCTATCAAGTTATCCAGAATGTACATTGATAAATATCGTAAGACTTTTCATTCCTATTAACCACCATTTTCTATTCAATTTAAGGTTGATAAGAAGCCCTAAAAATAATGAAATATTAAGAAAAATGTGTCTATATTTGTGTATCTTTGCATGTATTGGCACAAATTGTATTTATAATGTTATTTATAAAAAAGGAGGAAATAGAAGGGAGAGAACAGAGTTGAACTAGCAGGTACTTGTCACTTTGAGGATGGCTCAAATGTCATCTCCACTGCTACTGGGATGTTTGGGAGGGTGCTTTTGTTGACAATTCCACCTTACCAACACAATGTCATGCAGACAGACTGGGAAGTATAAGAAGGAATAGCTCCTATAGTTTTCTAACCGACTAAACTAAAACAACTAAATTATCAACCTTGATAATTTTAAGATGTATGGGCTTCAACATCCAGAATTCCCATGCTGGCTGGGGAATTCTGGCAATTGAAGTCTATGCATCTTACAGTTGCCAAGGTTGAGAAACACTAGTGTTAAGTTCTGTGCATGGGTGCAAGGAGCGGAGACGAGGCAGTGAACAGTGAACTTCAACTCTTTATTAAGCATACTGAACAGAGCAATCACCTAGGGCAGCAGCAGCCCTTTTATAGGGTTGGCTGCTGTCCTATTAGCCAATGAAAAACATGGAAATGTTAAACCCTTGAACCAATGAGAGTTGGCCCGTTAATAGCCAATCAGACTTCCCCAAAAGGACCAATCCGATGTCCCTATTATCGGCCAATCAGAAGTGCAGGATTAGAACCCTGCTTTTTACTTAAGGTTGTTAAAACTTTATTAAACGCCTTTATTAGTTCATAACACCCCTCCCCCCTAGGTTCCATTTGAGGGGTGCGGTAACGTAATCGCGTAGATATGCAGGTCGTTTCAATTGCCTGTTAGATTTGCGCTGTCCCACCAGTTCCTGTCTGTAGTCCGGTTCCGGTGGAACGTTTTTTTATTTATCTGGTACAGGCGGTTCCGCATCCCCACAGGACGACTCGGCGCTGCTAATTCTGTCATCGTTGTCCTCTGGTTCCTGTGGGCTCACCTCCATTGAGGTGTTTCTCTGTGGCAAGGCACACCCCCTTCCTGATTCTTCTTCATTGAACGCGCCAGGCTGCTGACTTTCTTCAATTTCGTCATCCAGCATCTCGAATTCAGCTCCCTCGATGTCCTCTCCCCCCTCAGTTTGAGGGTCACAGGAGTCGTGGGAACTGGGTTGCAACTTAGAGCGAAGCTGATCTATATGGCATTTCCATATTTTCCCGTCCCTTCTTTGTACACGGTACGATCTGGGTCCAGTGGCTTGGGTTATGGTTGCTTCGACCCACAACAGTTCGCCGGAAAGATTTTTAGCGAAGACTAAGTCGGCAACCTTGAATTCGCGGCACTTTCCACTAGATCCACAGGGTTTCTCTGGCTCGTAGACCGGGTGGAGACGGTCGAGGTGGGAGCGAAGCCTGCGTCCCATCAACAGTTCAGCTGGCGTTTTGTTGGTTACGCTGTGCAGGGTGATGTGTTGGAGTAGGAGTATTCTGTTCAGTTTGTCGTCAATGTGCCCAGGGTCCATCTTGTGGAGAGTTTTTTTAAGAAATTGGACCATGCGCTCAGCCCTTCCATTGACCGCAGGGTGTGCCGGCGAGGTTAGCACATGGCGGATGCCCTAGTCCACTAAGTATTGTTCCAATGCCAGGGCGGTGAACTGGGGTCCGTTATTGGAGACTAAAACGTCTGGCAGTCCATGTGTTACGAATAGTTTATTTGCAGATGACTGATTCCATTGTGGTAGTCTTCATCTTGTGGATTTCGAGCCAGTTGGAATAGGCATCTACTGTTAGGAGGAACGTAGGTCCCTTCGTAGGTCCCGCAAAGTCAATGTGGATGCGGAACCACGGCCCCCAGGGGGTTTCCCACTCCGTTGGAATTGCTCTAGGTGGGGCACTGCTGACTTCTTGGCATTTTAGACAAGTCTTCACCCAGGCTTCAATCTGCTTATCGATGAACAGCCACCACGCGTAGCTTCGTGCAAGTGCTTTCATACACACAATGCCAGAGTGACCATCAAGCAATGCTTTCAAAACTGTTCGTTGTAACCACTCTGGGACGACGACTCTGTCTCCCCATAGGATACAGCCCCTCTGCGAGAAAAGCTCTGTTTGCTGGTTTCTGAAAGGGGTGAAGTCATCAGGGGTTTGGTCTGCTGGCCATCCTTGTTCGACCCAGCTGAGAACTCGTGCCAGGATAGGATCTCGTTTTGTTTCGATAGCAATGTCTCTGGCTGTTAGTGGCGGTGAATGTAGGCTTTCAATCTGTAGTGTCGTGAGGGTTGGAGCTGGGTCATCGACAGTTTCCAGAAGTGGGGCACGGCTCAATGCGTCAGCGTGGGGAATGGCTTTCCCCAGGTGATGTTGCAATTTATAATTGTACACTGCTAAAAACTCCAACCAAAGAGTCATTCTGGGTGACAATATATAGGGGGTTGGTTTGTCTCCTGCAATAATCCCCAGCAAGGGCTTGTGATCGGTAATTATCATGAAGGCCCGTCCATACACATATTCATGAAACTGTTTCACAGCAGATACAACAGCAAGAGCCTCTTTGTCAATTTGGCTATAGTTGCGTTCAGCCCTCGATAAGGTCCTTGAAAAATAAGCAATAGGGGCCTCACTACCGTTTGGTAACACATGGCTTAAAATAGCTCCTACTCCAAACAGTGACGCATCACATGTAATGGTTAAAGGCAAAGTCTCGTTATACTGCATTAAAACAGCATCGAAGGTTAGTAAGTTTTTCACTTGTCGGAATGCGTGCTCCTCTCGGTGTCTCCAGACCCAGGTGGCTTTTTTGTTGAGAAGTCTATGTAGGGGTTCAGCTACAGTCACCTTCTGGGACAAGAAGATGTTGTAAAAGTTAATGAGCCCCAGGAAAGCTTGAAGGTCTGTTCTATTCTTAGGCCTTGGTTCTTGGCTCTTACTTTGCCCTCAGTGGGGTGAATTCCTTGCTTATCGAGGAGGTACCCCAGGAATTCTACTTTCTCTGTACACAGTTGACATTTATTTTTTTTAACCTTTAGGCCGGAGTCTTTAAATTTTTGGAGGACCATTCTAAGACGCTTCTCTAGTACTTCTCTATTAGGGGCCGCAATTAAAACGTCATCAAAATATGGTACAGCTCCCTTGATCCCTTGTAAAAGTCTCTCCATCAGACTTTGGAAAATCCCTGGGGCTACACTCACTCTGAATTGGTGTCGGTTGCATTTAAAAGCACCTCTGTGCATAACGATAGTCTGCACTTCCGTGTTTTTTTTTATCTACGGGTAGTTGTTGGTACGCTTGCGCTAAATCCAATTTAGCAAAGATTTTTCTGCCCCCCAGGGAATGGAGAAGGTATTGAACCACCGGCACCGGGTAAGCGTTCTGTTGTAGGGTGTGATTGAGTGTGGCCCGATCCATCCGGTTTGATGGGTGTTACGATTGGGGTTTCCCAACGGGCGTGGTCAATTGGTTCTAAAACACCCTGGGCTATTAATTTATCAAGCTGCTCATCTATTTTTGGTTTTAGAGCAAAAGGCACCCAACGAGGCTTAAGGTGGATGGGTGCTACTTCAGGGTTGAGGTTAAACGATATCAGGGTCCCCTTGTACTCGCCTAGTTTGTCTGCAAAGACATCCTGGAAATCCTGGACGAGGGCCTCCTCCCAGTTGTCACTTCTGGTTTGGTGAATACCAGCTACCTCGATCCCGAGTGGGGTGAACCATTGAAGGCCTAATAAACTAGGCCAGTCACAATCGACGACGGTCAGCGGTAGCGACGCAGTACGATTTTTGATTGATACTTGGACTTGGCTGGAGCCGATGACCGGAATTCGGTTCCTCTGGTAATCTTTGAGTATAATTCTTTGGGCTCTGAGGTCTTGACACCAGATGGCAGGGATTAACTGTTTGAGGGTCTTCCAGGAAACCATCGAGAGGGACGACCCTGAGTCAACTTCCATCACTCAAGGTTGGTTCTCGATGGCGACCCTCACTCGGATCTTCTTCGCATCTAACGATGAAGCGTGACTGATGGTAATGGTTTGGTGTGCCTCTTCCCATCTCGTTGAAGTGGCAAGTGTTTTATTTCTGTAGGAGTGGTTGTTCCAATGGTGGTTCAAGTATTCCTGACTCACAGGATGATTTCCTGTGGTCTGGCGGTTGTTGTTTTCTCTCCGAATTGGACTGGACCCTTGCTTGCTTCTACAGACCTTCCCGATGTGGCCTCTTTTCCCACAGGAATGGCAGAGCACGTCGAGGAATTTGCAATCTGCTCGCGGGTGGTTTGCCCCACAACCTGCGCATTGGTGCGGTAGTCTTCGATTCCGCAGGTTGCGTTGGTCACGTTTGGACCGGAACTGGTTGACCTTCTCCTCATCACTTTCTGATGGATATTCAAGGTCCTCGTGGTGGGTCGCTGTTGTGTGCCTCTCTAGGCGAGGTGAGGTATCATTGGCAAGTTGACAGAGTGGTGCGTTGGTGCGGCGCATTCGGGCGGCCGACTTCCTGGTTGCTTCTGCTGCAGTAGCGTCTTTGATGACATCGACAAGATTGATGTCCCCTTTGGCCATGATCTTGGTCTGCGCCGTTTGGTCATCTAATCCCAGAACTATTCGGTCTCTCAGAGCTTCTTCGAGGTCTGCAAACCCATAGAGGCCTCCCAGGTTCCGGAGGTCCGCGATGAAATCTGCAACACTCTCTCCTTTCCATTGGTCCCTCTGATAAAACTCATGTCTTTGGACAAGCGTTGGTACGGCGGGTGCATAATGGGCCCGTAGAAGGGGCACGAGGACATCCCAGTCCATGGATTTCACCTCAGCCGGTTTTGCTAGTGCCTTGGCCATCTTAAAGACGGCAGGCCCGCAATGGGTCAGGAACACTGCTCGCTTTTTCCCCGTAGTTGCATCTTTCAAGTTGTTGGTCTCCAGAAACATCTGGAACCAATCCATGTATGAGTCCCAGTCTTCTTGTGCCGGGTCAAATGGAGTGGGTGGTATGGCGCCACCGGACATGGTTAATTTACGTTGTCAATGCGCCTTCAGCCACGTGCTCTGTTTCGTGCTCTGTAAGTGTTCAGTCAGCTCTGATGTCTCCGCATCCCATCCTCATCACCAGTGTTAAGTTCTGTACCTGGGTGCAAGGAGCGGAGACGAGGCAGTGAACAGTGAACTTCAACTCTTTATTAAGCATACTGAACAGAGCAATCACCTAGGGCAACAGCAGCCCTTTTATAGGGTTGGCTGCTGTCCTATTAGCCAATGAAAAACATGGAAGTGTTAAACCCTTGAACCAATGAGAGTTGGCCCATTAATAGCCAATCAGACTTCCCCGAAAGGACCAATCTAATGTCGCTATTATCGGCCAATCAGAAGTGCAGGATTAGAACCCTGCTTTTTACTTAAGGTTGTTAAAACTTTATTAAATGCCTTTATTAGTTCGTAACAACTAGACTGAAGAATAAGCCAAAGAATTCATCTCCTGAATCTCACCACTGCTTTTACTCCATTCCAAAATAATTCATTGTCATATGGCAGCAGGAAAGTGATTGTCTTGAATTGACCCCTGTAAACTCAACTATGAAAGCAGCCCAGGCAGACTGTAGCTACCATAAAAATGCTGAAGAAAGGAATGTGTGGGAAGGGGTAATGGAAATGCCAGCATGGTAAGCCAGGGGCTACAGTTGCAGGGGAAGAGGCCTGGAACACAAGGACTGTGATTCATATATTTGCACTTGCCATTTTTAATAAGTGCCTTACAACCTGATGGATAATTCGCCTCATCTAATAACCCGCTACAATTTTCACTTGTTCAAGTTCTTTCTGATGCCAGTTCTAGTTTTGGAACTCCTTCCTTAGGGACACCCTTGAAAGCCTAAAATTAGTATTCTAGAAACCATTTCTATTTAAACGACACTTTAGAGAATTTTAGTGGCAGATTCTGTATTTTATCGTACTAGTTTAATTGTTCTAGTACTGAGATTAATTTGGACCATATATTATTTTTATTCTGTTAGCCATCTTATTCTTTCATTTGGAAAAAAGAGGCAGAATATAAATATACTAGCAATAAAAGCATAAAAAGAAGGTTATCACTCTGACCCCATTCCATTAAGTGTTCTTTTTTTCCTCCAATTCTGTAGCATAATCATCACAGCTTAGTATTGCTGATGCCCCAAATGCATCCTTATTCAGGGGTGGTTGGCTGAGATTCATGAAATTACCACCTGATTAACTTTATCTCTTATTTGACATCCCTCCGTTACAAGTCATTTCATTGAGGACTCAGCATGTACCAAAGATATATAAAAAGGAACCACAACAACAAAAAGAACAATTTTTAGCCACAGCATGGTATGCTCCACAGAAAGCACAGTAAAAGATTAAAACATGGGGCATGGAAACTTCAAAATACCTACACTTGTGGAAACAGGAGTTGTGGTTTGAGGCACGGAAACTCTATATGATATGTGGACAAAACATTCTACAGACATGATGAAAAGACATTGGAATATCTTTCTACTTTCTTTCTAGACAAATTGGGAAAGGGAGGGGGGAACCATTCACTACAAAATAACAGTTTTCCTCCTCCCCCTCCTTCTTCCTGTTCTAATTCTTCCTCCTCCTTTTCTTCCACCTCTTCCTCTTTTTCCACATCACATTATCCAGGCGCATACTGTGTTACTGAATACTATTTCTCATCAAATTAATATTTTTGTTTGCTTGGTTGTTTCCCTCAGAGAGAAGAGAGTCCTTGTTTTTCTCTTTTTAAGATGCCAGGCTGTGCTTCTTGTCATTAATATCTTGGCATTATGAAAATTCTGATATTCTGATAATTTGGAGTCAAGTTAACTACATGGTTATTTTAACTGTGATTTCTTGTTCCTCCAAATGCAATTTCTTTTGTCATATTTTTTCCTCCCATCACAGGATGATTTTTGGTAGGGAAATGTAAATCAGATGTAATCCTATTTGGGGAAAAATGATCTGATTCAGATCACCAATTCAACATGATTATTCACATTAATTCATTGAATTAAATCAATTTAATGTTTTGATTTGCAACCCAATCGTTTGGATTGTTTGATATTCTGAACCAAATTGGGAAAAGGGTTCTAAATCACTAAATGCCATTAAGGCATATAATTGAACTTAATGAATCAATTTAAATTTGGGAAGTTGGCTTTATTCAAAAATTTGTTCAGATTAGTTTTGTAATGCACACCTTAATCAAAGATGCATACAGCTGTTGAACTTCAATATCTTGACATGATATGAGAGTTTGAAAGAAGCATTGGCAATGCTAAATTGTAATTGAGTGACTTTTCTGGATTCTTGTGATTTTCTCAAAAATAAAGGTATCCTTCTAGTCCTTAACATAAACCCAAAATTTGCATTCAGTCAATTACCTCTACAGCAATCAAATAACAAAACAATACAATTGCTTCTACAGAATTCTTAATCAAACTATCTAGAACTCATCACAGCTTATGACAAAATTGAATTTGAATGTCTGTAACCTCATCCTACCTTTTGCATTAAGGCCAGGAGTAGAGACTCCATAGTTTCAGCAATGGCCAATCATTTTTTTCCCTCTCCTTTTACCCTGTAGCCTTCCAAAATGTTCTCAGAAACTCATAATCTTATAGATTGTTTTGTGATGTGGATGTTTCACAAACACATACTTCACCTTAAAAAGTACTATTTCAGGGCTGCCAACCTTGAGTGATAGTTCGGAGTGAGACACTGCGAGGGAGCGGAGCGACCGAGGGGGGGATGGTGTGGAAGGGGGGTGTCCCCCCTTCCACGGTAGGGAGCTTTGACAATTTTACATTTTAAATGGTGCAATCTGATGCATACTTTAGTCATGATTTGGACATATACATACATACATACATGCAAGCAGCACCAATGTACTTGAACCGGATTTGTAAGATATTAATAATGCAGTTCACTGACCATCTTGGCCGGAAAGGGCCCACATTCTTGGGCCTCTGCCCATCTGCTCCGTCCCTTTGGGCTGCTCTGGCTCTCCTCCTCCTCCAGGGTCCCTGGCTGAGAGGGGCGTCCCAAGTGCCTGGGATCCGGCCCCTCCAGGCTGCCTCTTCAGGGCCACAGAAGCCTCCCTCACATGGCCCTGGGGATGGAGGGGGCCTTGCCAGGGTTCCCGGCCTTGGAGCTGGGCAGAAACGGCCCTTCCCAGCCCTCTCCCACCCTCTGGGCCTCCCACCTGCGGAGGGAAGGGGGATCCAGGCTGAGTCTTGGACCCACCAGCCTCACAGTCCAGCTGAAGGGTCGGAAAGGGCCAGGCAGGCAGATGGACACACACACACACACACACACACAGAATGGGGGGGGGAGGCTGGTGTCCTTCACTCCCCAAATGCCCCCCTCCCAGTCTGTGCATGGGACCCCCAGCAATGCTGCCATCAGCTGCTCCCTTGCAGGGAAGTCCTGGATTGTCTGGGGGAGGAGAGGAGAGGACAGTGGCCACTCCCCCCCTTTGCTTAGCATTTGTGGGGAGACCCCTCAAGGCGAGATTCCTTCCCAAGGGCTCCCAAAGAGCATCCAAACGTTCCTGGCATCAAGTGGGGAAAGAAGCCTAAAAAGAGAGAAACTCCTGCACCGGCTGCGATTGGGGCTCGGAGGGGACAGGAACCCCCCCTCCTTGCGAGCCCCCCCCGCCCGCTCCAGCCTGCCCTCTGGCGGGACCCCCTTCCTGGAGAGGCTCCTCCCTGCCAGACCCTCTTGCAGCCTCTTGGACCCAGGGGAGGCTGGGGAGGGCGCATATCTAGGTGCAAAGGGCGGGGGGAGGGACACAATGTACCCGGGAAGGAGCCCTCCCCCCCTCTTCCCCCTCCCTCTCCAGGGACTTCCCATCAGGCTGGGGAGCGAGAGAAGCCGAGGCGCGCAAGAGGCCAGCCACGGCAGCTCCCCTTGCAAGAGGGAGGCCGGAGAGGGACGCGCCTTTGCGCCCCAATCCCAGCGGCCTTGAGACCAGACGGGTGCGGGGAGGGGATGATGGGAGCTCAGCTCTCGAGAAAGGCCCAGGGATGCCCTGTAGTCGTACTTCATGGGGGATAGAGAGTTCGTCTCTCTCATCTCCGCCTGCCAGAGCAGAGTGCAGCTCAAGGGTTAAGCCCAGAGAGTTGTGACATCCTAGAGCGGAAAGGAGCAACCGCTTCCTGCAGCGTGGAATTCTCTCCTCACCCCAGTACAGAAATCAATGCAGGCAACATCCTCTCGCACATGCTCTGTTCGCCCTCTGAAGCCGCCCAGGATCGGAGGCTTCACTTCTCGAAACTTTGGGCTTGGGCATATTCGGAATATCAGAGAATGTAGAGATATATTTATTTTTGTACATTCCATTTTGGGGGTTTAGCGTGAGATTTCGTTTATCAGAGTGAGACAGTCAAAATTGGTTGAATTGCGTGAGTCTCACGCTGATTGCGTGAGAGTTGGCAGCCATGCTATTTCTGTAGATCTTAATTCAAAGTAGGCCACATTTCACTCAACTATATATTGAAGTAGAACGGAATTGTACAGAAATATTTCTGTACCATATTTCTTTTATTATAGGCAGTTGCTTTAATAGCAGATCCAGCTAGGAGAAAAATGTTAGGGAACTCAGAAGGAAGCTGCCAAGTCAATTTAAGGAATTCTGACTTAGATGGGCAATCTTCCTTCTTGGTTTGTAGAAAAGAAACTAAACCCCCAGTCAAGTTCTTTATTTTCTTTCATGTCTGATTTATTATTTTCACATTTAACAAACTTTATAGAAAAGAGAATATACAGTATTATGGGTTCTTCCAGATGGCTGACTTAAAATGCATTTCATCTAAAACTGTTTCTCAGCAGAAGCAGAAAAAAACCTGTAACACACCTAAAAGTGACAGAAATAATAACCAGAGCTGCCAGAATCTAGTTGTCTTCCCCAGTTTAAATTGTCCATCTCTGCAGTACAAGATTCCCAGAATATCAAAAGTATAATAAATATATGTTGTTGTTGTTTTTTAAAATAGCAATATTTCAAAAACAGTGTCAAACCCAAGTTTATAAAGACTCCGTGCATAGCATGATTAAAGCTACCAAAAACTCCACACAGGCATAATACAGAGAAGGCAGATCTCTGATCTCTCCTTTAGCCTATACCCAAACAGTCAAGAAGGCAGTAGAGAAAGATTTAGGCCTTGACCTTGTCAATCCCCAATGGTCAGCGAAGTATGGCAGAAATATATTGAGAACAAACATTGTAATGTGAGAGGACAGGAAGTCCTTGTCCCCAAGGTGCTTTTTCAAAAGGCTACTGAACTTTCTTGGTGTTTTCTTGAAAATGTTTCACTTCTGATCCAAGTTCTTCTACAATTCTTTAGAAGCTTCTTGGATGAGAAGCAAAACGTTTTCAAGAAAAAGAAAACCAAGAAAGTCCAGTTGCCTTTTGAAAAAGAACCTTTGGGAAAACCATGTTGATTGAGAATCTCCATAGACAGAGGAAGCCCTTTTTGAAAACTGGAATGGTGAAAGACAACTTGGAGCAGCCTCAGTGTGTGCTGTGGATGAAACAAGGGTGGAAAAAAATGGTTCTGGGACATGGATGTGTTCTGAATAATGGTGAGTGAGGAACAACTTACTATACCTAAAGCTGCCAGACATTCAGCAAAAGGAACACATGATCTCTCTTTTATCCTCGTGTCCTCCAACTTGCATGCATAACCTCAAAATCAAATATTGTCCTACTGTTTGAGTATCAATCTATCTCTTCCTGAGCAGCTTTTCTCTACCACCAGCACTTCCCTAATAAAAGTGCTAACTACAAGTTACCAAGCTCCACTCTGTGACCTTAAGTAGCTGATTAGTACCCTCCTGACCAGTTGCTCCGCTGCCTGAAATTGACAAAACCTTAATCAGTTACACACACCTAAGACTTTTGCCTCCTAATGGTCTATAGCACATTGCCGCCATTGAAAGCCCAGTCTTTCTGAACCTGGAAGAAGTAATTTCATGTACAGAGCTAAGTACTTTTTCTTTTCACAGTTTTTCACTGTAATTTTTATTACATATACCAAAAAACTTGAAGGTGTGCCTTTCGTTTCATTTGTCCATCTTTCTAATTTTCCATTGCCTGTTCTTATATCTAATAATTCTTTATAGCTACTTCAATCTCTATCACAAAATATATGCACATAAAATATTATGTAGTTAAATTTAGAAATATGAGATTCAAACTAAAACTAATCCATAGTCTTAAGATTTATTATTGTTTTATCAAACATTATACTAATAAAAGGGGGCAGAAAAAAAAAAGAATGGAGAGGAGAAAATAGAAGAATGAAGGTTTTGACTCGTCTGTCTAAACCAAATGATACCTTTTGGACATGAATGCATGTGGGAAGCTATTTAAGATAGAAGACATTAACTTCTCCCTGTTTGGCTGATTGAAGCAGTTTCATGAATGGTAAAATAGGAACAGATTTCACTTTTCATTTGTAGAACCAAATACAATGAATAAAGGATCTCTAATTTACACCATTTATATTGCATATGATACAATCTACTTTCAAGAATTGTACTGAGACTCATTATTAGTGGGTTGGTTGTTGTTCTCCATTTCCATATTAGTTCTTTTACATAGTAATAAACCAGAAATACCGTGTGAAGGAAAGATATCATTGCTGCTGCCAACATCCTTTATTAGCTAGGTCCAAAACTTATGTGACTCAAGGGTGAATATAATAACAATATATGATATTCAGATCTTACCATAGCTGCATAATATGACTACTCATGAATATGGAGGACTTCACAGCCACATATTTTAAATCAAATCTATTAGCACCACTAAAACAGACTGAAAAGCTCTTCAGTCACAAAACATCAGCTTTAATCAACCTGCCATAGAAATATCTTGGTGGCATATTATTAAGTGGGAAGTCTAGTTCTGAAGAGCATATTAATAACACTTCCTCACTTATCCCTAAGGGGACCTAAGGAGCCAGCAATTGTCACTCTATTCTGATGGATCCAGAGTTTCAGAAAAAATGATGAGAGAGTGGGCAAAAGGCACCAAAAAGAGGGGTTTGCTTCCCACCTAGCATCTTCTTCATCTGTAGCTGAACTGCAAAGCTATTTACTTGGAAAGGTAAGAACAATTGACACACCCAATTCTTCTTCATGCCAACAGAACTTTACAACTATATTCATGTGAGATGCCGTGGCTATATTTGATACAAGCAAATTTCGCTTATATTTAGGTAACAGGCAGCATGCTTTGGGAAAAGCCTGATAAATTATCATAATGATGGTCATGAGTGGGGCAATCAAAACTCCAGCCACCCTGCTCTGAGATGTTCTGGAGGATAATCCATTTTATTATTATAATGAAATAATAAACATGAAAACCTATCAAAATGAACTAACTAAGGACACAACATTTAATGATGCATTTTAACTGCAGCAATGTTCAGTACCACTAATCGATCCTTGATGCTCTGTGAGCTTGGTTGTTTTCTTGCAGATGTTTCATTATTCAACTAGATAACATCATCAGTGCTCATTAGCATCAATGTAGCTGATGATGTTACCTAGTTGGGTAATGAAACATCTGCAAGAAAGCAACCAAGCTCAGAGAGCACCAAGGACCCCACAGTTCAACCCTGAACAACAAATATTTTCTGCTATCAGTATCTGTAATGCTAAAGCCTTACTAGAATAATGTTTTTTTTTTTTAATTACAGCTTCAATAAGATCTTATGTTATAGAAGAGTAGCATAGTAAATCCTTTACAAGTGATCCAGTGAACATGCAATCATCATAGACTAGAGGGCACTGACATTAACAGCAAGGAAGATAGTTAAAACACATATTAATAAAAACATTACTGAAAAGACTGTTAGATAAACACTAACATGGACTTCATAATCCCGAGAAGAAAATTCACCAATGTATAACCATATAGCACAACCTGTGAAAATAACTACACGTTAATTCTCAACTCCATGTTTCTACTAAGTTGTACTTTCTATACATTCCTGAACTCTCTGACCCCCTCCCTCCAAAAAAGCAAGATTAACTGGCTATCTCTTCTCAATATATGCTGAGGTAACCTGTAATGGAAAAGGAAGGTCCAAACAATATCCTACAGCATAGAAAACATTTCTGTGAGACGGTTCAAGAACAATTTATTCTCTTCCTATTCATTGACTTGAAACACTGCCAAAAAAGGAGAAAATAATGAGATATTAGATCACCTGATGTACAAGTCAGAAATGCACAAGATAATGCAGACCTTTATCTCTTGGCATCTTGACTTTAAATATCACCTGGTGAGAAAAAAATATGAAGATGTTGCCAACATTTATTTATAATAATAAATGCTTTCAACTGATTCTTCCCTTGTATTAATTTTCTTCTTCATTCCTTGTGACTGCATAAATGTATCAGTGACAGGGATTTAGCATTTGTTTAAAAAGCTGACCAAAATTAAATACTGATATCGTAATGGAGATAGATAAGTCCCAGCTGTATAAATCGTGGAGCATCATGGCCCATGGGTACTAGATAAGGTACCACTTAGCATGAAAATGCAAGGAGATAAATAGATACCATTTTGGTGGGAAAGTAACAACATCTGTGCCCTTTGGCATTTAATCATGCTGGGATATGGCCATAGAAGTATCTTTGGACAAGGCTAATTCTCTCAGCCAAGAAATGGAGATGAGCATCACCCTCCAGAGTTATATATGTTTGGAAAGGAAAAAAAAAATACATTTATCTTTACTAGATAAGAAGCATCAGCAAAAAATCATTTCAGGTAAGCACTCCTTTTTATCTCTTTTTTGCTCCTTTCCTCCTTCATTCATCCCACAAATCACAAAATCAATGAATGGGCCATCCAAATTTTTATATGACATCAAGGTTCAGTTAAGAATACTGGTACTGCCCTGAAGAGAGAGGGAGGGAGGGGGGAGAAAGAGAGGGAGGAGAGAGAGAGAGAGAGAAAGAGAGAGAGAGAAAGAGAGAGAGAGAGAGTTGGTGCACACATACTATTGCAAAGAAGAAATTAGGAAGGAATTCAGAATTAATTTGGCTGGTCAATATAAAAGCTTTTTTCTTATTACTGAACTCTGAGTTATTAGAATTTACCTCAGATAAGTAACAAATCTTTTTAATAAGATCCAAACTTTGCTTGTCACATTTTGAAGAACTTTCATTATAAAAGTTCAGAATCAAAATCAAATTCTCTGGCCAATTATATTCTGTTGTTTTTCTTTTCTATTTTTACATTTTTCTTTGCTTTCTTTTTTTAATATTTCTTAAAGGCTTAACTAATTTTTCACCATTTGTCACCATGATTATTTTATTTAGGAAGCAATGATTTGTGAATCGAAAGTGTTTGTGGTACCATGGCAACATGAGGGTAGAAAATGAAGTCTCTAAAGAAATATACAATAATTCCTACAGTAAGTCTGAAACATTATTAGCAATATGCCATGAGGTCTACATTTTGCTCCCATGTCAGTAAAAGCTAAATCCTCTGCTTTTGCAAAATAATTAGTTGTTATTTTTAAGTGGATTAAATAAGCTGACAATTTTTAAACAAAAGCAATTCTCAGTTAGAAAAAGGCTGTATAGAAGTTCAATCAAGTGTAGAATATAGTGGGGGGAAAATAGATATAACAAACAAAATGGGAGCTGCATCCACTTCCTCCCTGACTTCTGCATGCGAGTTAAATCCAGTACTTTTCTTTGCCCAATCCTATTAGATCCAAATTATTCCTCTATAAACCAAAGTCCTTGCTGCCAATAGAAGAGAATATGCATGGCTCAGGCTTAAAATTTGGGGTCTTTGGTACACTGTGAACTTAGTGGTTTTCTTGAAGACATTTCATTACATGCTAGGTGTTAAGTTCTGCGCATGGGTGCAAGGAACGGAGACGAGGCAGTGAACAGTGAACTTCAACTCTTTATTAATCATGCTGAACAGAGCAAAACCCTAGGACAGCAGCAGCCCTTTTATAGGGTAGGCTGCTGACCTATTAGCCAATGAGAAACATGGAAGTGTTAAACCCTTGAACCAATGAGAGTTGGCCCGTTAACAGCCAATCAAATTTCCCAGAAAGGACCAATCCGATATCACTATAATCGGCCAATCAGAAGTACAGGATTAGAACCCTGCTTTTTCTTAAGGTTGTTAAAACTTTATTAAACACCTTTATTAGTTCATAACACCCCTTCCCCCTAGGTTCTGTTTGAGGGGTGCAGTGACGTAATCCCGTAGATATGCAGGTTATTTTAACTGTCTATTAGATTTGCGCTGTCCCACCAGTTTCTGTCTGTAGTTCGGTTTCGGGGGGATGTTTTTTGATATATCTGGTACAGGCAGTTCTGCATCCTCACTGGACGACTTGGTGCCACTAATTCTATTGTTGTTGTCCTCCGATCTCTGTGGGCTCGCCTCTGTTGAGGTATTCCTGTGTGGCGAGGCCAACCCTCTCCCTGATTCTTCTTCATGTATTGCACCTGGCTGTTGACTTCCTTCGCTTCCGCTTCCCACCATCTCGAATTCAGTTTCTTCGACATCCCCTCCCCCCTCAGTTTGAGAGTCACAGGAGTCACGGGAACTGGGTTGTAGCCTAGAGCGAAGCTGATCTATATGGCGTTTCCATATTTTTCCGTCCCATGTTTGCACACAGTACGATCTGGGCCCGGTGGTTTGAGTTACGGTTGCTTCAACCCATAATGGTTTGCCAGAAAGGTTTTTAGCGAAAACTAAGTCACCTACCATGATTTAGAGGCATTTTCCGCTAGATCCACAGGGTTTCTCTGGCTTGTAGGACGGGTGGAGCCGGTCGAGGTGGGAATGGAGCTTGCGTCCCATCAACAGTTCAGCTGGAGTCTTGTTGGTGATGCTGTGCAGGGTGATGTGTTGGAGTAGGAGTATTCTGTTTAGTTTGTCGTCAATGTCCCCATAGTCCATTTTGTGGAGAGTTTTTTTAAGAAATTTGACCATGCGCTCGGCCCTGCCGTTAGCCGCAGGGTGAACTGGCAAAGTTAGCGCATGGCGGATACCCCGGTCCACTAAGTATTGTTCAAACACCAGGGCAGTAAACTGGGGTCCGTTGTCAGAGACCAGAACGTCTGGTAGCCCATGCGTTGCGAAGAGCCAATTCAATTTTCAGATGACGGAATCGGTTGTAGTAGTCTTCATTTTGTGGATCTTGAGCCAGTTGGAATAGGTATCCACTGTTAGGAGGAATGTATGTCCCTTAGTAGGTCCCGCAAAGTCCACGTGGATGCGGGACCACGGCCCCCGGGGGGTTTCCCACTCTGTTGGAGTTGCTCCCAGTGGGACACTGCTGACTTCTTGGCACTTTAGACAAGTCTTTTCCCAGGCTTTGATATGCTTGTCGATGCCCGGCCACCATACGTAGCTTCATGCGAGCGCTTTCATACACACGATGCCAGGATGACCGTCATGCAATGTTTTCAATGCTGTTCGTTGTAACCGGTCTGGGACGACGACTCTGTCTCCCCATAGGATGCAGCCTTTTTGCGAAAAAAGTTCTGTTTGCCGGTTTCTGAAAGGGGTGAAGTCGTCAGGAGTTTGTTCTACTGGCCATTCTCGTTCGACCCAGCTGAGAACTCGCGCCAGGACAGGATCTCGTTTCGTTTCGATAGCGATGTCTCTGGCTGTTAGTGGCAGTGAATGTAGAGTTTCAATCTGGAGTGTCATAAGGGTCAGAGCTGGGTTGTCGACGGTTTCCGGAAGTGGGACATGGCTCAATGCATCAGCGTGGGGAATGGCTTTCCCCGGACAGTGTTGTAATTTATAGTTTTACGCAGCTAAGAATTCCGACCAGCGAGTCATCCTAGGTGACAATATATAGGGGGTTGGCTTGTCTCCCACTATAATCCCTAGCAAAGGTTTCTGATTGGTAATAATAGTAAAAACTCGTCCATACAAATATTCATGAAACCGTTTCACAGCAGATACAACAGCAAGAGCCTCTTTGACAATTTGGCTATAGTTACATTCAGCCCTCGATAAGGTCCTTGAAAAATAAGCAATAGGGGCCTCACTACCGTTTGGTAACACATGACTCAAAATGGCTTTTACTCCAAATGGTGACGCATCACATGTAATTGTTAAAGGCAAAGTCTCGTTATGCTGCATTAAAACAGAATCTGAGGTTAGTAAGTTTTTCACTTGTCAGAATGCGTGCTCCTCTCGGTGTCCCCAGACCCAGGTGGCTTTTTTGTTGAGAAGTCTATGTAGGGGCTCAGCTACGGTCACTTTCTGGGGCAAGAAGATGTTGTAAAAGTTAATGAGCCCCAGGAAAACTTGGAGGTCAGTCTTATTTCTGGGTCTTGGGGCGTTTTTGATTGCTTTTAGTTTGCTATTAGTGGGGTGAATGCCTTGCTTATCGATTAGGTACCCCAGGAACTATACTTTATCTGTACACAGTTGATATTTATTTTTTTTAACTTTTAGGCCGGAGTCTTTAAATTTCTGCAGAACCATTTTAAGACGCTTTTCTAGTATTTCTCTATTCGGGGCAGCAATTAAAACGTCATCAAAGTATGGCATGACCCCCTTGATCCCTTGCAAGAGACTCTCCATCAGACTTTGAAAAATCCCTGGGGCTAAGCTCACTCCGAATTGGAGTCGGTTGCATTTAAAGGCACCTCACTGCGTAATGATCATCTGTGCCTCCGCGGTTTTTTTATCTACAGGCAGTTGTTGGTACGCCTGTGCTAAATCCAATTTAGCAAAGACTTTTCCGCCCCCCAGGAAATGGAGAAGGTATTGCACCACCAGCACCGGGTAAGCGTTCTGTTGAAGGGCGTGATTAAGGGTGGCCCGGTAGTCCCCACAAATCCTTAACAATCCTTCTGGTTTGATGGGTGTTACAATTGGGGTTTCCCAATGAGCGTGGTCAGTTGGTTCTAAAACATCCTAGGCTATTAATTTATTGAGCTGCTCATCAATTTTTGGTTTAATGGCAAAAGGTACCTGACGAGGCTTAAGGCGGATGGGGGCTACTTCAGGGTTAAGGTTAAATGACATCGGGGTCCCCTTGTACTCGCCTAGTTTTTCTGCAAAGACATCATGGAATTCCTGGATGAGGGCCTCCTCCCAGTCATCACTTCTGGTTTGGTGAATGCCGGCTACCTCAATCCCAAGTGGGGCGAACCATTGAAGGCCTAAGAAACTAGGCTGGTCGTGGTCAACGACGGTCAGCGGTAACGATGCAGTACAATTTTTGAATGATACTTGGACTTGGCTGGATCCAACGACCGGAATTTAGTTCCCCTGATAATCTTTGAGGCTCTGAGGTCTTGACCCTGGACGGCAGGGATTAATTATTTAAGGGTCTTCCAGGAAACCATTGAGTGGGACGATCCTGAGTCAACTTCCATCATGCAAGGCTGGTTTTCGATGGCGACCCTCACTCGGATCTTCTTTGTATCTAACAATGAAGCGTGACCGATTGTAATGGTTTGGTGTGCCTCTTCCCATCTCGTTGAAGTGGCCAGTATTTTATTTCTGTAGGAGTGGTTGTTCCATTGGTGGTTCAAATGTTCCTGACTCACAGGATGATTCCCTGTGGTCTGGCGGTAGTTGTTTCCCCTCTGAATTGGGCTGGATCCTTGCTTGCTTCCACAGACCTTCCCATTTTGGCCTCTTTTCCCACAGGAATGGCAGAGCGCATCAAGGAATTTGCAGTCTGTTCGTGGGTGGTTTGCCCCACAACCCGCTTATTGGTGTGGTAGTCTTCGATTCCGCTGGCTGTATTGGTCATGTTCAGACCGGAGCCGGTTGACCTCCTCCTCATCACTTTCTGATGGCGATTCGAGGTCCTCGTGGTGGGTCGCTGTTGTGTGCCTCTCTAGACGAGGTGAGTTTTCGCTGGCGAGTTGACAGAGCGGTGCGTTGGTGTGGCACATTCGGGCAGCCAACTTCCTGATTGCTTCTGCTGCAGTAGCATCTTTGATGACATCACCAAGATCGATGTCCCCCTTGGCCATGATCTTGCTCTGTGCTGTCTGGTCATCTAATCCCAGAACTATTCAGTCTCTCAGAGCTTCTTTGAGGTCTGCGAACCCACAGAGGCCTCCCAGGTTAAATTTCACCTCAGCCGGTTTCGCTAGTGCCTTGGCCATCTTAAAGACGGCAGGCCCGCAATGGGTCAGGAACACTGCTCACTTTTTTCCCATAGTGGCATCCTTCAAGTTGTTGGTCTCCAGAAACATCTGGAACTGGTCTATGTATGAGTCCCAGTCTTCTTGTGCCGGGTCAAATGGAGCGAGTGGTATGGCACCACCGGACATGGTTTCCATTGTCGATGCGCCTTCACGCACATGCTCTGTTTGGTGCTCTGTAGTGTTCAATCAGCTCTGATGTCTCCGCATCCCACCCTCGTCACCAGTGTTAAGTTCTGTGCATGGGTGCAAGGAACGGAGACAAGGCAGTGAACAGTGAACTTCAACTCTTTATTAATCATGCTGAACAGAGCAAAACCCTAGGGCAGCAGCAGCCCTTTTTTTTTTTTTTTGAAACAAATTTTTATTAATTTTAAAGATAAAACAACACATCATTAACCATTAAATACATAAACACATAAAACCTCTTAACATTGTCAATCCTTACAAGTCAAACAAAACATTATTTTTATACAGCATAATTCCAATTTATCCCATCTCCATATGGACACACAAACATCTTTCAGCAAGTTTCTCATTTTTTCTCTTTACTCCTATTCAATTTCATTTCTCTTCCATATTTATCCATTTTATAGTCATCATATTCTTTTCTTTCTGGCTTGTATAAATTATTCTCGTCTAGCATTCCTCCAAGGTTTTATTGATTCTTTCCTTTTTTTTTTTTTTTATAAAAAACAAATTTTGTTAGTTTTACCATAAGCACAATACACAAACATACAAACACAAAACATAAACAAAACTAAAAGATCTTTTCTGAAGGTTGTCTGTTCCCGGGTTAAAACTCTTTACACAGACACAAATTCAAACATCATATTCAACCCATATCTCCTTCCAAATCTTATTATCATTTTCTTTTTTATATATATATATAAAAACCATTTTTATCAGTTTTATAAAAACAATGCACAAAAAATCAAGGCATAGCAGCTTATAAATTCTTTTCTAAGAAAAAATAATAATAATAGACCAATAAAGCATAACATTTCCAGATTATAATATCAATATTTCATATAATATTAACTTCATATCTTGTCCCTACTTCTCTTTTCCATCCAAATTATTTATTAATTAAAATTTTATTGCCTTTTATCAATATACAAAATCCAAAAAAAAAAGCATATATATCCTTCCATATCTTATTACCATTTTCAATAACATTCTTTGTCTGTTCTATTTCCAATTATCCATTCATCTTTTTTTTCTTTTACTATACTTCTCCTGTACACCAATTGGAGTAACATCTATAACTCATTACCCTAACTTAGAAATACTACATATAGCAATCTTTCTTGGGATTCTGTTTAAAAAAAATTCTAAAATTACATAATAAATTTTATATTCTAAATATACATATAAAAACACACTCTTATATACCCTCCAGAATCCCTCTTTTAATCTAAATTAAATTCACCCATTATCTCTAAATAAACTTTTTTTCCTTAGGTCTTGCTTCCCCACATTAAGGCTTCTCCTCCCCCCCTTTCTCTCTTGCTTATTCTTCTCCTTGCCCTTTCTACCCCTTTGTTTTTTCTTTTCGCTTTTCTTGCTCCTTTTCCTTTGCTTTCTAACCTTGCCTCCATCTTTTTGCTCATTTTTCTCTCTTTTGGTTGTTTTTATAATTCTTAAAATCCCCTTTTTCTTATCCTTTTTCTCCTCCTCTCCAGAAGGGACCCATTGTTCATCAAAGATGGCTTCTTCTTCCTCTTCTTCCTTGTCCCAGTCCTTCTGCTGCGTAATCAACTTTTCAAAGGAACATAACGCCATTTCTAAGAATTGAAACAAAGCGCCCAAAGTATCTTCTTTTTTATATTTTTGATATTCAATCTCTAATTCATCCACAGACGATGCCATTATGAAAAGGGAAACTTTTTCCAAAACAACCACAAGAATTTTTAATCAAAGACAATCAAAAGCAATTAAAAAAAGAAAAAAAAATTCCAAAAGTTAATACTTTTCTTCCTTCTTCTCTTTCTCTTTCTGAATTAATTTTTAATCAAAGAGGTCCAATTACCATATATCTTCTTTTGGGATCCACAAAGACTTCTAATCAATCTCCTCCTTTTTCAGCTTCTGCTCCAATTTTTTTTTTCTCCCTTCCCACTTGCAATGAGAATTTTAATAATCAAAAATCCATACCTCCAGCAGAGATTTTCCAATTTCTCACATTTTTCAATGTCCAAAAATCCCTTTGTCTCTTATCTTAGCTTTCAAAACCATCCACTTTCAATGTCTAATATATCCAAATATTTCTGCTTTTTCCGTGGGGTGGGAGAGTAAAAAAAAAAAAAAAAATTCCCTTTAACAGCTTCTCCGCCGCTTTTCGCTCTTCTTAGGGATACAATGTATCCTCCAGCAACAAACAGCTCAATTCCAGGCAATTTAAAAGGTGTTACTTGACCCGGCTCAGACAGAACTTTCACTCTTCACACTTCCTCCAGCACAGTTCTTACCCGGTTGCTGGCTTCTTCGTGGCGGCCATTGCTGACCGCCGCTCCACCGCCTTGGGAAAAAGGGGTTTTCCCGGAGAAAGGGGGGGTCTGCGATGCCCCCACCTCCCTTTCCGACTCCCCTCTATCTTCAGCTGTCCCTACAGGGCAGCCATATCCCCCTGACCCATCTGGATCGGGGGTACCTCGACGGCTAGCACAGCAGGAATCGCGAGCTGTCGCGAATTCCTGCTGCCCCGAAGCCACGCAAACCGGAAGTTCAGCAGCAGCCCTTTTATAGGGTAGGCTGCTGACCTATTAGCCAATGAGAAACATGGAAGTGTTAAACCCTTGAAGCAATGAGAGTGGCTCGTTAACAGCTAATCAGATTTCCCAGAAAGGACCAATCCGATATCGCTATTATCGGCCAATCAGAAGTGCAGGATTAGAACCCTGCATTTTTCTTAAGGTTGTTAAAACTTTATTAAACGCCTTTATTAGTTCATAACACTAGGTAAATAGCTAAGATGTTCATGCTTCTAAATCTATTTTGGGTCATATCAAATTAATACTGAAATATTGATATTGAACTTTTTTCCCACTAGTCCAATTCCAAAGGTGCTTTTTCAGGAGGCAATTGGACTTTCTTGTTTTGTTTTGTTTTTTCTTTTGAAGACATTTCACTTCTCATCCAAGATGCTTCTTCAGCTCTGACAGAATAGTGGGGAATGGAAGACCAATCCATTTTTTCTTTTGGGCCCTATTCGTTTTATTCTATCCTCCTACTTATTGAATACAATTCTTGACATATTATGGAAGAATAAACATGGCTTTCAGCTTTCTAGCCAATTTCATACTCCATCCTGAACAGATTGTAATTATGAGGAGTCCTTGGTGCTCTCTGAGCTTGCTTGTTTTGTTTCAGATGTTTTATTACCCAAACTAGGTAAACTCACCAGCACTGATGTTTTTACCTAGTTTGGGTAATGAAATGTCTGCAAGGAAACAAGCCAGCTCAGAGAGCACCAAGGACCCTCATGTCAACCCTGAGCTACAAATATTCTCCTTTATTAATAGTAGATATGTTTAAAAGAGATCTAAGAATAACTTTTTGACTTTTAACTCCTGATTTCCAATCAATTTTGCCCCCAGAATCTTCTAAATTAGAAAATGAAGTGGAACCTAATGCTCTGATTTTATACACTGTATATCTTCCAGATAACACAGTATAGGAATAATAAGTACTTTTAAAAACCCTCAGTATTTTCTTAAGACTGTATGTCAGCAGCCTTTGATTTCTGGAAGATGCAGAACAAAATCAATGAAAGGATCTGTCAGCTGTAAATACTCCAACAGCCAGTCACCCAAGTTTAATTATCTTGTATGGTAGCTGGAAAAATAAAGAAGTTACAAAACTGACTGCTACCATCAGGTGTGGAGAAAATACACCGCCTCTGAAATCAGCTCATATTGAGAGTCTTCAAATAATTTAGAGAAAAGATGCTTCTGACACACACTCAGAATTGTTTTGTTTTGCATGTTTTCAGTTACTCTGTCATGTTGCCTTTCCAGGATGCTTCTCTACTGCTGTGTGCTACCCTTCTGTTGCCTTTTCTAGTTGTCTAGAAATGCGCCCCTTTTTTATTAAAATAAATCAACAACGTTCCTCCTTTTCGCCCTTGCTCTGGTAACTTTCCAGAGATAATGGCTGTGGACGTTTAGGTCACAGCATAATGAAAAGCAGAAGCATCTTTGTTTTAAAAAAAAGGTGTGGGGGGAATTAGGTCAATAAGATCTTTTTCTTCCTAATTAAACTGACATTATTTTGCTAAGAGCTGGCCATCTTCCATCACTTATGAGGAGATTTTCTCTCCCACAGAGCTGAGCAAAATAAAAATTTTAAAAAAGGAAGAGCACATACAGTATTTTCAAGGCATCAGATTCTCTTGTTTAATCTCTGGAATAACCGCATAGGGCTGAAAAAGACTGTGAGAAATTTTTGACAGTTACTATCCTTGGATGATATTATTTTAGATCAAGAACTGACCTGAGTCTGTTTGGAACTGTTGTTAATGCTCCTTCATAGAAATCATAACACAGCTTGAAGTGATTGCAAATCCACATAAAAATTAATAATAATAATATGGAAAGTGTCCTATGTCACAAACAACATAATGTACTTTCCTGGCACTGTATAATAAATATTCCTCTTATGTTCTGCACTTCGGTAGTCTTTTTTTGGCACATCAAAATACACAAAATACAAGTCAATACACAAAATATCGGAACCAAGCAGCAAGCTCAGAGGACAAAACTTAAACACAAAAGTCTATGTTGCTACAAATAAGATTTCTGTATCATATTTCTGTGACACTGTAATTTGGTTCTGATCCACCAAATGACTATTTCATTAATCTTATCCTTATTTTCCCTTAAGAGTAGTGCTCAGTTTCTTTCCTTCTTCTTTTCTTACTTTCCTTTTTTCTTTTTCTTTCTTTCATAATTTTATTGAATATTTCAATTAAAATGATGAAAATGAATGCAACCTACAAGTAAAAATTTTTTTAAAAAAATGAAAGTGCAGAAAAGAAGGAAAAATGAAAAGAATATTATGAAAGAAAGAAAAAATATAGTAAAGAAAAAAATATAAACAATATATATATATATATAAAATTTCTTTATAAATCACACACACACACACACACACACACATACATATACATATACATACACATACACATACACATACACATACACATACACATACACATACACACACACAAACACACACACACACACATATATATATATATATATATATATATATATATATATATATATATATATATATATGTTTTCTTAAGTTTTCGCGGGTACTTACATGTCTGGCATTCAGCTTTGTTCGGGTATTTTCCCACATGGTGCTTTTAAAGTTGTAGCTACAACTTTAAAAGCACCACGTGGGAAAATACCCGAACAAAGCTGAATATATATATATATATATATATCCCAAAAGTCTTATTTCCTTCAAACTGAACATTCCAAATTCCTTAAGCCTGTCTTCATAGCTTAACATCCCCATGTCCTTGTGTTACCTGTCTGTTTTATTCCTTTGAACTTTAACTCACCTGTCAAAAGCCTTCTAGAAATGTAGTGTGCAGAGAGACTCAAAGTACTTGAGTTGTGGTCTGGTGATACATGGAACTGTTATTCATACTTGAGGAACAATGACATATGGAAAAATATTTATAGGGAATGCAAGGAAACTGTAATAAAAACACACATTCCTAATTCACTGTTTTGTTAGAAATTTTAAATAGTCATGGAAATCTTGAAAAGGTTATTTCTCTTTCCCATATAATGAAAGCAGCACTTTCTCTTTTTCTTCAGATAATCTGTTAATCCATCAAAAGTAATAAATACCAGCATAAAGGTCAAACATGTGTACAATTGAGCTTTCTATCTCTGTGCTTATTTTTTTTAATCTAGTGTAAAATGTGACATACACATTTTAAAAGGCTTCAATACGTAGGGTAAATGCTTACCATAGAAATCAAAAGCTTTTATTCACAGTATCATGGGATCAAACTCAATTATCATCCATGTTTTACTTTTGAGCTATATTCCAGAACTAGTCAATTATTTCAGAAGAATTGAAAGTGGTTTCAGGATATGCCGCTGTCTCTGAGGTCTACTGTGCTAATTAATGGCATTTTGTGCATGCACTCACACACACACACACACACACGAACACACATGAACTATTTTCTTTGTGCTTATTTTTTTTTCAGCACAAGAAATCACAATCTCCAAGACAAGTCATGGGAGGCCAAAACCCAGGGGAAAATAGTCTTTAAATCTTTTATTGTAAATGCATTTAAGACATATAATCTTTGGAATCTGATAGATTCATGGAATTTTATCAAGGGTTATTAATTATGAAAATATGATGTTGGAAACAATATACTTCCAAATACCAATTGCAATGCTCAACAATGGACAAACAGATAAACAGATAATCAGAGTTGGAAGGGACCTGGTAGGTCATCTAGTCCAACCTCCCCCCCGCCCAAGGGGGAGACCCGACACCATTTCTGACAAATGGCAGTCCAATTTCTTCTTGAAAGTCTCAAGTGATGGCGCTTCCACAACTTTGGAGGGCAAGCTGTTCCATTGGTTGATTGTTCTCACTGTCAGAAAGTTTCTCCTTATTTCCAAGTTAAATCTCTCCTTGTTCAGTTTCCATCCATTATTCCTTGTCTGGCATACAGGTGCTTTAGAAAATAGATTGACCCTTCCTCCCTGTGGCAGCCCCTCAAATATTGGAAGACTGCTATCATGTCTCCTCTGGTCCATCTCTTTACTAGACTAGCTGTTCTGTCCTTAATTTGAATACTCGAAATCCCCGCGCCTTGATTGGCTAAGGCGCGGGGATTTCTGATTGGCCAGGCGAGCCGCGCTGATTGGCCCGATTGAAGTCTCCCGCGATTGGCTCGCTCCAAGAGCGGGAGACTTGAATTGCTGCCATTGGCCGCGGCCGCCGAGGCGAAAAGAATAAAAGCCGCGGGCTTTTTCCTTTTCGCTGGTTCGGTTCACAACAGTTTAATAAAGAGCTTGAATGATAGTCACGGACTCTGAGCTTTCTTTTGCGGACACGACACTGGCGACGAAGGTGGGATCCCGACCCTGAACCGAACCCCGTGTCCAACAAGAGCCAGTTCCAGTGAAAGAGATGGCGAAGATCGCACCGCCCGCCCCCTTCAACCCCGCCAACGAAGACTGGGAATCGTACTCAGACTGGTTCTGAATGTAGTTAGAATGCGCCGGAATGAAGGACGCCCCGGGCCCGCTAAAACGCGCCGTCTTTCTTACTCACTGCGGACCAGAGGTCTTCCAGATGGCCAAAGCATTGGCCAAGCCGGCAGACGCAACAGCCATGGACTGGGACGTCCTCGAGCCTATACTGCGGCACCATTACGCCCCCGAGGTCCCCATCCTGATACAGCGCAACGAGTTTTACCGCCGAAATCAGAAACCAGACGAGAAATTGAGCGACTTCGTCGCCGAGCTGCGGCGCCTAGGAGGACTCTGCGAGTTTGAAGGTCTAAACAGCCTCATTAGAGACCGATTCGTGCTCGGCCTATGGGACTCTACACTCCAGAGCCGGCTTATGGCCAAGGGCGACATCAGCCTAGCAGACGCCCTCACTGCAGCCGCAGCCGCAGAGGCAACCCGCTCGTCCGCTGACAGCATGCGAAGATCCGACGCAAAGGGCGGTAACAACAACCCGGCAAGGTCGGCCGACCCTAGAAGCGAATCAACCGCACACTACGGAGAATTTCAGTCAGCCTCCAGCACGTCAGAAGAAGAGGAGGACATACATCGCGTGCAGACGGGACGCGGCGACCAGCGAAATCGAAGAGGTCGTAGGTCGAGGACCAACTGTGCCGGGTGCGGCGGCGACCACCCCAGGTCAGAATGCCGATTTTTTGACTCTATTTGTAGGCATTGTGAACGACGGGGTCACATCGCTCGAGTTTGCCGCCAAAAGAAGACCCGCAGCCTGCCCAGATGGGAACAACACGACTGGAAGAAGGAAAGCCCCCCGCCCAAGACCAGAGAGCGCCAACCGGACGGTCGTTGGGACCGTACCCAGCGATCTTCAAGAGGCGGCGATGGTCGGCGAAAAGAAGAAACACACCAGATGGTGACCATCGGCCATGCCATCTCCTACGGCGCCAGAAAGGTACACGTTGAAGTCCATATTGAGGGCCAGCCATGCAAGATGGAAGTGGACTCCGGGTCCTACCTCTCCATGATTGCATGGCACGAGATTAAGCGGCTCGTACCCACACTCCATAAGAGGAACATTCATACCCAGAAAATCATCATAAAAGACTACCAAGGGAACCGCGTCCCGGTAGTGGGCACCAAGAGCTTCAATGTAACCTACAAGGGCCGCACCGAACAACTGCCACTCACCATCGTCGATCGCGACCGCCCAAGCCTCCTGGGCTTACAATGGTTCGCCCCGCTTGACATCGCGCTGACAGGAGTCAACCACGTCGCCGACGACGGTTGGGAACAGCGGCTAGCCCAGGAGTTCCAGGAAGTTTTCGATGGAAGCTTGGGCAAGTACCAGGGGCCCCTTATTTCATTTGACTTAGACCCGAAGGTTCCCCCCAAGCGGCTTAAACCTAGGAGGGTACCATTCGCCCTGAAGCCTAAAATTGACGAGCAGATCAACAAGCTCGTCGAACAGGGGGTGTTGCAACTGATAGACCATGCCCGATGGGAAACCCCTATAGTGACCCCAGTAAAACCAGACGGGTCCGTGAGAATTTGCAGGGACTATAAGGCCACCCTAAATGGCGCATTACAACAAAGCGCCTACCCAGTCCCAATCGTGCAACATCTGCTGCACTCACTGGGAGGGGGCAAGGTCTTTGCCAAGCTCGATCTCGCCCAGGCATATCAGCAGCTACCAGTAGATGAGAAAACGGCGGAAGCCCAGACCATCGTGACCCATCGGGGGGCCTTCAAGTGTAACCGACTCCAATTCGGAGTCAGCGTGGCACCAGGCATCTTTCAAAGCCTGATGGAACGTTTACTACAGGGCATCGAGGGGGTGGTGCCCTATTTTGATGACGTATTAGTAGCGGCGCCAAACGAAGCCAAATTAGAAAACCGACTCAGACAGGTCCTAACAAAATTTAAAGTGACAGGACTTAAAGTTAAACGAGAAAAATGCCAACTATGCACAAAGCAAGTGGAATTTTTGGGCTACCTTCTAGACCGGCATGGCATTCACCCTACAATTAAAAAAGTGAAAGCCATCAAAGAAGCCCCTACCCCAAAGTCTAAAACGGAACTACAAGCGTTCTTAGGGTTGCTGAATTTTTATAATGTTTTCCTACCCCAAAAGGCTACGGCGGCGGAGCCTTTGCATAGACTCCTGGATAAGGCGGCAACCTGGACTTGGGGGAGACGAGAGCAAACCGCCTTTCAAAAAACCAAAGACCTCCTCACCTCCGACGCCGTCCTGATTCAATTCAGCGAAACCTTGCCCTTAGCTGTCACTTGCGACGCATCACCTTTCGGCGTCGGCGCTATCCTCAGCCATACCCTCCCAGACAAAAGGGAAGCACCCATCGCATTTTTCTCCAGGACTCTGACTAAACCAGAGCGGAACTATAGCCAGCTGGACAAAGAAGCCTTGGCTATAGTTGCCGCCGTTAAGCGTTTCCACGAATACCTATATGGCCGCCCGTTCACCATTGTGACAGACCATAAGCCATTGCTGGGAATCCTCGCCGGAAACCGAGCCACCCCGAACATTTTATCACCCCGGATGACAAGGTGGTCCGAGTTCCTGGCAGCCTACAGCTACGACCTGTTACACAAGCCAGGTAAGAAAATTTCGAACGCGGACGCTTTAAGCCGTTCTCCCTTACCAGACTCTGATCCTGACCCAGCACCAACAACAAACACCCTTAGCATTGAAAACCTACCCATTACCGCATCGGACATTGCCAGAGAGACTGTTAAGGATAAGCGTCTGGCGCGAATCCTACATTGGCTAGAAAAAGGCTGGCCTGAAAGGGACAATGACGAATCTATTAAAACGTTCAGAAACCGCCAGACTGAACTTTCAATTCTTAAGGGATGTATCTTGTGGGGTGACAGGGTAGTCATCCCGGACAGATTGCAAGGGAGGGTCCTAGAGATGCTGCATGAGGGTCATCCTGGCATCGTCAGGACTAAAGCCCTGGCCAGGAGTTACGCTTGGTGGCCAGGGATGGACAAACAAATTGAGCAATGGGTCGCCAAATGCCATCGATGCCAGGAGACCAGACCCAGCCCACCCGCAGCACCCATCCGGGACTGGGAAATACCAAGGGGGCCCTGGTCCAGAATCCATTTAGACTTTGCGGGTCCAACAAATGGGCATACTTTTTTGATCACAGTCGACGCTTACTCCAATTGGTTGGAAGTAAGCGATATGAAATCCACTACCACGGAGGCTGTCATCAAAGAACTGTGTAAACTGTTTTCCACGCACGGCCTCCCAGACGTCATCGTCTCAGATAATGGGCCCCAGTTTACTTCCCTCGAGTTTGAAAGGTTTTTGGCGGAGAGGGGCATCCGCCACGCATTCACGGCACCGGCGCATCCGGCGGCGAACGGTAGAGCAGAACGGATGGTCCAGTTTACTAAAAAAAACCCTCCGGAAAATGGACCACGGGGAGATCAACAACAAAATCAACAAACTCCTCTTCATACAACACATCACCCCTAACACCACTACCAACAAGAGCCCAGCCGAACTGTTAATGGGCAGGAAGCTGAGGTCCCCACTCGACAGGTTGCACCCGACTTACAACCCGAGCGGCCCCCAGACTCCAGCTCCAAATACCGGACATTTGCCCCCGGTGACTTAGTTTACGCCAAAAATCTGACGGGGGACCCCCTATGGATCCCAGCCGTCATCACTCAAATCACCGGTCCGCGGTCGTACCGGCTCCAAACCACCGACGGGCAAGCCTGGAAACGACACATCGACCAGCTCCGGTCACGCACGGCAACAGACCTCAACCCCCAAGAATCGAACCAAGGGGGGAGGGAACACCCGAATAAAATAGCGCAAGAAAAAATCCAAAAGTACTCACCGGAACGCAGCCATCGCGAGTCCCCTCCGGAGAAGAACCACCTGGCCAGCTCAACCGACTCGGAGAAACCAAGCGGGAGCGGCGAAACCCGCAGCTCAACCGACCCGGTAGGCCCAGGCGGGAGCCACGGAGAACGAACCGGCCCGATCATCCAGCCGGTTCACACAGAGGGAGGAGCAGCCAAAAAGATGACCGCTCCGGCCGAGGTACAGCTTGAAACTGAGTTGCGCAGGTCAACTAGGACTAGACGGAGCCCCGCCTACCTGCGTGACTACGCTACGTGATGGACCATACCAAGAGGGGAGGGGTGTTCTGTCCTTAATTTGAATACTCGAAATCCCCGCGCCTTGATTGGCTAAGGCGCGGGGATTTCTGATTGGCCAGGCGAGCCACGCTGATTGACCCGATTGAAGTCTCCCACGATTGGCTCGCTCCAAGAGCGGGAGACTTGAATTGCTGCCATTGGCCGCGGCCGCCGAGGCGAAAAGAATAAAAGCCACGGGCTTTTTCCTTTTCGCTGGTTCGGTTCACAACAGTTTAATAAAGAGCTTGAATGATAGTCACGGACTCTGAGCTTTCTTTTGCGGACACGACACTAGCCAAGCCCAGTTCCTGCAACCGTTTGTTGTATGTTTTAGCCTCCAGTCCCTGAATCATCCTGGTTGCTCTTCTCTGTATTTTTTCTAGAGTCTCAACATCTTTTTTATAATGTGGTGAACAAAACTGGATGCAGTACTCTAGGTGTGGTCTTACTAAGACTTTATAGAGTGGTATTAGTACTTCCCTTGGTCTTGATTGTATCCCTCTGTTAATACAACTTAGGATTGCATTAGCTTTTTTGGCTGCTGCTGCACACTGCTGGCTCATATTTAGCTGGTTGTCCACTAAGACTCCAAGATCCCTCTCACAGTTACTGCTATTGAGCCTGGTTTCACCAAGTCTATATGTGTACTTTTGGTTTTTCTTGCCTAAGTGTAGGACTTTACTTTTCTCTACATTGAATTTCATTTTGTTAAATATGGCCCAGTGTTCTAGTCTGTCAAGACCCATCTGGATCTTGAGCCTATCTTCTTGGGTGCTAGCTATTCCTGCCAGCTTAGTATCATCTGCAAATTTGGTAAGTTCCCCTTCTATTCCCTCATCTAGGTCGTAAATGAAGATATTGAAGAGTACTAGGCCTAAGACAGAAACTTGTGGCATCCCACTGCTTACTTCCCTCCATGTAGACTTAGACTCATTAAGGACTACTCATTTACAGTTTGCCAGCCAGTTGTGGGTCCATCTAGTGGTGGTGCTGTCTATTCCACTTTTTTCTAGCTTACCAAGAAGTAGGTTGTGATCTACTTTGTCGAATGCCTTGCTGAAATCTAAATATATTATGTCCACAGTATTTTGCTGGTCTACTAATTTAGTCACTGTGTTGAAGAATGAAATAAGATTGGTTTGGCATGATCTGGGAAAGGATATGCCTCCAGCCTCTGTTTGAGAGGTATCTGGCTGTTATAAGAAACTAAATGCTGGATTAAGATGGCATTCAGTCCGGTCCAGCATGATCTCTCTTACATTAGAGTTGCTACTTTTATCTCATATACCTCAAACTTGTATCTTGTAGACTATAATCCGCAAAATTCCTACCAGGACTAGCCATTTATGTGTTGGTTGAAAGTGCTAGAAGATGATTGGTTGGGAAGCCTGTTTGAGATTGTGTCAGTCCTTCCAGGCAAACTACAACCACTTGAGCAAATTCTACTTTATTATAAGGCTACAATCACTGAACCATGCAAGTCTGAAAATACATATTTTCCTGGCATACGTATAACATGGAGAACTATTACATTCAACTAAGCTCCTTTTCATTAACAAGAACTTTTATACAAAATGGGGAGGGCTTATGTATAGTGAAATGAACCCAAATAAAGAAAACACCTCTTTCTTTGGTAGAAGGATGGGATCCGAATAAATAATGCCATGGCAGAAATGAGAGGATCTTTGACTCATCTCCTTCCCTTTTTCTTTTGCTCGTTTGCTTGTAAGATTTCTCATATCTGGAATATTAAAAACTGCTTTGACTTGTTAAATTTATTATGCTTTTCTTTCAAAACATATTTTTCATTTCTAAAAAAACATAACCATATCCATTGGAAAACAAGAGCAACATTAACTGTAAATGTCCTGTTAAAGATCTACTGTATATTTTATGTTAACTTTATCTACATGGAGCTCATTTTCTTCTTAAACATATGAATAAAACACTTGGAAAGCTAAAGTAGAAGATAAAAAGCTCTGCCATGAAAACAATAGGAAATGTAAGTAGCATAATATATTTCTTGAACAATCAGAGAACTATTGAGGAATAATACTGTTATATTTACCATATGTTCTAAATTCAGAATTGAAGAAGCCAGTACAATGCAAAATGTAAAAACATATGATTTTAAGCAAATTTTCTGAACTGAATTTTCTGAAAGGAGATAAAAAATATATTTACACCTTACTATGCATATTTTTTCATATTTTAATGTGTTAGGTGGGCAGCTATGATGGAAGTGATAAGATGTCAACCAATGTTAATTTTGCTCAAAAAGAAAAACAGTGCATTTAATAGAAATCATATGAAATCTGTGACTGAGAGCAAAGATAAAATAGCCAAGGCTAATTGGTGGCAGGAGATCTGCCAACTCTGGTTTATAACATTTGACAATTTTTTTTCTCCAAGAGCTGGCTTAATCATTTTAACATCAAAAAAGAGAAGCAAAGAACTGGGTTGTCCGCTTACATAAGTAGAATATTATTAGGGAAGGAATTCACAGAATTCTGATTGTCCCTGGGATGAGATTATTTAAACATACAACATGATCTGCTCACCTACCAAAATACTTTGATATGATGACATTTCACAAGTCTGCAGAACAAGAGGGAAACCTCCTAGGTAAGATCCAGATTGATTCGTCCAGAATCCTGTCATGCTAAAAATGTTTCTAACTGTTGTTATTGTTTTTGTTGTTGTTGTTTTGCTGTTGTTTTAAGGAGCCTATAGAGGTGCATAAATCAGGTCAAAAAATGGTTAGGGAGAAGATACTAACACCTATAATGCTTGTATTTGAGATCTTCCAATGAAGTTAAATGATACTTGGGACAAACTCTTCACACAACAAATAGGTGAAATTCAGAGCCACAGGATCTAATGATAGTTGTCAACTAAGATGGATTCAAAAGGAAATGAAATATTTTTATGGAAATTAAGTTCTGGTGTGATCAGCCAGGTACTGTACCTGTTATAAAACTGTTCAACCTACAATTTTTCTTGGCTAATAAAAATGTATCAAGTTCTTATTTCACTAGATCCAATCTACTTATTCAGACATACTGTTAACTATCAACCTGTGTATATCATGCATATCATACCTCAAAGTTTTGAGCTCAGTTTTTAAAGTATTCCAATGATGGTCTCATTGAAGAGAGATGATGAAACTGATGTTTGCTTCGGTGGCTGCCTGTTTTGCTTCTGTTTTGTTTTTGTTTTAATTCTCCATTTCTCCCAATATTTATTTCAGGGAATCAGCCACGAATCAAACTAGCACATTCTAACTAAATAGAAGAAAACAAGCAACGCATAACCAGAGGAAAACAAAAATAGAGGCCCAAACATTATTGCTGTAATTGAGAGAGCTATCAAGATAACATAGATAAATAGAAGAGAGAGAGAGAGATGATAGATAGATAGATAGATAGATAGATAGATAGATAGATAGATAGATAGATAGATAGATAGATAGATGCATTCAAAAATATTCCTGTTTAGAACAAGATGAAAAATATGTGTAGCTTTAATCTTATTTCTGCTGTCCTTGAGTAAAGCAGTTGTTTCAGATGACCTACAGATATGTATAGTATGTGTAGAATGGAAGCAGAGCAAAGAAAAGGATATTATAATTGTAAACAAAATCAGAAATGAGAGAATAAACTCAGTGATAGCCCAATCACAGGAAGGTATCCAGAATATGAATTATTTAATATGAATATATTACTAATCTTTAAAAAAAAATACATTTTAAGTTGCATTTGGTTTCATTTCAATGAGCATTTCTTCACTCTGGCTCACATCATTATTCCTATCTTTCAATTTATGTTTTCATATAAATTGTTATTTATCTTGATAGAAACATCCAACTTTAAGCATGAGAACTTTTTTTTTTCTGCAAATATCTGATGACAAGTTCCGTGCACTGCTTTCTCCCTAATCTCTGTCAACAGGCGGTTCCTTAGTTGAAGAAATTGCTGGAGCAGTTTTGTGTGAGATATGGCCTGAAGAATTTGTGCGAAGATCAAGAAAACAAACTACATAGTAAAGACTGAAATGTTTGTTCTGGAAATGAGGAAAAAGAAGAGAAGGGGTGTTAGACTAAATTGCCATTTGCTCCAAATCTCTTCTCTTTTTGCCAAGCTTTCACTGATAAAAATCAGTTTAATCCTAACACCGGAAGCTTCTATTACAGGATTAATGTCAACCAATATATAGCACAGAAGAAAGAGAAATGGCTGTCCTTGTGCAGGTGCCATATCAGCTTCTTGCTGCCAGCTCATAGCACCATCCAAACAAATTAACTGCCTATCTTCAAGAAAAAAAACACAAAAAAGCACTTTTGCTGATCCTGCGAAAAGATGTTTCTGAAGAACAAAAATACAAAATTAAAGGTTTTTTTTTTTTTTTAATCTTTTGAAAGAAGGAAGTCCTTGCTGGTTCACTATAAACTTAATTCAGTGAAGTCAGGATAGTTGCTGACCAAACCAAAATACTTGTTCAGGTTGAGAGTACATTGCAATAATTTCAGAACCAATTGTGAGAACCAACTGGGTATTATAGGTAGTCCTCAACATACAACCGTTTATTTAATGATTGTGTGAACGTACAACAGCACTGAAAAAGTAACTTATGACTGTTTTTCACATGACCATTGCAACATCCCACAGTCACATGATGAAAATTTGAACACTTGGCCACTTACACGTCTTTATGATGGTTGCAGTGTCCCAGAATGATATGATCACCTTTTGTGACCTTCTGATGAGCAAATCCAATGGAGGACCCAGTTTTATTTAACAGCCATGTGACTAGCTTAACAACTGCAGTGATTCACTTAACAACTGTGGCAAGAAAGATCGTAAAATGGGGCAAAACTCACTTAACAACTGTTCTTGCTTAGCTATGGAAATTGTGGCTCAATTTGTTCATAAATCAAGGATTACCTATTACAGTCCTCGACTTATGAACAAATTGAGTCCCAAATTTCCTAACTAAGATAATTACAAAATGATAATTACAAAATGCTCTATTATGCTGAAGTATTTGGGAACCATGATATCCCTTCTCATAGCTTTTGAATTGCTCCATTAAGATCCTCGTCCAGGAACTTTCGGTTGCAAGGCTTTGGCAGCAGCAGGAATCTGCTCCTCTGTGGGTCCCTGCTGCGCTTGCCGCTGAGGTACCCCCGATCCAATTGGATTTGGGGGTTGTCGCTGCCCCGAAGAGGCAGCGGAAGACAGAGGAGATCCGGGCAGGGGTCTGGGGATATCGAAACCCCATTCCCCAGCCGATGAGACTCCTTTTTCCTGAGGCAGTGGAGTGGCTATCAGAAATGGCAGCCACAAAGGAATCTTCAACCGGATAAGACTGTGCAGGAGGAAGTTTTTTAGAAGGAGAAGTTTTCTTGGCTGAACCGGGACATTAAGTTACTTTTAAAACACCCTGGAAACCTGACTTGTGGATTGATACATTTGTTTCCAAAAGATTGTTACAGTGGCGAAAGTGCTGAAGGAAAGTTCACTCCCCTTCCTTACGGAGAAAGCAAATGAGCACAGAAAAACCTGTTTCTTTAAGGTAAAAACAAGCTCTTTGTTATAAGTGGGAAGGACAGGACTAAAAAAAATCTTTAAAAATTTGTTGGAGGAGACGCCTTGAAGATTATAAGACCAGCAACTAACTGTAATACGGCTTTAAAATATATTTGGGATTTTGCCCCATGAGGAAAAATTGCAAAGAGAAGAAGAGGAAATAATTTTTGTTTGTTGGATTGTTTGATAACTTTGACATTTGGAAATTACTTTAAGACTAAAAACATCTGGGTTGTTCTTAAAAATTTACAATGGCACTATCTGTGGATGGATTAAAAATGGAATATGAAAAATTAAAAGAAAGAGAACAAAATGGCAAGGATTTTTTGGGAGCTGCTTTCCACTTTTTAGAAATGGCGGTTTCTATGTACCAGCAAATACTTGAGGAAGGAGAAGGAGAAGAAGAAGAGGAAGAGGAAGAGGAAGAAGCCATCTTTAATGGACAAAAAAGTTTGATTAAGAAAGAAAATAGGAAGAGAGGAAAGAAAAATGAGAATTTAAGATTCAATAAAACAACCAAGAAAAAGAAAAATAAGGTGAATAAAAGGTACAATGTTAGAAAGCAATTGAAAAGAGAACTACAACGGAGAGGGAGAGTTAAAAAGGTGGAGGTTAGGAAAGTGGGGGGCAAAAAGACCAGACTGGAGAAGAAAGGGAGGCAAAAAGGGAAAAAAAGCCACAGTCTGAAACAAGATGCCAAAAAGAAAAAATTTTTTAGAGATAAAGGATAAAAGATAGTGTATAATTAAAGAAAGATTCTGCAAGAGTACATAAGATAGTATTGTAGTATTTGCATTTGAAATAGTCTATTGGAATATTATAAGATTTAACAAAATATTAAAATGTTTAATAATGATAGATCTCAATATTTAATAAAATATTAAAGAGAATGTGTAAAATGATTAATGCTTAGTTATTGTTTAATTCATTATTGTTTTCATGTTATTATAAATTTACTATTTCATCTTCTTATTTTAAAATAATGTATTAATTAGAATTAGAACTAGAATGGAAATTATATACTTAACTATACTATAAGTTTATTATTTTTTATTTTAAATTGCAACATGTAGAATGTACTAAGCAGAATCAGGATGGAAATTATGTATTATTTTAAGTATTACTTTAGTGGAAAGATAGAAAGGCGTCATACTTTAAAAGTGATTACAGGGGAAATTCTTTGCTAAAGAGAAGAGATAAATAGATGATTGGAAAAGAACAGACAAAAGATACAAGCATAATGATTTTGAAATAAGATGAAATAAACAAAATGTAATTAAGAGAGTGAAAAGAAGGGAGAAGTTATATAGAAAATATAGAATGGTCAGTAAGATATGAACAGTATATAAGGTGAGCATGAATTTGATTTAGGTCTGTAAAAAAGATGTAACCCAGGGCTAAGCCACTTTTCAAAAGAAGCTTTATGTTTTATGTTTTGTGTTTTGGTTAGCTATGTTTGATTGTGAATTAATAAAACCTTGGAGGAATAAAACTAAAGGGAGAGAAATTTGGAAAAGGCATGTACAAATGATAATTAAGGAGGTTTTATCTTGTTATGTCTTGTTTTATGTTTTGTATTTTGGGTGTTTATGTTTGACTGAGAATTAATAAAACTTTGATAGAAAGAAATATAATTGAATAAAAGTGAAGGGAGAAATAATGAGAAACTTGGAAAAGATATATAGGTGTTTAAATGGAAATGTGACAATTCGGAACTATGCTGTATAAATGTCTATATTTGATTGAGAATTAATAAAACCTTGATAGAAAGAAATATAATTGAATAAAAGTGAAGGGAGAAATAATGAGAAATTTGGAAAAGATATATATGTGCTTAAATGGAAATGTGACAATGTCTTAAAAATGATGTTCTATTTGCCTTGTTAAAACTAATAAGTAATTTTTAGAAAAGAGGTTTTATGCTTTTATGTCCTATGTTTTGTTTGTCTTCAAAAATTAAAATTGGTTTTTTTTTTAAAAAAAAGATCCTCATCCAAAGCAAAATGATTCCAAAGAGAAGATTGAGAAGTTTTTTCAAGACGATAGCAGAGAAGATATATATATCCCTTATATCTTTTTTCCCTTAGTGTTTACATGATATATTAATTGACTGTTTATATATCTTAGCCTTTCTACAAGATAGTGAACATGATTCCACCATAATCTATCAAGGCATGTAGGTCTACATGAGATTGATAGAAGATCATTAGAGAGTTTCCAGGTTAAGTGGTAATAAGAATGTATTATCTAAGTAAATGTCTATAAAGAAATAGGAAATAATTATTTCTAACAAATATGTATTATTTCTTACTTTATCATCGCTCAAGAGAAAAGCATAATTTTCTGTGTGAATGTGCCTGACATTTAGTTAGTGTAATTCTAAATAAGGCATAGTATCCTGATTTGGGACAAGGCAAATTCTTACATTGCTAATGTGTTAGGAATGTAATTGTTTATGCAGACTATACAAAAGCAACTTGCGATAACTACAGACTTAGATGTTGAACTAAAATAAGAATATACGGCCCTAAGCAAAAAGAGATAAACCAAACATTTTGTCAGGTGTTGAAATTTCATTTATTCCTCCCGTTCAGCTATTTATCTGCTTACATCGAGTTCAAATTAAAAGGAATAACAGATAAACATTTTTCAATGCAGGCTTCAATTCCTCCTTCCCAGATATCTCATTTTCCAAGCCAAAGAAACTACTTGGTTCCCCGGGCAGACTTACCATCAAATTTTTAGAAGCCATAATGAGCTAGTGATACTTATGGTAACCTAATTAAGAATCCAATATCTTTCCCTGCCCACAAAACTACTTCCAAATGCAGCATTGTGTCACTTTGAAGCATTACTTAATTTAGGAGCTTGTCTCTTGCTGAACCCCTGAACTTTTTTTAAATGCCATAGATATCAGCAAGTTAATATTATACATGGTTTAGCAGCATGTGTTACTCAAACAATAATTTTCTGTTGAACAGGAAAAAACAATCTCAAGATAGTTTTAAAACCCAAGCTACCACCTAATGTATTTTCACTGCAACATGGAATTCTTCTCAAAAGAGGAATAATTCTGATATTTGAATCACTTATGACAGGCAGGAGCAGAAGGGTGTTTCTTCCTTCAATATTGCTGAAGTGCATGTCCTTGAAATTGGCTGGGATTATGGAACTCCACAATGTTTGCACCACTATATATGTCTTTTTTTTAATGTGTGATAATCTTCTGTATCAAAGTGCATAATCGTTGACCCATAAGTCTCAGGAAGGTCTTTAGCATCTAAGATTGCTTTGCTGAAATTGAGCAATAAATTGACTGAATCAGATTTGTTATTCTATACTGTGATTTTTTTTCAATGTTTCAAAATGAAAGATAAAAAGGGGAGCAATAGGTATCCAAACACTTCAATCAACCTGCACTCAGTGTTAAAAATAGTAATTTATGTCATTATTGGTGCCTTGGGGGTGTAAGATTAAGAACAGAAATGGTTTACCTCTTACTCTCACTTCTACCTTTAAACCTGAGGGGGAATGCCTCCAAATTATAGTCCTGTTTCTTCTGATAACATCATTATTTTGTCCAGATAGTCAGGGGTGGGATTCTACCAGTTTGCACCTATTTGCTAGAATCAGTTGTTAACATTCTAAGCAGTTCAGAGAATCGGTTGTTAGAAGAAATTACTGGCCTAATCCTGTAGGAAGGCAGGAAGGGAACATTCTGGTGTTGCTTACAGAAACAGCCTCTCCGTTAACCCTTATTACCTTCTTGGCAGGACTAGATTTCCTGTCTCAGGAACATCTCTGGAGTTTTTTCCCCTCCTTTGCTGGTACTTTGCTTGTGTGGAGTGACCATTCAAAGTTACAATGGCACTGAAAAAAATGACTTATGACCATTTTTCACACTTACGACTGTTGCAGCGTCCCCACAGTCATGAGAGGTCAGGCAAGGAGATGCATGCCTCAATGTGAGTGATATTGAGTTGGCCACGCCCAGCCAATAACATGACCACCAAGCCACGCCCACCACCTAAGCCACGCCCACAGAACTGGTTGTTAAAAAATTTGAATCCCACCCCTGCAGATTGTCCCGTCGCTGTTTAGATGGTTGCAACTCCAAACACTCAAATATTTTTTTACAATCACTTGGTACTCTCATTTTTTAACTAAAGAAAAGCTGAGACTGCAACTAGGAGAGTGTGCATTTAACATAGTACCTGTTATGGGAGAAAAGCGAGATTAACATTAAAACAGTATTACAAATGATATCTTTCAATAACATAAATGTCACTGATGATGGCTGTGGAGTTATGCAGGTTGTATTATCTTTAGCTGCCTGCTTATTCAAAGATTTTCAAAATGGAGAAGAAAAGGTGAACTTAAAAATAGATTAATGCTCCCACTTTAATCATTCCTTGAATATTAATTCTGTAAAAGAAAAATAACCAAGATTCATGATATATTTACAAATTGCTTCCTGAAGAATAAAAGCACAGATTCTATTAAATAGCTCTACAATAGTTCCAGGTAACTACCAACCACCTGCAACTTTGTGTAAATTCAGCTAAATCTGAGTTGGTGAGCATGACAGAAAAACTCCATTTTGCTGGGTGACATGACAAATTATGAAATTTAAAAGCCACAGACAGTGACTGGTCTCGGTGTAATGGAAAAAGTGCACTCTCAACCTGGTGAGATTGGGATACTCCATTTTTAGAGCATTATGAATTTTGCCCTTGTCATCCTAACATCCATTGATCAATTCAGTAAGTGGAGGGAAAAAATGCATCACAATTTAGGTTTAGGAAATCTCCATTCGTGTGGCAGTGACCCAGCTGATGGTTACAGCTAAGCATGGATCACTATATCAGGTAGAATACAGGCAAAGCATTGGAACAGTGATCAGGGGAGGAGGGAAGGGAAAAGACAGGGGAAAAAGTAAGTTCATCATTGCACATGACATTGCAATTTTGTATCAGGAAGTAAAAGAATTAAGAGCAGAACATGGTCGCATTATTAGCTCATTTAAGGCTTTTGAGACAGTTGTTGCATTGTTTTAAAGGTCACTAGTTTAAGAATGTGTTGTGAACTAATAAAAGAGATCAAATAAAGTTTTAACAAACCTTAAGAAAAAGCAGGGTTCTAATCCTGCACTTCTGATTGGCCGATAATAGCGATATTGGATTGGTCCATTCTGGGGAATCTGATTGGCTGTTAATGAGCCACTCTCATTGGTTCAAGGGTTTAATACTTCCATGTTCTCATTGGCTAATAGGTCAGCAGCCTGCCCTATAAAAGGGCTGCTGCTGCCCTAGGGTTTTTGCTCTGTTCAGGATGATTAATAAAGAGTTGAAGTTCACTGTTCACTGCCTCGTCTCCATTCCTTGCACCCATGCACAGAACATAACACTGGTGATGAGGATGGGATTCAGAGACATCAGAGCTGACTGAACTCTACAGAGCACCAAACAGAGCACGTGGCTGAAAGCGCATCAACAACAGAAACCATGTCCGGCGGCGCCATACCACCCGCTCCATTTGACCCGGCACAAGAAGACTGGGACTCATACATAGACCGGTTCCCAGATGTTTCTGGAGACCAACAACTTGAAGGATGCCACTACAGGCAAAAAGCAAGCAGTGTTCCTGACCCATTGCGGGCCTACCGTCTTTAAGATGGCCAAGGCACTAGCGAAACCGGCTGAGGTGAAAACCATGGACTGGGACGTCCTCGAGCCCCTTCTACAGGCCCACTATGCACCCACCATACCAACGCTTGTCCGAAGACATGAATTTTACCAGAGGGACCAGCGGAAAGGAGAGAGCATTGCAGATTTCATCGCAGATCTCCGGAATCTGGGAGGCCTCTGTGGGTTTACAGACCTCGAAGAAGCTCTGAGAGACCGAATAATTCTGGGATTAGAAGACCACACGACGCAGAACAAGATCATGGCCAAAGGAGTCATAGACCTTGCTGATGTCATCAAGGATGCTACTGCAGCAGAAGCAACCAGGAAGTCAGCCGCACCAATGCGCCGCTTCGTCAACTCGACAGTGATACCTCACCTCGCCTTCAGAGGCACACAACAGTGACCCACCACAAGGACCTCGAATCGCCATCAGAAAGTGATGAGGAGGAGGTCAACCGGCTCCGGTCTGAACGTGACCAATGCCACCAGCGGAATCAAAGACTACCGCACCAATGCGCGGGTTGTGGGGCAAACCACCCGCGATCAGACTGCAAATTCCTCGACGCGCTCTGCCATTTCTGTGGGAAAAGAGGCCACATCAGGAAGGTCTGTAGAAACAAGCAAGGATCCAGCCCAGTTCAGAGGGGAAACAACTACCGTCAGACCACAGGGAATCGCCTTGTGAGTCGGGAACATTTGAACCACCAATGGAACAACCACTCCTACAGGAATAAAACACTGGCCATTTCAACGAGACGAGAAGAGGCACACCAAACCATTACAATCGGTCATGCCTCATTGCTAGATGCAAAGAAGATCCGAGTGAAGTTCGCCATCGAAAACCAGCCTTGCGTGATGGAAGTCAATTCGTCCCTCTCAATGGTTTCCTGGAAGACTCTTAAACAATTAATCCCTGCCGTCTGGCATCAAGACCTCAGAGCCCAAAGAATAATACTCAAAGATTATCAGGGGAACCAAATTCCGGTCGTTGGATCCAGCCAAGTCCAAGTATCATTTAAAAATCATACTGCGTCATTACCACTGACCGTCATCGACCATGACCGGCCTAGCTTGTTAGGCCTTCAATTGTTCGCCCCACTCAGGATCGAGGTAGCTGGCATTCACCAAACAAGAAGCGACAACTGGGAAGAGGCCATCGTCCAGGAATTCCAGGACGTCTTTGCAGACAAACTAGGCGAGTACAAGGGGACCCCGATATCATTTAACCTTAACCCTGAAGTAGCCCCCATCCGCCTTAAGCCTCGTCGGGTACCTTTTGCCCTTAAACCAAAAATTGATGAGCAGCTCGATAAATTAATAGCCCAGGGTGTTTTAGAACCAACTGACCACGCTCATTGAGAAACCTCAATTGTAACACCCATCAAACCAGAAGGATCATTAAGGATTTGTGGAGACTACCGGGCCACCCTTAATCATGTCCTTCAACAGAACGCTTACCCGGTGCCGGTGGTACAACACCTTCTCCATTCCCTGGGGGGCGGAAAAGTCTTCGCTAAATTGGATTTAGCACAGGCATACCAACAACTGCCTGTAGATAAAAAAACGGCAGAGGCACAGACGATCGTCACGCACCGAGGCGTCTTTAAGTGCAACCGACTCCAATTCGGAGTGAGCGTAGCCCCAGGGATTTTTCAAAGTCTGATGCAGAGACTCTTGCAAGGGATCAAGGGGGTTGTGCCATACTTTGATGACGTTTTAATTGCTGCCCTGAATAGAGAAATACTAGAAAAACATCTTAAAATGGTTCTCCAGAAATTTAAAGATTCTGGCCTTAAGGTTAAAAAAAATAAATGTCAACTGATAAAGTAGAGTTCCTGGGGTACTTAATCGATAAACAAGGCATTCACCCCACCAATAGCAAACTAAGGGTAATCAAAAATGCCCCAAGACCCAGAAATAGGACTGATCTCCAAGCTTTCCTGGGGCTCATTAACTTTTACAACATCTTCTTGCCCCAGAAAGCGACCGTAGCTGAGCCCCTACATAGAGTCCTTAACAGAAAAGCAACCTGGGTCTGGGGACACTGCGAGGAGCACAATTCTGACAAGTGAAAAACTTACTAACCTCAGATGCTGTTTTAATGCAGTATAACGAGACTCTGCCTTTAACAATTACATGTGACGCGTCACCATTTGGAGTAGGAGCCATTTTGAATCATGTGTTACCAAATGGTAGTGAGGCCCCTATTGCCTATTTTTCAAGGACCCTATCAAAGGCTGAACGTAACTATAGCCAGATCGACAAAGAGGCTTTTGCTGTTGTATCTGCTGTGAAACGGTTTCATGAATATGTGTATGGATGAGTTTTTATTTTTGTCACCGACCACAAACCTTTGCTAGGAATTATAGCGGGAGACAAGCCAACCCCCTATATATTGTCACCTAGAATGACTCACTGGTCGGATTTTTTAGCTGCGTACAACTATAAATTACAACACCACCCAGGGAAAGACATTCCCCACGCTGATGCATTGAGCCGTGCCCCACTTCCAGAAACTGTCGACGACCCAGCTCCAACCCTTATGACACTCCAGATTGAAATGCTACATTCACCACCACTAACAGCCAGAGACACTGCAATCGAAACAAAATGAGATCCTGTCTTGGCACGAGTTCTTAGCTGGGTCAAACGAGGATGGCCAATAGAACAAACCCCTGATGACTTCACCCCTTTCAGAAACCGGCAAACAGAACTTTTTTCAGAAAAAGGCTGCATCCTATGGAGAGATAGAGTCGTCGTGCCAAAGCGGTTACAATGAGCAGTATTGAAAACATTGCATGACGGTCACCCCGGCATCGTGCGTATGAAAGCGCTCACATGAAGCTATGCGTGGTGGCCACGCATCGACAAACAGATCAAAGCCTGGGTACAGATTTGCTTAAAGTGCCAAGAAATCAGCAGTGCCCCACCTAGAGCAACTCTAACAGAATGGGAAACCCCCCGGGGGCCGTGGTCCCGCATCCATGATGATTTTGCGGGACCTACTAAGGGACATACGTTCCTCCTAACATGGATGCCTATTCCAACTGGCTTGAGATCCACGAAATGAAGAGTACTACAACCGAATCCGTCATCCAAAAATTGAATAGGCTATTCGCAATGCACGGGCTGCCAGACGTTCTGGTCTCTGACAACGGACCCCAGTTCACCGCCCTGGCATTTGAACAAAACTTAGCGGACCGGGGTATCTGCCATGCGCTAACTTCGCCAGTGCACCCTGCGGCTAACGGCAGGGCCAAGTGCATAGTACAATTTGTTGAAAAAACTCTCCACAAAATGGACTATGGGGATATTGACGACAAAATAAACAGAATACTCCTACTCCAACACATCACTCTGCACAGCGTCACCAACAAGACCCCAGCTGAACTGTTGATGGGATGCAAGCTCCGTTCCCACCTCGACCGGCTTCACCCGTCCTATGGGCCAGAGAAACCCTGTGGATCTAGCGGAAAATGCCACGAGTTCAAGGTAGGCGACTTAGTTTTCACCAAAAACCTCTCCGGCGAACCATTATGGGTCGAAGCAACCGTAATTCAAACCACCGGGCCGAGATCGTACCGTGTGCAAACCTGCGAGGGAAAAATATGGAAACGCCATATAGATCAGCTTCGCTCTAGGCTACAACCCAGTTCCCATGACTCCTGTGACTCCCAAACTGAGGGGAGAGGGGATGTCGAAGAAACCGAATTCGAAATGGTAGAAAGCAGAAGCGAAGGAACTCAGCAATCGGGCACGATAAATGAAGAAGAATCAGGGAGGGGACTCTACTCGCTACAGAGGAATACCTCAATGGAGGCAGCCCGCAAAGATCGGAGGACAACAATGACAGCATTAGCGGCACTGAGTCATCCAGTGAGGATGCGGAACCGCCTGTACCAGATAAATCAAAAAACGTCCCATCGAAACCAGACTACAGACAGGAACCAGTGGGACAGTGCCAATCCAATAGACAGTTAAAACAACCTACTTATCTTAGGGATTACATCCCACTGCACCCTTCAAACGGAACCCAGGGGGAAGGGGTGTTATGAACTAATAAAAGAGATCAAATAAAGTGTTAACAAACCTTAAGAAAAAGCAGGGTTCTAATCCTGCACTTCTGATTGGCTGATAATAGCGATAATGGATTGGTCTGTTCTGGGGAATCTGGCTGTTAATGAGCCACTCTCATTGGTTCAAGGGTTTAACACTTCCATGTTCTCATTGGCTAATAGATCAGCAGCCTGCCTTATAAAAGGGCTGCTGCTGCCCTAGGGTTTTTGCTCTGTTCAGGATGATTAATAAAGAGTTGAAGTTCACTGTTCACTGCCTTGTCTCCGTTCCTTGCACCCATACGCAGAACATAACAGAATGTATCAGGGTGCTCATTTAAGGGTGGATATGCAATTTATTTGAGTTTGGTTGCATTTAATTTCATTGGTTAAAGCACCAACTAGACAAGTGGGGGAGGAGGGCTGTGCAAGCAAGGTGTATTTTGTACTCCCATTTAAATGTTTCTCAAGGATGCTTAAATAAAACCTAGAGTGCTAGAATCTATACAGAAATACACCATGACTGCATATTGTAATAAAGCAATAATGGTGTATTTAAGCTTTCCTGTTGCTATCTGTGCAACAACAGGCTAGAATAAAAATGTATATCTCAGTCATTCTTCTTGGACAAGTGAACCTAGAGAGAAAATGGCATTGTTTGGATTAGTGAAAGAATATACAAGCTACACAAATGGAAATGTAATAATTCACCATATCTCCACTTGCTTCTGGGTGAAAAACAATATCCTAGGATATGGATAGTTTTCAAAAAGTACTATTCCAGTCTTCAAATACAAGTTTCTAGAGATTATTGTATTTTTAGAAAAGAAATCCAAACATTATTTTAATTAAAAAATTTCCCATATCTGGTTTCAGAACCTGAAGAAAATAACATGTGATTTAGAGGATTAAGACTAACTGCTATATATGCTCACACTGTTTAGAGCTGGTCCAATCAGGTACAACTGGACTCACAAACAGGTATTTATTTTTCCATGCTACACAATAAAAAGTTCAGTTTCTAGACCAAGGACAAAGTAAGAAATAGAGTCACAATGCTGAAATGTATTCCTTCACATTTCATTGGAGATGTCTCATTGAGCTGAGCAAAACTTGGATTTGTAAAAGAAGTTATAGAATAGTAAAGTATAGTATAATATAGTATAATATATAAAATCATACCTTGCAATGTCCTACCAGTCAATGAATACTTCAGCTTCAACCATAACAACACAAGAGCAAACAATAGATACAAACTCAAGGTTAATCGCACCAAACTTGATTGCAGGAAATACAACTTCAGCAACAGAGTGGTCAATGTCTGGAATACTCCACCTGATTCTGTGGTTTCTTCCCCAAACCCCAAAAACTTTAACCTTAGACTATCTATTATTCATCTCACCCCTTTCCTAAGAGATCTGTAGGGGGTGTGCATAAGCGCACCAACGTGCCCACTGTCCCTGTCCTATTGTTTCTTTTATTTTTCTTTTTTGTACCCATTTCATGTATTCATAACTATATATATACTTATACCTGTTATCTTGTAAGTGATTGACAAATCAAATAAATAAATAAAAATAAATAAACAACTGACAGCAATGCAGGCAAGGGTACAATTTCAGAAAGCCTTACAGTTGGCTTGATGGACCCTCTGATAACAGCCACAAATAGTATGAAAATGCAAGTAAATGAAACACAATGGTATATGCATTGAAAAGAAAAGAAATGAGTGACATTTGACTTTACGTCCAGCATTATTGCCATCCAGACTTTTAAAATCAGAAATAAGTGAAAATAAATATTAAACTGGATTTATGGAAATTACAGAGTATATAAAACAAAAAAACCATATCTGTATTATTTTATTCATCTGAAATATCATTGATCAATAAAGCCAGATCCTTATGAGAATAAAACTCATAACTTTGGAAAACACAAATCTGACATTTCACTATCAAGCCATTAAGATAGTATAAAAAGAAAACAGGCAATTTTTATCCCCAAAGCACAATACAGTTAGACAAGCTAACCTCCTTAACAGATTTTGAAGAATTAAAAGACAATCTATGTAAAAGGTAAGAGCACATAAATACGCCCAGAAGAACCCTTCTATTTTTTGGCACAGCCAGAGATGTGCAAGTGCAAAGAACTAACTAACAAATATAGTTACAGTAGCTGTGGCTATTTCTATGTGCCACATGGAATGGCAAGAATAGTCAGCAGATGGCTTACCACAAAACAGACTATTTCCCTAATGAAAAATCAACACATGAGCCCATTCTCTTCATGACTGGAGAGACACTCACAAAATGATGTCCAGGAAGCCAGTTGGCACACATGTTTTGATGCAAATGTCATCAGGACTGTTAGACACACACAATTTTCATTGCATCTGGGACACATTTAACGAAAAGAGGAAATCGAGGGGGAGAACCCACAATGAATGGCACAAAAAAAAAGGAAGTCTAATGAAGATTAAGGAATAAAGATAATGTTTACTTCAAAGAACTAAGTTATTACAAAAAGGGATGTGTCATTTCATCCCTGTGGTAGTCAATGTCAAAGTCAAGATCACCATGGTATGTTCAAGACATCAATAAAGATTATCTTAATTTTTTTAAATCCCAAGAAGCAATACATATCCAGCTTTTCCAGTCCTTGATGCACAGAACTCATGATACATGGAGAGAGCCAGCCTAGAACAAAGGATAAATTGAGGGATCCATCGTGCTTTCTGAGCTTACTTGTTTTCTTGCAGTTGTTTCATTACCCAAACTAGGTACCATCATCAGTGCTAATCTGGAGAAAGGATACATTTCCTGACAGAATAATTAATCAGTGGAATGGATTGACTTCAGAAGCTGTGGGTGCTCCAACACTGGAAGATTTTAAAAAGAGATTGGACAACTATTTGTCTAAAATTGTATAGGGTTTCCTGTTAAACAGGGGGTTGGACTAGAAGACCTCTAAGGTCCCTTCCAACTTGTTATGGCTAAGCATCATAATATAGTAGTTGAAGCCAATGCATGGGATAACGAACATAGGGAAAGTCACCAAATCATAGAAAACAAAATAAAATCTATATAGAGTTGAAACATGATTAATGGGAACATCAACAAAGATCTTCAATGAATTTCCTGCAATGCTAATTAATAAAATTAAAGTCAGTTATAGACCAAAATTTCTTGTTGTTCCATGAATTTGAAAATATTCTTGTTTAAACAATCTGGAAATGTTTTTATTAGCAAAATAAAATGCAGTAAACAGCTCTGAACCTACCATTACATAGTCTGGGGCAGCTGCTGATTTTAAGCAGCTCAAACGTTGGAAATAAAATAAACAATTAATCATATTATATTTTTATCACTACTGAGAAAGAAATGCGCTTCCCAAATTCTTTGCCTCAAATACCTAAATAACTCAACAACAGATGTAAACAGCTATAGTTCAGTTTGCAATCAGAAGAAACAGAACTGTTATTTTGTTTCTAGGCTACAATATAACTTGAGTCAGCCCAGAAGAAAAGTGATCAGATATAAATGCCAGATGCTACAATGATGGGCAAAGAACCAATATAAAAAAGAAGCAGAACAAGGAATATTATAGCATATTTTCAGACTTTATTTCAGAAAATTCAGAATTATTGAGTCTATCATCTGCACATCTATAACTGTCTGGTTTGGTTCTGCAACCCAACAAGACAGATATAGAGTTCAACGGATAATTAGAACTGCAGAAAAAACAATTGCTACCAACCTCCTTCAATCGAGAACCTATATAATGCTTGAGTCAAAAAGATGGTTGTGAAAATATTTATGGACCCCTCACATCCTGGGCATAAACTGTTTCAACTCCTACGCTCAAAACGACTCTATAGAGCACTGCACACCAGAACAACCAGACACAAGAATAGTTTTTTCCTGAACGCCATCACTCTGCTAAACAAATAATTCCCTTGATACTGTCAAATGATTTACTAAGTCTGCATTACCATTACTATCCATTTTCTCATGCTTTCTTTCACCCATCTCCTTCCACTTATGACTGCATGAATGTAACTTTGTTGCTTGTATCATTATGATTTAATTGACTGTTTATTAGTATAATTTGATTTGATGTCTTATTATTATTGTTATGTTCTGAGCATGGGTGCAACATTTCCCACTAGAACCGTGTGGCTTTTCAGGTTCATATGCTGGATGTAGGCGGTCGAGGTGGGAGCGGAGCTTCCGTCCCATTAATAACACGGCGGGAGTTTTATTGGTGACGCTGTGCGGAGTGATATGCTGTAAAAGGAGTATCCGGTTAATCTTATCTTCTATGTCACCATAGTCCATTTTATGCAAAGTTTTCTTGACGAACTGTACCATGCGCTCGGCCCTTCCGTTGGCCGCAGGATGCGCTGGTGAAGTCAGCGCATGTCGGATACCGCGGTCCACCAGGTACTGTTCGAAGGACAGTGCGGTAAATTGAGGCCCGTTGTCAGATACCAGAACGTCTGGTAATCCGTGTGTCGCAAAGAGTCTGTCCAGTTTCCTGATGACTGCTTCGGTCATTGTATTCCTCATTTCATGAATTTCAAGCCAGTTCTAGTAGGCATCCACCATCAGAAAGAATGTGTGTCCCTTGGTAGGACCCACAAAGTCCAGATGAATGCGGGACCATGGTCCCCTCGTGTTTCCCATTCGGTTGGGGTTGCTTTCGGCGGGGCGTTGCTTACTTCCTGGCATTTACGACAGGCTTTTACCCATGTCTCTATCTGCTTGTCAATACCCGGCCACCATGCATAGCTTTGTGCAAGGGCTTTCATATGCACGATGCCGGGGTGGCCATCGTGCAAAGTCCTTAGTATCACTGGTCGCAACCGCTCCGGGAAGACAACTCTATCACCCCAGATAATGCAGCCCTTTTGAGAAAATAGTTCCGTTTGCCGATTTTTGAATGGGGCGTAGTCGTCAGGTATTTGGTCTAACGGCCATCCCCGCTCGACCCAACTGAAGACTCGTGCTAAAATGGGGTCGCGTTTCGTTTCCATCGCGATTTCTCGGGCCGTTAAGGGCAGCGTTTGAAGTGTCTCGATCTGCAGCGTTGTGACGGTCGGAGCGGGGTCATCAATAGTCTCTGGAAGAGGTGCACGGCTCAATGCGTCAGCGTCAATTCCAAGTGGAGCAAACCATTGGAGGCCTAACAAACTAGGCCGATCCTTGTCGATTACAGTCAGGGGTAGAAATGCTGTGCGGTTCTTAAACAATACCCGTACTCGGCTGGATCCAACAACCGGAATTCGATTTCCTTGATAGTCCTTAAGTATGAGCCTTTGGACCCGGAGGTCTTGTCTACGGATAGTGGGGATGAGCTGCTTGAGGGTCTTCCAGGAAACCATCGAGAGGGACGATCCTGAATCGACTTCCATCAGGCAGGGCTGGTTTTCGATGGCCACTTTCACTCGGATCTTTTTGGCATCCAGAGATGAGGCATGACCGATCGTGATCGTTTGGTGAGCCTCTTCTTGCTTCATTGGGTGGTTTAGGGTTTTGTTTCTGTAGGAGTGGTTGTTCCATAGGTGGTTCACGGGTTCTCGCTTCACGGGACGACTTCCTGTTGGTTGGTGGTAGTTAGCCCCCCTTGAGGGCTGGTTGGGTCCTGGCTTGCTTCTGCAGACCCGACCTATATGACCTCTTTTCCCGCACACATGGCAGAGCATGTCGAGGAATATGCATTCAGACCGGGGGTGGCGTGCTCCACACCCGGCGCATTGGTACTGTGATTTCTGGCATTGGTCCCGCTTGGACCGAAGTTGATGGACCTCTTCCTCGTCGCTTTTTGATGACGAGTCGAGGTCCTCGTGGTGGGCCATTTCCAGCTGTCCCTCTGACTGAGGTGAAATGTTGCAGGTTCATTGGTGAACCGGTGCATGTGTGCGGCGCATTTGGGCAGCCGACTTCCTGGTTGCTTCTGCTGCAGTAGCTTCAGCTATGGCGTCTTTAAGGGTAATGTCACCTTTGCCATTAATTTACTCTGAGTGCCTGGTGCACCTAATCTCAGAATGATTCGGTCTCTTAGGGCTTCTTCTAAGTCGGTAAACTCGCATAGGCCTCCCAGATTCCGGAGATCCGCGATGAAATCAGCAACACTTTCACCCTTCCGCTGACTTCTCTGATAGAATTCATGCCTTCTCACGAGCGTTGGCACGGTCGGTGTGTAGTGAGCCCTTAGCAGTGATTCGAGGACATCCCAGTCCATAGACTTTACTTCTGCTGGTTTTGCTAGTGCCTTGGCCATCTTGAATACGGTCGGCCCGCAATGAGTTAGGAATACCGCTCGTTTCTTTCTGGTAGTGGCATCCTTTAAATTGTTGGTTTCCAGAAACATCTGGAAGTGATCCATATATGAGTCCCAGTCTTCTTGTGCCGGGTCAAATGGAGTGGGTAGTATGACGCTGCCAGACATGGTTCCACCGTTGGTGCGTTCAGTCACGTGCTCGGTTATGGTTCTTCGTTGTTCAGCAAGCTCTGATGTCTCCACATCCCATCCTCATCGCCAGTGTTATGTTCTGAGCATGGGTGCAAGGATGGAAATGAGCCAGTGAAACAGTGAAGTTCAACTCTTTATTTACATGTGAAAATAGCTCAGCTCAATGGCCATGATGGGCCCCTTTATATAGGCAACTCTTAACTTATTTAACCAATGAAAACACAGGGAGCGCTAACTCCATTAACCAATGGGAGAGGCTCGTTAATAGCCAATCAGATTATCCTGAATGGACCAATCTGATGTCGCTATTATTGGCTAATCAGAAGTGCAGGGCCAGAACCCTGCACTTTACTTCAAGCTCTTAATAATCTTTATTAAGCATTTATTGATTCACAACAATTATGTTTACTAGTATGATTTGATTTCTTATTTGTACCCTTTGACTACTATTAAGTGTTATACCTATGATCGTTGATGAATGCATTTTTTCTTTTTCTTTTTATGAATACTGAAAGCATTTGCACCAAAACAAATTCCTTTACCTGTACAATCATAGTTGCCCAATAAAGAATTCTATTCTATTCTAATCCGCCAATATCCAGTTCATCTCATTCTCAGTTGATCCTATTCTAGTGCCACAGTGAATCTGCAAAATGTAGTGAGGTTTTATTTTTTTATTTTTTTAAAAAATTCTCCCTCCTTTATTATTTTTATGCATAACTCAAGGTAGCAAATGTACCTAAATGTACTTTATCTTCTTATTTTACTCATAACAACCTTGTAAGATTACTTGGGCTGAGATAGAATGATGAGTACAAAGTCATCCAACTGGCTTTCGTGCCTAAGGCAGAACTAGAACTTGCCTTCTTCTGAGTTCTACTCTTAACCACTAAACCAAACTGAATATATTCAAAGACTGCATTGTAGTCATTAACTCAGGTGCTCTTTGATATAACTTCTTAAAAGTTATGTACAATGGAATTGTCCCTTAATAAAATCTGATACTCATTCAGACCGATTAGATCCATTGAGCCCATAAAATCATTATGTAAAGTTATCAGCTATTGGGGTGAATATTTTAGAAGATATTGCAGAGGCCTTAAGCTTCACAATGGGAAATGTTTAGTACACTGACATTTACAGACAAGTCAAATATGTTGGGTTTGTTGTTCTTTTTTTGTAGTTAGGAGTGAACTAAAAATCATATGTCAGACCATTTCCTTGTATTGCTGCTATAATGCTTCTCAAATTCCAGATAAATATGATCTATTTGGAAGATGGGAAAAAAGATTGCAATTACAGAAATCACAGTAAAGCTTTTTGAAATGCATGGCTTTTATTATTGAAGGAAGGATAACAGCAGGAACTGGACAATTATTAAATAATTGACATTTTTATTGTAATAATTAAAAGCTATGCATCTAATATTCATACTAATCCCTACTTTTTAATTTTTTTTCTAGAAGAGAAGTTTCTATTTTTTTAAAAAAAAATTCATCTGATTAAAACTCTACCTTAAAAATCATGCACTCTGAAAAAAAAACAGGATAAATCATTGTTAGCATAATTTCTCCCTCTTCCTACAGTGGAATTACTGGAGTAAAAGAAAGGGATGCTGTCTTCGGGGGGACAGAAAAAAACAGAATACTCTCATTTTTAGATCATGATATTCATGCTTGAAGGGGCTGATTGGAAATAACATGGCATATTAGCAAATAAAACAAGTGTAATTTTGAATAATTTCTAGTTTACATAAGAAATTCATTCTTGGGGAATAAATTTACCAGGAGATTTACACATATTTCTGAAGGATGGGTTATAGTTATTATAGAGAAAATAGGCTATTTCAAAATGGGAGGGAAAGGCACACAAATCTGTCAAAAGCCAATTTTATCCAAACTACACAAAGCATTATTTTATTCCCCAAAGAGATTCTATGTATGAAACTATAACAAGTAATTGTCTATGTTCATGCTTGTGTATATAATGTTGTGGCTATAGAATCAGGGGTGGGAAAGTATAGCAACTTTGAGATCTGTGGACTTCAACTCCCAGAATTCCTGAGCCACCAGAAGTCCACAGGTCTTAAAGTTGTCACACCTGCTTTAGATCATAGCTAAAAAAAAGGGTTTGTTTGGTTTTTTTTTTAAATGCCACTTAAATATTTAAAAACAGAACTGAAAATTTTCTTCCAGTTACCCCCATACCGAGAGGGTTGTAAAGCACTATCAAGCAGTATATAAGTCTAAGTGCTATTGCTATTGCTATATCAGTTATTCTATAAGCTATTGAGTCAGAGATTTGTATTCATAGTTTGGTGCAACAATTGCCTATCTTGACAAAATAAGCACAGTACTCCAATCTGAGAATGTAGTGCAAAACTATGGTTGGTGCTTATGCATGAAAATACAGCCATAGATATTCTCTAGGCCAGGACTGTCAAACTCCCGACCCATGGACCAGAGACCTCATGTGCTGGCCATGCCCACATCTGATTTAGCAAAGTGAAAAAAAGCCCCAATCAATGATGGGATTCAAATTTTTTTACTACCGGTTCTGTGGGCGTGGCTTGGTGGACGTGGCAGGGGAAGGATTCTGTAAAATCTCCAGTCAGAGGTGGTATTTGTTGGTTCTCTGAACTACTCAAAATTTCTGCTGCCGGTTCTCCAGAACTGGTTAGAACCTGATGAATACCACCTCTGGTCCCAATACATCATGTGACACTGCTGTGATGACATGAGTTTGACACCCCTGCTCTAGGCAATGTCACTCACAGCTGTACAATATTAGAGCATGTCAAATGTTTCAACTTTCAATTTCCAAACATTAGAGGTACTCAAAAGCTATGGCATGCTATGACTTGCTTGAGGATTGTAAAGATATTAAGATTACTTAAATATAATCTAGATGTCCTTGGTGAATAACTATCCTAACTTTTTAACATTTTGTTGTTTCAGTGTGCACGTTGTTATTTTAACAACTACTTTGTGGTTACTTGAAGCTTCTTTAGTTTAAATAATGTAGTAAATTTGGGAACCAGGATAATATTATAATCAATTCAAGCTTTTGAAATAAATTAACGTTACCTTGATTAACTGAAAAAAATAAAACAAAAGTTGGATTTTTTAAATACTTGAAATTTAAGGATATATATATATGTATGTATGTATTTATGTATGTATCAGAATATGAGAATATGAAGCATGGTCTCATCAAAAACACATTAAGGGTCTTGGTAGAAATTTTTCTTCCAAAACTTCCAGGGAACTTTTAGTTGGGGTCATTTATAAACTTCTTGTACATCTTTGTGAACGTTGTCTCAGTTTCATGCAGGCTTTTCGAAATATAGGAATGTGTTACAAATCGTACTGTAAATTAGCTCATTTCTCAAGCCCATTTTTTACCTCCCAGTCCTGGTCTGAAGCAATACCATTGCATATTGGCTATCTACAACACTGGCCATGCCTGTCATCACACCATTGATTTGTGGTACAGAGCCTGAACACCATATCCCTTGTCTTATTTTCTTGGTCACAGTCTGCCTGACACACCTACTGGCTCTTGACTACAGACTAGTGATTATGCCCACAGCAATATGAAGTCAGATTGCATATCAGTTGTGCTTCTTTCTTTTCATTTTGCAAGAGAAGAGACAGGCAAGAATGCTGCATTAAAAAAATATACGTAGAAACCTAAATTTAAAACTGAAATATCGACAACTCTAAAAAGACGAAGAAACTGATATGAAACTGATATTTCCATTAATGCAAATTAAAGATGATCATTTCGGTATAGAAAAATAATAACAGTTTACAATAATCTCAATGAACTATCTATAGTAAAGGAGACATCTAATGTGGGGGGGGGGGGAAACATTCAGATTCTTCTTCAGTGTCATTGGCCAATTTTCAGGAATTTCACTTCCGGCTTATGCAGTGAGCCTGAATTTAATTAAAGAGAGCTATTCGTATATGAGACAGTAGATAACCATATTTGAAGAGATTGAGCCCATTGCTAAAACCATGTGTTTAAATACTACAGAGCAAAAAGGATGTTCAATGGCATTCACATTCCATTTGATGCTGTCCCTGCAAGGCTAGAACTGACAGGGATTTCAACTGAGGTTTAATCCCCACTTCCAAGCCATGTAATCAGACCTAGGGCTTGTTGGAAGCCATGGAAGAAGGGAATAAATGGAACAGAAATGTCTGGAGTTGCTTTTCTTGTGAAAAAAGGGACGGGTTCCCCCAGATGTTGTCTCTTGAAGAGCAGCAAAAATGTCAAAGCAAAGTCCTTAGAACTAAGAGAAAATGGGGTTGTAGAGGGAGGATGTTCCTGTAACAAACTACAGAAACACAAATGCCCTTCTGTAATTTTGGCTACAGCTCTCAATGAAGAATATAACCAATTTTAAGGGATCTTGGAAGCATAGTTCAAAACATATGGTAACCTCCAGGCTGATTTTGTCTACCATTGCTGAGCACTTCCAAGAGAGGAAAAAACAGCTTCTATCACTGAAGCAACCACTATGTATATATCTCGTTGTTCATACTGCAGAAATGATTGGCCATAACCTCCAGCTACACACATATACAACAGCATGCTGGTTGCCTGAGATAGACCATGCCTATTATGCAAAATGCATAAGGAAGCCAGGTCTCTAGAGTTCATGAATGAGCATTAATATTTCAAACTTATATTTTCTTAGGATCTAGAGATGTAATCTGGACAATTTATAGCACAATTTTTTAAAGTCTGATCAAAATGGATTTGTTCATTCTGCAGAGACCTCGCAAAGATAATGCAAGGATAATGCAACTCATGCTTCTACAGCATTTTGGCACCAATGCTGAAAAAGCTTCCTGTGTCTTTTGAAAGATATGAGATTTAGTGGAGATATCCTCCAACCACTTGGATATCTGTGAGAGAACCCGCTAGCACATGTTGCACATAATGGTGTGCAATTGCCAGTTGGATCAGTCCAAATTAAAGAGATAAAGCAAAGCTTTTTCATTTTGCTACCTGTTAATCATCCTTTTGCAAAGGGAATAGGGAGAGATTTAAGATAACAGGATTTAAGGAGTTCTAAAAATTATAAGCTTTCCTTGTTTGCTGTTATCACTATTTTATAGCTATCAAACCAACTGTCAGCCTTCAAGATCTTCTACTATTGCTTTGCATCTTTTGGCTGCCATAAGTAACGGGGAGAGGAGGGGGTAAAGTCTGGGAAGCGAACTGGAGGTGTTACATTCTAGTGTTGTGTAAAATGAGGAGGGGGGAGTATAAATTCTTGCTTAGGTTTCTATTTCTCGCTTAGCTTTCTTTTCTCTGCGCAACTGCAAACTTTTATCAAAATATGCCAAGGTCAATGGACAGAGGCCTCATCATCACCTGAAGATGTCCACATGATCATATTCACAACTTTTAATTGGAAGAATCATTTGAACTATTGGGGGTGGGAACATTTCCATCACTTTGTATATGTGATCTGCGCGCCTAATTTCCCAGATTCAGAATTCTATGGTTGCTACCACTTCAATTTCAGTAAAAGATATCTTTTCTCTAATCTAAAGAGCCTAAATATTTCTTTCTTGAATTTTGAATGGAGCTCCGCCTGACACCAACACACTGTAATGTATTTAGATCGGGTTATGCAGTCTTTAACAGAAATTGTAAGTTGCAGCAATACTCAATCTCAGTGAGAATCAATTTTATGTAGGGGTTAAGACACCAGGATATAAACTGGGAAACCATGAGTTGGGATACAAAGTCAGCTGGTGACTTTGGATCACAAAGTCCTAGGAAACAGGCAGTAGCAAAACACTTCCAAAATCTTTCCAAGGTAACTGCAGAGACTTGTCCAGGAAGTCACCAGGATTCAAAGGCACTTTCTCAAAATTCAATCAGTCTCTCAGGTCAATGGCCTATTAAGGTAGTGTGTGGGTTCACTTCTAAATGAGTATTTGGAACTATTTCAGCATTCTGTGTTACATCTTACACAGGCATTCTTAATGATAACTAGATCTTCAAACTATTTAGTTCATTAAAAAGAGATTCTTTGATATGGACCAGCCTGCTCCAAACTCCATATTTTCTAGATGTGCAACTTTCTACTTCCCAAAACATCTTGATCATTACTGAAACTTCTAGGAATTAAAGTTCACATTTCTTTGGAAGCATCCTGATTAGGAAAGGCTGATACTTACAGTGTTGGTCTTGCACAAAGTTATCAAAACATTTCATTTTTCTTTTCAAATAATTTTAGTGTTGATTCTAGTGATCAGTATGTACAGTTGGTAAATCTTAGATTATTTAACGAAGGACAGGCAAACAATTACAGTCAGTATTCTGGTTTGAAGCAATATTAAAACACTTATGTCAAGCTCTGTTTCTGCTTAATTCTTACACCACCTCCATCACCCACTACCATATGCGGATATATAAATTTCATTATTTTGGCAGAACTGAGGCATATGTTTTGGCTTGGGGATATATAGAGAAATAACTAGTCAGAACCATTCAGTTTCTCACAGTTTCAGGATTTAACAAACTACACACAAGAATGTCACACAGAATGTTAAAGATTGCAGTTGTAACTAGACATCAGTTAGAAATGTTAAATATTTTTTCTATAAAATGTTTAGCGATCACATTAAGAATTCCCTTCTATATTACTGTCTAGTCAAAAATATGGCCATTGAGATTGCCAAACCTATTAATAAGTTGTCCCAACAATCCTGGCCTTCATTCAGAAAAAGTATTGGGTTTCCAGAGTCAATCTGTCCTTCTCAACTATTAGCTCATTTTCATACTAAATGTGATAATTTACTTCTGGCACGTCCAAAAAAAAGATGCTTTTCTCAAACAGACACTCAGAACCAATATCCATTAAACAGTTCACACTGCTCAGCAAATATATAATTATTATAAATTCACTTCAAGTTGCTCTCCATAAGCATGGCCATAATAATGCTTTCTGTGTTGTTGGTCTGGTGGCAAGGTTGTTCTAATATAAACACAAAGAATAGTAATGGAGAACAATGGGACTTTTTCAACTCTTGCTTATTGTTTCTCTCTTTCTTTTATGTAGTTGTGTGTGCACATGCCTGTCAAATGTCAGCTGAGATTTTAAAGGGCACTGGTTGTCAGGAAATTACTGTTTCCAGTATAGTTTGCATCCAGCTCACTCCCAGTCCATCCCTATAACCGGATCAGAGAAACACAGACACTAGTCAGTTCAGGTAGCCAAAAATATAGATTGATTTATATTTATTAATATCAACTCCAGCTGACATTGGCAGCATATTAATTAATGTTTAATTAAATATTAAACATTAAAAACAGGTGGCAAAAACAAAGTCAGGAAAGAGAGAGGAAGATAGGAAGAACAGGGAGGAATGTACATGAACTGCATTATCTATCTCAATGGTCCCCTACCTTTCTGGTTTTGTAGACTGGCAGGGGGGAAAGGAGATGGTTCTGTGTGAGCTGCAGGTAAGCACATGCACACATGCAGCTCCTTTGCACAAAGGGTGGGCAGGTGTGGCCACTGTTCACACAAATGGAGCTGCTTAGGCAAGTGGAGCTGCATGCACCCACATGCTCTCCTGCCACTTCTGCGGCCCAGTTCTGAACAGGTTGCAGCCTGGTACCAGGCCATGGCTCAGGAGTTGAGAACCCCAATCTATCTAACATGTCTATATCTAATGAATATATAGAGAATTAGCCTTGACCAGGTGTGGACTGCTGGGGGTTCGCAGGGGTTCTCTGCAGTTCGGAGAACCCCCAAATCTCACTCCTGGCTGGCTCCAGCCACCCCGCCCCTCTCAGGAATCCTAACATGCCCATTTTGGATGCAGGTAAGTGCAAGGTGCATGCAGAGGCTCAGGGAGGGTGAAAAATGGCCCTTCTGGAAGTTCAGAAAGGCTAGAAGTTCAGAAAGGCCCGTTTCTGGCTTCCAGAGAGCCTTCAGAGTCCAGGGAGGCCATTTTCACCCTTCCGGGGGCTCAAGGAAAGCCTCTGGAGCCCAGGGAGGGCAAATATGCCCTTTTACCATGGTGCAGGAGGTCGACTAGGCCATGCCCATAATGGCCACACCCACCCAGCAACCGGGCCGAGAACCCCTTACTAAAATTTTTGAAGCCCAACCCTGGCATCGATGTTCTCAAAAGAAGCAGCCTTTAATTATTCCAGCAATAACACTTTTATATACATAAATGGCAGCAGAAGGGAGATGGAAAGTAGAACACCAGATGAGCTTCTGTATTCTGCATTATGAAGTACAGATAATTCGGTGGATGGAGTCGACAAATCCTACACTCACAAAGGCTTTCATTCTATCAAATCAAGAATCCTGAAAAAAGGGATTAGGAAACAAATTCCCACATATAAATCATTTTAGACCTCATGAGCGTTAGCAACAGTTCGGCATATTTCATACATCCTGTATATTTTCATAAACATCTCTTGTAATGTAACAGTGCTAGTTCAAGGTTGCAAGATGAGAACAAAAACTTGACTATAGGAAATACATTCTTAACATTTTCTGTATAATTTCTGTTTTGCAAAACAGAAAGTAGAAGCAGTAATGTGCTTGGGGACATGCACTACCAGATGTTTTCAAAACAAACACAAAGCAACTATGTTTTAAAGGCAATTTCCATTAGTTCCTTCACATTCCTGATGCCGATGTATTTTAAATAATATGTTGATGGTAGTGCTAATTGTGACTGTTTTCTCCAGAGAGACCACAGAAGATGTCTCGATAGGGCTCCCAAATTAAACTAGGATTATTAATTGCTACGCTCTATTACTACTTTGCAGGGAAGTTTAAAACTATGTATGTTTCCCAAAGGAAAGGGAAGCACCAAATACCTTGAAACTTAAATGCAAGATGGCAATTTCCTAGCAATCACCAGGGTGATATCTTCAAATCTGATAACAATCATATTTTTCAGAGTTGGATCTCTGTGCAGTCAAAATGGCATCATGTATATTATGTTCAATGATATAACAGACTGGAGGGAATCCTTTTGCAGAAAATGTAGAAAAGTGCCATATATAGGAGGAAACCCAAAACATGTCAATAACAATAGAATATTGAAAGTTGGAAAAGAAACATTCAGTGAATGGAGAAAATATTATCAGCTGGCTAGATAAAAACCCGAATATTTTCTAGTCCTACTTGCTAACCTTTGGCACAAAAGGATGCAGAAACTAATTCCACTTGCTCTCTATCTGTTAAATAAAAGAAAAGCCCTAACCCACTGTGAATTTACCCTGTCCTACTTAAAAGGTAATTTCCAAGAAAATGTTATTGAAATATAGCTGTTTGCTTATGGTAGCAGTTGCAGGCTGTTAGGGATAACATTGGTTACCTAACTTAGTTTGGGTAGAAATAATATATAAACTATGTTAGTGAGTATAAGTGTGTGTATCACTTTAACTGTTAAAACATGTATTTTGGGTGAGGTTGTAAAATCACCATAAGAGGGAGCAAGAGAGCTCACTGTTTGCTGGCTTGTACTGGAGAGCAGACAATGTTGGATTGATGGTGATAACTGCATGTGTTTCCCTGCTGTTGCTGAGAGAAGAAAAGGGGTTTGATTTTCTTCATATCTCTGACTGCAAAAGAGATATATTGCTGGACTGATTATTTGTAAGTTTACTGACCTCTATTTTCAACATTGGACTTTGCAACTGATTAACCCCCGGATGGACTGAACTAGTTTATGACATATAGACTGTTTTGACTATGCTATAAGTCTTGCTGGAATAAAAAACTATTTAACTGGCACAGTGTATCTGTCTTAATGAGTGTAAACTACAACAGCGTTTATCTCACATAATTTGCCTGCCTGATAGACTGCCGTTGCACGTTCTGCTAGGGTGTGTATCCCTAACACTGGCATCAACAGTTCACATCTCAAAATGACCTCTCAACGTGAAATAAAAATAATGAAAAAGGTTAAAAGAAGTTTAACCTTTGGTTTTTACACAAGCTTTTGTGAACCTTAGGGTGACATTTAGGAATAACAATAGCAATTAGATGTATACACCGCTTCATGATACTTCACAGCACTCTCCAAGTGGTTTACAGAGTCAGCATATTTCCCCTTATATGAGTCCTCATTTTGCTGATCTTGGAAAGATGGAAGGCTGAGTCAACCTTGAGCCGGTCAGGATCAAACTCCTGATAATGGGCAGAGTTAGCTGCAATATTGCATTTTAACCATTGTGACCGCAGGGCTCTTTTGTTTGTTTAAAAAAATTATATAGTCACCTGTCTCACTTTCATGTGACTCTGGGTACATAATTAAAACATAAATGAAATAATAATATGCTACCTATAAATGCAATTCAAAATTAAAAACTACATTTAAAAAGACAATAATAAGACAGGGGAAAATGCATTCTAACAATGGGCTCCATGCTTTCTTGAAATTCTCAAATTATATGATGCATTTTAAGGGCCTTTCAGAAGGTTAAAAAAAAGGTCGGGATGGATTTGGACAATTGAAGCACAGTTGCAAGATGTCACTTTAAGGAACAATAAAGCAAGGACATCTTTCCATCTTTCTGTCTACTAAAACTGTTCTTATAGAAAACTCTTCGTAGATTTGACCATGTACTTCTGAAGAGAACTAATCTTTTTCAGTTAGAGTATAATATCAGGCAGAGTCGAGAGGTGCATAAAGGCATCAATAAAGCAAGGGAAGAAGAGAAGAATTGACATGGAGGAAACGATTGAAATATTTACCATCCTAATCAGAAGAATAGAGGATTCCAAACCATTAGCTGAAAATTTCTTGTTGAACCAGTTATTGATTCTTGTAGATAAGAGGAAGATTTTTTTGTGGCTATGATTTCCAGTTTTACCAGTCATGCCAATATATATTATAGAGGACAGATCATCTGACCCTCTCTCTCAAGTGGTGCCCACTGTCCTGACTGTATATCTGTCTAGGAAACAAAAATTCCTTTCCAAACGGCCTCCCTCCTCAGGCCATCATTTTTGTGTCCCATAGCTCCTTTTTAGAAAGCACTGTCTAAAATAGAACTTCTATTCCCTATTCAATGAACCTTCTCAAAGCTCTAGGAGAAAGGTGTCGGCAACTTTAAGACTTGTGGACTTCAATTCCCAGAGTTACCCAGCCTGCAAGTGTACAATGGAGCATCCTTTTTTCCACCAGAAGCCGAAATAAAAGTGTGGATAGTTGACACATCAGTGCTTGGTAACTTTTATAACTGACAGGGCTCCTGGCAGCCATTTTGTGGAGTGTCTATAATGTATCCTCAATATTCCAAATGTGCCTAGTAACTTAAAATAACTATTCTTTGAGTAGAAATTCATCTTACAACAGGGGCAACTTGTAGACTTCAACTCCTAGACTTGCCCAGCCTGTATTGATTCTACAGGAACTTTGACATCTTGGACCCAGATCTAAATAATATTATTCAAGAGAGAGAGCATATTGAATACTTCAGCCTTGGAAATTATCCATAATGTTACTAACTATGCTTATTTACTTCATTATTGCTGTATTTAGATGGCTGCCCATCAGCATATGCTTTCTGAATGACTCAAAAAATAACACACAACGCTAAAAAAAGAAAATACAATAATTAAAGCATAAAATAAACAATAAAACAGAGCATAAAAATATCCTTGCTTGCAGGAAAAATAAAAACTAAAAATCAGTGATTTAAAATGTAAAAAAGAAACACAAGCCTTGAGAACCTGATTATTTTTCTCTCCTAAAATGCAGGGATGTGTTCATATTATTTTGATTTTTTTTAATCAAAGTAAAACTTCAGTGAATAGAAATAACTTTATCTCATGTGAAGAGGCCCATAAAGAAATCTTCCACATGGAGACACATCCCTGGTTATTAAACTGTGGGTAGCCAATAGCCCTTAGCCTTCATTAGACTTGTTTAACAGCCATGTGCAACACTACAGCATCGTCTGCTACCAGAAAGTAGGACAGGGCAAGGCAGGGCAGGGAAGGGAAGGGAAGGGATGGGAAGGGATGGGAAGGGAACGCAATGGAGCGCAACGGACCAGAAGGGAAGGGAAGGGACTTTATCCTGTTCTGCAAGACACTATACAGCACAGTGTCTGGAATAAAACACACTGGAGAATCAATCACCTAGGAATTGTATAAAATTCCACTTTCTCTGTATTTTTAGATTTAGTTATTTTTATCCTGTCTTTATTATTTTTATCAATAATAATAAATAATTCCAAGTGATGAACATACCTAAAACTCCTTCATCCTCTTATTTTCCCCATAACAACCTTATGAGGTAAATTGGCCTGAGAAAGAATAACCAGTCTGAAGTCACTCAATCAGCTTTTATGCCTATGGTAGAACTAGAACTCACAGTCTCCCAGTTTTTTAATCACAAAGCCAAACTGATTACAGCTGATAGCTCTTTCCCCCAATTCATGCAGTTCTTCCAGTGTTGGTGAGCTATGTTTCCTATCTGGTTCCAAATAATCCTATATATATTATTCTTTGATGGAACCTTGTTCACCCGACATAGATAGGAGCTTCTCCTTAGTTTGTGATAATGGTAACATAGTATGTCAAGTTTTGAGCATGGGCGAGAAAGAATGGAAACAAGTTTCTGAACGGTGAACTTCAGCTCTTTATTTACATTACAAATTTCTCAATTGAACAGTAGTAGAACCTGCCTTATATAGGCAAACCTTGTAACGATTACCCAATAACGAGCTAGGAACGTTAGCTCTTGAACCAATAAGACATTTCTGTTAAGGGCCAATCAGATTCCCCAGAACGGGCCAATCCGGTCTGGCCACTTAACAGCCAATTAGAAGTGCAGGGCCAGAACCCTGCACTTGACTCCAAGCTCATACGTTATTTAGTTATATTACATACACAACATAGTACATTTTAGCAAATGGAGCCTGCAGAAGGAAATTAATCTCAAAGGTGATTTGTGTACAGCTGATGTGTCAATTTCCCTATTCTGAAGGAAAGTCATTCATTTCAGCTGGACTTCTCTAAATCCAGATTTTTACAGCCATTTTTATAATAATTTATAAAAATTGCTGGGGTCAACCCAAATCCTCTGTTCCTTGCTGGTGGAAACACTATAGTGCTGCTGCATTGCATCTCAATTTGCAAGTCCATCATTTACCATATGGTATGTGTTAATTAATACTATATCCAGTGGTATATTGGTTTGCTTCATTAAACAGTTGTGGATCCTGTGTAATTTGCACTTGTTCTTTTTTCATTTATTTCTCCATCACTTGATTTCTTTGGTTTAATCTTGCAGAATTTCTGAAATTAGACGCTGCACCAAATATACGCCCATTCCAAAAGATTCATACAGTCACATATTATCACCAGAGAATATTTGTTCATGCTCCTGACTTAGGAATATCTGTCTCAGCTGTTTCTTCCCTTTGATATTTCTGAAGTAAAGGAACAGCAAAGGTCCTTCCATAGTTGTATGTAGAATGTGTATTTTAGATACAGCCTTAAATGACTGAACAACCTCCTCCTAGGAAGCCTGACCACTCATTTTAATTGCTTGAATGTTAATAGATAGACTGTATGCCCAGGCTGAGACCACTGGAACACAAAGGGAAGGCACTAGTGTTCTTAGAAACAGCTCAAATTAGCAACAAGACTTTTAAAAATGCTTTATTAAATACACATTTTGAGGGAGAGGGGAAAAAAACAGTTTTTAGAACATCCAATTAAGAATGTCAAATATAACCTGGAGAGCAAATATGGACAACCAATAAGAAGGAAGCATGCTGATTCTTATGAACGTGCTCTTCTGACAATTTATCTAAGCATTCTACACTAATCAAAATAATATTTGCTATTTGTAGTTCAGGATTCCAACACGTGACCTTGGTAAATGTCCAGTATATTCTCAGAAAACTACCTGCTACAGGATACCTTGCTACTGTAAAGATGAAAGTCCAGCAAATCTCTTCTTCTTCCAAATCCTTGGTTTCAAATATCTGGAATCTCATAGAATGACTGTAGCTATCTACACTCCTTGGTTTAAGGGTTGCAATGCGGAATCCAGATTAATGTGCATAGGGGACATTTTCTCCCTGTCCTTTCTAGGGAGAAAAATATTAATTAGCCACAAAGCTAGCAATTAGTATTCCAGTCTTTAGCCCACCATAATATAAGCCGAGCATAATGGAAACATTGAGAGCTTTAACGATAGCTGTGGCACCACTGGGTAACTCTTTAATAAGTTCTTAATCTGCTGAAGAAAAAGCTGCATCTCATTTCTAAGTAAGCTGGTTATTTGAAAGAAGAGGTGGAAACTCAGGCAGCAAGGTTTTATTTATTTTTTATTTATTTTTTTAAAAGTGGCATACAATTATAGGCTCACTTTATCCAAAACCACAAAATACAATTTATGAAAGGAGAAAAATAACTGGGTACGCAATACATTAGATTAATTTCATTAAATTCATTCATTGGACTTAAAAGCATAGAGGTACGTGAAAGATTTTTGAATTCCACACATTCTAAACTTGAAACACCTTTTTTAAAAAAAATTCAAGACAGGTTATTTTGACTTAATGCAAGTGTTTCAATGCTGATTTAATCATGTCTAAGAGTTTCAAGCTCAAAGCCATTTCAAACTCAGAGTGATTTTCACATTACTGCTATAAATCTTTAGAATGCTGGATTTCTTAATTGAACAATATAAATGGAGGTGCTGAATTCCCCTTGAAGCCACCAGTAGAATAACCAGGCTATAATCGTAGGCTTATTACTTACATGCCAAGTTCTCTTTTCTCTCATCTTCCTATATTGGAAACACGACAACATGTAAATTTCCTAGCCTAGTTTACAGTGAGTTAATTAAATGGAGCCTCTTTGAATATTTTGAAATGATTTCTCCCCACTTATAAGATAAGCTGTCAGCTGATTCACCTTTTCCATTCCTTTCCCAGCTCCCAATATTTCACAATGGTGGGAGGGATGGTGCAGAATTTATAACCAGGTATACTTTAAATCCTTTGGCTAATTTTATGGTACTGCTTCAAGTAGAATAAGAACCGATTTGCTTATTCCCTTTATATGGGGCAGTTGCATGCTTATATTCCCCACTTTTCTATGCTTCTTATTAATCACTCCAATCTGATAGACTTGAACCTTCATGTAATTAATAGAGCCCCCAGAAATGGCTCTGCTTTCCTGTTTCACATTTGATTTCAACCCTATTTGTATTTTCACTTTGGCTATTGAAATCTTGTTATTTGCTAGAATCATTATTTAACATCTAACCCTTTTCAACAGTCCTACATCTAATCTGGAATCTGTGGCAATCTGACCAATACTATAGTGTTGGGTCACCTTTTCATTTTCTCATTTTTCTTATCTTCTCATCTTTCCTACTAACTTCTTCTATTGGTATCTTATGATTTATCACTTGTTGTTTGTATCTTATGATTTATGATTGCATCTTATGATTTATGATCTCTGACTTATCACTTTGTTGTTTGTATGTATCTGAGAGCTTATGCACCAGAGATAAATTCCTTGTGTCTCCAATCACACTTGACCAATAAAGAATATTCCAGATATTCCTGATAAGGTATTCTTAGAAAAGTGTTTCTCAGACTTGAAATAAGCTTTTCTTCCCCAAACAACACATCCAGTAATATTATTGTAATTTTTCCAAATTTTTAATGGAGATGGGCAGAGTGGATTAAGTGACACTAACATATAGGGCTTGTTGGTTTGCAATATTCTTTTGCTGCAAAAAGAAAACAATTCTAGTCAAGTTCAGTAGCCATCATCAAGGATGTACTGCGAAAATAACTAGTACAAGGACTCAACCTTTTTAAGGAATGCAAGATCAGAAACTTCTGTAGCTTCTGAGGAGTGTAAGAGATAGATTGCAGTTTCCTTGTGTTGTGTATATGTCCTACAATGCCGCATAAGCATGCAAGTAATTTATGGAATATTTGTTTTCCTTGCGATAGGAATCAGAACACCAGCATGGAAAAATCCTTAAGTGGCTCATGCATGCTGACAGATGCCCATTATTGGAACAGGATAACCTTTCTCAAACTTACAAGAAATTAAAAATAAAATCTAATAGGAACAGGTAATAAAATGAGGGGTCCTTGGTACTTGCTGAGCTTGGTTGTTTTCTTGCACATAACTGAGCTCAGAGTACCAAGGACCTTTCATTTCAATCCTGAGCTAGATAATCAAATGTAAAGTTTCCATAAACCACAGCCATACTGATCTATGTTTGAGGATTATGGGAACCACCATCCAAAACAGCTAGAGGGAACCGGCTCACTTACTTATGCAGCACACATCACAGGTGATATAAAAATAATGCCTCTTGATGATTAAGAAAAGTGTGCAAATGGCAGCCTAGCTTGATTATTTAAGCTGCTAATGTTTCTCTTGTCCATTCTCTCTCTTTCTTTTAATAATTTCTACAGCCAACCACCTCTGAACAAACATAAGAATCGTTAAACTGAAAGAAGATTTTGACTTCAGGGTCAGAGCTGTTTCAAGGAGTTTCAGCCTGGATTGTGTTGCCAAGGAAACTATGTTATGCTCACTGTTCAGAAACAGTCATATTTGTCTCTTCCTGTTTCAAACAGGGGTCTTGCTTGGGTTTAGTTTGAGAAAAGTTTGGGGGTCAAAAACCAGAGACAGAAGCGGGGTAGCCTTCCCTAATTTGATGTCATCCATTGGTCACTCCTGTTTTGATGTCACCCATGAGTTGTCCTTTAAGGTCAGCCATTTGGAATGCAGACCCAAAACAAGATTTCCATAAGGAGTTCTTCAATTGGCTGTTTTAGGTGAACAAGATGACTTTTTAAAACAGCCATACTTTGTTCCCCCGCCCCCCAAGCTAACTTACCCAATCCTGGTAACTTTCAGATGTATGGCCTTCAACTGCCAGAATTGTCACTAAAGTCCAACCTGGCTGGGAATTCTGGCTACTGAAGGCTACACACCAAGAAGATTTCAAAGGTAAGGAATATTGTGCAATACATAGTTATAAAATGATTTTCAAAGCATGAACTACAGGTTATTCTCAACTTACAACTATTCGTTTAATGACTGTTCAAAGTTATAATAAGGCTGAAAAAAGTGATTTACAACATGGTCCTTGCACTTACAATAGCATCCCCACCATTATGTGATCAAAATTCAGGCATTTGATAAATCAGCATGTATTTACAATAGTTGCAACTATCCCAGGGTCATGCAAGCATCACTTACTACCTTCCCAGTTATCTTCCCACATTCAAGGGCAACAGGAGAAGCCAGGTTCATTTAATGACTGCATGATTCACTTAACAACTGCAATGATTCTCTTACAACCATGGCAAAATGGTCATAAAATTGGGTGTGACTCACTTAATAACTGCTTTGTTTAGCAATGAAAATTCTGGTCCCAACTGTGGCCATAAGGGAAAGACTATCTGCATCCTACTAAGGTGTGACCTCCCTTTTTCTTCCCATGTTCTTATAATTGTTTTACAAATTGTACCACAGAACAAGTACTCTTGCATTTTTGAATCCTCTAGGAAAGACTTTCCTGCAATTAATAGGACTAATTAATGGCACTAAAAGCTAGCTTTTAGAAAAAGAACTTAAAAAAAAAGTTTATTACTACATATAAATCTCTATAGAAACAACATGTGGAAACCAGACAAATCCTTGATCATTTGCATATTTTACCAACTAGGAAAGGTACTTGAGTAATATTTCTAAAGTAATATTTCTAATATCATTCATATTTCCATGTGATCTGCTAAGGCAGTCACAAGATGCTCTGGTTGCCAACATTTCTTGGAATTTACTTTTCTACTGAATGGGGACTTTGTTTAATGACATTTTTATTTACTAGAGATATGACCTGTCTGTAAGATTTAGTTCAGAAGCCAATTATGGTATTTGATAAACAGAAAGATATACTCTGGAATCATTCAGAATCCCTTATTTAATACAGGGGCTTAACTTTCACTCTAACTTCAGAAAACTACATCTCCATTTTAAGTGAGTTCTACACAGTGATGGAATTCAATTTTTTTTTACTACTGGTTCTGTGGGCATGGCTTGGTGGGCATGGCAGTGGAAGGATATTGTAAAGTCGTCAGTCGTCAGAGGAGGTATTTTCCGGTTCTCTGAACTACTCAAAATTTCCCCTACCAGTTTTCTAGAACTGGTCAGAACCTGCTGAATACCACCACCTCTGGATCTACATGATTCCTCTATATCCTTCCAAATCAAATTCTGGGAGCATTCTACATCTTTCCAAATTAGTTTGGAATTCAAAATTCAGTGCAAGTCTCCATTATGATTCAAAGTTTTGAAACATGAAACACTGTTATATAATTCTCAGTCTTTTACTCTAGAAAAAAAGTTTGATTATGATTATGATTCTTAGTAGAAAATAAGGGTTCCCAGCATTATTTGTCTACTAAATTCTTGTTCTCCTTCAGATTGTCTAAGGTGGAGGTCTCCAAACTTGGCAACTTTAAGATTTGTGGACTTCAACTCCTAGAATTCTCCAGCCAGCATAGCTGGGAGTTGAAGTCCACAAGTCTTAAAGTTGCCAAGTTTGGAGACCTCTGGTCTAAGGAAATCACAGTTTTATGGAATTTCCAGAGGGAAAAGTTCATCTATGCATCCAGATTACATCCCTGCAGTGCATTGGCCTTGCTCATCTTCTCTTGACAAATAGAAGAAAAAAGTAAGTACCTTCTCCACCTCCAACATAACTTTGATTGGAAAGACATCAATCAAAGCCTTAGTGATCATCAGCTGCCTTTTGTCAGGTTTTAAAGGCCTTAGGACAGGGGTCCCCTGGCAAGTTTAAAACTTGTGGACTTCAACTCCCAGGTATGCTGGCTGAGGAATTTTGGGAATTGAAGTCCACAAATCTTAAAGTTGCCAGGTTCGGAGAGCCTTGCCTTAGGACATCAACTGCAATAGCAATAATCCCAAAAGATCTGATTTGGCAAGAAAATTAACATTATATATATATAAGCACAGTAGCTGACATAATTAGGAAACCCAGTAAATTTCAACATTTCCTGAAAGTTATATTTAATGTAAAATTAAAGTCATCTGTATGCTAACAATATCAAATTGGGCAGAACTCATGGCCAGTCCTTGATGCAATTAGACAAGATCTCCATAGATTTCAGGTCAGACATCTGAAGCATATTTCTCTGTCTATGCAAAGGCAGGCAGAAAGATATCCCGAACTTCCAATAACTAAAGTTCCAAACCACCAGAAATGCCAAGGAAGACTCCAGTATGCCTATGTTGTGGTTCGCCGGCAGCAGGTGCAGATGGCTGAGGTCTCTGAGAGTGAGACTTGGATGAGGGGCCTGCATGTGATGCAGGGATGGGGCCAGGACTATTGGAGAGTGGGATGCTGCCTTCTGAGCTTTTGGAGTCTGACAGCAGTGATGCAGAGGACCCTAAGGAGCCTGTGCTCAGTGCGCATGTGCGCATGCTTGAAGGAAAGAGCAACTGCAGCAGCATGGCAATTCGGGAGTAAAGCTGTAAGGTGATGGTCCCTCCCATAATGGATAAAAGCCAGCCCTCAGGGGTTGGGTTCTTTGCAGGAAGCAAAGACGTTCTTTCAGCTCCAAGTTCTTGTGGAAGTCCTGTCTATTCTGGTTTGTTTTCGAAGAGTTTTGGTTTTGGATATTTCTCTGCAATTAATCCTGTGTTCTTGGCAGTTTTTCACAACCTTGCTCTTATCTGGGACAATTAGTTTTAATGACTCTTTGCTGTGAATCAACAAAATTCACAGAGGCGCATTAAAAAGGTTTGCTTTTATAAAACTTTGTGTTTATTTGATTTGAATGAGGCTTGGGTCAGAACAGCCTATGGCTGTCTCTTTCAGTCTTTCCGATTACTGTTATTTCCTACTTCCATATTGTCCCTATGAAAGCAATAGCTAAAAGCATTCTATATGTAAAAATATGCACATGGGGACAAAAAAAAAAAGAATTCAAACTTCATAATAGATTTTAAAAAAAATTATGAAGCTGATTAGAAATCCTATTGGACTACCACTTTTAATGAGAGGGCGGCATAGATAAGCCGCTATTTCACATTTTCCACAGTGCTCCAATCTGCTCAGTATATCATCACTGGAGGCATTGCAAAGGCCTAGAAAGAAATGCAGAGTTACTTTTTTTTTTTAACCAGAGGAGACTCTGTTAGGCATTCTGGGGAATCATGAAATAAACAGGGAGCCAAGGAGACAGCTGATAAATAAGAAATTGATAAGCAGGGCATGTTGCCAAAATGCCCCTTAAACCTTCAACTTGTTTTGTTGCATAAAACAGGATAAAAGATAGAATCAGTTACAAAAGCAAGAAATGAACTCTATCTCTGGGAGAATGCTTTCAAATGAAAACTGCAGAGAATCAGCAGAACTTATTTCCAGATATATCTTTAAATGTGTCTTCAACCTGATATCCATTTTTTTTCAAGCCTTTTGGGGGAATTACAATTCCAAACTCATCTTTTTTTTAGTAATTTAATTTGTTGGGACCAGACCAGAATGGCTTGGTTACTCCAGAACATTCATTGCTCCAGGATAAAGACAGTAGAACTCTGTTGATGCTCCTGAATCTCCCTGAGATTTTTGATAATATAATATATAATAATTAGCTGTGGTGGCACAGTGGTTAGAATGCAGTACTGCATGCTACTTCTGCTGACAGCCGACTGCTAACAGTTCGGCAGTTAAATTCTCACTGGCTCAAAGTTGACTCATCCTTCCGAGATCAATAAAATGAGGACCAAGATTGCTGAGGGCAATATGCTGATTCTGTAAACAGCTTAGAGATGGTTGTAAAGTTGTAAAGCACTGTGAAGCGGTATATAAGTCTAAGTGCAATTGCAATTGCTATATAATGACAAAAGGATACCAGTATAAAGCAGGACAATTAGGAAGAAAGAACCATACTAACCTCACCCTCCCCCCCAAAAAAAAATCAGAAGAGAAACAAACAATAGTGGCAAAGGAACAAATTCAGAGGGGTAAAAAAGAAACAAAAGGATGTCAATTATCCTTAATCAAATATTGCCAGAATGTACCAGCCAGGCAGATACTGAGATGGGGGGAGGGTGGGGGGGTGAAATTCTCAAGTAAGCAAGTCCATGTAAAATGTACTATTCTTCCTTTGAAGGCATAATTTTGCTGCTCCTCCGAGGTTAGCTTCAATGGGTGGCCTTGTGCTCAGCCCTGTGGCTACTAGGTTATAAGGATCCACATGGAACTGTATGTCTTTTTTTAAAAAAAATATCTAGATGAAGCCACTGAGTGAAGTTATCCCTGCTAAGAATGAAGCTGACAAAGCAAGAATTAGAAAATATTGTATTTTCAATATTTCTAAATAAATATGAGTTGAAATATGATATGTTCTCCACACATCCTAAAGCTAGATAAAAAGAATACAGTTAAACAAATAGGTAAAATCATGATGTGATTGTTTATTTATTACAGGTTGGTTTTATCCACCACTCAGTTTCTTATCCTTACATTTGGGTATCCCAAGGAAACTAGGTTTTTTGTTCTTAACTGTTTTCATCTTATTACTACCATGATATTTGCACATTTAAAATTAATGTATTATTTATTTTACTTTGTTTTATTTCTTTACCTTTTATTACTATACCTTGGCAATCTGCTGTGTAATTCTCTGACTAATGGATAGGCCACAAATATTTGAAATACAATATTTTCCATTAACATTGTATTATTAATTGTAATATTGTAATATTAATGACTGGAATGCAATTTTTGGTTTTCTGTCTCTGAGCTATGATTACTAGTGTTAAAAAAAACCTGCTAAAATGTTAAAGGCTCTAAACCCAATCTGAGGACTTAATTAATATTTAATGACACTTTATGGATTCTAATGAAAACTTATATTTGTGGGTAAATTTATATAAGTATAAAATTTATATTTTCCAGCAAAAGTTTATATTTGTGGTGATACTATTAGATATTCATTATGGTTCTTGCCAACTTGAATTGGAAAAAAAAAATCTCAGAAATGGGCCTGCTATGGGAATAAGGAATCTCAAAGAACGAAATTCCTTTTATTTGTCTGTGTGAAGCAGAGCACACAAGATCAGATAAGGGATATTAAATGGCCATCGTAGTCTGACAGCAAAGCACAACTCTAATAGAAGTCCCAGATGGTAATATACTATACTACAGAATAGTAACATCAAGACAGCAGGATGAAGGCCTGACCCATATTTTCTCATAAAGCAATTTTCTTCCTCATTCCATGTAGGTTATACGGAAAGTCGAACTGCTTTTCAAGTTCCTTTCTGTCAGCCAGAGCTTCTCCTTATCACAAGTGTACTTTTTCCTTCTCCTTCTCTGCCTTCAGAATATGAATTACTGTGCTTTCAGCTTGCTGCATTAGGTGAAATAAGCATTGAAATCTATTGATGGCCTGTTAGATGGCCGTTACTGCACATTGGCACTGACAATGTATCTTTCAAGATCCTTTCATTTTTGGAACTTAAAGAAGGGTAAAATTACTCCTGATGAGTGACAGAGACATTTTGCCATTGGATGAATTGGAATTGATCTGCTTCCTCCAAGGAATCAGAGCACTTGTTGCCACCTGGGGTTGGAGTCACTTTGCCCTGTGTGATCCCCTGACCTAGTTATAAACTTAGCCGAAAAAGGGAAAGAAACCAGAATCACTCATTCAGCTATCATGGAATCAATCATTCTGCTATGGCTTCTGCCAGATGTGATCAATAGGCAATCTTCAATTGGGGGTAAATGACAGGAGACAAATGACAGGGCACCGGAGGAGGTAGACGGTAGATAGTAGACAGCCCTGGGCAGAAAAATCCATTTACTTGTGTGATACTTTTATGGCCCAGTAAAACAATAAGAGGAAGTGCACCAGAAATTACAAATATTTCATACTTTCTAGAATAATTGTGGACAAATTGATTGGGGCGTATTGCCTGGCATTTCCCTTGCTGGAAAGATATGGTTGAGATCTGCTTCTACAGCAGGAGTTCCTAAACATGGCAACTTTAAGATGTGTGGACTTCAACTTCCAGAATTCTCCAGCTAGCTATGCTGGCTGAAGAATTCTGGAAATTAAAGTTGACATGTCTTAACATTACCAAGATTGGGAACCACTGCTGTACAATACTGAAGCATTTGATGAGAAGGCTTTAAACTAGAGACCTTCTAGCAGCACCCATGAAAAACACAATGTGCTTTCTTTGGACCACCCAATCATTCCCTTCTTGCCACACAGCTAAAACTCAATTTAAAAATCCCACCAGCCCTGGATTCACACTCCGATACCAGATAGTGACATAAATCAATCAATACCTTCCAGGACAGTGAGAGGTAGAGCAAGCAAAAGGCAGTCAGGGAAGTGTACACAATTAGTGTTAGTTAAAGGAAATTAATTCAAATGATCAGTAATGCTAGAATTGCTACTTAAAATTCCCCGAAGAAAGAAATCCCGTTACAATATTTAAAGAGAAACTATTAGCTTGTGAATCAGGAGAGAGAGAGAGAGAGAGCTTTATATTGTGAGTAAGCAATGCATGCAAACATAAGGAGCTGCTTTATAATGGTTGGGTTGGTAAATATCCTCAATTGGCTAAAATATGTAGAATGGTTTTTGGTTCATCGTGTTGCATGGATACGCCCCTCATGTTGTTTTAATATGGCTTGGTTCATTGTGTCATATAAAATATGACTCTAACCATTCAGTCAAGCCATCATCCTTCTAACTCAGTACTGTTGACCCTAGCTAGGGGATGCTTTCTGACAATTTCCTCTTGAAATATCAAGAACTGAACCTAAGACAAAAAAAAAAAACCACCATTATCTATCATAGACCTATAGTTCATGATATTAAACTTATTTGATGAGAGCTGACTTGATGGCTGACCAAAGCAGATTATTTTTCTTCTTTAAAATGAAATCCATACAGCTTAGTATTGTGAGCAAAACACATCAACACCATCACAAAATCACATTTTGTTTCACAAAATTCTTTAAGAAAAATATGCACATACTGACTACAAGTTTGCTTAATGAGTCTTCAGTACTGTACATTCCCCAGAGCAAGTTCCCAATAATGTTTATTTTACATTATTTTGTCAGCATCCAGCTGTTATTATCAATTTTAAACATGGCCTGATTTTTTTTTAACTCATCCAAATGGTTTAATGCTTGTGATCATTTCATTCAGGGAGAATATATCTGGATTTAAATCTGTTGTTGCTTGCAATAGGGTCTTCAAATCTGTTCTGTATAAGGTTCCAAGAAATGAAGGCTTTGTCAGTGCTATTGGATTTCCATTTGAGAATAGAAAGGTGCAACCCAAAGGCAACTGGATTTTCTGGGTTTTTTTTTTAAGTTGTTTCACTTCTCACCCAAGAAGTTTCTTCAGCTCTGGCTGGATGGTGGGGAATGAAAGGATTAACATTAGTAAAACAACTCTAGAGTCAAGAGGCAGGTAAATTGCACAGATAGCTTGAAAAAGAAAAGGATACCAACATATTAGCATGATGAGAAAAAATAATGACTGCATCTCAGGGGAAAAAAAATAATAAAAGAACTTAATAGGTTTATTTCTGCTTACTTTATTATAGATTCCTTGGTTGTTGGCTTGCATCCAAGCTCAGAGAGTACTATAGTTAAATGATGAGCTACATAAATTCTCTTTGATAGGTATTTTACTTTATCATTGTTCATCCTAAAATCTGAGAATTGAATATATGATTTCTTTTTTGGAACTTGCAACTTTGGAATGTGTCAGACTATAACATTAATGATGTCCAGTGACATATTATGTGTACTAACTAGGATAATAGGGTTTGTAATATACCTGTGGATTATTGGGTCAAGAAAGATTAGTTTAAAGAGGAAGGTGGAGATTCATTTCGGCGATACAGCTGCGATCTCGGGGCTCTGAGATCGCAGCCGATATTTTTGCCCCTGGTCAGTCCTAATGGACCTAAACCATCCTGTAGAGATGGTGATCGTGAAGGGCAAGTCCCAGGAGCCCAAAGATATCGCAAAATCTCTGGTTTGATCCGGGAGAAGCCCTTTTGCTGGCGGCGGAGAGGCAGCCTCCATAGCTGCTGAAGTCGGGACAGCTCCGGAAAGAAAGTGGCTGGAAAGAAAGCGTGTTGGCTGGGTGAGAAACTTCTGTTGTGTTGTAAATTCGCTGAGATTTGAAAGGGTATTCTGAATAGAGAAGAAACCTGTGAGATTTTTTTTTTTTTTGACAAAACCTGTTTGAGCGGCGTTTTTTAAAGTGATGTCAAATTGAGGCTTGGATTTTATTTTTTTTTCTTACTTTTTTGGGGGGACTTTAGTGTGACTTTGTAGGTAACCGGATTGAATTTTCTCTTATAAATATTTTTATGCTCCTTTTGATTTTTTAATTTTCTTTTAGGATAGAGGCTCCCTTTGGCTATTTTTTTTTTTTTTGTATAAATTATTCCTTTTTTCTGGCTGGGGGCAAAGAGCATGAAGAAACTTTGCAACACTGCCAACTAGAGGCTTGAAAATATTTTATTTGAATTGGAGACAACTGTAAGAAGACTCCTTCTCAATGACATTTCAATGTGATAAGATAGAGGGAGAGCACAGCAAAATATTATTACAGGTGTTTTGCTGGACTCTTATCAATATTTCAACACTTGAGGCTTGGCTTTGAAGCTGCTGGAAAAGAGAGTCATAATAAGAGCCTTGGATAAATAAATATATATATACTTGTGATATCCCTACTCACCAGCCTTTTTGTAAATTTTAATTCTAGTAATATTCTTATTTATGCTTTTTATTTTAAACGGAAAGCTTCAGAGTTTTTTCTTTATTTTTCTTTTTTTCTCCTTATTTTTATTGGGATTTCTTTGCTCTTTCTATCCATGTTTTTGGACCACTCTGTTTTTCTTTTTTGATTATTGAGACTTCTCAACTGGATTAAGGTGTGAAGAACCTGAAGGAATTTCTTCTTCTCTTTTTGTTCTTTCTTGCTCTTAATCAATATTATTATTTTGGGGGTTTTTTTTTCCTTTCCATTTTTCCTTTTTTATGGTGGACTACTTTGTAATTGAATTAGGGTCTAGAAGAACCTGAAGATCTTTCTTCTTCCTTTTTTTCCTTTTTCTTCTTTGGTTTTGGGCCTTTTACTATTGGATTTTTCCATTTTGGATTATAATTGGCTATTCTACCAGTTGGATTAAAAGTTAAAAAGAATTTGAAGATTTGGAAGCATTAAAATGAGCAGGAAACCAATACCATCTGGCATTTCTACTTCTATCTCTGCTTCCCCACCAGCTGGAGGACAACGTTTAATTCAGACAATGTTGAAGCAAGATAAAGAACAAGAAAAAGTAACTTTACAGATGATTATGCAAGGAATCCAAGATCTCAAGATAAAATCAGACACCATTGAACAAAGAATAGAGAAGACTGATGAAAAAGTGGAAAATATTAAACAAATGATGGGAAAGTATGAGGAGAGATTCCAAAAAATTGAGGAAGAAGGTAAACAAAGAGAGGAGAAGATTGGAAATATTGACAGTATATTAACAGTGGTTGAACAAGAAAAAAGTGGGATGTTGAGGTGGGAGATGGAAAGGTCAGAATTTTATCTCAGATTTCAAAATATAGAAGAGGAAAAAGGAGAAAATTTGGCTGCAATAATGATAGAAATTTTGGCAGATGCTTTGGAAACTACAAAGGAAAAGATGATGGATGGAGTAGATGAGGTATATCGAGTTTATACAAGATATGCGATGAGAAATAAATTATCAAAGGAAGTCCATATTAGATTTACCAAAAAATCCATTAAAACACAAATATTACAAGTGGTAAGAGAGAAAACATTGAAATACAAAGGTAAAGAGATTGTGGTTTGTAAATGTATTAACAGCGGCTAGGATTGTATTTGCTAAAAATTGGAAGAATAAGAAAATACCGTTACAGGAAGAAATTATTAAGAAAACATTGGAATGTGCTGAGATGAGTAGATTGACATTTGAAATTAGAGCAAGAGGAGAAACAATTTTATGAAATTTGGAATCTTTTTTATCAATGGCTAGATGATAAAATACGATAATAGAATATTTAGAATGCTAGACAGTAAGGAATATCTTTATTTTGTTTTACTTGCCTTTGTTATTTGACACTATATTTATAAAGGGTTTTTTAGGATTGATTTGGTATGATTATATGATTTGTTACAGAATAAACTGGTTAAAGTATTGTTATCTCATAAAGCATGAATGATTAAAATGAATGATTATAGTCAAAAATTTCTTTTTTTAGTGATATTAGGATATACAAGTTTGGACTGACAATATGAGTTTTTATGTAACATAATTGTAATTGAGACTGCAAAATGAATGCACAAAACTGATGAACCAACTGACACACTGGATGTACACATGAGAGTTGATGTTTTAATGTTTTGTTTGTCTTGTTTGTTTGTAGAAAATTAATAAAATTCTTTTCAAAAAAGAAAAGAAAGATTAGTTTAAGGAAAAAGAGACCTATCCACACCTAAGGTACAGTCAGATAACCCATGAAAGTAGTTTTCTTCCATCCTAAATGAGCAGAACATGCCAGCATAAAATTGTGCTGCCCTCATTATTGATCTCTATGCAATCTGAGTTACAAGGTGAGTGAATAGTAGTATCCCTCCTCTATAAGTCAACTCAAGGTTGACTCAATGTCCCATCTTTCTGAGGTTGGTAAAATGGTGACCCTAAATTTGGGGGGGCAATATGCTGATTCTGTGAATCACATAGAGAGGGTTGTAAAGCACTGTGAAGTGGTATATAAGTCTAAGTGCTATTGCTATAATGATGGTCAAGTTAAGGAATCAAGAATTTGCAAATTTCCATGACTGTTTTTCCTCCAACCAAGCATAATGCAAGTGGTAAAAGCAATCACCATAGCTTTCCTTCACATGTGGTGGCATAGAGATGGGCAAATGTAGGCAGTTCCTCGAACAAGAACCTGAAAAATTGTGAATGGGTGTTGGTATGCTCCATGACTGCTATCCTCAAGTAGGGTTGTTCCTGGAACCAGTTTAGCGTTCCTCTGAAAGAACATGAAACTTGCATCCAAAAATAACCAAAAGGCATGCAGAATGGATATGGAATAAAGCAAGTAGGATTATTAGGCATTCAATCTTTGATTAATTCTGCAATGAATTCTGACAGTAAAATGGATGCAGTTAGCAGTACCCCAAAGTAATCCAGTAAGTAAGCAGAATGAGTTCCACCATATCCACTCAATAAAAAAAAGAGTAAGAAATGTAGCCACACAATACTCTTCATTTGCAGAAACAGTTTTTAAAAAAACCCTATCATGCACTCAACTAACAATAGAACCATCAATGGTGCAGGAAATAAATTGTTGGAGATCCTCTCACCTTTTGATGGTTCTTTCTACTGATCAGACCATCTGAGCTGAGGTAAGAGAAGATGGTGCTCACAGAACCAAAGTGGGATTCCTGAGGGCTTTCTAGTAGCAGTGCCTGCATTGAAACTCTTGATTTATTTGAACCATGTTAGGGGTCCTTGGTGCTCTCTAAGCATGGTAGTTTAATTGCAGACATTTCATTAATCGACTAGGTAACATTCTCAGTACTAGTCATTCTAAGGCTGAAAAGAATTCTAACTGACCAGCATCTTCTGTGTTATAGTTGAGACTTTTCTATAGAATATTGTGTTCTGTAGTAGATTATGTCTGTCTGGACATGTTAACATCCCATTCGAGCCCAGGTACCTCTTTTTTTCTGGGATTTAGTTTGAATAGTTTGGTTTGGAGTACAGTTTGCCTTTTTCCAGTTTGTCGCAGGCCAGCAGTTTTGATGGTGCTTGTTACTTAGCTGTGTAATGAAACATCTGCAAGAAAACAACCAAGCTCAGGAAGCACCAAGAACCCCACAATTCAATCCTGAACTGAAAATATTATCTTCTATTTGAACTATGTTGGTCCTTTCTCATTCAAAACAGCTGAAGAAAACTTAACAGGGGCATTTGGGTGGTGGTTCAAAAAATTAAAGGGTGGCCTCAACTTTGTGCTTGTAGGCCCACCCCTTTTTGACATATATCACCCTTGCAGATGCCCCTTACACCTAGCTTTTCCAGTTTTCCCCTGGGAGCTCCTTGCTCCTTTCAGCTGCCCCTCATTTTAGCCAAAGCTTAACAAAACAAGTCCCTTGCATTAGTATTTTCCAAGCTGGAATGCCTGTAAATACAGTTTTAGCATCTACTATTTGGGGAGCCTCAGTTAAGGAAATCTAATATTGGACAAGGTTTTCTTTAGGATTTTCTCTCTTTCTAGCTTCTGGCAGTTATATCCCCATTTCACAATATATAGCAAATCAATCTTACATACTTCAGAAAAAAAAATCTACCAACACATATTTTCATAAAAACACCTACTCATTGGCTTCTTTGCCATCTCCAAGTTCTCAATAGCCCACCCAAAATCAAAAGTAGTCATGTTTAAGCCAAGCTCAGGGTTAGAAAATAATAAAGTGATTGAAGATCCAAAAATTTCTAATCTCCTTGCTTAGATCATTTTCTTGCTTGCAAAACATTCTGACCACCATCTGGTTAAATATAGCCACCTTCCTTTGAGCGAAAGGGTACTGCAAAATGGGAAGTAATTTGTGCTTCAAAGATCCTGAGTGTTCTCACAGGGATATAAAAAGAGTTTGCATACTCCAGCTTCTAATCCATCTTGCTAGTTGTATGAGAGTGATTGGGTTACCACATCATGTAAATTATGCTTTCCTTCATTTGCTTATTGATTTATTTATGAAACATATTTATATGGTTTCCCATCTATCAAAAGGAACTCTGAGTTGTGAACAAGAATAAAAAAACCACAATATAATTAGAACAAAAAAATGGAAACAAAGACAATGTTGAATCCCAATAAAACCTACATAAGCAATCAATCACACCATGTTAGCTCCATCAACATGGAGCCCATTCCCAGTAACTGGGTGCAAAAAAAAAAAAAGTCTTCAGTGGTTCCTTAGGGCCAAGAAATAAGGGCATTCCCTGTTTTGGAGAGAGACAAGGGAGGGAGGGAGGGAGGGAGGGAGGGAAGGAAGGAAGGAAGGAAGGAAGGAAGGAAGGAAGGAAGGAAGGAAGGAAGGAAGGAAGGAAGGAAGGAAGGAAGGAAGGAAGGAAGGAAGGAAATGATAGAATGACATGGAAGAAGGGAAGGAAGAGGGAGAGAGGAAGGGAGTGGCATCCGCAGGACAAAAGCAGCATTTTGCAAGCCCTTCTCCTTTTCAATATGCATTATGATATTACATATACACTATAATGAGTTGAAGCTTGGGCAAAAGTTTTAGAATTGGGTGGGCTCCAGATTTTAGAATAATATTTCTTTCATATGTTTTAAATTCACGAGGTTCTCTGAATTTGTTTCCTTCTGTACTACACACTGTACTATTTTTTTTATCACGCATTATATTATGATTTATTACATACTTACTAAAAGAATCAAAAGAAAAACATCATAGCACCAATTCTATCCAATCAAATCTGTTCACTGGTTAGCAACCAACATTAAGACTAATATTTACAACTAAAACATAACAAATAGAACAACCATAGAGATTTAAAAGCTTGCTTTACAAACTGCCCAGAGTCACTGAAGTTAATAGAATAACAGAGTTGGAAGGGACTTTAGAAGTCTTCTAATACAATTCCTGCTCAAGCAGGGGATCTTATACCATTTCAGACAAAGATTGGTTGTCCAATCTCTTCTTTAAAACCTCCACTAATGGAGCTCCACAAGTTCTGGAGGCAAGCTGATCCATTGATTAATATTCCTCACAAAATTTCTCCTTATTTCTAGGTTGACTCTTTCTTTGACTAGTTTCCATCCATTTCTTCTTGTTATACCTTCAAATGGTTTGGAGAATAGATTGGCCCACTCTTCTTTGTAGTAGCCCCATAGAAGTTGGGCAGCATATAGATTTAGTTAACTGGGTATTGTTATTATTAATAAACTGGTTATTATTGTTGTTGTTTTGTTGTTGCAAAGTATGTAGACATCTATAATGAATAAAACATAGCTGAAAACTACTAATCATATTGATAATGGGGTAACCAATAGCCAAGTCACATATTAGCCCATTAGTCAAATAACAGTGTCTTTAACTCCCATTTAAAGGCCACCAACTTTTTGCAGAAATGTAAAAGAGAAAGAGGGATCTGAATCCAGAGTTATGAGTCCAGGGGCCCCAAATGGGCCAGAGCTTGGGGTTTACAAACAAGGAAGGAGAAAAAATACCCTAACCAAACTAACACAAGGAAAGTGAAGGCTTGTAGAGAGAAAGAAGAGTAGGCTGATACTGGAGTGTGGTTGTGATGACCCAGGGCATGGCACAAAGGCAACACAGTCAGAGAATAAGAATGAGGTCCTTTATTAGCTCCAACTTTGCCCCCAATTACCTAGTTACCTTCTGGTCTAGAGAAAAACTCTCCCATGAACCTGCACCAGATTTTGGCTGCAGATATTCTAGTCCAAACGTTGTAAACTGAAAACTTTAAACTATAAATCTACAAGGCAAAATAAAGTAATAAATCTAGCAGAGCAAGATACAGGAGTTCCAGAAATGAAGTAACAATGCAGTAAATCAAACCAGTTGGGAGGATTTCAGGAACTCAGATAACCACAGCCAAACACAAAATAAACTCAACATTTGTTCCTGACAACTGTCCTACCCACCTGTCTCTCTTTAAACACCATGCCCAGGTGTACCTTGTGAAGTGAATCAGGACCCTTTCCTCCTTCGTAGGCCACACAACCCACATTGCTCTCTTCTCCATTGTTCCCTGCATGCCCTAGGATGAAGAGGGGATGGGCCCTGGTCTTCCTCTGAACTCCCTCTCCCTTGTTCTACCTCTTCCCTGCTCTGCCCAGCCCTGCTCTGCCCTTCCCCAGTTTCCTCCACAGCCAATGGAGCCACTCTCCTGCTTCCTGTCAGCTGTTTATCTTCCTCCTCAGATTCAGACTCTGATGGGGGCATGACAATGGTGACAATAAGATTCAAAATGTAAGATGCCAGGATTTTGAGCTTTGTTGTAATTCAAATATGGAACCAATGAGAAGAAATGAAGTGTAATGAAATATGGGAATGTTATGGAAGATGCAAAGCAGTCCAAATGGATTGTGGTGACCTAGGATGGAGAGAAGAATTGCCAGGAAACCATTGCAATAATTTCAGTGGAAAGCAATCAAATCATGTACCACATGAAAAAAGCAAAAAAAAAAATTGGCTCCTATCAGCATATCAAATAAAAATTTGTGACCCTCATTGCAAGATCAATAAACAGTTACAAAGTCAATACATACTAGAGACAGTAAGTTGTTTCCAAATTTAATGCTGTTATTGGGGGGTTTTTTAATGAACATTTTTCCACTGCATTTTCATCGTTCAATATCCAGAAAAGTATTTATGAGCACTACAAAAAAATTAAAAATGTTGATTTGCATATAGAACAAATTGATTCTGTTGAAATCCCACTGAAAGCAATGTAAAATGTTAATTGAAAGTCATAGAGAAATCTAGATTAGGTTTTATTGCATAATTGTCCTATCTCATTCCCAAAATTTTATGAACGCTTGTGATTATTTTACCCTTGCTTAAAAAACAGGAAATATGAGAAGAGAAGAGAAGAGAAGAGAAGAGAAGAGAAGAGAAGAGAAGAGAAGAGAAGAGAAGAGAAGAGAAGAGAAGAGAAGAGAAGAGAAGAGAAGAGAATATATTGGGCATACAATAAACTATTAATCTGAAAATATCTCACTTATTTCAGCTTTTTGGCCCTTAACAAAACAATGATATCAGTATTCAAGGAATGCAGCACATCTACACAGAGTATATGAACAACTAATTATTGATCATTACCAAAATGCTCTATCCCAACAAGAAGAATTGTATTAATTTACTTATCAGAGTCATCATTAGTATTTGATTGTGTATTGAAGTTTAATATAAAAATGTTAAATAAACTGCAAGAGAATCCAGTTTATTATTTTAAGCTAATATATTGCAGCAATTCTGACCTGTTAAAATTTTCAAAGAAAGTAATTATTTTCCCTTTTACCCACCTATATGAGGGAAATTGCCTAGAACATCTTTGTTCCTTGTTTACATACCACAATAACTGAAAATATTAAAATTATTCATTTGAATTTTATGTCACATTAAACATGTTTCTGCTTTCAAGTGCATTATTTTTGCTTTATTGAACTCAACTGAAATACACTCTATTATTACTCTTTATTTATGAAGGTGACATTCACACTACTAATCAAGCAGTTTGGCATTTAGTAGCAGAGATACAATGGAGAAAAGTATATGCACTAAACTCAAATAATTTGTTTTGTGAATGAAATGATATCACCATGCACATTTGGCATTGGACAAATTATTCATCTGCAAAAAAAAATTATAAGAAGGCAGTGCCTACAAAGCCAGAAAGAAATTGCTACTTAAAGGGGAATGTTAATATCCTACCTGAACCAACAAGTAAAATGATCAGCCTTAACTACACTGCATTCTAATTAATATTAAGGGTTTCACATCCCTGTTTTAATTTGTTCTGCTACATTATTAGATCATGTTCTCGATTTCATCTATTCCTTGCTCAATAGTTTCTGCAATCTGCCTTTTAAATCCTCTGCAACAAATCTCCATATACCAATTCTGAATCCGGCTCTTAAATGGAGTCAGTTCCTAGGAACTGTCTCATATTGCAGAATGCATGTTTCTGTTGATAGATCTAATGTTCAGGTTATGGTATGAGTTTTCAAAATTACTGTGCCCATTTTAAAAGTGTGATCTTTCTGGAAAAAAGTTCAGTTGCAAGCTCTACAATAATGAAAGGTGTACAGAAATATTTCTGAACTGCAAGTTCTGAATGAATGGGGTCTGCAGTTATTCTTATTGAAATGAATGCAGTTAAAGTGGGCAAAAAGTGAATCCAGCAGAAGAGGGTTTACATAAGCCTGCCCTCGGGACAAGTGCTTGGAAGCTGCCTTAAGCCTGCGCAGCAATACTGATTGATATATGAGTAGAGACACACATGGAAATATAATTCTCTCAGTAGTATCCACTGTCATTCAAATATTGAAAATAGCATTGCTCATGTTTCTGACATGACTGGGTTCTGACTGTCCTGAGGCATCTCTGTAACTATTTCTTGAATGTGAAGAACACAAATGGGCTTTGCATGTAGAGAGCAGGTAGCACAAAGTTTCAAACTGTGCCCAAAATTCAGAAGAGTTTTCAGTTAATGGTAGAAGTTGTTACTATTAATATTGTTTTGTTACCACTTTGAAAGAAAATACCAGAATTCCCCTCGGTATAATACTAACTCCATCTTCTAGAGCAGAGGTCTCCAAACTTGACAACTTTAAGACCTGTGGACTTCAAGTCTTAAAGTTGCCAAGTTGCCAAGTTTGAGGACCCCTGTTCTAGAGTTTAATTTTAACCTGGCTTTAGCCGTCTTCAGATATCAAGGAATGATTTTAAAGAGATCTCTAGCAAGTCCTGGGCTGTAATGTAAAGTTGAAAATGATCAACTTTGTCTGTCTGTCTGTCTTTCTATCTTTCTATCTTTCTATCTTTCTATCTTTCTATCTTTCTATCTTTCTATCTTTCTATCTATCTATCACCTATCAATCATCTATCCATCTAATTTCTATAGCTGTCCATTTTACAAAAAGTGATTTTGGAGAATGAATGAATGAATACACACATACACTCACATATGCAGTACATATGCAGACATACACTAGACACAAGAGTGATAATATTAGCCACAATAAGATCTCAAAATTTCAAAATCTTCAATATTGATTGCATAGCACGGTGAACTGCCAGAGAATTTCTCCCAGCAGTTTTATTTATGTGTCAAACAGTGAGGAGGACAGGACCTTCAAAAGAAAGGTCATGCTTCATAAGAAAGGGACCACCAGGCCAATCTTTTACCCAACTGCCACTCCATAAAACCACCCAGTAAGATAGGAATAGAACTTCTGCAGAACGGGGCCCAAAACTTACACAGGAAGTCCAAACAGAAACCATGGTTAACAGCACTGTATGTTCTCAAATGGGCCGATAGAAGCACTTGGGAATTTAGTGATGGGCACTATTTCCAGCAAGATTCTGATGGATATCTGATATATTGACCAATGTTTCCATCCGATGCCCAGTGTTGAACCCCTGAATAAACAGAATCCAAAATCTACATCCTCTTTAGTGCTCTGTAGTTGAGATTCTCACCATTCATTCAACTACTACAGAGTATAAGAAAGATGAGATTGATAGAGAAATGCAGGAATTAGTACACAGGCAAAGGGGAACTGAAACATTTTTAAAAACCAAAACAAGATAACATTCAGAAAGGCTCAGCCAGATGCCTCCTTGTGGTTGTACAACACAATCAGTCTTACAAGGTCTGGTAATCTCAATGAAAGTCATTTTTGCCTTTCTGTGGTCTGATCATAGGGCTGGCAACAACTTCTCCAAAAAGAGAAGGTTGATGATTAGGAAAGAATAATCAATACAGTTGGATCTAAGACTGGCTCCTTTTTCAAGGCCACTGGCCTCTTCCTCCTGAAATGAACTATTGATTACCTCTGTCTGTCTCTCCTCCTTACAACTCTGGAGCTAACGGGGACATAGACCAAGCCCCACAAGTGGCAAAACTCATGTCGGAGAGTACCATATCCCAGTGGCAGTCAACCTGGTCCCTACCACCCACTAGTGGGCGTTCCAGCTTTCATGGTGGGCGGTAGGGGTTTTGTCCCCTACTTTATAAACCACCATTACTGTGGAACTGGTGGGTGGTTAGAGAAAATTTTACTACTAACAGAGATACAAAAGTGGGCGGTAGGTATAAAAAGATTGACTACCCCTGCCTTATCCTCTTCATTAGAAAAAAAAGTTCCAAATAAAATGGCAGCATCAGATTCTACCCAGAAAGACTTAATCTGAGCAACTTTTATTAGAAAACTGCTATCCAAGATGTTCAGTATGGCCAGGGAAGTGATTTGCCTTCTACCACTCCCTAGGGTATATTTCATCCTAAGCAAGACCTTTGGCCAATATTACATGTGACACTGTAATAAACTATCCATGCTTTGTCTCACTTATAGCTCTTTCTCTACCTCCTTTTTCACAGTAGTCTCTAGAGATCCTTTCTGTCATTTCATCTCTCAGAAGTCCTTAGCAAACCCCCAGGCACACTGTGGGGTGGGATGAGTGCACAGAAAGAGTATCTTGGTAGCAATTTTTTTGAGAAACCGAATTGTTTCCTGTTGCTAGAGGCCAACCAGGCAATTGATGGAACCGCCTGCCAACTCCCTGGGAAACACTCCCAAGTGCCATCTGGAAATTCAGCAAATGATCTTCCTTATATGTCCCCTTGCCCTGCAGAGGTTTTGGATGATAGTCAATCTTAATTAGATCAGGAAGCAATCTAAGCACAAGAATGAGTTGTTAGATGCAGTCTTGTATTCAGATCACATCTGTGGCTACAAGTACCTCAGTGGCCTTGATGATATTTATATATACCTCATCCTAATATTATCTCTGGGAGGAAAGGAAATAGACTTCCCATAAAGTTCCTACCATATGGACTCTATGGAAAGTACCTTAGCAGGACCAGTAACCATATTAGACTCCTTCCTATGCATTGGACATGAACTGAATGAGGTCTTTTCTAGAATTTCCAGGAGTTGCAGGCACTGAAAGAGGCACATAGGCACATGTGTCAAGATGGAACAACAATGTCTTCTGGTATTCAAACTGACAGAAGCCAGAAGTGAAGCATTCCACCTCATTTCATTTTACAAGGAGCATCATTTAAAGACCTGAATGAATACTGGACTATCTATATTAATGGTAGCCAACTTGCAATTCTCCCATTATTTTGAACTAAACTCCCATAACCTCTTGCCACCAATTATGCTGAGAAGATTTGATGGGATATGAAATCCAATATATCTGAAGAGTACAAACTCCCAGGCTTCTGTTCCTGCATTGTAACAGATACTCCCAAATGATAAAAAAGAAATTATGTGCTAATGATTTTCATATTGGTATGCAAACCTTTATCCAAATACGTTTCCTAGGAAAGGCATGTTAGCTAATCTCTGCAAGATAAATGCTAGAGATCATGATTAAATTTTATTTGGTTTGAGTCTGTCTTTAATTTTTTAAATACACATGAAAAAAGAACTGCTTTCTATCCCTACCAGACTGATATTATTATTATTATTTTTTAACTAAGCATAAAATGTGTTGGGCCATTCTTCATCTTCTGCAGTGGCTATAAAATCATCTCCATAGTTTAAAGAACACAGCAAGCCCTCTTGTTTATCAGGATCAAAGAATTATTTCAAAATGGCAAGAGAAGCACTAGCAGTGATTAGCAAACATGCAGCAGGGGAAAGATTTCTTTCACATAAAAGAAGGCATAGACCATCTCTCATTCTTCAACCCTGCATTTTGTCCCTTTTCCTTGCTGAGATTTTCTTTTAAGGCACAAGAATTAATCTGTGGATGGTGAACATGTGTTCTAAAGATAGATAGCCCAAATGTCACAACACACTTTTGGCTGTTGCCATTTAATGCCAGAATTGTTACCTTGGAACTATGGTATATGCTTCAAGACGAGGTTGCATGCAAAACTCAGAATTTTCTTGAAATCTTTTTCCTAGAATAACCTTTTAATAAATATGGTTATCGGAGTCATTTGTTTCAATGCAAAATAAAAACAGAAATGAAATACAGTGCTCTCCTTAAAAATGTAAAAACTAAATTGAATCTGATCCCTTCCTCCCCTCATTTTCTCAGTGAACAGTAAAGTCCTTCTGGGAATTTTACAACTAGACTATGAGGTTACTGGACCTCCTAATAATTTTGTTTCTCAGCACTGGCATTCAAAGGCATATTTGAAAAATGGTTTCCTGCATTGCCCTCTGCAGTTTTTTCCCAGTCTACCAATTAGCACAAGCCATAAGTCACCACTTATTAAAAGGTTTCAGATACGGTAGTACATTGTACCTGCTCTCTGTAAGTAGCTCAATTATTCCAGATATAATTTATCCCTATTTCTCAACAGCCAACAGACGGAAGACTTTACTTGAGGTCCTCTGATAGTCTGTCTATCTATCTATCTATCTATCTATCTATCTATCTATCTATCAACTATCAATCCATTGATCAATCAACTGATCTATCAATTGATCTATCATCGATCTATCTATCATCAATTGATCTTTCTATCAATCTATTTAGCAAGATTTTTTTTTAATTTCAAAAAAATAATATGGATTGCATAGCATTCAAACTGGTATATGTATAACATACCAATTAGCCAACCTAAAACTTTTGGTCCTTTTTGCAAAATAATCTAATGGACTTCAGTGAAGCAATTTCTAGTCAATTAGACTTCACTGGCAACTTGACTAAAATGAATCATTTACTATCATTTAAATGAAATCCAGAGTATCTCACTGTGGTGGGACTGACTGTGAGCAATGTATTCTGCATTATTGATCTTATCCTATTGCAGATGGCGCTGTTGATGGGCAACTTCAAGGATTCATCCTAATTTTTAAACAATCTTTAAACTGGAGACCAATCCTTCACCCTCAAGATGCTTCCCCCCCCCCCCAAAAAAAAAGATTCTGCTGTTATAGTTGTTTATGTATAGAACTAAAAATAAGGAATGTTATCTGTGCCCTTTAAAACTCACAAGATACATCAAGCAAAATTAACTCAAACTTCTTGGGGTGGTCATTAAAAAAGAGTTTTCTATCAGTTTTGTCCAATCGAGATGTGCATTGAAAAGTCATTGGAATAGTCTTTTTCATAGCATGAAAACTGCAAAAGGACCTCAGCTTTGCTGTCAATCATCAGCAGAAGTCAGGAATTTAAAGACTAATGTGAAACATCAAACCAGCAAGAGAACAAGGGACTGGAATGTGAATGGAAAAGTTTTGCATTTGAAATCTGTTCTATTGCCTCCAAACAATGAAACATGGATTTGATATCAAGCAATATATTGCTGGCCATCTCACTGACCAAATTGAATGGGAAAGCTCAATACAATAATCTACAACTTAAAAATAAGAGGACACTTAAAACTACATTTGATACCTGTGGAATTGCCAGTTCAATGTTCCCTTGGGAAAATCTCTTTTGTTTCATCTATATTTAGAAGAAATATACATATAATTTCTACCCTCTTTAAATTTCATAAAGAAAAACTAACTGTTTAGCACACTTTTGTCATCAAAGGAATGTAAAAGATCTGCCTTAGTTCAAACAAATCTTTAAAATGTACATGGTCGAGAATTTGTGCAACAATACCATCCACCATTTTTTTAAAAAGAGGAATGACCTGTTGCCAAAATTATACAGAAACATCAAAGACTGCCCCCTTCCCACTATATACACACACACTCACTGTGCAGGTTTTACATTTCTCAGTGATGCAAAGATTGGGAAGAAGCTTAAAACAAGTAAATCAGTAGAAACCATTTAGAGTTGATTATTTAAAAACCCATGTTGTTGTTTTTCAGAATGCCTAAGTCTCCTCAAGCATCTGAGGGTTATTTGCTCCTAAGACCTTTTTAATATGGCTGTATTGTAAGACTGCAGTGGTAGAACCTCTGTGGCAATAGAGAGGATTTTTTTCTCTTTGAAACACAACTTGGGAGCCACCATTCTATGTATCCTCATTTAATAATGCCTTTATTTAACAAGATCAGGGGGGGAAATGACTGTCCTCAGCAAACATAACATGGTCTGTAACCTTCTTTCCTTTAATGCTGCAGTATTTTAAATACATGTGTGAGCATTCACACACACACACACACACACACACACACACACACACACACACAAACCAAATCCCTAAAGCAAGCAAAAGATTTACAAAGCTAATAAAATATATTAAAAAAAGCGAAGACTGACAGACAAAGAAATAAATTTAGTCTGTTTTCCTATTTGCTTTAACAAGCCCGGGAAGAATATGTTCTGCTGCACCTACTAAATATCCGTAACCCTTAAAGTACATGTGCAGTTGCTGCACTTTGATGATTGCTAGAAAAGCCACAGAAAACCCTTAAGGTATTAAGGAAAAAGCTTTTAATATCCAGCTATATACCCTACGACATCACCAGTCTGAAGTCTATGTAGATATGCCTAATTATTTTCTTACAAGGTTGAGCCTAATTGACCACTTGCTTAATTGATGAATCCTTCACGATTTGGACAGACGTTGAGAAGAACATGAAGAGTAGCAAAATATTTATTTAGAGGCGCATATTAAAACCCACAGACCTATCCCTTTGCAGCCATGCATCCACACACACACACACAAAAAGGATGGGGGTGTGGGTGACCCGACAATGTGCAAGCAGCAGAGTCAATAACTCAGTGCAGTAAACTATACCATTTTCAGATGGGTGAGCAGAATTTTAAGTAAGTTGCCTTGGGTTTCGACCTGCTGAAGTGAAAGGCTTCCAAGCTTTAATGGGCTAAGAGTCCTGCCAGACATGCACGGAATTCACATTTCCACATTTGCATAATAAACTGTATTTCTCCTTGTGTGTTTTAGCTCTTGTGGCAAAGGCAGAGGATCAATGGCAGGCTACAAGACTCCAGTTTCTTCTTCCCTTGAAATCTCTGCCTTTGCGTATAACTTACACTGGTCACATACAGCTTCAAGCATACAGCAGCTGGTTTCTGACAGGGCTGGGAGGGAAAAGGCAAAACTTCCAGTCAAATCAAAGATGACCTATGTCATTTGCACCGCACCCTTCCTTCCCCATCTCTGCAAAACCTGAAAAGTTAACCGGAATCTTTCCTCAAATCTCAGCCATGCCGCTACCCCACCAGATTCTAATGCATGTGGCAAAGCTTCGCTGGCTAGTGGTGGTGTGTGTATGTCTGTGTTTTTACAAATCTCAAAGACCTGATGTAGAACCTTTCCAATATCCTGAATGGAAGCATCCTAAAGCCATCAGATATAGTCAAGAACAAGCATGAGATTGTTATTTTTTGTACATATAAAAGGTGTCCACATTAATGAAGCATGGTGCCTAAATCAGCAGGTTTAATTAAAGCTACTACCAGAAGGCAGAGAGGGCTAAGTCACTTCCCCCGTCGCTCCCGGCTTCCACCCACCCTGACTTCTTTGATGCTCCCCAAAAGGAAAATCACTTTCTCCTACCTTCTGACAGGATTGCTTCCTCATTGAGCCCCTACTCATCCTCCTGCTTCAAGGAGAAAAGGCTCTCCCCCTCCCCTTTTGTTCCTAAAACAACATGGGCAGTTCTTGGTTTTCTTCTGGGAGATCGTCTGTCTCAGTCAGCCTGCTGGCGAGCGAACCACTAGATACTCCAGCAGAAGTGCTGGGGAAGGGATATCCTCCGCGTGGCAAAAAATCCTCAGCAGTTTCAGTTCAGGCAGAACATCTCCTGTCTAGCTGCAGCAGCAGCAGCAGCAGCAACAGCAGCGGGAGCAGCAGCAGCAGCAAAGGCAATGCTTTGGTACTCTGCAGGCCACAGCGTTCATACCTTATACATCACTACCACATTCTTTGTAATAGGCAGGCATAATGGAGCATTTCATCACCTACTGTCCCAGAGTTTTGTCTAGGCAGTTGCATTTCTGCCTCGGAAGGTTCTTCATCATTCTTACTGTCTTCATCTCATCAGTAGGCTGTTTATGTCGCAGCAGGAGCCGCAAAGCAAGCAAGTTATCATTGAGATGGTGGGATTTCGCTCTGTGCATTAGGTTTGCCATATGTGAATCTTTCTGTGTGGGTAGGCGTATGAAAGTGTCTACGTAGGTAAATTGATATAGGTATCGATACTGTATTGATGGAGAATGCTTTCTCCCCCTGTGCATGGGGGAAAAAAGGGAGGGAGAGTGGAAAGGCTTGGTGAAATCCAAGCATGATTTCCCGACTGTCATATGACAAGAATGTCAGCAAAGAAAATTTAAAAAGTTTATTATCTTGGAGTCATGCTCGTCTGATCTGAAGACGGGACATGGGAATGAACATGGGGCTTTGATGGACCACGGTTTATCCGGGATGGGTGTGTCCATGGTCTAACTTCTTCAGAGGTATCCTGAAATATAGCTAATACTCATAATACAAATATAGCTAATACTAATATAGCTAATACTCAGAACAAGTGAGCCATTTATGCGATTGGCAATAATTTGTACGAAAAGCTCACCAGCATATATATATATATATATGCTGGTGAGCTTTTCGTACAAATTATATATATATATATATATATATATATATATAGAGAGAGAGAGAGAGAGAGAGAGAGAGAGAGAGAGAGAGAGAGAGAGAGAGAGAGAGAGAGAGAGAGAGAGAGAGAGAGAGAGAGAGTGTTTCCATTAAGTCATCAGGAATGGAGCTATACATTGAGAGAGACTTTACTTATATGTGAAGATCAGGTACGTATCAGCGAGCAAAAATTTAAAAGTCCTCTACTGCCATGTTTGGTATTTAGGCTTCAGTTTTGTTTTTTTGCAAGGCCATTCTCAAATATTGTTATCATGAATATTGTACTGATTTGAAAGAACAATGACCTTGAACTGAAACTAATTCATTCCAAATTGGAAAAGTAGAATGAGATATGTATTTATATTAACATCTTTATGTACATGTTTGATGCAGCAGTTAAGGCATCAGGCAAGAAACCAGGAAACCATGAATCTCTCCTCAGACAAGAAGACAGTTGGGTGACTTTGGGTCAGCAACTTCTCTCCCGCCCTAGGAAGGAGGCAATGGCAAACCATTTCTGAATAACCTTGCCAAGAAAACTGCAGAGACCTATCCAGGAAGCCCTGAGACTCAGACATGATTGAATGGAAGAGGAAAAATCTATACGCATGCATGCAGATACATATACAACTAAAATTCATGTTGAGTCCTAGCTTCTCTATCATGTCAACTCATGGCTTCTATCTCCAGCTAAAACCAGTCCTAGAGATTCTCATGTGATTCAATAAATACATGAACACATTTATAGTTATATATACCTAACAAAGTCCATGCTCCTCACCAAAAAAAAAAAGGCTGATCTAGATATGAGAGAAAGAGAGAGGGGGGAGGGAGGGAGAGATGGACAGATAGTTAGACAGATGTAAGACATATAGAGATATACTGATATTGATATTAACTAAATTAATGACTACTGACTTGTTAAGTCTGGAGCATGGGTGTGAATGATGGAGACGAGCCGGTAGAACAGTGAACTTCAAACTCTTTATTTACATATTGTGACAGCTCAACTCGAGGGCTGCTATAGCCTTCCTTATATAGGCAACTTATTAAATATTCAACCAATAGCAAACCTGGAGCGCTATCTCCGTTAACCAATGGGAATGGCCTGTTAATGGCCAATCAGATGCTCCTGAACAGACCAATCCGATCCTGCCATTAACAGCCAATCAGAAGTGCAGGGCCAGAACCCTGCACTTGACTTCAAGCTCAAGAAAACTTTATTGGTATTATTCATTCACAACACCCCTTTCCCCAGGTTTCTGCCCACGGGGCGAGGTTACATAGTCCTTAAGGTAGGACGGCTGTTTTATTAGTCTTTTCGATTTTCGCAAAGTGCCTGGTGGTTGGCTGCACTTCTGCTGAGGTAGATCGTTGTTTAACGGTAGGGGTGCCTCTGGTTCCGAGTTGGTGTTCCCATCGTCACCAATATCACTGGCCACTCCCTGAGGTGAACTCACTCCGGTCCCTGGTTCTTGTTCCTACGTTTCAGTTCCATTATCAGTCTCTTCGAAAAGGTTTCCCTTTAATTGTAATTCGCTTTCCTCTGTATCTCCCCCCCCTCAGTTTGGTCATAAGGGAGTTCGGAAGTGCAAGACGGTAGCCGCGATCATAGTTGATCTGTGGCGCTTCCAAAGTCTGTCGTCAGGGCACTGAACGAGGTATGATCTTGGGCCAGTTATGCAGATTACGGTCGCCTCTACCCACAGCGGATTGCCCGATAAGTTTTTAGCAACTACTAAATCGCCTACCTGGAAGGTACGGCATCGGCTGCTGGATCCGAGTGGCTTTTCCAGTTCGTAGGCTGGGTGTAACCGATCGAGGTGGGAGCGGAGCTTTCGTCCCATTGGCAGCTTGGCGGGAGTTTTGTTGGTGATGCTGTGAGGTGTGATGTGCTGCAGGAAAAGGATCCGGTTGATTTTTTCGTTAATGTTGTCGTAGTCTATCTTTTGGAGAGTCTTTTTGATGAATTGTACCATGCGCTCAGCCCTACCGTTGGCAGCAGGGTGCACAGGCAAAGTGAGCGCATGACGAATACCGCGGTCAGCCAGGTACTGCTCAAAAGACAGCACGGTAAATTAGGGCCCGTTGTCGGATACCAGAACGTCTGGTAATTCGTGGGTTGCAAAAAGTCTTTCCAGTCTTTTGATGACCACGTCAGTGATCGTGTTGCTCATTCGGTGAATCTCGAGCCAATTCGAGTAAGCGTCGACGGTTAGCAAAAACATGTGGCCTTTGGTTGGCCCAGCAAAGTCCAGATGGATGCGGGACCAGGGTCCCCGCAGCGTCTCCCATTCAGTTGGGGTTGCCTTTGGTGGAGCGTTGCTTACTTCTTGGCATCTCTTGCAAGTTTTAACCCAAGATTCGATTTGTTTTCGATGCCTGGCCACCACGCGTAGCTTCGTGCAAGGCCCTTCATGCGCACGATGCCAGGGTGGCCATCATGCAAGGTTCTTAGCAGTGTCTGTTGGAGTCATTCTGGGATAACGACTCTATCGCCCCAGATGATACAGCCCTTCTGCGAGAACAACTCTGTTTGACGACTTTTGAATGGTGCAAAGTCATCTGGTACTTGGTCCAATGGCCATCTGCGTTCCACCCATGTGAGGACTCGCGCCAAGATGGGGTCACATTTTGTTTCTCTCGCGATGTTACGGGCAGTTAATGGCGGCATGTGGAGTGTCTCAATCTGCAACGCTGTCATCATTGGTGCAGGATCGTTGATAGTTTCAGGGAGTGGTGTACGGCTCAGTGCGTCGGCATGGGGAATGGCTTTACCGGGTATTGTATTGTAGCCGATAATTGTAGGCAGCCAAGAATTCTGATCAGCGGGTCATTCTGGGAGAAAGTATGTAGGGAGTTGGCTTGTCCCCAGCGATGATCCCCAGCAATGGTTTGTGGTCAGTTACAATGGTGAAAGCCCGGCCGTACACATACTCATGAAATCTTTTAACAGCTGATACAATCGCCAGGGCTTCTTTATCGATCTGGCTGTAATTTCGCTCGGTTTTCGAGAGTGTCTTTGAGAAGTAAGCAACAGGGGCTTCGTTACCGTTAGGTAACACATGGCTCAAAATGGCGCACACTCCAAAGGGTGATGCATCACATGTAATGTTTATTGGCAAAGCCTCATTGTACTGCATTAGTACGGCATCCGAAGTCAGTAGTTTTTTCACATTATGGAACGCCTGCTCTTCTTTGTGACCCCATACCCAAATTGCTTTTTTATCTAATAGATGATGTAAAGGTTCAGCGACAGTCGCCTTGTGCGGCAAGAATACATCATAGAAATTGATGAGGCCTAAGAACGCCTGGAGGTCGGTCTTGTTCTGGGATCTGGGAGCATTTTTTATTGCTCTCAATTTGCTATCGGTAGGGTGAATACTCTGTCAATTAAGTACCCTAAGAATTCAACACAATCGGTATACAGTTTGCACTTATTTTTTTTTTACTTTCAGGCCTGCTTCCTGGAATTTTTGTAATACCAGTCTTAAACGCTCCCGTAAGATTTTTGGAGTGGGGGCAGCAATGAGCCCATCATCAAAATAGGGGACAACGCTCTTGATCCCCTGCAATAGTCTCTCCATTAGGCTCTGAAAGATCCCTGGGGCTACACTGACTCCGAATTAGAGCTGCGTGCACTTAAAAGCACCTCGGTGTGTTACGATAGTCTGTGCCTGTGCCGTTTTGTCATCAACCGGCAGTTGCTGATAAGCCTGAGCTAAGTCTAGTTTAGCGAAGACTTTTCCACCCCCCAGGGAATGGAGGAGGTGTTGTACCACTGGCACCAGATATGGGTTCTTTGCAGGGCGTGGTTTAGAGTGGCTCGGTAGTCCCCACAAATTCTAATTGAGCCGTCCGGATTAATTGGTGTCACAATCGGCGTTTCCCATGGGGAGTGGTCAGTTGGCTTTAAGACTCCCTGGGCAATCAACTTATCAAGCTGCTCATCGATTTTTGGCTTTAGAGCGAACGGAACTCGACAAGGCTTAAGGTGGATGGGAGCTATCTTTGGATTAAGGCTAAAGGATATCGGGGTCCCCTTGTACTCGCCTAGCTTTTCCTCGAAGACGTCCCTGAATTCGTGGGCAAGGTCCTCCTCCCAGTCACTGCCGCCGATTTGGTTAATGCATGCCACTTCAATGCCGAGTGGTGCGAACCATTGCAGGCCTAACAGACTAGGCCGGTCCTTATTGATTACTGTCAGGGGTAAGTACGCCGTGCGGTTCTTGAATGTAACCCGGACTCGACTGGATCCTGCAACTGGAATTCGGTTCCCCTGGTAGTCCTTTAACATGAGCCGTTGGAATTGAAGGTCTTGGTGCCGGATAGTGGGGATGAGTTGCTTGAGGGTCTTCCATGAGACCATTGAAAGAGACGATTCCGAGTCAACTTCCATTTGGCAAAGCCAATTTTCAATGTTCACGTTGACCCGAATTTTCTTAGCATCTAGCGAAGAGGTATGGCCAATAATGAGTGTTTGGTGGGCCTCTTCCCGTCTCGCTAGATGACTCATGGGTCGGTTTCTGTAGGAGTGGTTTACTGGTTCTCGCCTTACAGGGCGATTCCCTATTGATTGGCGGAGGTTGGTTCCTTTCGAGGTCTGGCTGGGTCCGAGAAGGCTTCGGCAGACCCATCCGATGTGGCCTCGTTTCCCGCACTCATGACAGAGCGCGTCAAGGAATTTGCAATCAGAGTGGTAATGGTTTGCCCCGCAGCCAGCGCATGGTTGCTGGGACTTCGGGTATTGGTCCCAATCGGACCGCAGGCGATGGACCTCTTCTTCGTCGCTGTCTGACGACGAAGAGAGGTCCTCATGATGGGCCGTCTTCAGCTGCCCTTCTGCATTAGGTGAAACTTTGCCGGCCGGTGGGTGTGCTGGAGTGCGATTTCAGCATAGCTGGGTAGCCAACTTCTTGGTCGCCTCCACTGCTGTAGCTTCAGCTATGGCATCTTTAAGGGTGATGTTGCCCTTTGCCATTATTTTGCTCTGTACGTTTAGAGCGTCTAGCCCGAGGACTACTCGGTCTCTCAAGGCCTCTTCTTGGTCGGTGAAATCGCAAAGGCCTCCCAAGTTCTGGAGGTCTGCAATGAAATCAGAGACGCTTTCTCCTTTCCGCTGGTTTCTTTGATAGAACTCGTGTCGTCTCATGAGCGTTGGAACGGTTGGTGCATAGTGGGCCCTTAATAATGATTTGAGGACGTCCCAGTCCATGGCCTTCACTTCAGCCAATTTCGCTAATGCCTTGGCCATTTTGAATACCGTCGGGCCGCAGTGCGTTAGGAATACCACCTGTTTCTTCCTGGTTGTGGCATCCTTCAGATTATTCATTTCCAAAAACATTTGAAAACGATCCATGTAGGACTCCCAGTCCTCTTGAGCTGGATCGAACAGAGCGGGTGGTACTACGCCGCCGGACATGGTTCCGCCATTGTGCGCTTCATCCACGTGCTTAGCTGTCTTAGTTGGCTCGGATGTCGTCCAATCCACCCTCGTCGCCAGTGTTAAGTCTGGAGCATGGGTGCGAATGATGGAGACGAGCCGGTAGAACAGTGAACTTCAAACACTTTATTTACATATTGTGACAGCTCAACTCGAGGGCTGCAATATCCTTCCTTATATAGGCAACTTATTAACTATTCAACCAATAGCAAACCTGGAGCGCTAGCTCCGTTAACCAATGGGAATGGCCTGTTAATGGCCAATCAGATGCTCCTGAACGGACCAATCCAATCCTGCCATTAAGAGCCAATCAGAAGTGCAGGGCCAGAACCCTGCACTTGACTTCAAGCTCAAGATAACTTTATTGGTATTATTCATTCACAACATAACTACAGTTAATTCCTCTATAAAAGAGGGAACACATTTTACAAGATAAATTGAGCCATATTAGATATATTTTCTTGCTCTCTCTTTGTCACAGACAAACACACACACACACACACACCACTTTTCCAAAAAATAAGTACCCAAGAACCACACACAACAAAGCAGGAATAGAATGAAAAAGGGGAAGAGGTAACAGGGTGGAAAAGCAAAATGAGAGAATCCCAGTTTAGGCCTTTACAATTGATTAGACAATCAGCCCCACCCACCCAAGCAATGGCTAATTTTCAAAGATGCCTATGGTTTCAGTAGTGATTTTTGGCAGTTATTCACAACGATAAAAATGCCCTTGTGTACAAACAATGTTTCTATTGGTATCAACCCAACTGAAGACAACAATTGCAATTTGCAGTTAATTGTTTGGTGTAAAATTGTGTCCTGCAAATACAGCAATTTGGAGCTCAGGATTGAAACTGGGTGAGTAATAAATGTATTTGTATGCAACTAAATCTTTTCTGGATTTTTAAAAATCCATATTAAGTGCTGTCCTTTTTTAATCAATTAGATTTGAATGCTTGAAGACTTACGCATCTCTGCTTCATGAACCGGACTATAAATCAAAGTAAACAAACCAAAAACCACTTCCTCTTAAGACTTTGATCAATCAAAACCAAGCCAAAGTCAGGTGTGATTGTTTCATTTCCTTCTTAAACTCCTGTAACCATTTGCAATTTGACATTATGCCTAAGGTTCTCTAAAACACCAGCAGGAGACTATGAGTCATATCAAATCACGTGGTCGCCCATGCAATCATATAATGATAATGCCATATCCATCTGCTCCTTTTCACATTGTGTCTCAAAGTTGATGGGAGGGGTAGAATAGGAAGTAGAATGGAGGAAAAGGAACATTAAATTATCTCGTCTCTTCCGTCTGTTCCCTCTGTACAGCTTCAGACAAGGCAATGATATTCAGTTCATTTATATTTTGCCAAATGTTCTACTTGGTTTTTGCAAAATTTTAAGTGTCACTAGATTTTAAAATCACTGTTGACCTTGTTTCAATCTCTGGATAGATTTTCTGTTTTATAAGAATTATAGAAGACATGCAGCTGAACCTCTGGATTTCCCTAGAGATGTACAAAATGGTGATGTATTTGACCAGGAGTGTCAAATTCATGGCGTCACGGCGGTGTCAAATGACATATTGGGACTTAATGCGTGACAGACAGACAGACACTTTGTTTCAGTTGTTGGCCAATAAAAATATATTTGGTAAAACAAACAAAGCACAGCTAATTCCTAACATCAACCAAAGGTCAATCAACTATAACTTCAACCTTAATCCTAACACATCTGTTGCTAATCTTATTAATACAATAAGCAGATATTAAAAAGGTGTAACCGGAATACAAGTTCTCTGGCATAGTGTAAAATAATGGGGGCATTGCTTGAGCCTTTTTCTGCATTCACTGCAACTCCTTCTGACAGCAGTCACCATTTAAAATGGAAAACATGCATAACCCCGGAAAATTTCTACCAGTTGGATTTATAACTGACCAACCACATTCAACATGTAGTCCTTAATGGAACTGCATCTACATGGAGGAAAGTATCAGTAGAGTACCTCAAGGCTCTGTCTTAAACCCAGTACTTTTCAATGTCTTCATAAATGATTTAGATGAGGGGATAAAAGGGGTACTCATCCAAGTTGCAAATGACACCAAGTTGGCAAGAACAGCCAACACTTCAGAAGATACAGAAGGATCTCGATGGACTTCAACACTGACCCCTATCTAGTAAAATTAAATTCAGTGGTGAGAAAAGTACATTTAGGCAAGAAAAAACAAATGCACAGGAATAGAATAGGTGGTACCTGGCTCAAAAGTAGTAACTGTGAGGGGGATCTTGGAATCCTAGTGGACTTAAGTATGAGTCAGCAGTATGCTGCAGCTTCCAAAAAAGCCAACACAGTCCTAAGCTGCATTAACAAAGGGATAGAATCAAGATCATGGGAACTGTTGATACCATTTTATACACCTTGGTAAGAGTACACTTGGAATATTGAATCCAATTTTGGTCATCATGATATAAAAAAGATGTTGAGACTCTAGAAAGAGTACAATGAAGAGCAACAAAAATGATTAGGGGACTGGAGGTTAAAACATATAAAGAATGGTTGATGGAATTAGGTATGTCTAATTTAATGAAAAGAAGGACTAGGGGCAGGGGTGGAATTCTACAGGTTCGCACCTATTCGCTAGAACTGGTTGTTAATATTCTAAGCAGTTCGGAGAACCAGTTATTAGAAGAAATTACTGGCCTAATCCTGTAAGGAAGGCAGGAAGGAAACATTCTGGTGTTGCTTACAGAAACTGCCTCTCTATTACATTCTTGGCAGGACTAGACTTCCTGTCTCAGGAACGTCTCTGGAGTTTTTTTCCCCTCCTTTGCTGGTACTTTGCTTGTGTGGAGTGACCATTCAAAGTTACAATGGCACTGAAAAAAGTGACTTATGATCATTTTTCACACTTACAACTGTTGCAGCATCCCCACAGTCATGAGAGGCTAGGCGAGGAGATGCGTGCCTCGATGTGAGTGATACTGAATTGGCCCTGCCCCGCCAATAACATGACTACTAAGCCATGCCCACCAACTTAGCCACACCCACAGAACCGGTTGTTAAAAAATTTGAATCCCACCCCTGACTAGGGGTGACATGATAGTAGTGTTCCAATAGCTAAGGGATAGCCACAAAGAAAGGGGAGTCAACCTATTCTCCAAAGCACCTGAGGATAGGTAGGACAAGAAGCAATGGGTGGAAACTAATCGAGAGAGAACCAGATTAGAACTAAGAAGTTTCCTGACAATTAGAACAATTAAATCAGTGGAATGGCTTGCCTCCAGAAGTTGTGGATGCTCCAACGTTAGACATTTTAAAGAAGAGATTGGATGGCTATTTACATAGAATGGTGTAGGGTCTCCTGCTTGAGCAGGGGGTTGGACTAGAAAAACTCCAAGGTCTTTTCCAACTCTGTTATTATGTTCAAATCCTCTCATTTTCTATCAAATTATTAAGCCTTGTCTCCTGCCTTCAAATATTTTCTTCCTGAAGTCATGGATTGCAGTCTCGTATTATCCTTTTTTTCCCCACACATAATTTATAACATTGTTTAGAACTTCAACTCCACCAACAAGCCAAAAATATAAGGGATGTTTTCATTATTTTTTAAGCCCTCCTATGCTAACTCGTGCAAAATTGTAATAGTTGCTTCTTTATAGGCTGGCCTGAGATCTCTGACACTGGATTTTTGCCTTGGTGTTGTTCCTCTTAAAGAACAAAGGATAAATAAAGCTGTCAAGTGCCTTATCGATTATATGTGATTAACGTATACTTTGCTTGCCCATCTTGTCTCTTGACTTTTCCATCCCATTTCTTTTTGCTTAGAATGGGAAGGAAGCAATAACCAGCCCAAGAGTTATGATCTCATTGTCTCCTTTTTGGAAAAACGTTGGAAGATGTAGATCTTAACGTTGCTCAATAAAATCAACCAAAGTCAGATTTTTATTCCTTTTTTAAAAAAAATTTTACGGACATTCAAAGTGTTTTTTAAAAACAAACCCCATTATTTTAGCTTGCTAAGACAAATGTTTTTAACCAACATTACTCTGAGAAATAGTCCAAAGCAATTCAATACAATTTTGTCATGAACCTGAATTTATAAAAGTACTTTTTCACACTAAAACCAATTAGTCCAGAAGAAAGAGTAACACTTCTGTCATGATGCTCAGAAGTGAATTCTCCTCACAGGATAAGGAGAAGAGTTGGATGAGAGAGTTTATTTGCCTGAGAGCTGAGCAAACAATTGATGCATGTTATCTTATATCTCTAAGCCCATGAGAGCAACAGATGGCAGACCATGGAATGGAACAGCAAAGAAGCTTAATATTTATGTTTTTCATAGTCTAATAATATGTAAAATTCTGTTAATTGGGCAACTAATGCAAGTAGTAAAGAAGCTTCAAGATAGGGATATTTGAGAATCAGAACTGTCTGCCGAACAGGCTATGCTCCATTGGAATTAATAAGCCCCAGTTGACTTTGGATGGAATCATTACTGCTTCTACAAATGAGTCCTGAGCAAAAGCCAACTAGCTGTTGAGAGCAATTTCCAAATGAAGTGAGTTTTTTGGTCCTTCGGTGTATTATTGAACTTTGGTTCATTTCTGATTTATCTTCTATATCATTTCCTTTGATATCTAGAATTGTTTGGGTAGCTTTGGCTACTTTATTCTCTTCCTCTTATTGTTAAGTGACTCCTTCCATACATAACTGACTTCGACTTGCCTAGAAAAATGTTTGACTTTTATTGGCAGGATAAATTGCCATTAGGTTTAAAATAACAAACCTTTAGAATGGAAATGTCCCTAATCTGTACCACTTTTAAATACTGAGTAAGACAAAGATGAATATAAGGAATATATTTTGCCGAATTCTTGTGTTTTTTGCTACCTCTCAATACTGTATAGATTGTCAGTTTCTATCACAGGCCCAAGATCATGTACCAGAATGCCAAAAAAAAAACCCCTCCTATCCTTCATTCATATGCATTACTGCTAGCAGGATGTATCTATACTTCTTGGGAGATGCCCATTGTCACAAAACAGCTGGACAAGCAAAGGAACAAACCTCAAGAGATTATCCTGTAGCAGCCGCAGAGCTGCAGTGCATGGCAGGAGTGATAGCCAGATTACAATGTTTGCAAATCAGGCCAAGTCCAAAACCAAAATAAGCAAGAGGTGACCCATCTAATCTAGCAGCTGCAGATCACATCATAGCTTGTCAACTGGGAAATAATGCAACTGAAAGCCTACTCACTGGTTTCTCTTAGCTTTGTACGTCTTTTCTTAAAGTGCCATTTCATCCTTATCATAAAGGGCTGGCAATAAAGAGGAGAACGATATAACATTCTGAACGCAACATTCTCTCCAAAACCTTATCCACATCCCTATTTTTAATCTTTTCAAATTAGGTGACTATCTGCAAAGGTATATTAGTTCTTTTGATAACGTCAGTATGTTGCCCCAGGAATAAAATACATGATCTATGTGGTATTCTACTACTGCATTTCAATCTGATCATCTTTCTTTTGTCCCCCAAAGCAAGAATGAAAGTGCCTAATTGTCGCTCGTTGAGATTAAGGAACTGTGACTGCCTCTATTTTTGAAGAGGACAATCCTCAAACATTTCTGCTGAGAAGGGCAAAAATACTTCCACTCTGATTTCCAGACAATTCACATTGTCTCTCCCAACTAACCAGGGGGCAAAGCAGTAAACACCTGCTGGATCATATAACAGAAATTGAACTCTGAACTATTATTGGTCAAATGTGAACCTATAGCAGTAAAAGCTCATTTATCAAAGCTCTAGCAATAAATCCAGACATGAAGTGCCAGTGTGGATGCACCCTTTCCTTTCTGAATCCAAGTCCTTTTTAGTAAAAGACCTGGGTATGTTTTGTACTTAGCAGAGCATAAAACATGACATTTACTTCCATCCTTTGAATGTCATTATGTGGCTTACTTGAGTTCTACTACCGTGTTTCTCATATAATAAGGTCGGGTCTTTTTTTTTTTTTTGAGCCCTGAAAAAACGGCTAGGCCATCTTTTCAGGGGTGACTTAATCCCCCCCTTGCATCTTAGGGCAGGTGGCGATGGCTTGGATGTTGACCTCAGTGTTGGTGGGGCAGTTTGTATCAAGGTCAACGCAGGCAGCACTGTATTGGGGTGTGCAACAAAAGTACTTCCTAACAGCAAGCCCACCCCCCGCCATTTCCCCCCCATTTCGCATGTTTTAATATAGGCCTTAATTTGGGGGGTGGGGCTTAATTTCATTTCATGCCTATAAAACATGCTGGGACTTCCTATAGGGGGAGGCCGTATTGTTGGAGAAACAGGGTACTGAGTTGCATAGTAACAGATAATTTTACATATCATTGCACTATGAATATTAAGTGGACAGTAGACCAGCACCTATTCCTAAACAGACATCATAGGTGCACCCACCCTATTATCAGGAAGGTAAGTGGTCAGAGCATGACAAAAGTAACTTTTGGTTGAAGCTTCTGAGCTGTGGAGCAACCTTCTTCTGAGGTCAGATAAGCATTCAGCCTTATAAAAGCCATTAGGAGAACACTTATTCAGGAAAGCATTTTGAACAAGATGAACATCTGTACTGCTGCAATATATTATTATCATTGTAGTATTGCCTTGCTTTAATATTGTTTTGCTGTTGCAAGCCACTAGGAGTCTGCACAGATCATAGCAGATATTTATAACATTAATGAGTTTAATATCATAATTATTTGCTCCCAAATCAATCCAAACCACAGATTTAAATGGGGAAAAAAAAATCTCCAATCTTGAAGTACAGTTTAAAAAAGTAAAGCTTCATTCATATTTAGAAACAGCCAAGAAAAAACATCATTAGATTGTTTAATCAAAGGAGGATCAGTGTCTAGGGAAAAAAGTCCCAAGAAAATAAAATTAACCATCACATGTGATGAAAGCAAATGGAATTATTTACTTACAGGATTATCAATTGAAATATTTTATTCATCATTTAATCATTCCTACTGAGCTCACCCAATGGCTTTGTTCTGTCATGGAATACATCAGGACTTAAACTGCTGTTGTTTCCCCAGAAAACCAACCCACTTGTATACAAATAGAAGGGCAGGTTTTCATAATTCTGCAATACAAGGATCTATCATCTGTGGATTTTATGTGTACAACTTCTTAATAGCAGGCAAGCTGCACTCCCTCTCTCCTTGCTGTACAGTAATGAATCCATTTAAGTAAGCTTGACCTCTTCAGTGGTATGAAATACATTAATTCTTCATTTACTAGCCAGATGAGAAATAGAATAAAAATTCTTCATTTACTAGCACAATGAGAAATAGAATAAAAATCAGGGAGCAGATTTATTCACAAATGTGCCACACCTGCTGAGAAAAAAAGGCGAGGAAGGGAGGGAGGGAGGGAGGGAGGGAGAGGGAAGGAAGGAAGGAAGGAAGGAAGGAAGGAAGGAAGGAAGGAAGGAAGGAAGGAAGGAAGGAAGGAAGGAATTGGGACAATTCCTGACAATTGGGAATATTTTGTACTGGTACAGGTTCCAATATACATATTTAGGAAAATAATAAATTTCAAATAATATCTCTGTGTGAAATGCTTTCATCATTCGCTGTAGAATATTTATAAAATTAATGATGAATTTGAGTCTCAGGAGAATATGTTGAAATCTTTGTTGCCTCATGTTATTCATTGAGCCCATTGGACTCTTCTAGGCTAATGGTTCATACATTGGTACACACATCATAGCTTGGATTCAGAAGTAGTCTTGGTGGGACCTCTAGATTTACCCATTTGTTTTTCTCCTCTGGAAACTTGAAGTTACTAACCAGAGCTATATGCAAATGGCTGGCTCAGAAATAAAATGCTTCTCATCAAATGAGCAGCTAGATCTCTTTTCCCTTGAAATCAAACCCTATGCATCCCAAGCTGCAGTTGTCTGCTTTAGGGAGAAGTAAATATTTTTACTGTTACTTTTGATAAATGGTTTGGGACACCTACTTTCTTACAACTTTGAGAAGAACAGCCTTAGCAATTGTGACTTATTTAAAGTGCAATAAATTACTATCAGCTCTTTAAATGTAAGTATGTAAGGTCCAGGGTCATATCAAGTAATTGCAGCTAGGACGTCCAAGGCTCTAGGCAAGATAGTCAAGAAAAGTCAAGAAAACCAAACCAATCCAACATCACTCAAAACTAGGCACGCCCGCCCCTAACTATTACTATTCCAACCACAACTGGCCTTCAATGCAAGCTACTCAATGCAAGAAGCCTTGTAAATAAAATACCTGAATTTCTCCTCTTATTAAATATGGCTAAATTCAACATTACATTTGTCTGTGAAACATGGCTCAATGCATCTCTCCCTGACTACATTACCACAGTAAGAGACTATCATGTTTACCAATCAGATCGTGAAATCCGTAGACGTGGTGGTGTTGCTATCTTCTATAAAAAGTTCCTACATCTAAAAAACATCCAAGTTACCCAGGAGCTTTCTATTCCTGAGACCATCGTCTGTGAACTGTCCTTAAATATAACATTTCGGTTCTTACTATATTACAGAGCCCCTGATTATGACATTGAACATGCAAACAAGCTAAATACACTACTAACGTGGGCAGCATCCTGCCCACACACTTTTATCTTTCTTGGTAACTTCAATCTACTTCATATTAACTGGACCCTTAACGAATGTGCAACTGAACCCACACATGCAACCTTCTACGATGCAGTAACAAATCTGGGACTAGAACAACTAGTAACCAACAACACTAGACTTAACTGCCTTGATCTCATCTTCTGCAATAGTTTGAATTCAATTTATGGATTACAAATTAAAGAACCCTTTTCTAACAGTGACCACAACATGATTGACTTTTGTCTCAACATACATCCACACAAAAATCATCACAACAATGGAATCCCCAATTATAACTTCAAAAAAGGCAACTATGATCTTATAAACAATGATCTCTCATCCCTTGATTGGCAATTACTATTCTCTGGATGCAATATTGTAGAAGACCATTACAACATATTTTTACTTGAAGTCAAGAGTCATCAAACTATATGTACCATGAACAACTCCCAAAACAAAACAAAAACAAATTACCCATAAAAATAAGGAAGCTTCAATCCAAAAAGAAATCACTTTGGCGGAAAAACAAATCTGGTCACGTTGCCAAGTTCAAAAGCTGATACAAAAATTTATGCCACCAGATAAAAACTGAATGCACCAATTATCAAATTAAGCAAGAGGAAAACCTTCTTCGCACCAATTCCACCTGTGCTTTCTACAATTTTGTAAACAACAAACTAAAAGACTCAAAGTCCATCCCACCCCTGAAAGGACCTAATGATGAAGACTGCAACAATGACACCATTAAAGCCAACCTCTTTAACACATTATTTGGCTCAGTATTTGTAAACAGCAATGGATCATGCCTAGTATTTCCTAGTCAAACCACAGACAACTACAATTATCTAATATATATCGATTTTACAGAAGACAATGTTGAGAAAGCACTACACAATCTATCTATTGGACCGGACAGAATATGTGCCTACTTCTTAAAAAAGCTATCCACTGCCATAGCCAAACTTCTAAGCATAATTTTTGAAAAATCTTTCAGGACCAGCTTCTTGCCAAAACTATGGTCACAAGCCACGGTCATCCCCATCTTCAAAAAGGGAGAGCTCAGCCTAGTTGAAAATTACAGACCAATCTCTTTATGCTGAGTCACATGTAAAGTCATGGAATCAATTCTTAACTAATCCATCATCCTCCACTTAGAAACAAACAACCTACTCTCTAATAAACAATTTGGTTTCAGGAAAAAACTATCATGTTATCTGCAAGTCTTACACTGCAAAAACATATGGACTACACAACTCTATCAGGACAAAGCAATAGACGCAATCTACATAAACTTCTGTAAAGCCTTTGATTCAGTGGTACATGTCAAACTACTCCTAAAACTAAAATCTTACGGTATCTCTGGACACCTGCATAACTGGATAGAAGCATTCCTGTCAAAAAGACAACAAATGGTCAAAATTGGGAGCATCCTATCAAATTCTGTACCTGTCAACAGTGGTGTTCCCCAAGACAGTGTTCAAGGACCAACTCTTTTCATACTCTACATAAATGACCTCTGTGATCATATTAAGAGCAATTGCGTTCTCTTTGCTGATGGTGTAACGCTATTCAACACCACAGACAATACTACTACCCTTCAACAAGACCTTGTCTATGCATCAGAATGGTCAAACAAATGGCAACTTCAAATCTCAATAAATAAATGCTCTGTTCTACATATTGGCAAAATAAATCAGAAAATAAAATACAGGCTGATACAGACCTTGTTGATGATCCAAACGCTGTCAAGGATTTTGGAGTATGCATCTCTAATGACCTAGAGCCCACTGTAACTACATAATCAAAAAGGTGTTAAGAGTTGTTAACCTAATCTTATGTAGTTTTTTCTCTAGTAATATTACACTAATAACTAGAGCATACAAAACATTTGCTAGACCAATGCTCGAATACAGCTTATCAGTTTGGAACCCACATTATGTATCTGATATTAACACAGTTGAGAAAGTCCAGAAATATTTCACAAGAAGAGTTCTCCACTCCTCTACACTTTGCATAATACCTTATGCCACCAGACTTGAATTTCTAGACCTAGAAAACCAAGAACTACACCACCTTCGGTCCGATCTAAGTATGCTATATAAAATCATACATTTCAATATCCTACTTGTCAATGGATACTTCAGCTTCAACCAAAACAACACAAGGGCAAACAATAGATACAAACTCAAGGTTAATCACACCAAACTTGATTGCAGGAAATACGACTTCAGCAACAGAGTGGTCAATGTCTGGATATGGTTTCTTCCCCAAACCCCAAAAACTTTAACCTTACATTGTCTACTATTGACCTCACCCCTTTCCTAAGAGGTCTGCAGGGGGTGTGGATAAGTGCACCAATGTGCATACCGTCCCTGTCATATTGTTTCTTTTCTTTTATTTCTTTTATTTTTCTTATATGTATCCATGTATTCATAGCTATGTTTTACTTATACCTATTATCTTGTGAGCAATTGACAAAAATAAATTAAATAAATAAATAAATAAAAACATCCTTGAGGAAGGCAATAACAACAATTTCTCTGTTGTAGCTAAATAAAACAACATGGAAGTGCCAATATAGCCACCAAGAATCCAGCCTGCCTCCAGGGAGCCTTTATCTTTACTGTATACACAGACTTATTACAAATATGTGGCAGCCATAACTGAGTCCATAAATTGATTGAAACTGATAAGACTCAAATCCTAACACCTCTCTTGTCCATAAAATATCATTAAAGTTCCATCACAAACTTGAAATGTCAGGTCAAATGTTAACATCTGGTAAATCTACGCCTTCTGTTATTCTTTTCAAAAGGTAAGAGACAAGGATTCACAGAATTGCACACCTTTCCCAGAAAAAAAATAAAAAGAGAATTAAGCACCAAATGATTCAGCAATTCACCTGTCTGATAGACAGTTGTGTATTTGTGGAAGATTATTGGAAGTTCTCTAGATGAAAGATAACAAGGTTAAGGAAAGTTCACAGACATACATACACAGACATGTAAGGGGCGTGCATAAGCACACCAACATGCCTACCGTCCCTGTCCTATTGTTTCTTTTTTTTTTCTTTTTCGTATCCATTTCATGTATTCATAACCATGTTTATACTTATACCTGTTATCTAATAATTGCTTGTCAAAATAAAATAAATAAATAAAATAAAAATACACACACATGCACACACACATACACACACTTGCAAATGAATAGGAGATAGGAAGTAACATATTGAAAATTGCTCTTGTTACATAACTGAGTTTTAAGGATGCTCTATTCCTATCTCTATCAACAGCCCTATGGAGATACAGACTATGAAAGAAAATGGAACATAGCTAGAATTCAGATAACATTAAGGGGAGTAGTGATTAGAATTAAACAGTAGTTATTATTATTATTATTATTATTATTATTATTATTATTATTATTATTATTATTATTATTTTGTGATGATTACATCACCTCTTAAGTAAGTAAGGGGAATTCTTGAGTTAATTATCCAATAAATAATTGGTGAAAAGATTGTGAAAACTGGACTTGGGGAGCCTTCTGATGACTCCTGTGATATCAATAGAAGAGAATATATGTATCTCAGTGTTGAAATGTGAAGTCTTTGAACTTGGTTGTACACTTACAGACATTTCGTTATTGGAATAGAATAGAATAGAATAGAATAGAATAGAATAGAATAGAATAGAATAGAATAGAATAGAATAACAGAGTTGGAAGGAATCTTGGAGGTCTTCTAGTCCAACACTCTCCTCAAGCAGGAAACCTTATGTTATGTATGTAAACAGTTAAAATAAAAGTGAGCTTGGGGTAAAATGCAGGGCTCTGGCCCTGCACTTCTGATTGGTTGTTAAGCGGCTCGATCGGATTGGTTGGGTTCAGAGAATCCGATTGGCCCTTAACGAAGGACTCTTATTGGTTTTGGAGCTAGCGTTTTACAGCTCCCTATTGGTTATTTTGCATTAAGGTTGCCTATATAAGGCAGAGTTGTTGTTATTAAAGTCTGAAGTCACTATGTAATAAAGAGCTGAAAGTTCACCAACTAAGACTGTCTCCATTCATTTCACCCATGCCTGAAACCATTTCATTGGCGGCGAGGATGGGATTTGGAGACATCTGATCTTAAGGAACTTGGAAGAAAAACAGAGCACTTGTTAAGACGATGCCACCAACGGAAACCATGTCCAGCGGCATTGTACCACCCGCTTCATTCGATCCAAACCAAGAGGATTGGGAATCCTACATGGATCGCTTCCAAATGTTTCTCGAAACAAATAATTTGAAGGACGCTACACCAACAAAGAAGCGGGCGCTGTTCCTGACGTACTGCGGCCCGGCTGTCTTTAAAATGGCGAAAGCACTCGCGAAACCTCGAGAAGTGAAAGCAATGAGCTGGGACGACCTCGAACCTCTCCTGAGAGACCATTACGCGCCAACTGTACCTACACTCGTGAGACGCCACGAGTTCTATCAAAGAAGCCAGCGAAAAGGAGAGAGTGTGGCTGACTTCGTGGCAGACCTCTGACACTTAGGAGGCCTCTGCGGGTTCGCAGACTTAGATGAAGCACTGAGAGACCGATTAATTCTGGGATTAGATGCGCTAGGCATGCAAAGCAAGCTGATGGCGAAAGGCGACATCGACCTTGCTGACGCCATTGCCGAGGCCACTGCTGCTGAGGTGACCAAAAAGTCCGCGGCGCAACTACGGCGAAGCCAAAACCCAACGACCCCACCGACAGGCGACATTTTATCCAAGTCTGAAGGGCAGCAACTAACGACGCACCACGAGGACCTCTCTTCGTTGTCAGACAGCAACGAAGAAAGGGTCCATCGACTGCGGTCCGACCGGGACCCTCGCCCTAAGCCCTTACGCCCCTGCGCAGGTTGTGGAGCGAACAATGCCAGGGCCGAATGCAAATTCCGCGACGCACTCTGCCATGAGTGCAGAAAACGAGGCCACATCAGTCGAGTCTGTCGCAGTTTACCGGGACCAAGTCAGGCCTCAAAGGGAACCAACTTTCACCAATCGGCAGGAAACCGTCCTGTAAGGCGAGATCCAGCAAACCACTCCTACAGATATCGAGCGTTGCAGAAAGAAGAGGCTCACCATACTATCACTATAGGTCACGCCTCAGCCATGGACGCAAAGAAGATTCGAGTTACAGTAGCCATAGAGAACCAACCTTGCCACATGGAGGTTGATTCTGGATCGTCCCTCTCGATGGTGTCGTGGAAGACATTAAAGCAACTCATTCCTACCATCCAACGCCAAGACCTTCGAATGCAATGTCTCATCCTGAAAGACTACCAAGGGAATCGGATCCCTGTGGTTGGGTCTTGTCGAGTCCGCGTCTCGTTTAAAAAGCATACGGCATACTTACCTCTAACGATCATCGATAGGGACAGGCCTAGTTTGTTGGGCCTCCAATGGTTTGCGCCACTTGGCATCGAAGTAGCCGGCGTGAACCGAATCGGTGATTGCGAGTGGGAGGAGGACCTTATTTCTGAATTCAGCGATGTCTTCGCAGATCATCTGGGCGAGTATAAGGGGACCCCAATTTCATTTAGCCTCAACCCTAAGGTCGCCCCGATCCATTTAAAGCCCTGTCGAGTTCCGTTCACCCTTAAGGCCAAGATAGATGAACATCTTGACAAACTAATTAAACAAGGGGTACTGCAACCCATTGATCATTCTCCATGGGAAACTCCTATTGTAACCCCCATTAAGCCAGATGGGTCAATCCGAATCTGTGGGGACTACCGGGCCACTCTAAACCACGCCCTCCAGCAGAACACGTATCCAGTGCCAGTGGTGCAGCACCTCCTTCATTCCCTGGGAGGCGGAAAGGTTTTTGCTAAATTAGATTTAGCTCAAGCCTATCAACAATTGCCCGTGGACGATAAAACAGCCCAAGCTCAAACGATAGTAACGCACAGAGGTGCTTTTTAATGTACCCGATTGCAATTCGGGGTAAGTGTAGCCCCGGGAATATTCCAAAGTTTAATGGAACGATTATTGCAGGGAATCAAGGGCGTGGTTCCGTATTTTGATGACGTGTTAATTGCAGCTCCTAGTAAAAAAAATTCTGCAGAATCGTTTAAAAAAATTAAATGATTCTTTAAAAATTCCAAGAAGCGGGATTCTTAAAAAATTCCAAGAAGCGAGACTGAAAGTAAAAAGGGATAAATGTCATCTGTATACCGACAGTGTTGAATTTCTAGGTTATCGCAATGATAGTCAGGGTATTCACCCTACTGAGAGTAAATTAAGGGCAATAAAAAATGCTCCCAGACCCCATAACAAAACAGATCTCCAGGCATTTTTAGGCCTTATCAATTTCTATAATGTGTTTTTACCGCATAAGGCGACTGTGGCTGAACCGTTACACCGGTTATTAGATAAGAAAGCATTGTGGGTTTGGGGTTACCGGGAGGAAAAAGCGTTTCGAAATGTAAAAGATTTACTTACATCCGATTCTGTACTTATGCAGTATAATGAAACATTACCATTGATTATAACTTGTGATGCCTCACCATTTGGGGTGGGCGCCATTCTGAGCCATGTGCTGCCTAATGGAAACGAGGCCCCCGTTGCATACTTTTCAAAGACTCTTTCCCATGCAGAACATAACTATGGACAAATAGATAAGGAAGCTCTTGCAATTGTGTCAGCCGTAAAAAAAATTCCATGAGTATGTATATGGGAGGACATTTACCATTGTAACTGACCACAAACCTTTACTGGGGATAATCGCTGGGGACAAACCAACCCCCTATATATTGTCCCCAAGAATGACTCGATGGTCAGAGTTCCTAGCTGCTTATAATTATCGATTGTTATATCGCCCGGGGAAAGCCATTCCCCACGCCGACGCACTCAGCAGAGCACCGCTACCAGAGACTCTCGACGATCCGGCACCAACAGTATCAGCGTTACAAATCGAAACACTCAACTCGCCCCCTATGACCGCTCGAGATATCGTGAGAGAGACCAGACGAGACCACACCCTAGCTTGAGTCCTAGGCTGGGTAGAATGTGGATGGCCATTGGACCAGGTCCCAGATGACTTCGCGCCATTTAAAACAAGGCAGACTGAACTTTTTTTCGCAAAAAGGCTGTGTCATCTGGGGCGATAGAGTCGTCGTTCCAGAACGACTCCAAAAGACGCTGTTACAAATCTTGCACGAAGGACATCCCGGGATCGTGCGGATGAAAGCACTCGCACGGAGCTACGCTTGGTGGCCAGGCATGGACCGACACATCGAGCAATGGGTCAAAGCCTGCACTAAGTGCCAACAAACCAGCAACGCACCGCCAAAAGCTGCACCGACCAAATGGGAGACGCCACACGGACCCTGGTCCAGAATCCACCTGGATTTCGCAGGGCCGATTAAAGGACATACATTGCTGTTGACTGTTGATGCATACTCTAATTGGTTAGAAATTCATCGAATGACCAATACAACCTCCGAAGCAGTCATTAAAGTCCTTAATAGACTCTTTGCAACTCATGGATTGCCGGACGTCCTGGTGTCCGACAATGGACCACAGTTTACAGCGCTAATGTTTGAACAGTACCTTGCTGATAATGGCATCCGCCATGGGCTCACCTCGCTGGCGCATCCTGCTACCAACGGCCGAGCGGAACGCATAGTCCAATTTGTAAAAAAGACTTTGCAAAAAGTGGACTATGATAATATTGATGAAAAAATAAACCGCATTCTTCTTCTACAACACATCACTCCGCACAGCGTAACCGGCAGAACTCCCGCAGAACTTCTCATGGGGCGAAAACTCCCTTCCCGCCTCGACCGACTGCACCCTGCTTATGAGCCAGAAAAGCCTGCAGGATCCAGCGGACGCTACCGTACCTTCAAGGTAGGTGATCCCGTTTATGCAAGAAATTTATCGGGCGACCCGGTTTGGATTGAAGCAACGATAATACGCGAGACTGGGCCCAAATCCTATATTGTAAGATGTGTTGATGAAAGACTGTGGAAACGATATATTGACCAATTACGGTCACGACTCATATCGGCCAGCCAACAACTCCCCCACGACCAAACTGAGGGGGGGGGAGGAATGGAAGAAGACGACATTCCAGGGAACCTGTTCCAAGAAAGCGATGAATCAAGTGAAACTCAGGAAATGGAGCAGGAGGAAGAATCGTACGCTCCAAGGGAAATCACACCAGAACGAGAAGCTGAGCCACTGCCAAACAACATTCTACCTCAACAGGACTGAACACAGCCAGTCCAAAGAAAATCTGATAGACCCAAAAGACAACCGTCCTATTTGAAGGACTATATAACCACACCATAATTGAGGAGCCAGGGGGAAGGGGTGTTATGTATGTAAATAGTTAAAATAAAAGCGAGCTTGGTGTAAAGTGCAGGGTTCTGGCCCTGCACTTCTGATTGGTTGTTAAGAGGCTCGATCAGATTGGTTGGGTTCAGAGAATCCGATTGGCCCTTAACAAAGGACTCTTATTGGTTTTGGAACTAGCGTTTTACAGCTCCCTATTGGTTATTTCGCATTAAGGTAGCCTATATAGGCAGAGTTGTTGTTATTAAAGTCTCAAGTCACTATATAATAAAGAGCTGAAAGTTCACCAAGACTGTCTCCATTCATTTCACCCATGCCTGAAACCATTTCACCTTATACCATTTCAGACAAATGATTGTCCAATCTCTTCTTATTATATCATACAAGTAATCATCAGAGAGCACCAAGAACTCCATAACTACTGTGATAGTTTAGGGAAGGTTTTATAGGTATAGTCCCAGTGAAAACAATCAGAGCAACATTAAGTTTGATTTAATGGAATCACTGTTTCACTGTTTCAAAAATTGTGGACACTGTCTTGGCCAGGGTTTGGCCATCTAACTGGACTATGGGTCTTGTCTTCTGTACCCTTGAACAAGCACACCTGGAAAATAACTAATAATTCAGAACTGTATGGCAACCTTGAAAAGAAGCTTATGTGACACATCTTTTTAAAATCCTTGTTGAATTACACTGTAACAGCTACAACCCAGTGACATCCATTCTGTTTGGTAGCAGATCACCTTAAGGTGCTTTTAGATAAAGCAGGATTATCTGGATCCAGAAGAACAGAGTTGATCACCTTAATAGATTAAGAAACAAAGAGACTATTATCCTGATTTTTTTTTCTTGATGTTTCCAATAGCCTTGTGAAACCAGCAATCACTGTGTTTTCAGGAAGAGTTCTGTAGGATGGGTGTAGAGAGCATTATTATCTCCTTATCTTTCTTATTTTCTCCTCTTTCCTATTATCTTCTCCTATTGATATCTTATGATTTATCACATCTTGTTTGCATCTTATGATTAATGATTGTAAGTATGATTTATGATCTATGACCTATCACTTTGTTGTTTGTGTGTAGGCTGAGAGCTTATGCACCGGAGACAAATTCCTTGTGTGTCCAATCACACTTGACCAATAACAAATTCTGTTCTGTTCTGTTCTGTTCTGTTCTACTCTAACTCTAACTCTAACTCTAACTCTAACTCTAACTCTAACTCTAACTCTAACTCTAACTCTAACTCTAACTCTAACTCTAACTCTAACTCTAACTCTAACTCTAACTCTAACTCTAACTCTAATTTTCTTGTACCATAGAGAGATTACCACTTTCACATATTTGTAGTGATAGTATGCTTCAGGTTATGTTTTGCTATGGAACCCTGAAAATGTTTATTGTACTTCATAACCTTTATATAAAACAGAGTCCTGGGTGAAACATGATTAACCTACTGATAAGACTCCCACTTTTCAGTCAGAGCAGCCCATAGAACTGCCAGACAGTTGCCTGGAGTTCATAACAATCATTGATCATACACAGAAATTGAATCATTTCTACAAATTATACTAATCTAGAAGGACTGCAAACCATTTAAAGAACAGTTTTGTACCCTGAAATTTATTCCTGGATCCAGAAGAGTCATTTGAGACTCTTCAAACCACAATGCCATGAATTAAGATAGAATTTAAGGTAAAATTACTGCTGGGTGGGATAGTTTAGGGATGATGGTGAACTTCAACTCAATTAATATAATGTTGAGACTCCCCTGTCAAGCGATATAAATGTTCAAGCAGCATAGAATGTAATTGCCAGAATTTGAAGTAGTATAACCAAAGGGAGTCTATTGCTATAACTGCACCAATCTCCCTGGATATGAAGATCTTCAGAGAAGATGTCCTTGTTTGTTTGTTTTTACCATAAAGGATGAAGTGTAAGTTGGGTGGCCAGAACTACATGCATTTATTTATTGGTTGGTTGGTTGGTTAGCCACTCTGGTTGCAGAATGACTAAAATTGCATTGAATGAGGTGGGGTGGTAACATGGAGATATTGAAGAAGGTTGGACCAAGATTTTCTGTCAGGTTGGGAAATGTGGGTAAAGTCCGTTGGGTAGAAAACAAAGGCTTACAAATCTTAATACATTGCTTTTTAGCTAGCAAATGATAGGTTCATTTCCATATTTGGCAGCTTGCCTTGAAATTCAATAGTAGAATTTCTGAAGTCATCTTAATTCAGTATAATCCAATCATAAAATATTCTCTATGATGTCCAGTTCTCAAATCTCACTCTATTTGAATGGCACAAGTTTTTCTACCATTCTAATAATAGCTTAAATCTACAATTTTACCCAGGCATGTTAAAAAATTGGATTGAACTGCTTCTTGTACACAGTTGATTTCTCTTGAATCCCATATTATGATTTTATCACAATATGTGGCAAAATATTTTTAATAAATATGAAATATATTTGCATTTAATGTTTCTCCCCAAGCATCATAATAACCTAAGATAAATACCATTAGCCTACACATATGTGTAAAGAGCCCTGTTGGCACACAGCTTACTGCAGAATGCAGTATTGCAGGCAAACTCTGCCCACAGCCTGGAGTTTGAGCCTGACCAGCTCAAGGTTGATTCAGCTTTCCAACCTTCTGAGGTTATTAAAATGAGGTCCCAGTCTGCTGAGGGAAATATGCAAATAATGCTTCTATACTGTAAACTACCAAGGGAGAACTGTAAAGTGTTATGGGATGGTATATAAATCTAAATGTTGTTGCTATTTAGTAGAAACTGGAAAACAACCTCTAAAATGCTAATATTATGGCTGGAAAATGTGAGGGATTTTTGATGGAGTATTAGTAGAAAGGACAACTTCCAGAAGATATGGTATTTCCTTTCTAACTTCCCATCTAAAAGAAACTATACCAGGTGAAGCAATTCCTAATTCTTTTTCTGCTGATGGTGTATTCAGCCAAAATATCCCCACTGGAACAATTATATGCACGAGCTCCTTCCCACTCCACTTTATTGCCCTCATCTAATAAAAATGTTTGTAAATATTAATTGTCTATGAACGAACTAAGATTTTCAGCTGGCAGTGGTGGAAAATGAGCTTTCTTTGCACTGGAAGAATGAGCAAATCTGACTAAATGATAATAAATACCAGTCTGCAGCTTACATTCTAAAAACTGCATTATGCACATCATGAGGTATATGCTCAAAGGATAATGTTCTAATGCTCACCGATCACATAGTATCGTTTTTGTGTTTGCCAAAATTAAAACCTTTGCATCTCTCTCTCCCTCCCTCCCCCCCACTCTCTCTCACACACACACACAAAGAGAGAGAGAAAGTAAATGATCCTTTCCATAAACAATTTTGTTTTTCTATTATTCATCTCCAAGGTTTTCAAGAACTGGGAATCTCAGATGGATGCAGTCTCTTACAAATGCCTTCTTGTGATAAGTTAATGATTTTCTTATCAGAAATGCAAGCCAACTAAAATGAAACTTAATTAATGCCCATTCAACAGCAAGTTGACAGCTCTATAATTTATCTATAAAAATACCTGTTGAATTGCAACTCAATATTTTAATTCCTTACTTGGGTTTATTTCTTTGTGCCAGATTCATAGCTGAAGAATTATAAGTCTCATTGAAAGATGTGGAAATGGGCTAATGAATACTCTTTTCCTGTCACTTCTTCATCTAACTGTTTTAAAAGCTCTTGACTGTGACTGTCATGGTATCATCTACTGACAGATAAATTGCTCACTAAACTGAAAAGAAAGACATATTTGTAAACAAGCCATCTACTTGATATTTTGAATTGCCAAAGACAGAATGGCAGATACACAGTTGTACATATTGTCGATCTAAATGTCTAAATGTCGATTGGAGAATGTCAGTTCCTTTATAATGTTAAAATAATTCTATACTATTTCTCAATATCATCTAAAATTAACTTTAATCTGTTAGAGAAATGTAAAATAGATTCAGAAATATGAACACAGCAATCTTTATGTGTGCATTTATCACATTTATACAATCACTTTGGTCAAGACAAATAACTCCATTTAAGAAATATTGAGACCATTATGGAGTTTAAAGCAATCTGGATTTGAGATGAAAAAATGCTTCCAATATATAGTGTATGGGTTCATTATTACAGCTTTAGTCCAAAATAATAATATTGTACGTTCTCAAAGCTCTCCATACAGTAAATGGAAAATACCAAGCTGATAGGAATTTACAAAACAGAGGAGGGGTGGAAATCTATAGCTCTCTAGCTTCTAATCACAGAATTATTTTAACAGGATATCCTTTCACATAATTTGGAAAGAAATTTAAAAAAATGTCTCAAGTCAAAACCCATTTTAGTAATTTCACCCTGCTGGCTCTTTAGATGGCAGTGGCTGTTTTCTGACAGATCAGAAGAGAATTTCTGAATTCCTTTAGTGCTTATTGCTAGCTTTTGGTTATTTGTCCAGAAAAAGGGTAGACTGAACACAAGGAAAACCAAATTGAAATGACATGCAAAAGATGTGGATTTGTCAGAAGAGATTCTGTTGCAGCCTGAATGGGCACATAATTCAGGCATTCATACGTATATTTATATTATACAGCACTGTATATTGAAGAAAGGCGCCTACTGAAAAACAATGTATTTGGATCAGTTGCATGCAACAAATTAGAAAGAGTTGAATATGTATGTATGTATGTATGTGTGTGTGTGTGTGTGTGTGTTTTCTTAAGTTTTTGCGGGTATTTACATGTATGGTATTCAGCTTTGTTCAGGTATTTTCCCATGTCATTATAGTTGTGCTTTTAAAGTTGTAGCAACATCTCATCTGCCACCATCAGGCTTCTGTATTGTGTTCGTCTGTCAGTCAGAAACGGCTGTGAAAGTCTGACTCACAGACGAACACAATACAGAAGCCTGATGATGGCAGATGAGATTCTGCCGAAACGTTGCTACAACTTTAAAAGCACAACTATAATGACGTGGGAAAATACCCGAACAAAGCTGAATACCATACATATAAGTACCCGTGAAAACTTAAGAAAACAAACACACATACACACGCGCACACACACAAATTAGTGGATGTTACATATGAGAATTCTTAAAAACAAATTAATGAAATGTAGACTGTTAAAGCAAGTATTTGACCATTGACAGAGATCTTGCTTAAATCATTCCAGGCTTTCTTAGTTTCAGCCAATGCTCTCTGGAGTTTTGCCTTGGCTGCTCTATGTGTCAGCTGCTAAATGTGTACCGGGCAATTGTAGGCCTATGTTCTATGTTCTTCTGTATGTGTCTCTTCCACTGTTTCAAATAAGCTTAGCTCCCACATTCCAGCATAGAATGTTATCTTTCTTTTCACTGCCAGATGATAGCACTACTTAGGTGCTTCAAAAGTTTCTCACTTCTGAATAACAGCATTTTCTATTTTTAAAAGTAGAAAACTAGAGTGAGAACCTTTGTGGATCAACCTTCTGTTTAGCTATAGAGAACCCTATGGTCAATTAAGCTTCCATTATGTCATCAACAAGATATACTATTGACATTTGTTATGCTTGAAATCCTTACATCTCATATGACTTTTTCTTGTTTCAAAAGAAAACAAAGAATAGCCTCTGTGTAGCAAAATCAGTTAAATTTATTTTTATTTTCTGGCATATATATTCTTTCCCATGTACATAGACAAGAATCCTATAAATCAGGAGTGTTCAACATGGACATGTCTGGCTGGGAAATTCTGGGAATTGACGTCCACAAGTCTTAAAAGTTGGATGCCCCTACTATAAATCAATGGTAAATGGGAAGGGACAAAAAAGTAGAAGATCTTTTGTTTTTGTTTTTGTCATGGTGGTAAAAGAACAAAATGGATGCCTAAAGACTTGAGGGAACATCTTAAAAATTAGTGGCCAAGAAGAATGTGAACTGTTCATACTGGGGAAAGATTCCTGTAAAGAACCCTAGATGATTATAGCTTGTTCAGCTTTTATTACAGCAATACTGTCCATGAAGGTTGATGGAAACACTGAGTAAAAGATCAAGATCAATTATTTATTCAGTTTGAATACTTAATCACCTGACATACAACTCAGGGTGGTGTGTGTGCAATTAAAAAGCAACACTTGACAACCATAAAAGAATTAAAATCTATAAATTGTTGAGGAGAAATATTCAGGAGAAATAAAGTAGTGAAGTCACTAATGATGCCAATAAATAAATAAATTTGAGAGATTTAAAGAGTCCAGCATTGATATATGTACAAGATCCTTTGCAGAAAAACTAATGTTCATAGGGAGAAATGAACCAGCTTGTGAAAAATACCAAAAATTACACAAAGGGGTTTTGGAATTTATTAAAAACAAAAACACGAAAATGAACATTTTAAAAATTGTAAACCATCTTAAATTTAAAAATAGATATTTTTTTTCTGACAATACCTTTTCAAAGAAGAGATGAACCTTAGAACGACTTAATTGTCAGTCATTTTATTTGTCACATTTTTAAAATTATTTAATGCATGAGGTAATGTATTAACTATACAACAGATAATATGCAAAGATGTGTAACTCTCAAGCAATCTTAATACATTTTGGCCAAGGAAACAATCATGTACTTAATTAATTCAGTAAAAACAGAAATTTATATGAAATGCTTGCCTACTTTCTGACTTTCAAAGCCATATGTGCAATGCAAATTTTCCCCACAAAAAGACTACTTTATTATACAGGAAGCATCCCAAAGAGAACAGAATATTTCCAACTATTCTAAAGTAATCCTACTGTATGCATCCCATTTGAGTCACCATCCCAGGCTGAAGTCCCTGAAGACAAAAATTTACCTTCAAAAGAAAAGAAAAAAATCTCAAATTCCCTCTTTCTACCTTTATTAGCCTCAAAAGCAGCTGTGAATCAAAACATTTTGCTGAATTGTTCTTTTTTCTCAAATAATATTTGTAGTAAGGTTAAGAGAATCAACCATGGTAATGACTATGAAATTGTCAATTAATGTGATTTTTTTTTTTATTTTGCTAAATATAAAAAAAGAAGAAGAGGTGCGTTTAAGGTCTCTCTGAGTCTCCACTGTGTTAATACTAAATTATGTGTGGTCTATAAAGATCTTTTACAACAAAGACTTGAAGCAGCTCTTATAAATAATTTAAATGATTTAGATAATTAGATTAGAATGCAATATACTTGTTATCTTTTCTCAATAATTTCAGACATGACTGCATGCTGTAAAGCTGCAGTTAATATAATTTCTAGTGGGAACAGAGCAGCCCTAGTTGTCCAAGCACTGCTAGCAATTAAGTGACTGAGCATAGATGAATATCACCTGAAGCTAAGTTATTTTAATTGCTCATTTGTCCACATATATGATAAAACTCTCCCCATCCAGCTTCTCTCACATCAAAACACAATGTTTTTTTTAAGGTCCCAGGAGAAGGATATAATTTGATAACATTCCTACTGTACAGGGTCAAGGGAAGCATGAATTATGTTGGGGACCTACAATATCTAGCCCTGTTTCTGATATATCCAGCAACTAAATGTGCAGATTTCCTACAAAGCCCATAAGAAGAGCCCTGCTGAGGCCTATCTACTCAAACACAGTACTCACCAGAAAGACTAACTAGGTGTCCATGAGAAGTCTGACTCCAATTTGGCAATTCAAATCTCACAAGGCTCAAGGTTGACTTAGTCTTCCATCCTTCCAAGGTGGGTAAATTGTTGGGGGCAATATGCTGGCTCTGTAAACCATTTAGAGAGGGCTGTAAAACCACTGTAAAGTGGTATATTCTAAGTCTAAGTGCTATTGCTATTGCTATCTTCCTAACCTCCTTATATTCTGAACTTGAGAAGTCAAGACTTTTCCATCATTGCAAAAGATTGGTTCTATTTTTCCACTTTTCTAAGTTGAAAGAGACCTGAGTTAGCAGAATATATTTAGAAATTAGAGTTAAGAATTCCATAGTTTTGGGTACTTGACTGTTTCAGCATCCACACTGAATCCAGTTTTTCTTTGAGCAGCTCAGCAGTTTTTTGACCTATGGGCCTTTCTCAAATAATATCTGCCCACATTCATTAATATCTGCCCACATTCACATTTTAAACCTGGATTTTGATACTGATAATAGGGATCCATATTGGGGAGAATCAGAAATGACTTTTTTGTCATTGATATATCACTGTTTGGTCAGAATGCAGTAATTGGCACCATCTCTTCATGGAAAGACTGTGACCTGATTTTGAAGGCCTGCATATCGTATTTTCTAAATCTGAAGGAAATTCACAAATCAGAAGGTTTGCTATTGTGCCAGCTGGTTTGATCAAAACCTTTTTGACAAACTGAAATGACCTGTTGACCCAGACTTTTGATTGACTGACTCCAAGTGATGGATATTCCTAGTTTACAGATAGATGTCTAGGGGTGAAGTAGTCTAACTGTGAATAAATTGTAAAGATACATTATACTACGAAGGAGAAGGGTTAGTACTGAGTTGACTGTTCTAGGCCAAAGTGGTTAAGAAAGTAATGACTAAATTTAAATTGCAAGTACTCTAGGTGAAGCTGATTTTATGGAAGCATTTCAGTGCAGTTTCAAGCTGTTTTATTGCATCAAAATGACATTGGTCACCCTGATGGACAATCTATTTAGAGAATAAAACAAAGATAATTGTCCATGCTTTTTTCCTAGATATCTCAGAGGCTTCTTATAATTAACCATGGATTCTTCCTGGAACTTTGGATGTCAGGGATTCAGTTCTGTTGAGGTTCTAATCCTACCTGAAAACTACTGACTTTTCATAACTAAAATATTGAGCACAACTAAGCCCCCACCTGAACAGAACATGCCTCCAGCCAATCAGAACATGGCCAACCCCCCAACCAATCAGAACACAGCCAAACCCCCCACCAATGAGAACACACCCCCACCCAATCAGAACACAGCCAAGCCCCTACCCAATCAAGTCACACTCCCACTAGCAGTTAAAAGGAAGAAGCAGCTGCAAGCTCAAATACTCTGAGAAGCACAGAACTGAAGACCAAGCCTGAAGATGATGAATGAGACTTCATCGAAACGTTGCCTAGATACTTCCAATCTTACATGGGAGAAAACCCGAATAACCAAAGACCCACATACAAATACCCGCGAGAACCTCAGAAAACAAATATATAAACAAATATATGATCTTCTTTCTTTGGAATCCATTGGAATCCATCATAATCTAGCCACACGGGAAAGAAAAACTGAACAACTTCCTCACACACCTCAACAGCCAACACCCCAAAATACCATTCACCATGGAAACAGAAGCTAGCAACCAACTTCCCTTCCTAGATGTCTTGGTATACAAAAAACCCAATGGCTCCCTAGGACACACCATCTACCAGAAGAAAACACATACAAACTGCCATCTACACGCACTCTCACACCACCACCCAGCACAGATCAATTTTGTAGCCGAGACACTCATCTCCAGAACAAAATGCTTAGCCGATGAACAACACCTAGAGACCGAACTACACACTCTCACCGGCGTGCTGACAGCCAATGGATTCCAAAGAAAAAAGATCACCCACCTAATCCAAAAAGAAACCCCAGCCAAAATCCAAGACAAAGAACAAGAGAATGGCAAAGCCCTCCTCCCATATATAAAAGGCACTACGGACAAAATTAGCAAGATCCTCCAAAAACACTACATTAAGACAGCATTCTGCACAAACAGAAAGATATCCACCATCCTAAGAAACCCTAAGGACAGAATCAAGTTGGAAAATCAAGGAGTATACGAAATCCCTTGCACTGCCTGCCCCACCACATACATTGGACAGACTAACAGAAGAATAGGTGCATGCATTGAAGAACATAAGAACTCAATCAAAAAGGAAGAACCAACCTCTTCCCTGGTCCAACACCTCAAAGCCACAGGACATGAGATTGATTTTAAAAATACCAGAACTATCGCCAAAACCGAACACTTCAGCAGCAGAATCATCAGAGAAGCCATAGAGATAGAAAAACGCCCACACAGCATGAATAAACGAGATGATGCCTCCCGCCTACCAGCCATTTGGAAACCCGCCCTCCTGAACAGATGCGTACCTAACATGAAGAATGACACCAGACCCACACCCCTGAGAGCCACACAAGATGCCACCACCACACTTCCATGTAGAAAACAGACTCACACCCACACAGAAGATGAAACACGACCACGGACCAGAAGCCGCACTGCAGCTGCATCACTACCCACCTCAAACCCCTCTGAGCCATACATGAAGCGAATTGACCTCCACCATGAAGATGCAGCACGACCACGAACTCGAAGCCAAACAGCAAGATCACAGCTCACCAGCTGAAACCCTCCAGCAACTAAGATTAACCTGAGCACAATCAAGCCCCCACCTGAACAGAACACGCCTCCAGCCAAACACAGCCAACCCCCCAACCAATCAGAACACAGCCAAACCCCCAACCAATGAGAACACACCCCCACCCAATCAGAACACAGCCAAGCCCCCACCCAATCAAGTCACACCCCCACTAGCAGTTAAAAGGAAGAAGCAGCTGCAAGCTCATACCACTCTGAGAAGCACAGAGCTGAAGACCAAGCCTGAAGATGATGAATGAGACTTCATCGAAACGTTGCCTAGATACTTCTTAATGTTAACGCCTGGCAGACAAGACACACATTAAGACTGAACTATGCACCCTGACTAAAATATTGACAGCCAACGGCTTCCACAAAAGCAAAATCACCAACTTGATCCACAAAAGCACACTGAGACATAATAGAGACCCAGAAGATGAACAGACCCATGGAACAGCTGTCCTGCCCTACATAAGAGGCACTACAGACAAAATTAGTAAGATTCTATACAAACACCACATCAAGACTGCCTTCAAAACAGACAGAAAAATAGCAGCCATCCTCAGGAACCCCAAAGACAAAATTGACCTGGAAAACCAAGGCATATATGAAGTCCCCTGTGCATCATGCCCGGCCACATACATTGGACAGACCAATAGAAGAATAAGCACCCGCCTGGATGAACACAAAAATGCAGTCAAAAAGCTGGAACACACTTCCTCACTTGTCCAACACATGGAAGCCACAGGTCATAACATCAACTTCAATGGCACCAAAACCCTAGCCATCATAGAAAATCCCAGCCACAGAATCATCAGAGAAGCCATAGAGATTGAAAAAAGACCAGAAAGCATGAATAGAAGAGATGATTCCACCAGGCTGTCAATCATTTGGAAGCCTGCACTCACAAACAAAAAAATCTCCACACCACAAGCCAGGCAAACACCTGGGCACAAACAGATCCCCCCTGATACCTCCAGCTCAAACACACCCCAACCAGGCACCCAGATGAAACCCAGCTTCCTAACTAATGATAGCCGTCCATTTACCCGAAGCCAAGCTGCACTAAAGGCCTCCAATAAAGTAACACAATGTTGCCAGCCAATCAAGATACAAAAAGAGCCCCCCCCAAAAAAAAAACAGACAGAAGATATTAGTAGCAGAACACAGCACACTCCAAGACCAATAAACACAGACCAAGACTCTCAACCAATCAGGAGGAAGAAAAAACCATTCTGACACAGCAATAGGCTGCCCCAAATTTAAATCTGAAACCACTGTAAAAGTCTGACTCAAGACAAACACCATACAGAAGCCTGATGATGGCAGATGAGATTCTGCTGAAACGTTGCTACAACTTTAAAAGCACCACGTGGGAAAATACCCGAACAAAGCTGAATGCCAGACATATATATATAAACATACCTACATATATACATACATACACACACACACACAAATTCCTTTATATATATTGTTCCACTATAATATATACCATGTGTATTATTTTATTATCATACTGTAATATTTCATTTTTTTTTATTTTTATATCTACTATTTAATCAATTATACCATGCATACTGGGACTTCCAGCTTGAATTCCTTTGCTGACAGACTGAAACCATGATCATATGTGGTTTTGATCCATTCTCGCCACCGGAGTGCCCCGAGCCGGCTGGTATCGGGCTAAGCCAACCCAGAGAAGTGGTAAAGGGGGCGAGACTGCCAGCAGGGTTGAGGAGAGCTGCATCTGTCCTCTTCAGCTAGCCATTACTCCCTTTCCTGAAGATGGTTGCAGTGGTGGTCAGAAATGGCCACCTCAAAGAAGAACTTGACTGGAAAAGAATGTGCAGGAGGAAAATAAGAAGAGAAAGTCTTGGTTGACCGGGTCAAACAGCAAAAGCAACAATGCAAGGTACCCTAGAATTTAAACTATAAAAAAAATAACATTGTTCCCAAATAAGATTTTGAAGCAGCAAAGGAGAGAGGGAAGGGAAAGAATTTGGTTTTGTTTTTTTTCTCTTCCCTTCCATATACTGACAGCTAAGTGGCTTAAGCATGAAATTGAAAAAAAATCCACTTTGACATCAACAGGCATTTAAGCTGAAAATAAAATGTCAAAGGGTAATAAAGATTTCTGGATACTTAAAAGCTTTTAAAAGCAGGAAAGGAGAGAAAAAGAATAAAAGGGCAGGATCTGGAAAAATGGACGAGACTGCCTGGAACTAAAACCTCAACAAGATTCCTAAAAGATACATTTTAACTGAAACTTGGCAACAAAATAGTAGAATCCCAGGAAGAAAAAGTAGAAAAAAGAAGTAAGAAGAAACATCTTGGGATTATTTGGATTACTTGGTGATCTCTGGATTTTTGGTTATTGCATTTAAATGACTAAAAGGAATCAGGTGGTTGTTTAAAAGTGTTTAAAATGGCACCGCTTTTAGAAGAACTGAAAATGGAACTTAAAAAGTACAAAGAAGATGCACAAGAAGGGAGAGGTTCTTTTGGCTTCATATTTCAACTCTTAGAAATGGAGATCGGGAACTATGAGAAACAACAAGAAACTCTTGGGACAAAGAAGAAGCCATCTTTAATGATCAAGTAACTTTATGTGAAGGGAAAAAAGGAAAGGGGGAAAGAGAATGAAAAGTTTACGATTTGAAAAAACAACCAAAAAAAAAAAAGAATAGTTTGAAAAATAAGTATAATATTAGAAAGCAACAGAAGAGGGGGTTACAGAAGAGAGAATTAGAAGTAGAGAGACAATGAGGTAAAAAGGGGAGGGAGAAGAAGAGAGGGAAGAAGGAAAGGAAAAGAAATTATAAAGGACAGAAACAAGATATAGAGAAACAGGGCAAAGGTATAAGAATTGAAAATATAAGCCTGTTTAAGAAAATGGGTGAAAACTTAATTGTAAAAGGGATTCTGCAAAGGTACATAAGATAGTATTGTTATATTACAAAGAGAAATAATTTTTGAAAATATGCTTTAAATGATGGATAAAATATTTATTGTAATCTAGTGGAAAGTTTGTTAATAAACAAATGAAATAAAGTGAATGAGAGAATTAAATTAGGAAAGGATGGGAACATTTTAATTATTATTAATGATTTATAAAATATAAGTGAAGAGAAATATGGGGAAAAATTAATTATGGAAAGTTTTTGTGTTCCCAAGGAAGTATGATATTTAATTGAAAAGAAAGGTTAAAGATGTCAAGATTTTAATGAATATTAATAATAGAATTGAATTGAAATGGAATTTACATATATATATATTTACATATATATATAATCTTTTTTTAAGAATATAATGTGTATTTTAAGAATGTACCAAGCAGAATTCGATTGAAAGTTATCTATTATATTGAATGTTATTATCTTAAAGGTATACATTGAAGCTTAAATAAGAGTTGAATGGATAAAATTAAAAAATATAAAGGTGTCATACTTCAATTAGTAATACAGGAGAAAATTTGTTTAATGAGAAAAGATAATATGAAATTGAACCAGGACAGACAAAAGTATAAATATAATGATTTGAATTGAGATGAGATGAGATAATCAAAATAAAGTTGAGAAAATTAAAAGAGGGAAAAAAAACTATGTAGAAAATGTAAAACAGTAATAAAATATGGAATAGAACATAAAATGAGCATGAAATTGAGTTTGTATAAGTCTGTATGAAGAAGTGTAACCCAGGACCATGCTATTTTCAAAAAAAGATGTTTTATTTGTATTATGTTCTTTTTGTGAAAACCCAAATAAAATTTTCAAAAAAAATAATTATACCATGCATTCCAAATCAAATAATATTCGGTTTCTCCTATATCTTTTATTTCCATTATCTGCCTATCCATCTCAGCACATTCTAATACTTTCTTATAATTTTGCTCAGATAATATAATACCATTTTTCCAGTTTTGCACATAAACAATTCTAGCTGCTCTTATTAAATGTAGCATTATATATTGCATTTTTTGATCATATTTGCCTGTAAGTAAGAATATCTCCGGTTTTAACTCTATTTGTTGTTTAGTTATTTCCTTAACCTTATCCATTTTTTTTTTTTTTGCTACTGGACATGTCCACCACATATGATAATATGTTCCTTGATTCTGTTTACATTTCCAACATTCTGGTGATCTATTTGGAAACATTTTTGCTAATCTCGCTAGAGGTAGGTGCCATCTGTAAAATACTTTCTATAAATTTTCTCTGTATGTCAATTTATAATTTTTTTCCCCACAATTTTCTCCATTTTTCTAATTCGATAGTGCAGCCAAAGTTTTGTGACCAAAACAAAAGAATTTTCAAATGACACCAAAATCTATACAAGAGTCAATGCCACACTTAAGAGAGTAGGAAGAAGTTTCCACAATTAGGGTGGTCCCAAAAAGTCCGATCTCAGATCTGCATTATAGACTACATTTAATGGAAGGATGGCAATAAAAGACACCCCTGACTAGAACAGGTAAGGAAGGCACATTTAGATGTTCTCATTCCTTAGATAGTTTTAGAATGTAATTAAATTGAGCCAATATCTCAAATTCTACTATCCATTATAGCAGATGCCTTTATCTTGTCTTTGAAGTTAAGATCTGATTTCAAGTTCCTCTCAGTGACCCAAGTCCACACACTTGCTCTTAAACTAAGATTCAGTGAAACTTAAATAATACCACATTTGGAAAACAATTTCTTTTTCTCAAGTTGAAATTGAGAGCTGCTTGATGTATAACATGAAGAAAAATAGTACTTTGAAGATATCCAAGATATTCTTTTTTATATAAGGATGCTTGTGATGTAGTTCTTTGCACATCATTGAGTTTAATCATACTCCTACTGCTGGTCTCTCAATGCCCAACCTTCAAATTATGATTTAGTGTTGTAGGACATGTGGCTCTTTTGTATTGTTGACATATATCCACAGGAGACTGCGACAGCATTGCCAAGCTCACTTTAGATGTGACCTTAAGCCAGAGTTTCCAGAGATGAAGCATGACAATAGCAATCTGTTGTACAGAGCAACTACTTTCACAAAGAAAAATGGACAAATAGCACCCGTGAAGACCACAGTGTGGCCATAGGCAGGCATTTTACATAAATACTTGAGCTGGATAGTTTCTCTAACCAGAAGAACCTCTAACCTATCAAGAGACGTTCGCAATACTACAAGTGGGATGTTGCAAAAACACATCTAAGCTATCAACCTCCATTTGGGAGAGGTGTTAATGCCATGTTATAGTGTGCTACGATACTCAGATATCAGCCTGACAAAACTCAGGCATTATTATTAGATGGATGAAATTCTACAAGTATTCCCTGGGTTAAGAACTATAGAAGAAAAAAACAAGTTTCTAGCACTTGTACCCAAAGGAGAAACTAACTTGCATTTTCAAAGTTGTCTGAAAAGGAGCTAGATTCTGCCTCGTTTACTTTCACACTTTTACTGTTTGATATCAAGACAGAATTACCTTGAGTTTATGTCAGCATGACACAATGAAATATTTCCTGAATGCAAACTGCATGAATGCATATCCCTTATCTAAAAGGCTTGCATTGTGCAGCATCTTCTTCCATTAAACGTTATTAAAAGTCTGAGTGCTGAACAGTTCAGTCTTGAAACTATTATTTAAATTGTGCCTAATGTAACCGTGAAGTACTGTGATATTAAATGGCTGCTTCCAGCCATGTATTGTTGCACGCTATCATCTTTGCCTGATAAACCCATCACTGAGGAACCTAAGGTATCCTATCTTACCTACTGTAAAGGTGTGAAACTAGCCCGTCATCCAGTGGCACACCTTGGGAAGCACATGAGTGAGAACCAAATAGGCAGCCAAACGACTACTCTGCATTAGCATTGCAGTCTCCTGGCTAATGTAACCTTGCCATGCGCTAAATAAATAAATAACCTACTATAAGTTTGCAGTTACTTATTTGGCGGGCACTAGAAGTGCAATCCATTTATCCATTGCTGACTGGCCAGTGTATAACAATCAAATAAAAACAATAATTAATAATGATTGTATCAATCATTATTGTTGGAAGATAAATCCAGTCTGGTTCTTATTTCAACTCAGGAGAGAGATCCAGGAGAAATGAATTGGAGGCAGGCTGCAGGTTTTTGGAAAGGATGTCTCCATTTATTTGGTAGCCAGAAACAACAGTGACAATAACATGTTTCTGGGGTAGCTGACAAATTGGGGTTGAGAGTAGATGGACTTTTATACAATTTTGGGGGCATTGTGACTGAGATGCCTGTTCCTGTGCAAGAATATGTCCTTTAATATTTTAATGGCTGTCGCCTGATTCCTATGGGATCATGTAGGGGTCATGACTGGTTCTACAGGCAAAAGGGGGAAATGCAAATCCTTTCTTTATCTGAGCTAATCTTGTCTGTTTCGGCTCCTTGCCCATTATGCTGCTTATTTGGAGCTGCAGGCTGCCCTTCATTTTTGAATAGAGTGGCCTGGCTTTATAAATGGAGACAAAATATCCATTTTCAGAGCCTAGCCTCTTCAGGCTTCTGCTTGAGGCTGATTTCCTATAGCAGAAAGACTGGGGCTGCTTTTTGTTTTTGTTAAGGAGATTTTTCTCCTCTTCTTCTTTAGGGGAAATATTCTATTCTGCCTCATTTAATATTCTGCAGAATATTTTATTCTGTGAGGGGGACCCTTTCTGCATTATGAAAACACAAAATTATTATGGAAAAAATTAAACATATTAAAAAGTGAGATATACAAACCATAGACATAGAGAGAGTATATCTATGTATGATGGAGTTATCTAAGATGTTATTGGTTCTCCATGACCAATATGATGACATGATGATATTAACAGGGCTTGAGAGCAGTGGTGGGATTCAATTTTTTTTTTTTTACTATCGGTTCTGTGGGCATGGATTGTTGGGCGTGACAGGGAAAGGATACTGTAAAATTTCCAGTCAGAGGAGGTATTTGCCAGTTCTCTGATCTACTCAAAATTTCCACTACGAGTTCTCCAGAACTGGTCAGAACCTGCTGAATACCACCTCTGTTTGAGAGACTTCTGGAACATTAGCAGTCATGGAGCTATCCTGACTTTGTGTGGACATGAGCATATTCCATAAAGCAGACCTCATGCCAGACCCACCAAATGTAAGTTCCTGGTGGATGGAACTAGCAGCTAATAAAATGGGCTGTGGATTAATGTGATCAGGGAGAGGTGGTCCCTCAGATTACCCTCTCCCATGATATGAAGGGCTTTTAGAATAGAATAGAATAGAATAGAATAGAATAGAATAGAATAGAATAGAATAGAATAGAATAGAATAGAATAGAATAGAATAACAGAGTTGGAAGGGACCTTGAAGTTCTTCTGGTCCAGCCCCCTGCTTAGGCAGGAATTCCTACACCACAAGTGGTTATCCAACACCTTTTTTAAAATTTCCAGTTGTTGGAGCATTCACAACTTCTGGAGGCAAGTTGTTCCACTGATTAATTTTTCTAACTGTCAGGAAATTTCTCCTTAGTTCTAACTTGTTTCTCTCCTTGATTAGTTTCCACCCATTGCTTCTTATCCTGCCCTCGGGTGATTTGGAGAATAATTTGATTCCCTCTTCTTTGTGGTAACCCCTGAGATATTGGAACACTGCTATCATGTCTCCCCTAGTCCTTTAATTTAAACTAGACACACCCAGTTCCTATAACCATTCTTCATGTTTTAGCCTCCAGTCCCCTAATTATCTTTGTTGCTGTTATATGTACTCTTTCTAGAGTCTCAACATCTTTTTACATCATGGCGACCCAAACTGAATGCAGTATTCTTTAACTTTAAATTATCAGATTCAGCAAGGCAAATTTTACACCCACAAGTAAGATTCAAATAATTTAAAAAAAAAAAAAAACCTAGAATCTTCCAGCCAGTGTTTTGGAAGTGCACTCCAATATACCAAATTATTTCCTTTTTGGATCAGCTGAATGGTTTTGTTTTATAATATCCTTATTAAGTTAAAATTCAAACAAACATTTTAAAAAGGGAAAGGGAATAACAAAACACACAAATAAGCTAAATATGCAGGAGGCAAGTTGTTTGTATTTTCCAGGCACTCCTATGTCTCTCTGTGTGTGTATTGATTTCTCTTTGCAGAATTCAGAAGCAGAATATGGTTGACTTTCGGGACTGCATTGTTAAGTATTATTATTTGACCAAGAATCACTTGCATTAAATTTGCTGCCCACAGGCCTTGCCATTCACCACATCAAGATTGGGGCCAAAGGGCATGGTCTCATGCTCTTCTCACAAGCTTAAAAGTTCAGGGATGCTGGCCTCAAATCTTGGTCACTGGCTCATTATTACTTCCCTTTCATTAATCTAACTCATGGATTTTATAGACAGATGTCTCTGCCACAAAAAAAAAAATGCTATTCCAGAAGCACAAAGTACAATTTCAAAGATACCTTAAACAGGCATCTCACATTTGTTGTACATGAAGGCAAAATATTCGTTTGCCCTGTTCTTGGCATATGTCTGAAAACTCATTTTTATTCCTTTATACCTGAATCATTTGTGAACATGCTAGCAACACTGAAGTGAAAAAGATGAATAGAGCAAAGCCAACATGAGAAACTTAAGTGGTAATAACTTTTGACTTTTAAAATGGAACTTTCAATCTCAATTGGGTCATCAAAAGGATTGTTCCTTTCACTCAAGAAGTAATCAGAAGGACTTCTCTACTTATGCAGCACAGACTGAATATTGCCAATTGTCTTTTATGACAAAAGCACAGTTGATTGTTTGCTTGAAGATTGCAATGAGGAATGCTATTCCTACTGATATTTATTCCACCATACCTTAGATAAAACAAAATGACTTTAACGTTGTTACACTGAGAACAAAAGATAGTGCTATCATCAGCCATTGCTCAGAACATGCATTATTACTTTCATTAACCTCAGCACTGATACTTAATCAGTTCTGTAGCAGACGTGGGTTCAGTACTAAAAGCTCTCTACCTGTCAAACACATTGGTACAAATTGATTTCCTCTTTGTTGGCTGCCACTTCTGGAAAATGACCACCAGTTTTTGTTAATAATCAAGATGTGCAATATAGGAAGCCTGTCTTGGAAAAATAAGAGGAATTAACTCTGTCAATTAACTCTGTGACAAGACAACAGGAAAGCAAACGTCTCTGGTACACATTTGCTGATATTGGACAATCCATTTTTATAGTACAACATTATCCACAAGCGTTGTTCAGGCACAGGAGCTCAAATGGGAATGGTAATAAGTGCTAAATGAAAGTTGACACCACATGATCAGACAGTAACACTTTCCTCTGTGTGTTTTCATTATACTTCAAACCCCAACGACCTACTTAGGAAGAAGGTCAAAGTCTATACAAAAGATGGCAAGGCAGAGCCTCAAGAACTATTATTTTCCTGTAAGTAAACTTTGAAATTATTGAGAGTTGTTGATAGAGTGACAGAAGGTGCTGGAGGAGACCAAAGGTGGTCATAGCACTAGCAAATTTCACTTGAGTAATAACATCAAGGTCACAGGAGCCAGGAAAGTGAAAACAGGAGGAGGGGGGGAGGAGGAGGAGGAGATGATTATCTTTCTCCCAGTCTCTTGTCACAGTCAACAATGTTTTGCAAAAGACTGCTCAAAAATTCATAAGTTCCTTCCACCAGAGAAAGAAATGTACAGAACAAAATATTGGATGTTTTCCTCACCTCAAATATAAGGAATGCTTGAATAAGAGACAGTCCATGATCATTTGAGAAGGAAAAACAGACATGCATACATCTATTCCCCTAGAATTGAACAAAGACAGGCATAGAAACAGTTGTAAAAATCGAGAGATGCTGATATTATAAGATTGTAAGAAGCATGATCTTCACTTGTAAATGCAAGCATTTAGGGCAGGAGTGAGGTGCCCCTCTCAAAAAGCACCCTATGTTTATATTACTGAAATGTGGCAGGGATTTGTTGAAGTTCATCTTTTCAAAAAACAAATGTAGATAAGGAATAACAATGATTTGCTTACCAGAGATTTCCCATTCTATTTTCATCCTTACACTATCCCAAAAGATTCAGCTACAATTCTTTGGTGATATCACTGTCTCACTAGATGGATTTTATCTATATTGAAGACACCAAGTTGCTTCTGTGACCTCTCCAAAGCAGCATAGATAAAATCTAACCAATATTCCTGTTTTCCTTCATTACAGTGTCCCTCTGCCCCAGATTAGTGCCTCCCCCAGTAAGTTTTGAGGAAATACAGGGAGGGAGGAAACTAGCAGCATTAAAAGAGAAGGCCACTATCCTAACACAGAGGTCCCTGTTCACTTGTCATGAATGTGAGAGAGAGTGAAATCTCTGAATAGATACTGGCAGACAAATATAACCAAGACCTGCAGTCATTAATGTTTATGGACCCCACTATAAACTATAGATCTTAGATCCACCACTCCATTAAAACTTACTCCATGCCTCCAACTGTTCAACTGAGACAAGCCACCATAACAGTTAAAGGCTTAAAACCACATCTAAAAACTGTGAATAAGGAGGGAATCACATATTGCAGATCTTTCGATAGTTTACAGCCTGTAATCTTGCTTTTAAAGCTATTCTGTGTGGACTGAGAGAAAACTCAGAAATGCTATGAAAAAAGTCTATAAATCCCCAGATGGCAAGTCATTGTTCACAGCTACAAGAATGAAACATATTACCTCAGGGAAAAAATAAAGCTGGCATGGTTACAGTTAAATCCAGAAAATGGCAAACTGTACACCTCAAACTGGACCAATCTGAGGCAAATCCCAGATTAACCATATGTATATAACCTAAAAAAAAAAAAGCCAACAAAAGCCAATTCAGACTGTTGTTTTTTAAACAGGCTCATATTTTTCAGTTTAGAAATAATCTTAATCATAGATGGATAAACAGTCACAGAGATATAACTCTATATGTGAATGCTAATCATTCCATTTGCATTAATTACAGAGTGGGATCATGTAACATAATTGTAGGTGGGCTCTCTTGAATTATACATTTGAATATATGCAGATATTCATTCCCACATGCATGAAGTATATATTTCATCTGCAACATTTGAAAAAGAAAATATATTATAAGATTGGTCAAAAAAATGTATATAGAATATTGAATCCACATCACATATTAGACTTGAAGATCCATTGAACGTACAGAATTATTCTTTGGGCAATATATGAATATGCTTGCTGACTGGAGCGATTATTAGTAATTCACATTTCGGAAAGAAGGCACTTAATGTTCTTAACCAAATTATTAGGTGTTTAATAATTAAATGGGGAAAAAGATTAATCATAGATACTACCAGCATTAATTGATATGATTGCAGTGGGACATTGCTCCTTTTATCAGTTTTCAAAATTAAAGGAAATATATTGGCCTTCATTCATTTTGTTCCAAACTAAGCAAACTCGTTAGCTTGCAATTCTAAAAGTTTTCCTTCCACGACAGGCTCATAAACCTGCACTTCTGATTGGCCCGCTGATAGCGGACTGTGATTGGTCGTTGTTGGCTGATCTGATTGGCTGTTAGCGGGTCGCCGCTGATTGGATGCTCCCAGCGTGGCAAACTCAAATCATTGGGTGTTGTGACAGCAGCCAGCTCTATAAAAGGAGCTGCTGCTGCCCTAGTATTTTGCTCTGTTCTGAAGTCACTAATAAACAGTTGGAGTCACTATCCGATGCCTCGTCTCCGTTCTTTGCGCCCACTCGCCCAGATCTAACACTGGCGATGAGAATGGGATGCGGAGACGATAGAGCTGACTGAACACTCATTGAACGCTAACAGAGCACATGGCTGAAGGCGCACCAATAGCGGCAGAATAACCAGCGGTGCCATACCACCCGCTCCATTTGATCCGGCTAATGAAGACTGGGGCTCGTATATGGACAGGTTTCAGATGTTCCTGGAAACCAACAACCTGAAGGATGCTACGCCTGGCAAGAAACGAGCTGTATTCCTGACCCATTGCGGGCCCGCCATTTTTAAGATGGCAAAGGCACTTGCAAAACCAGCAGAAGTCAAGACGATGGACTGGGACAACCTCGCCCCAATCCTCCTGGCCCATTATGCCCCAGTGGTGCCAACACTCATCAGGAGACATGAGTTTTACCAGAGGGACCAAAAGGAAAGCAAGAGACTTCATCGCGGACCTCAGAAACCTGGGGGGACTCTGTGGCTTCGCAAATCTCAAAGAAGCCATGAGAGATCGAATTGTCCTGGGTCTAAGAGACCCCACAACCCAGAGCAAGATTATGGCGAAGGGGGACATCGGCCTCGCAGATGTCATCGCCGATGCTACTGCAGCAGAAGCAACCAGGAAGTCGGCAGCTCGAATGCGCTGAGCAAATGGACCACACCGCCAACTCACCAGTGACACTACGCCCCTTCCCAAGAGGCACACAACGACCACCCACCATGAAGACCACCCACCTCGAATCCTCATCAGAAAGCGAGGAAGAGGAGGTCAACAGACTCAGGTCAGAACGTGATCAGCGAGATCAATGGAATCGTAAGCCCTCATATCAGTGTGCTGGATGTGGGGGAAACCACCCGCGATCAGACTGCAAATTCCTAGACGCCCTCTGCCGTTCCTGTGGAAAGAGGGGCCACATTGCAAAGGTCTGTAGAAGCAAGTGAGAGTCCAGCCCAAACCGAAGAGAAAATAATTTCCGGCAGACAACAGGCACCCCACCAGTAAATCTGGACCGCCCAAGCAACCAATGGAACCACTACTACAGAAATCGAGCACCAGCCACTTCTACCAGACGAGAAGAGGCACACCAAACCATCACCATTGGCCACGCTTCATCCCTTGATGCAAGAAAAATCTGAGTAAAGGTCACCATTGAGAATTGACCATGCATTATGGAAGTCAACTCCGGGTCTTCCCTATTAATGGTTTCCTGGAAAACCCTCAAACAGCTGATCCCTGACATCCATCGCCAGGACCTCGGCACTCAGAGAATTATATTAAAGGACTACAAAGGAAATAGGATCCCAGTCGCCGGTTCCATCCACGTCCAAGTCTCCTTCAAAGACCACACCGCAACCCTACCTCTTACCATCGTCGATAAATATCGACCCAGCTTACTAGGCTTGCAGTGGTTCGCGCCACTAGGAATCGAACTGGTGGGCATCAACCAGACCGAAGGTGATGACTGGGAAGCGGCCCTTGTCCAGGAATTCCAGGAAGTTTTCACCGAGAAGCTAGGCAAGTACAAGGGATCCCCCATATCGTTTAATCTCTGCCCTGATATTGCGCCCATTCGTCTTAAACCTCGTCGAGTGCACTCAAACCAAAGATTGGTGAACAATTGGACAAATTAATAGCCCAGGGCGTGTTGGAACCAATTGACCACGCCCGATAGGAGACCCCAATTGTAACCCCATTAAAAACCTGACGGATCTTTGAGAATTTGGACCACAGACCCGTGCCTGTGGTCCAACATCTCCTTCACTCCCTTGGAGGTGGAAAAATATTCGCAAAATTGGACCTAGGCCAGGCATACCAGCAGCTGCCCGTAGATGCAGAGACCGCAGAAGCCCAAACTATAGTTTCGCACAGAGGTGCATTCAAATGTAATAGACTCCAGTTTGGAGTGAGCGTAACACCTGGCATCTTCCAAAGTCTGATGGAGAGATTGCTACAAGGCATAAAAGGGGTCGTGCCATATTTCGATGATGTCTTGATAGCCGCTCCCACTACAAGTCTACTAGAAAAGTGACTAAGAATGGTTCTCCAAAAATTTAAAGACGCTGGCCTGAAGGTCAAGAAGGACACGTGCCAACTATGTACTGAGAGGGTTGAATTCCTTGGTTACCTTCTTGACAAACAGGGAATTCACCCTACTGAGAAAAAATTGGCTGCAATAAAAAACGCCCCGAGACTTAGGAACAAAACAGATCTCCAAGCCTTCCTGGGACTCATTAACCTTTATAACATCTTCCTACCCCAGAAGGCGACTGTTACTGAACCCCTGCATAGGCTCCTTGACAAGAAAGCTTCCTGGGTCTGGGGACATCGAGAAGAGCGAGCTTTTCAGCAAGTAAAAGACCTTTTAACATCAGATACTGTATTGATACAATATAACGAGACTTTACCCTTAACTGTCACCTGTGACGCCTCACCGTTTGGAGTAGGAGCCATCCTGAGCCATGTCCTGCCAAACGGTACTGAGGCGCCCATTGCATTTTTTTCTAGAACTTTATCTAAAACTGAGAGAAACTATAGCCAACTAGATAAAGAGGCTTTCGCTATTGTGTCTGCAATCAAATGATTCCACGAGTATGTATATGGAAGATCCTTTTCTATAATCACTGTTCACAAACCATTACTTGGCATCTTGGTGGGGGATACTCCCCACATCTTATCGCCAAGAATGACACGCTGGTCAGAGTTTCTCGCCGCATACGATTACCAACTGCGACACCGACCGGGGAAAGCCATTCCCCATACTGACGCCTTGAGCTGCTCTCCACTACCAGAAGTCCTGGACGACCCAGCTCCAACCCTAGCTACACTACAAATCGAGACACTTCCTTCACCACCACTGACTGCACAAGACATCGCATCCGAAACAAGGAAGGACCCTTGTTTGGCACGAGTCCTCAGCTGGGTGGAAAGAGGTTGGCCTGACAACGAACTCAACAACACCTTCAAGCCTTTCAAACACAGGCAGACAGAACTTTTCTCCCAAAAAGGATGTGTTTTATGGGGAGACAGAGTCGTCATCCCAGGAAGACTGCAGCATAAGGTCCTAAAACTATTGCATGATGGACATCCAGGCATCGTGCAAATGAAGGCACTAGCAAGGAGCTAAGCTTGGGGGGAGGGGTGTTCCGAACTAAGCAAACTCGTTAGCTTGCAATTCTAATAGTTTTCCTTCCACGACAAGCTCGTAAACCTGCACTTCTGATTGGCCCGCTGATAGCGGATCGTGATTGGTGGTTGTTGGCTGATCTGATTGGCTGTTAGCGGGTCGCCGCTGATTGGACGCTCCCAGCGCGGCAAACTCAAATCATTGGGTGTTGTGGCAGCAGCCAGCTCTATAAAAGGAGCTGCTGCTGCCCTAGTATTTTGCTCTGTTCTGAAGTCACTAATAAACAGTTGGAGTCACTATCCAATGCCTTGTCTCCATTCTTTGCGCCCACTCTCCCAGATCTAACACATTTCATGGTACTTGGTTCACGTGAATTGTTATACTGATAGTATGGATTATATGAATATAGGTAGCATATGATAACATGCAGCATAACCTACAAGGAAAATAAATGCGGAAAAAAGAACATTTCTGTCAATTTCATGTTATCTTCAATCTGGACAAAAAAGACATCTGAAATAGCTCAGTTAGAATCCCCAAACAGAAGGTCTGAAAAAGTCACATGGCAAAAGATATGTTAGATCATGAGAGGGATGGATTTCTTTTTTTTTCATTTAGTAAAAGACAAAAACAGCGAGGTGTGAGGGGATTTATAAAACTGTGTTTGTAATTCTTCTTATAATACTAAAACGTGAGATCTTCCAACAAAACTGATTAATATGAAATCCAATGCACACAAAAGGAAGTATTTTGTCACACAATACACATGCAGCTGAAATGCAGCTGAAATTTGATCTTAAATTTAATATAAGGATCTAAAGGCATGATTCTTTTACCAGGTAAAGTCTTTTTTAAGTTACAAAGGCATTTTCTGATCCAGGTTAGAATTGATGACAATAGGGGGAAAAATCCCTTCATTATATCATTGAACAATTATCAGTTTCATATTTGTTATAAATATAGTAAAGATCTTGCAGAGGTCTTTTGCAGACAATAACTTTAAACATGAATAAAATACATGAGATCTTGAATTTTGATAGATGAATGTATATTCTAGAATATTAATCATTTGTATGGAATTTCCATATATATGTATATATAAAAACATTTCCAAAAATTTAGTGTTTTCCAATTCTTTTTTGCTTCTTTTTTGTTTCTTTTTTCTTTTTTAAAGATTGTGTATTATAGTGAAAGGAGGGTCAAATTTTGATGAATGCTATTTTTAATATCTGTTTGCTGTATGGAAATTCTCCTTCTTTGGAATATTTATATATTAGATTTATTATTAACTGGAGTATCTAAGGATCAGTGGTGGGATTCAAAAAAATTTACTATGGGTTCTGTGGGCGTGGCTTGGTGGGTGTGGCATGGTGGGAGTGCAGGAGAAGGATACTCCAAAATCTCCATTTCCACTCCACTCCAGGGGAAGTTTACTGCAATATTCCCATTCCCTCCCCAGCCCACTAACCTGCTTTCCAGTTCTCTTCTCCTGTGCAGGGCAACAAAAGAAGACCCAGCCAATCAGCTGGGACTCAGGAGGCAGAGAATATATGGGGCTGGGGCCAATCAGAAGTGGTATTTTAAACTAGTCAAAATTTCTGCTACCAGTTCTCCAGAACTGGTCAGAACCTGACCAGAGGTGCTGAATACCACCTCTGCTAAGGATCAATATTAAAACATAGTTCCAGTAGCTCCTCTTACTATTACCACAATGCAAAGACCGTCTTACATTATTTCTAACAAATGACATACATATAAATACACACACCCACATTCACATATGCACAGATACTATATGTTGATACTATACAGCAATCCAAATCTCAGAACTGATTTTTAAAAACCTATTAAATGGACATTTTAGATGGAAGCCAGGATTTATATTTCTGCTTAAATAATAGCTAAACATGATTAATTGTTATCATTTTCCATTTTAAAGAACAAACATTATCTGCCTGGTATGGCTCAGTGGCAGTATTTAAAATTAAAATGTCTATTGATATTCCAATTTGAACCTGAGGCATTTCCGGCTTTGGGAACACTTAATCCACTACAAGTGATTATTAAATCCTATTCACAAAATCCCCTACAATTACTCTTTGTACAATTAGGTTGGTGATGAATCAATCTGATATGCAAACTTTCATGATTGAATATAATAAAGCATTAAAACTCCTATTTTGCCTAGACAATGGAGACAATTGTTAACCTCAACCAAAAAAAAAAAAAAACTTCAGTAAAAGTTACATTATGTTTTTTATTCAACCAAAAAAAATGTTCAGGCCTATAGGACTCAGTTGCTTTTATATAGGAAAAAAACTTCAATAAATGATTGCATTGTTATCCAGTGATATGCATATTTCATTCAAAATTTCATTTGAATTGTACCCTCTAATTGATCCACTCAAGGAGGAAGTCATTGCATGTATTGCATGTATGAAGGAAATTTTAGTATATGAAGGAAATTTTAGTATATTCAGACATATTTTTAAAACTATTTCTTACTGCATGAAACTTGACACCAGGACAAAGAAAAAGAAATCTCTGCAACCTACCTATAACTAAAAGATTTATTCTGCAGCATGGAAAAGCTAAATTATATGCTTCAATATACTCAGTTGTCAGCAAAGTTGATATTATAAGCAACTTACAAACAAACTATTTTCAGACATAAATTAGCAATGGATGATTATAATGAAATATGACTGCCATACAGTGAAATACTTATGCAAAGTGTTTAAGATATAGATACACATGTGCATAAACATCGACACACACACATTTGTATGTATGTATGTATATGAATATATACAGTATGTATGATTCTCTGTATGATTTCCTTTTTGTTTTTAGATTTTTTTTCCTGTCATTTATTTATGTGTGAATTGTTTTTAATCCAATTAATAAAATAAATAAATAGTCATGGGCTTTCCAAACGCCCTACATCACCTTCTCCTCCTTGGGCCTTCTAGAAGACTGCTAGCACATTTGGATTATCCACAAAATATTAGGCGTTGGGTATTAGAAGAGTCTGATATAGTGTACCCAGCATGTGTGATTTATGAAGTGTCATGAGCTACCTTGATTTTATTTTAATACAGAGGTTAATGCTCTTTTTGAATGTATTGTTCATTGCTAATACACGAGGGTATAAAAGACAGAAGGAGCATAGCATTACCAGACTTTCAAGATTCAGCTATTGTAGCCAATTTTAATAAAAGTAGTTATAACCTTCCTATGTGGAATTGATTTTTGGTCTATTCTGCCTGGTGCTGAGAAAATAAGGAAATAACAGGGTTTGAAAGGACCTTGAAGGTCTTCTAGTCCAACCCCTGTTCAAGGACGAAACCCTGTATCATTTCAGGCAAATGGTTGTCCATTCTCTTCTTAAAAACCTCCAGTGTTGCAGTACCTCTGAAATCAAGTTGTTCCACTGATTAATTGTTCTCATTGACAGGAAATTCCTCCTTAGTTCTAGGTTGGTTCTCGCCTTGATTAATTTCCATCCATTGCTTCTTGTTATCCTATCAGATGCTTTGGAGAATAGGTTGTCCCCATCTTCTATTTGGCAGCCCCTTAGATATTGGAACACTGCTGCCATGTCATCCCCTAATCAACCCTTGAGAATGATATGTTCCGGATGTTCACAACAGTTGCTATTTTCACACTAGAGGATCACTCTTGTCAGGAAAGAGTTAACTACCAGCTTCTATAGAGAGCCACTAGTTACATTTGCTTTTCAATTTAAACAAAACAAAAACAAAAATTTGGGCAGCAACAACGTTCCCTTCTTCCATTCCATACATCCGTGTTCAATTTACAGTCCAAACACAAGTACTACTACCTGTGGTTTCCATCTTGTAGCAGGGTTTTTTTCAGTTTTTCTCTTAAGTCAGGGGTGTCAAACTTGCGGCATCACGTTGTCATCATGTGACGTATCGTGACTTTTTTTCCCCTTTGCCAAAATAGGGGTGGGCAGGGCCAGTATGTGATGCATCTGGTCTGTGAGTCTGACACTTCTTTTTTAAGTAATTTGAAGAATTCTCTTCCGTATTATCATCATCCTAATTACCTTCCCGTATGTGTGCATCTTCAACTTCATCTAAGCCATCTGTAGGAGGAGTGGCAGAACCTGGGTAGAGTGAAAAGAGGAATCAGCCTAGAGTCTTTATGTAGCCAAAAATGGACTAAGTCCAACCACTCTTTAATTCTATTGATCCTTATCTAATGCCAAGACAGTGCTAACCTTAGTTTAGTAGATTCTTGTGCATAGGCATGATTAATACCATAATAAAACAATTTAATTGGAATTTCATGTGTAGTCCTAATCTTTCACACCTGAGATGAGCTCAATCTTCAATGGAAAACTCCCCAAGCTCATCCTCCTCCTTCAGAAGGCCCAGATCAACAACTCACTTCTTTTCTATCCTCATCAGCTTTGGCCTGCTCCTTCATTTTCATCTAAGGGAGCAACATTCTTCTGCCCGTCTCTGGTTGTTGAAAAACAGCTCAACGTTCTCTTCCTCATAAAGTAAGAACGTATAAATGACCTATCATTTGAACAAAGCAAAACATGCAACCATGATAGACAAGGGAAATTTGAACTGATTTTACAGGTATAACCATTTGAGAGACTTCATTCTTTGGGACACTTACTCTTCATCCAGCCTTAAATGCCTTTTAAAGCAGAGAAAAATGACCCAGTGTCAGAATTCTTCAAGTCTGGTGTATATAGGAGGAATATAATAAAAGTAAAAGAAAAGTAGAGATGAAAAATAGTGATGCGGACACTCTTCTCGGTATTACAAACAAGTGTGTATCTCTATGAATGCATACAGGAGAGAGGGAATCATATTTAATATCTATGTGGACTGCCTGCCATCAATCTGCCTTGGCAGATGCATTACTTCTGGTTTCAGGGCTCATCATAATGAATTCTGGTTCTTGTTTTTCTTTTGTAGATGCTGCTGGGAGGCTGACTTCCCCGCCCCCAATGTTCCTGTCAGTCTGCTAATGCAAGAAGGCTTGAATTGAAATATAGCATTTTGAATTCAATCTTTTATTTCCCATTCATTACATCTGGGAGGGAGAGAAAAACTCATAACCCCTTCTTCAAAGTAACTCGCAATGAATTCCTTATACAAGCACTGAGAGTTCTAATCTAGTCAGGAAAAAAAAAAAAAGACCATTTGAAATGTAGTAACCAAAGACTTGGTTGAAGAAAAACAAAGTAAAATCTGGGTCCTGAAAAAGTATTTAATTTCACAAAGTTTATTTGAAATATCCTGGTTGTCGATAAGACGTAGTACATTTTAGCTTGAACAGGGAGAGGAAAAAAATGCTTTTTTTAAAACCACCAGTAGTCAAAGTGCAAATGGATTGAAGGATGTCCATAAATTACTAACAGTTTATCAAAACCAGCATCAGCAATTGCTCCAGAGAAGAAATAATTACAGCACTACAACTGCATTGGAAGAAAAAGAATGAGCAAGAGGAACAATTATAAGCCTCAATGTGCTATTGACTTTGCAATTTTGAACAACATACAAATGACAAAATGTATTTTTGATAAATATTCGATCCAGTTTGTTATGAATCATACTTTAACGTTAACAATAATAAATACAAAAATCAATAGAACAATTAAAAGATAACAGAATGGGAAAAAAAACCCACGAGCAACTATGATTAAAATGTTACCACAGAGCAAATAAAATATAAATAGCTTCAGGAAAACCGGTTTGCAAGCTTGCGGCGGCAGCAGGGATTCGCGATCGCGCGATCCCTGCTGCGTTCGCCGCCAAGGTTCCCCCGATCCATTTGGATCTGGGGGATATAGCTGCCCCGTAGAGGCAGCTGAAAACAGGGGGGATCCAGCAAGGGTTTTGGGGGTGTTGCAACCCCCCTCCCCAGCCAGCTAAATCCCCTTTTCCCAAGGCGGAGGAACGGCGGTCAGCAATGGCCACCATGAAGAAAGCTGCAGCCGGGTAAGCAGGTGCAGGAGGGAGAAAGCTGGAAGAAAAGTGAAAGTTGCTTCTATCGGGACAAGATGGGAGAAAGTGACCTGGAACCTGGAAGGCTGCTAAGTACATATTGTCCCTTGTGAGAGTTATAAGCTGCGAATACTCTAAAAGGGAAAGTTTTTTCCTTGTTCTACTCTCCTTCCTAAAGTGACAGCGGGGGAAAAAAAAGAAAGAAAAAACCTTTTGGCTATGAGTGGGAAGGGAAAGTGGAAAAAATAAGAGCAAAATTTGAAAATAAGGAGAAGATTGCCTAGAATTGCAAAGAGTTTAAAAACTTCCAAAAAACATATTTGAAAAAGATTTGTGACTACTTTAACCCCAGAAAGAGAAAGTGAAGAAGAAGAAGAAGAAGGTATCTAAAGAAACAGTCTGTTTGGATTGTTTTGGTGATTTTGGAACCTTTGGAAATTACTTCTGATTAAATCATCTGGGTGGTTGTTTGGGAAAACTTTTTCTCTACACAATGGCATCATCTATGGATGAATTGAAACTTATATATCAAAAATATGAAAGAGAAAAACAAGGAGGGGAAGATGGTCTTGGCACTATTTTTCAATACTTAGAAATGGTGGTTTATACTTATGTGAAGCAGAATGAGGATGATGGGGACGAAGAAGAAGAAGAAGCCATCTTTGATGAACAAATGACTTTGACTGGAGAAGGGCAAAAGCAAGAGGAAAAGGAAAAAAGGTCTTTGAGATCTGGAAAAACAGCCCAAAAAGAGAAGAATAAGGTGGAAAGGGGACATTGTGTTAAGAAACAATAGAAAGGGGGAAAGCAGAATAAAAGGGAGGTGGAGAGACAAGGGGTTAAAGAGGACAAAGAGGAGAAGAAGCAAGAGAGAAAGGAAGGGATGAGAAGTCCTAATGGTGGGGAGCAAGATGTTAAGAAGCAAAAGTTTTTTAGAGATAATGGATAAATTTTATTGTTAAAGGGATTCTAGAAAGGTACATAAGACTGCATTTTTATACTTGTATTTAGAAGTAATCATAGAAAATTAGAAATAATATGTAACTTAAAATATGATAAAATATTTAACATAAATTAGTGAAATTTTTGGTTAAGAAAAGGGAGTAATGTAATGAAACATGATTTAAGATTGTGATGTGGGGGGGGGGTGTAATAATTTTTGGAAAGCATAAGTGTTCCCACAAAGGCATGATATTTAATTGAAATGGATAAAATGTTTAAGATATAAATGATTGTTAATATTAATGATTAGAATATGGTATACTAGCAAAATCTTTGTGAAATGAGATTTGAAGTAGAAGAAGGAGGAACATTTTAATGAAATATTGAGCTATAATATGTGATGTGGGGGGGAATAATTATGGAAGATGTTGCTCCCATAAGAGTATGTGATTTAATTGAAAAGCAATGAGTTAAATGTTTAAGATATGAATGAATATTAATATTAATGAATAGATTTGTATTATTTTTGATAATATAGTATAATTTTAAAATGTACCAGACAGAATCCCAATGTATGTTATGTGTTTTATATTAAGTATTATAAATATAGGGGAAAGAGATAAAGGCATCATACTCCATATAGTGTACAGGAGAAGTATTTCTTCTTCTTTTTTTTAAAGAAGAAAAATAAATGGTTGGCTGGAATAGAACAGACAAAGAATAATAAATATTATGATATGAATTGAGAGGAGATAAATAAAATAAAATAAAATTGAGAAAATTTAAAGGAGAAAAGAAGTTATATAGAAAATTGAAAATGTTGATAAGATATGAAATGGTATGTAAAATGAATATAAATCTGAATTTGTGTCTGTACCAAGAGTTTTAACCCGGGACTAAGCAACTTTCAGAAAAGAGATTTTTTATGCTTTTATGTTTTGTGTTTATGTGTATTTATGTATTGTGTGTTTTGAAAATAAAACTTGTTTTATAATATATATATATAAATAGCTTCAGCAGAAAGGCATACAGGTTTTTTCCTGGCATAATGAAACATTATCAATGGGCAGGTAATGTTATTGATAAAGTGTATGCATTATTAAATAAATCGCCCAGTGCCAGAACATTCTTCCCAACTTTCTTTTCCTGTTAGCATGGAAGTGAATGTGTGGTAATGATCCTACCAAAGTTGAATGTCATCTATCCAAGAACTTCATAATGGGTTTTAAAGGTTACCATTAAATGAAGGGCCTCTTGGACATGAAATGTTCTTTCTGTAGAGTTTACCTACTTCTATTGTCTGTTTGAGGTCACACAAAGATCATTGTGTAATCCCAGTTATTTCAGGCATCCTTGAATCATGTAATTCTAGACTTTCTGGCAATAATACACTTTTAATAACTTTGTTGGCTGGTTGCTTTTAATTTAATAATACCATTTTCTTATTCTGCTGATATTGTAATTGGGTTTGCTTATTAAATTGAATGCTTACTAAGAAATGTTGCTAAATATGTATAATGAGTCAAGGTGGTACAGTAGTTAGAGTGCAGTACTACAGGCTACTTCTGCTGACTGCTGGCTGCCTGCAATTTGGCAGTTCAAATCTCACCAGACTCAAGGTTGTCTCAGCCTTCCATTCTTCTGAGGTGGGTAAAATGAGGGCCCAGATTGCTGGAACAATATACTGACTCTGTAAAACCACTTAGAGAGGGCTGTAAAGCACAGTGAAGTGGTATATAAGTCTAAGTGCTATTGCTATTGCTATATAGTTTTTTTTTTTTCAACCTTCCTCCCAGTCTAACCAACAGCCCTAGGATTCTTGGTGGTATCCTGTGTAAGTATTAAACTGGGCCAATCTTTATTACATTTTTCAAATTAGCCAACACCAGCCAGTATGTTGTGTTTCTCAATAAAAGCTAAATACCATGTTTTTTTAAAAAAAATAACGTTACGTGAAACAGTTTTACCGCTACTTCGCCTATGTTCTCTAACACAGCTCATGAGGGTTTTCAGGCAGAAACTAATCTTTGATCATTTGATATTCGAAATTGCTTTCAAGGCATCAGTTTAAACAAGGAAAATAATATATTGCAAAAATGGGAGCATCGTAAAGAGGCAACAGCATCCAGATGCTCTTAGACTTCCCTTGAAGTACTTCTTATTCCATTTGATATTAGATGGGTATATGGGATGAGAAGCAAAAAGTGTGTCATTGAAGTGATGGCTTTTCCATCATCCCCATGCACCTTTCTACATAGATGTACAAAATGCCTGTGTTTCTTTCCAAATGCTGTTTGGAGATATTAGTCAAATTCTTAATAGCAGAGAGAGAAAGAAAGATGCCCATACTGAGTACAAAGGTGTGAATTTTTGCCTATGTTTAGAAAAAAACTTGTGAACAAGTTTCTTTAGTTTTATCACACCAGCAAATCATACATAACTCAAAATAATCACAAGCAGCATTTTTAATACCATTATGTGAAAAAGGAATATAACAAAAAAAAATTGTTTTACAAAATGTTAATCCTGTCTTTTTTTAGAACTAGAACTGCTCAAAGTAAGTAACAAAAACAAACTTTATTTAGGATGCAAGGAGCTCTGAAGCTAATGTATTGACCAATGAATCAACTCAGATTTCTCATACAGTAAGTAAACAAAATTAGAGAATTATATCCTGTAAAGAATTCAGAATAATCAAGGATCCAACTGAATAATTGGAAGGGACCTTGCAGGTTTTCTAGTCCAGCCCCCTATTCAAACAGGAGACCCTATACTTTTTCAGACAAGTGGTCCAAACTGGATGCAGTATACCAGATGTGGTCTTATTAAAGTTTTATAAAGCAGTACTATTATTTTGTGTGATCTTGACTCTACCCCCCAGTGTTCATTCAACCAAGGATTGCATCATCTTTTTTTATATTTTTTGGACTGCCGGCTGACTGGGGAATTCTTGGAGTTGAAGTTCACCTATCTTAAAGTTGCCAAGGCTGGAAAACATAGCCCTAATATTAAAAAAAAAACAACAACTGTGGTGCACTCTGTTTCTTAGAATATCAGCCCATTTGACTGCTCTTTATTGTAGTGTTTGGGAATGGTTTTGTAACTCTGAAGCTATTTTAAATTGAAGTGCTTCAATAAATTGACATAAGCCTTTAAATGGATCAGAAGTGGAGAAGAAGAGATAATTGGAGACACACACTTTATGCTTCAACATGTTAGTAAAGATAAAGGTAAAGGTTTCCCTCACACATATGTGCTAGTCATTTCCAGCTCTTGGAGGTGGTGCTCATCTTCATTACAAAGCCAAAGAGCCAGCGTTGTCTGAAGACGTCTCCATGGTCATGTGGCCAGCATGACTAAATGCCGAAGGTGCACAGAATGCTATTACCTTCCCACTAAAGTGCTCCCTATTTTTCTATTTGCATTTTTACATGCTTTCAAACTGCTAGGTTGGCAGAAGCTGGGACGAGTAATGGAAGCTCATTCCATTAAGTGGTGCTAGGGATTCGAACCACCAAATTGCCAACCTCTCTGATCAACAAGCTCAGCGCCTTAGCCGCTGAGCCATCATATCCAATATGTTAGACTCCCATTACTGGTTTTCAACTCCCATTACTGGTTTTATGCACACACACATACACAGAGAGGTTGGAAGGCAGAGAACTGGACATTTTGCAAACATAAATAATTTTCTATTTTTCACTGCCAGGGATAGTTAATATTTCACTCACCAAAAAAATCCCCCTTCTCTGAGGAAAAGCCATAGCAACAGGGTGTTTCCCTGTCACTGAAAATTAACAGTCTTTTTTTCTTTATAAAGACAAGTTTTTTTAGAGAAGCAAAATCACCCATGACAAATCTCTGGCCAATAGTTTAATTGCAAAAACCTGGCTGGCTGAGGAATTCTGGGAGTTGAAGTCTATACGCCTTAAAGTTGTTGAGATTGACAGAGACTGATCTGAATGATATATCGCAACAAAGAAATACAAAATATGCTAACTCTTTCTTTCCATGTAGTGGTTGTCAGGATGCATGAAGCCCAGATTTGGTAGCCCAATTTTGGACCCATAGGGAAAGGGAAGGTAATTAAACAATCAAAATGTTTTAGATCTAGATTATCAATCAATGCCTATTAGAGAAATTAACAACAAGGAACTGTTGCTTCCAAAAGATTTGCAGAGTCCCCAATTTTCTGCCTGTCCCATAGTATATTCCTGTAATAATTCTTCTTTTTCCCATTCTAAAAGAAATATATGCAAAGACTTAATCTGACATTTCACCATTCATCCTTTGAGTTAGCAACAAAGGTGGGGCATAACTTTGTGGGGAGGGAAATATGATGCAATTAGCTGCATGAGTATATTATAATATCCATTAGAGCTGCTGTACTAAAGTCAGTTTTTTTTTTTTTTTAACTGCCTACACTTCAAAAGAAACTTGATTTATTTATGTTTTTGGAGAGATCTTGGCTTTCAACCAAAAGCACATTTTGTGGATGAAATTCCATCAAATCTGTTCACATTCCTTTTGATTAGTGAGAAAAAATAGTGAAGGCTTCTTTTGAGTGCCTTTAGATGCTCTTTTCTTCACTCTTCTGCCAAAAAAAATTATGTAGTCATTTAATGCTCTTTTATTCAAAAATTCATATTGCATAATTGGGCAAGCCAGTGTTTTGAAAAGATGTATTCTACATGTGGCTTGTACAAGGAAGCAAAATTGAGGCACATCCTTTTCTGTGAAGCAATGTGAAACCCCTCCCAAATCTCAATAAGATTCTCTGATAAGACTGGATTGTAAACAAGTCTAGACAGTAGGAAACTCTCCAACCCAGATCCTTACTTCCAGTAAAGCAGCAGCCTCCTGGCTCAGTGGACCGGTGAAGGTGGAGGCAGTGGCAGAGGTGGGAGAGGGGATGGTTTTTAATGGGTGCACATGTACTACTTTCACAAATTAAGTTTTGCATGCACTCAGCCATCAATTCCACACTCCTGTTCTGAATGGGCTGTAGCCCAGCACCGGACCATGGAACGAGGGTTGAGGGATCCCTGCTGTAAAGAATTGATGGTCCACTCCTCTACTCACAATAGAATTTTGGGCTTGGACAATCTGGGACTGCACTGCCTGTAGTCCGATCTAAGCATAGTATACAAAACTGTCTGCTACAACGTCTTGTCTGTCAACAACTTATTTAGCTTCAACCACAATAATACATGGGCAAACAACCAAGGTAAACCACTCCAAACTTGATTGCAGAAAATACGACTTTAGCAATAGATTGGTTAATAGCATGGAACGCCCTACCAGACTCCCTTGTTACAGCCTCAAACCCTCACAGCTTCAATCTCAAAATGTCTACCGTGGACCTCACCCCATTCCTAAGAGGTCCTTAAAGGAGGCATGCATAAGTGCATCAGCGTGTCTATCTTACTGTCTTACTGTCCCCATTTATCTGTATTTACTTCTTTTGTTCTTGTTTATGTTCATAGCTATACTTGTTATCTTGTAGATGTTTGACAAACAAATAAAATAAAAAATAAAATAAAATTAACATATTATTTATTTTTCAATCATTTGTATTACATGTGTGGGATGGCAACCCAAACCTGTGTATGACAAATTGGCATGGAAGAAGGAATTCAGTGCATCAACTACACCCAAAAAAACCCACACCCAATTTAGCACCATGGGACAGTATGTATCTGGAATCACTTTTTGTTTGATATGTGTGGACCAATACAAACTTTCATATATTATAAGGATAATTCCAGGCCAAAGGTCCTTTGCAAAAAAAAAATGCAGGAATTGCTGCAATCATTTACATTCATGTTCTCTAACATAATAGAGCTTTTGTATATGCATGTTCTCCTAATTTATGTAGCTGTTAACATAAATTGCCCAGTACTCTTTTTGCATTTTAAAAATGTAAATTATCCTGCTTCTGTTTCTGACAAATTAATGTTCTTAATGCAGATTTCTTTAACACAAATTTCCCTGATGTAAGCTCTTTTTAAAAGTGTAACTACCCTTGTTTCTATGCAACTTTCTGTACAGTAGTTTTTTTAATAAAAAAAAAATAGATTCTTGATCAAGGCAACTGGTAATCAGATTTCCTTTGATACCAAGATCCATGTCTCAGAAAAATCCAGAGGGAACAGAATACTCAAGTCCACTCCCAACAGAATCCATGATGGAATTATTTTCCATCCCTACTTTTAATTGGCATAAAAAGTGCTGGATATTAATGATACAAATATAAAGATTGCTTGACAGCCAAAGTACTTCAGAACTAAATTTAAATATTAAGAAAAGTGTGCTTTGGCACAACAGATGTTTCATACAGCCAATTCTTCTCTAAATATCTCTAAATGTCTTCAAATTTTATGTAACTAGAACTGCATAGCTAAAATACTGCATAAAAAGTGGAAAGAAATTAGTATTACCAAAGACTTTTCAGAAATAATCACATGATTTTATATTTAATTATTTCATGTTAGGCTACTTGGAAAAATGCTACTATTTATACCTTCATAAAACTAATATTCATGTTATTAGAACTTATTAGTATTAGTATTAGTTATTAGAACATAATAAACATATGGTAATAATAATAATATTTTTGCTACAAATATTGAACAAGCATCCAAATATTTTATTAAAATGTTTTTTAAATTTTTTTTGCTTCCAATTAAATTTTGATTTATGCTTCCTATTTTGGTTAGGCTGCGTTTTATAAATTAATTGATTCATGGCAGAATCTTCTACAAAAATTCTAAGAATCTTTTGGCCATAGGCTTTGTAACTCAAACTATTTTGGAAAAAAAAATCCACAGTTACTTTCATAAAGAATAGAAGAATTAAGTCTGAGTTAATGGCATTGCTTGTAAGCCATAATTGTGTATTTCAAGATTATAAAAACAATTTGCCATCCTTATCCAAAAAGTGCTATAAAATCTGAAGCTTTATGAATAATAATGAAACAATGGTGTTTAAATATGATGCAGCCAATCCAATATCACAAACATTCTAGAGAGAATGTAAAATTCATTGAAGCACCTCGATTGAAATTAAATGTGGGGAAAAAATAGCAGATCACAGGAATTCAAATGAAAAGCAACTTTTTATGATATCTTGGTAGTTAAAGTTCCTATCAGAAAAGTAGAAATTTGCTTGTATCCTAACATGTAAAACATTTTACCTAAAATTGCATATAATATTGTTAAACATAATTGAAAAGAGTAATAATTAATAGAGGAAGTTTATGAAGAGTTGTCGTAGAACTACTTTTTTCAGGAGGCAACACGACTTTCTTATTTTTTCTTTTGAAGATATTTCACTTCTCATCCAAGAAGCTTCTTCAGCTCTGACAGGATAGTGGGGAATGGAATGATTTATATTCCTTGCAGACCTCTGGTAATCATGTTGAGAGCTCAAAAGGACTCAGAATTTGCATTGTGATGTCAAAATGGATGTTTCATCATTCCTCGTGTCCATGCTCATGTGTAGGCTTCTTATTGTCTCTGGAGGCAGAGGCAATAATATGTCTAACACCACAAAGTAGAATACACATCAGAACATAAGAGTCATGCTAGATCAGGTCAATGGCTCATCTAGTCAAACATTCCTAGCCATTCCAATTTTCCATTTTAAAGGGATGCTTTTTCACTACTAAAAAGCCTACAAGATTTGCAACCATTTATAACCTTCCCTGCTTGACTGTTCCCACTTCCTTTTAAAAACTATTTAATTTGGTGGCCATCTAATGGCAGCAGATTGCTGTTGATCTATGCATCAGCATTGCATTTCCAATATTCCTTTGAGTAAGTAGAACATGAAAGAAGTTACAGTTGGGTCAATTGGGAAAATGAGATATTATGTACAGGATTTAATGTACAATTAATTCAAAATAAATGTTTTCAGGAAAGATAAATGGATCTCGCATTGATCTATTTTATGAAATTGGATAAGCAATATTCACTGTCTTTAAAATGATAGTTACAAAAGATACTTACTTCATTCTTATTTTTCTTTTGTTCTTATTTCCTTAAATTTGCATACTAAGCAGTGAATCTTATAAAGACTGGCACAATGTTCTGGTTAAAAAAAAAAAATCATTTATGATATAAGTCAGGTGGTGACTAGATTGCAAACATTGCTGGAGTTTGAGCTCCTGGAATACGCTTGAGGAAATGGGTCTCACTAGATGGATTTCATGTGCATTTGTTCACAGAGCACAATGGGGAATACTGGATATTACAAATCCATAAATGGAAATTAAAAAGATCTGCAGCTTCAAATATAGAATGTGAAATATTTTGCTAGGATTTAAGCACCAGAAAAAAGTGACCTACAGTTATACTCATGTAAGCATATAAAGTGCTGCCTTAAATAGAATCAGGCTCTTATTCCCAATGGTGTTAGCTTTGGATGGCAGCTAATTTCAAACAAAGGTCTTCCCTCTTTATTTGCTGAGCTCTTGTGAAATGGAAAGCTGCCACCAATGATGGGAGAAAAAGATTTTCAGAGGGAAATAAACGTGTTGATTTTACACTACTAGGCATTGTTCATCTCATATGCTGTTGTGGTAGCAAATGTTTTGGACTTTATAAAGTTGGAAGCTATAGTATGGTTTCAGTAGAAGAAACACTTCTTATACACTTCTTATACACCTAATAATATAAAGAACCAAACTGAAGCCATTTTGTATTCACTATCTGAACTTTTTAAAGATCAGAACATTTATGCAACATGTTTACTGCTAAGAGTTATACAGAATTATGAAATATCCTGTCCTTGGTTTAGTTTACTGGGGTGTCTTGACATTATAAGGCATATTAAGGGATACTAATAATCTCTTGTGTAATCTTGTAAGGAGAAAACAGGAAATCTGAAGATAAATGGTGAAGTGAAGAAAGTTGGGGAACTTCCAGGGATGCGTGAGAGGAGTTATGGAAAAACACCCAGGACTACCCATGTCTTTCCTATGACAACCTCTATAACTTCTATGTATGGAAAACAGAAAGTGTTATGGAACCATGCAATTGCGAAAAACCTATATAAGTCTGTAAGTATTGGAAGGGAGTATCTCCTTTCTCCTAAACGGTTGTTTGGGAGTTAGGGGTCCGGTACTGCAGTATCTTATGTAATAAAGCATCCTATGGATTATCAGATTATCACAGTCTGTTGTTTTAATTATTTTTGGTATATTCTCTCAGTATATATGTATATGTATATATGTGTATATATGTATATATGTATTTATGTATATATGTATGTATGTATGTATGTATATGTAAGGTAACATCTGCAAACAACAAATTCAGAGAACACCAAACTTCTTTAATAATGTTACTTTCATGGCTCTTCTACACATTAATAAGGAAATCTGAGGCAAGGAGACCTTCCTATGTAGATTTATGGAGAAGACTATATAGACACACTTCTCTTTATCCATTCAAACAAAACTTTGAACACCTTTTGTCCCCTCCTCTCAATTCATTGAAGATTCATTTGGACTTCAAAAACACCACTGAAAGTATCTTAAAAAGTACTTAGCAGAGGCTGAACATTAGCTTTCAGGGTGTATTAAGTTTCATCCTCCATGAGGTATCCTCCAGTAATCTTCTCCAAAAGATCTTCCAACTCCAGAAAATGTAGCGCTATCAAAACTCCATATGAAATAATTGTAATAACCTGGGAACTAATGGAATAACAAGAGATTTCAGAATCATACTTAAAATTTGGTTTGTGAAGAAAACAATAACACTTATTCCAAGGGAAGAAGTAACATCTGACATGTTTGATAAATTCCAAAATGAGGAGTCAGAAATGACTTTGTAAACTGAATTTTCAATTATTAACATCACTAGTCATTCAATCAGATATGATACAAGCAATGCTAAGTCTATAAAAGTTAAACCCATTTCTTTCTGAAGAAAAAAAGTGAAGGCAAAGGAGGAAGAGGAGGACAAGAAGGAGAAGGAGTCTCATCAAATTGTTGCCAATTATTTTCATATAAATTGTTGACAAAAGAAAGACAGTGAAAGCAACATGGAAAAGATGGTGGGTTTAGAAAAACAAATGATAAAGGGAAAAGTCTTACATTTTGCTTCAATTATAAAAATTATAATTTTGTAAAAATTACAAAAACGAAATCTCTATCAGTTGGGAAGGATTATTAACTCTACCTTGTACATTTTGTTTGAGAGGCTGCTGAAGCTAAGCTATAGCTATATAGTAAAGGTATTCACAGCTACTCTCCACCTCCAAACCTCCAAATGTATAAAGAAAATGTACAAATGTACAAACAACAGCTTGGGAGGACTCTAAAGAGACTTACCTGTATACCTCTAAATCAACATGGCTGGGCTACACATATGTCAGATTGCGTTTTTATTTTCCACTGGGGTTTCAAATATATAGCATAATTCAATATTCAATTAACGCTGCAGACATTTTATTCAACCATTATGCTTAAAAATATCTTTCTTTTAAAAAAAAAAAAGGCAACTAGCAATAACACCCAATATATTTAGACATATTTAATTTTTTAAAGTCCAAAAATTGGAAGGAAAAAAAATCACATTCAGTAACAGAAACAGCAAAAACCATGGCAAGCATATTATGCAAAGGGTTGGATGTGGCTCTTTTGCAAGCAAAATGCTAGACCCACAAGGAAACTGATATGAATTCATGCAGAGGAATCATTTCAGGGATGGATGTGGAAAAGAATTTTTTTTTTAAGGCCAATTTCTTCAGTCTAGATCAGTGTTTCTCAGCCTTGACAGCTTGAAGGTGTGTGGACTTCAACCCCTGGAATTCCCCAGCCAGTATGACTGCTCTAGGTAATTCTCAGCATGAAGAGGACAGTTCATTCTACAAACAGCAGAAAACTTCTCACGTAATTACTCCATTTAGTTTCTTCCCTCTGATTCATGCATTAGGAGAAAGTTCTCTGGCCCAGGTCCCAGCTAGATCGGGGCATTTTAAAATGCAGAGGCAGCATTTCATAAACCCAGGACCACAACTGCTTGATTGCATCAAGGGCTACAGTGAGTCACATTGCATCACAGAAACGGATGGTTCCACAAATACAGATGATTATTTCCAGAAATATTTTGTTCTGTTTCTCGGCATCATAAAAGTTTTAGATCTATTTTAAGACTACTTCACACTATTTCTCTGGGTGAAAACTAACATAGTCAGGCTTCAGGGTGAGGCTGTCCAATTTTGGCAGTATAATCTAAGGAAACCACAAGTAGTCCTTACCTACGACAACAATTAGGATCAAAATTTTCACTGCTAAGCAAGACAGTTAAATGAGTTGCACCCAATTGTTTAGTAAACCATTGCAGTTTTTAAGTGTAATACAGTCATTGAGCAAATGTGGCTTCCTCTCCTTTGACTTTGCTTGTCAGAAGCTGGCTGAGAAGGTTGCAAATGGTAATCCCATGACCCTGGTATGATGCAACTACTGTAAACACATGCCAAGTGCCCAAACACATGTCAAGTGCCCCATAGTCATGGGGGCACATGTCAAGTGCCCCCATGACCATGGGGATGCTTCAACGGTCATAAGTGCAAGGATCAGTCACAAGTCAATCATTTCAGTACTGTTGTAACTTTGAATGGTCACTAAAGTTGAGGACTATCTGTATATAACTTCTTTCATTAAGTTGAGAACTACCTGTAAGTCAAGGACTACCTGTATGCAATTTCCTTCATTCGTTTCAAGGAGAAGGAAGATTTGGAAGAAGCAGCAAAAATCTGGTCTAGCTAGGACATTGTACTACTGCCTGGAACTTGAGCAAGTGTTAATTAATGTATAAGGAGATGTAGTACTTTCCTTCCGCAAGCAAATTTTATTTTGCAATTGCCTTTATTAAATATAGATTTAATTAGATATGGGTATTGTTATCTCCCCAAAGTTCAGTTATTAGAATTGTCTTCTCCAACCTGGTGCCCCCTTAATGCATTGGAAGTAAAGGGTTCCAGAAATTTTATCAAGCATTACACCCAAAGGTGCTTTTTCAAGAGGCAACTGGACTTTCTGTTTTTTTCTTTGAAGACTTTTTGCTTCTCATCCAAGAAGTTTCTTCAGCTTTTTCAAGAGAAGTGAAATGTCTTCAAAGAAAAAACAGAAAGTCCAGTTGCCTCCTGAAAAAGCACCTTTGGGACAACCATGGCCTGGATGATTGAGAATCTCCATACACATCAAGCATTATAGTTCATAGTTACAACTTATCTGAAAGACACCAGATTAGGAAAGGCTATAGTAGAAGAAGAGATCAAAGCAGCAAGATGTGGGTAAAATGGTTGTGGAAAAAGAAAGGAGATATATCAGTGCAAGATAAATGACTTTGAACCACCTATATCACTATTTACAATGTTTCATACATGTCAACATGATGTAAATCGGGATTTTGAACTGTAATGTGTGCTTGATCCTCCATATATTGTATGCACTTGGTGATATATGCTGGCTAGGCAGGGATGGGATCCGACCGGTATAACTATTGGTTCTGTTGCTCTGTGTCGTGTATGCAAACGTGAGTCACGTGAATCATGTGAGTGCAATTTACAAACTGCTGAGCTGCCCGGACAGCTGAGCAGCACTGCGTGCGGGTGCACAGTGGTTGGAAAAGGCTTTTTCAACCACAGCTGTGCCTCACAAAGCAGCTGCGGTTGAAAAAGCAGGAAATAAAGGACAGGTAAGAGCCCGGGTGGGTGGGCCAAAACAGCAGGAGACACAGAACTGGTTCTGTGTCTGCTGCTCCAGTTCTGTAGAGCCAGACAGAACCAGGAGAAGCCCACACCTGTGGCTAGGCAGCATTTATGTTCCTAATCCAGAAAGAATTCTACATATACTTCCCTGAATGAAGACTATCTACCTACATGAAATTCATGGAAATTCTCCCAATTTTTACCTTTAAATGATAAGGATCAATCAAATAATTTTTGTCTTTGAAAGTCATGGAATGTTGTATGAAAAATGAAACCTAGGTAAGATCAAATATCTTTAAAGATCGTTCACTTATTTATTTACTATATATCATTCATTCTAAAAACTCTGAGTCAGTCGTTTTCACCCAACCATGCACTGAATAATGTTCTCACCTAACACTGATCTGCATATTAAAAAGCAGAAATATCACCTTGCAGACAAAGGTCTGTAGAGTCAAAACTATGGTTTTCCCAGTAGTAATGTACGACTGAGAGTTGAACCATAAGGAAGGTTGAGAACCAAAGAACAGATGCTTTTGCATTGTGATGTTGGAGAAGACTCCTGAGACACAAGGAGATCAAATTACTCAATCCTAAAGGAAACCAACCCTGACTGATGTTTGGAAGGACAGTACAGAAGCTGAAACTCAAAATACTTGAGCCACTAATGATAAGAGAGGATTCACTGGAAAAGACCAGAGGTGATATTCAGCAGGTTCTGACCAGTTTTGAAGAACTGGTAGTGGAAATTTTGAGTACTTTGGAGAACCGGCAAATGCCACCTCCTGACTGGAGATTTTACAGTAACCTTTCCCTGCCATGCCCGCCATGCCATGCCTACAGAACCAGTAGTAAAAAAATTTGAATCCCACCACTGGAAAAGACCCTGATGTTGGGAAAAATTAAAGGCAAAAGAAGAAGGGTACGACAGAGGATGAGATGGTTAAATAGTGTCATAATACAATGAACATGAATTTGGGCAAAGTCTGGGAGACAGTGGAGGACAAGCATCCTGGCATGCTATGGTCTATGGAGTTGCAAAAAGTCAGGCATGACTGAACAACAGCAAAACATTGATCTGCTTTTTTAAAAAGGACACTTTTTTCATAACCTCATTTTCATTACCTCATCATTTTCCACTTTCCACTCTCTTACAATGTCTAATATGAACAAGCCCTTGGAGAAATTCACAAATGTATTCTTTAGTGTTCCCAGTAATTGCTCAGTTTTGTTGCTGGAGAGCTGTAATGCGTTAACGTGCTTGGCTGGCTTGGGTTCTCATCCCACAAATTAAAATGCTCATTTACAATCAAGCAGCATTTGTAGTGGCTTAAGACTGAAATGTTCCTAAAGTGGAGTGTACTTAAGCAGTCTTAGGGATTCATGGAACAGGATTGTGATGAGGCAGAGAAGGGAGACATGGTACTTTCTTCAGTTCCTACTACGTTTTCTAAGTTCTTGAAAAATATACAGTCTATTAAAATGCTGTAGATACATCTAACCATGGCATACCAGAAAAACATTACAAGGAAGATGATCTCACTGCTTCTACTTTTGGAATCTAAATCCACCCTAGCCATTTAATGATAATGAAAGGGAATTGTTCCAAACATGGCAACGGAAGGAAGTTTTTATCTTGTAAATGGTTGCAAAAGAGCCAAATGCTACAGGAGCTTTGAATTCCCACATGAAATCTCATGAAATATTTATCAGTTCTAATCTAGCACTGGACAAAATTGAAGGTTACTGTTGGCTATCCAGTACATAATTTCACTCTGATTTGTTCCATCTTGGCCAGCCTAAGGTGCTCAAAGTATGATCTAGTGTGATAAGGGATGAGTTGGAGCCTGTGACTCCTGAGGAAGTGGGATGTGTGGTCTGTTCAGCCACCTGCTTACTGGACAATGCAGCCAGGAAGGTGGCCTTCAGTTGGGTTCCTGCAATAGTGTTGGCCCTATTGTTGGAAAGGTACTGCATTCAGCCTTGAATGAGATGAGGATGCACTCCCTTCCTCAAGAGGCTGTTCTTGGGGCCAATAATCTTTGACAACCAATTTTCCCTCTTGAGGGAAGGTTATTGAGAAGATGGTTGATCTGGAGCTGATGAGAACCTTGAAGGAACCAGATTATCTTGACACATTTCAGTCGTGTTTCAGGCCACATTTTAGAACTGAGTCAGCTTTGGACACACTTCTTGATGATCTGTAACAAAGCTGGGATGGTAGTGCATTCATCCTTATCAGAGGTGGTATTCAGCAGATCCTGATTAGTTCTGGAGAACTGGTAGCAGAAATTTTGAGTAGTTCGGAGAACCGGCAAATACTACCTCTGACTGGAGATTTTATAATATCCTTCCCCTGCCACGCCCACCAAGCCACGCCTACAGAATCGGTAGTAAAAAAAATTGAATCCCACCACTGATTCTTATACTCCTTGAGGTTCTCGGCAGCCTTCAATACCATTCACTACGATATCCTTGTGAGCTGGCTCTGTGGATTGCAGATTGGGGCTATTGCTTATGATAGGTTTTTTTAACCTTTCTCCAGGGCTTATTCCAGTTGAGGAAAGAGATGTTCCAGATATTTTGAGATTGCATTCAATGCACCTATTGCTGTTGGCACTATCTTTCCTTTTTTGCCACAATCATTCTATTTGCAAATCTTTGTATTTTGTAATTTTCTCCTGCTCGTTCTCTTCTATTCTGCTGTCTACAAATATTGCAATTTCCACTATGCAGACTTTTTTGTCTTTGTTAAGTCTGGCAAAATCTGTAAGGGTTGAGACTGATGAGACAAGAATCAGTAGTTGCCAAGCTAGATAGAATCATTATAGAAACTTATTCCTTTACCTCCCACAGCCCTTAAGAGATTTTGCCAATAATTTGTTAACTTGGAAGGAAAAGAGCAAAAAATCAAAGAGTATGATTATATATCAAGACTCTGACTTCTTTGCATTATAATGAAAAGTCAATTGTTCTGCTTAAGGCTTCATTCTTATCAGCAATAAGATTATAATCTACCAGCATCCTTTATGAGAGTGCTCTGCCTAGTCAAGCCAATTGCAGAATAATGGGTAAATGTCTAGAGAGTTGTGATTTACTTCTAAGACCTGCTGTAAAGTCTGAAAGCTTGACTGTTCACTTCTACTCCTACCTCTATTCTCATGGAAACTAAACAGTCAACTATGGCTACAGACCCTGTAGTAATTCCATCAGCAAGGCATCAATGGCTTGCTCCAGTACCAACCCAAATGAACCAGCTAATCCAGATGATGACCTAACAAGCCAATTTGGTGGGATAAATGTATTATCATCTGTCAAGATTAGGAAAAGACCTTGCATTACCTTGCTGAAGCAAGTGTAATCAACAGATTTCTGAATTCAAGTATCACATCTCTTAGCTGAAACATTTGATGGGAATCCAATCAAATTTACTGCCTTCCTTGTTAAGTATACTGCACATATTTCACACACACTTATTGTAATTAGCCCAATGACAGAGTGGGCAACCCTTTTTTGGATTGAGATGGTATCAGTCATAAGCCCTAATTTGGAGGGTCTAATATAATGAAATCATGAGGTTTACTAAATATTCATCCATATTTTCAGTTATCTCAAATTTTGGAGGTGGTGCAAATATGTCCACAGAATGGTGTATATATACTTATTACGTTATAGGAGACTGCAACTTTGATAAAGCACATTTTATTTGGTATTATGGACATAAATTGCATTCTATGAAGTAACAAGTATTAATTGGAAATTTTCTGTACAAGTGCAAGTTTTCTCTCCAGATGCATGGATACTTAAAGGGCCATATGGGAGTTTTATTGTATGAATGATTACATCCCTAGAAGAGTTAGGATACTTATAAGCAGTGCTTCAAATGAGAAGCCTTTTGTAGACCAAACATATGGCAAAAAATTCAAAGACATTGTAAAGCAATCAATGTTTTTCATGTATTCTGGAATCTAGGAAGCATCCCATCACTGTTGAGGTACAGGCCCTCTGGAACAGAGAACAACTTGGCTCCCTCTATGTTGACATTCAGAAAGTCACCGACAACCCGGATATCCTCCCAGGTAGAAAGGCTGTTCAGTGCCTATAGGATGCTTTGTTTATACAATTTGTTTGTATAGATATAAACTGTTCTTGGATTTTAAAAAAAAAACTGTTGTTTTTTAAATGTAAAGCAGAATTATTGGGAGTAGGGTGACTTCTAAATTGTACAAATAAATAGTATCTCAACTATAACAGTATATTGTGGTAATCTGCTGGCCTTGTTAGAGGCATCATCACTGAATTAGATTTCAGTCTGAATCATCAATTCAATTTGATTCAAATTATTCATTTGATTTGAATCTTTCATTTAGAACCAAGTTTTTTTTGTGTATGTAAAAGGCCTTTGAATTGATTCAGAGGCAACCAATTTGGGTCTTTGACTTGTTCAACTAATTGACCTGAACTGTTTAATTTGAACAGTTAATTTAATGATACAACTGCACCAGCTTTTGTACACTACCAAGAGACTCTGGTGATGGGTAGTCTAAAAATGAAATTGGAGCTGCGCCTATTAATGCGCATGGCTGTACTTGCATAGAACATCCCCTGTCCCATCCCCGCTGGTCCATTCAGCAGGAAAGGTTGGTGACCACTGTTTTAATTAGTCTTTATAAATCATTGCACTACACAATATATGCAATATATTACCCCTAATTGACCTTTCTTTCTAATTCACCTAAGGAAAAGGAAATACTTCAACTAATCAATAAATGTATTGTTATGATTTGATCAGATAATCTTGGGGACATGACTTGGGAACATGAATACTGTAATACATATAACTTTTAGCTACATTCCCTTGTAAAACTAGCTAAACTAATAATATAATACATCACATCACATGCTTGAACTCTAATTCTTAATATTCTAAGGTTGATTACTCCAGAGCTCATTTGTATTATAACTTTTCTCTAGGATAGTCAGGTGTCTTGCACAATCATATAAATACAAATCTTAGAAGATTAATACATCAACAAAGCAGGTTATGTTAAACAAGAGAGACTAATTTGATCAAGGTCACTTGTTCAGTGAATGAAAATTTCAAACTCTGTCCTTATCCAATCATCTGATCACCAATTTATCTCTTAAATCCAATTGCACAGGTGATTCACAGCATTTCTATGTTTGCAAAGCTCCTCAATAAGACTTTCATAAAGCAAACAATTTGAATAAATCATAGAGGGGTATTTTTTCAGTGAATAGTGAGAATCTATCATGTAGTAGAAAAGGATGAAAAACAACAACTGTCCCCATTTATTTGCAAGAAAGGATTCATTTTTCAGAACAATCCATCAGCAGTCACCCAAATGGACCAGAGAAAAACCACTACAAAATCCGATAAAGTCACCCAACATTTTTAACAGGCAAAAACATATATACCAAGCTCTCTAACACACTATCAAAATTAGTATGACAATTGGTCCCAGCCCAAATTTAGAGATGGCCAAGTAAACTCAAAGCAGGAGCAGCCAGAGATGGACACTAATGTAACCTTCGTGGTCTTGCTGTTAACATCCCCAAACAGAAAACTTTCAATTTCTCATCTGGCTGCCTAGACCTTTGTCTCTCTCCAGTCCTATGCATGGAATTGTTTGCATAAACCTGCAATGCGTATGATTTTTTGCCCAGTTATGCTCAAATGAAGAAGAGCTGGATCAGCTTAAGCATTCTAACAAAATCCCAAATAGACAGGAGGGGACAGTGGCTGCTTCCCTAAATTCTATCAATTTAGATAGAGCTACATTGACCCCTGGAGATTTGTCTTCCCAGCAAGAAGAAATAACAAGTTTTGAATTCAATGCAAAATTTCAGTCAGCCTCTAAACAGATGGACAGTAAATGCATGAGTCTGGAAACTGGCATATCTGAGATCCATGGAGACTTTAAAACTATGAAAACTCAAGCTCTTAAATTTAATCAAGATCTGGAAGTATTGAACAGAATTATTATTATTTCCCATGAAACCAGAATTAAGATCATAGACAGGAAGGAACAAATTTATGATAAATTTATTATAAATCTGAAAGTTACGTATTTAAAATACATGGAGCACTTACCAGGAACAATATGAAAATAATCAGTTTATTTCTAGATACAGAGCAGCAGGTGTCTTTTTAATTTATTTGAAGGAATGTGTTCGGAGGTCTCACTGCCAGCTGATTTCAAACTTGAAATGTTAGATGCTTTCAGAGAAGAGCAGGACCACAAGAAGTTCTGCTTCTAAAATTATAGATGTTTTGAAGTCCAGCCTCAAAGACCACCTTTTGCAACTTTCAATACACACTACCACCTTAAAATAACATGGAAATACAGTTATAACTTACACAAATATTTCCTTGCATGTGCTAAATGTGAGACTTTGATCAGCAGATATAATAACAAGAAATAAAAAGGGTTGTGTTTTTTCTTTGTTTGGCTTTTTATTTGTTTATATCCAGAAATCTTTTGTCTTTCTCTTGGAGAAGAGATTATATTTTAAAAAATTGCAACCTCACCTCTTGCTATGGACTTTTGCAGGCTTCACGTGTTTCTATATACTGTTAAAACTCTCATGTAACCTTTATCTGGGTGAAACAGTGCAAACAACACTTTTTCAACCAAAATACTTCAAATTAGGTAACTTACAGAATATCTGAACCCATTACTCCCCAAATAGTGGCTGCTTCAGTGCTGCTGGGCTGCTGCTGGGCTGCTGCTGGGCTGCTGCTGCTGCTTTGGCACCACCTCCCACTGCAGGTGATTATGTGATCTTCATTTTTTAATATTCTGTGATAGCTTCTTCCAATCCCTCAGTCTCACTCCCACTCAGCAGGAGAAGCAAAGAGAAGGGGGGAGGGAGAGAAGGAAGTGTAGGAAGGAGAAGCAGGAAGGGATCCACTTACCTTAGAAGGAAAGGGAGGAAATAAGTGATAATATGTTTGGCATTTCTGTACACTTATGAGTCCTTCCCAATTCCCTGGGATATATATCTTCCTATATCAGATGAAAAACAATTAAGAATATTTATTTGATTTTAACAGATTAACAGAGTTGGGAGGGACCTTGTAGTTCTTCTAGCCCAACTCCCCCATCCAAGCAGGAGACCCTATACCATGGGGATACACTTCTGTTGATACAGTACAATAATAGTATTATCTTCTTTTTCATATTCATTCATAAACAAGACCTTTTCCATCATGTGCAAAAGAAGTTTAGGATCATCTAGATTTCAGATATCTATCTACTTGGCCATCCATATATTTACTCAAACAAATATATCCATATATGCACATGCATGAAGGTGGTGTCCAGGGTCCTACTCAAACATTATTATCTCAGATATCAGCTTACTATGTTTTGAAGTAAAATAATGCACAGTACAATCTGGGGAACCCTGGTTAAATTCAGGGTCTAACCACATTTTCACACTGTACTGTTGCCTTTCCTCCAATCTTGGTGAAAGGAGTATAAAACCAACCACAATTGTCTTTCATTCTGTCAATCTTAAAACACTGAGACGATGGACAACTTGTCCTGTGAACCAATTTTTGCTCATGCTCTACCTTACCAATAGGAGAGAGTTGAAATTGTCCTCTAGTCAGGGTCCTAACTGCTGAACTACTGCAAATCCCTGATCTTGCTCTCACAGCTTCACTTCACCCAAAATAGAGATAAATTTTGAATTCTACAAATCACAACACACCACAATGTAAAATCTTACCAGTTGCTACAAGAAAATGTTGACTGCAAAGACACCACAACTACTAAATTTAAAAATATTTTTTTGAGTTATATTGACAGCATGTCAATATTTTCAAAATAAGCATTACATTGTGTATTATTCTATTGGCTGAAATGGGGAAGAAATAAATTCTAAACAATGCCTCCAAACAGATACTATGAACACAGGACATTAAAGTACACAGGAAAGGAAAAGAGATAATGACAAGAAGGAAAACAGGTAGTAATGGGTGCCTTGAAGTATGATAAGGTAAGAATTCACATCAGTAGGAAGTTGTACGAAAACTAGTGGTATTACTATAATAAGAGTATTATTTTAACAATATTAAAATACTAGGAAGTTTTATGTCATGTGACATATATCTATATCAAATCTAACTAGAATGAAGACTAATAGCAAAATACTGTGATAGACTAATAAAGGTAAGAGATTTCTTAAAATAATCAATATATATGATTTCTAATTCTAGCACAAATTAACCATGAATTTCCAGACAATAATGAAAGAGAAGGGTTTCATAAAAATCCTGCAAATAGAAGCTTCTAAAGGGCTTTTTTTTAATGTTTAGAGATTGGACTCCAGACATAACTCAAGGGGGGGGGTCAATTCCAGGGAGTAGGAGCTAAATGGAAAAAAGTTCTAAAAACGTGAGGTGGCAATTTTAACATGGGAGAAAACTAATCAACCTTGATTGCACTATTGAGCCGAGCACACAGGAGCACAAATTATAACTTACAAGCAGCCTACCACAGTTAAATGAAAACTTTGCTCTGGCTGGCTTCAGATAAACCAGCACGGGCCCAGAAATGTCAGCTTAGCTCTCCAGAGCAGGAGATACGATAGCAGCAGACAGATACAAAGCTCTTTCTTGAGTCCTGTCAAGGTCTCAGGTAGAGGTGCTCTGAGATTATTTAGCTGCACCATCGTATACATACACAAGATGTTTTTTTACAAGTATTTTTCTTGTCAGCCTTTTGAGGTTGGACAAATCAAAGCATGGCAGGTCAGCATATTTTATTGTTCTAAGATAGAATCTTGAAGATCTTTCCAAGGTTCTTATTCCATATCAAGGTGGAGTTCTTTCAAGGTTGCATCCTTCTATCTCATGTTTGGATGATTCTTGACTATCTTCCACTCATCCCTTTTATAGCTTCCTCCCTCCTTTCCCTTTATTAGCTTCTTTTATACATTTCTCAAGATCAATTCTATATTCCTTTGCAATACTAGATTTTGAGTCACCAACCAATGTACAGTTCCTCAATTCAATAGCCGGGAACGCCCTATATAATCCTGAATACAGCCAAAGACAAGATTTTGCAACTTAAAGGAAAAAATTTTGTCACACAGAAAATCCATTTGCCTTGTAATTAACTGAACCTTGAAATAGCATTCCTTTACAAAAGACAAAACAAGCCAGAGGGCTAAACTGCATTCAGAATTTTTTTAAAAGAACTAGTCACCTATTCCTTGACTACACAGACATTTTCCTAGGTATTAGTTACCTCATTTGGAAGACAGAAGGGAAATGTCAGAATTCTGCATACCTCCAAAGTGCCAGGTACTTGCACTATAATATTCTTGTTACCATTTAAATACTAAATTACAAATTTTCTCACAAAGCATTTTCTTCACCTCAGTTTATGTGACTGATGCCGCATAAATTCTCTGGGTTAAGTATTTAATTAAAACAGAATATGGCCCAGTAAATCCAGCAGCCCTCATTTAACAAGCTCTGCAGATTGGGGGGGGGGGGGGTTAAAAATTGAGATGCTTTGAACATGCACCAGAAGATTCTCCTTTTGTGAGATGTCAGCAGGAGACAATATATTCGGCTTGATAATTATGTACTTCTGTACAATCACGTAGCATTATATACCAAAATCACCACACTGCAGAGAAGAAAACAGCCTGAAATGCTAATTAGTTCCAAAATTAACAGTGATTTGATTTAATGTTGAATAAAGGTTTACAGCTTTAATTTTAGCTGAAAGCAGTCACATGGTTATGTTTTAAATAACTCAACATGTCTTGTTCTAGATGCACAATATAGTAATGTTTACAAAAAGCAATAAAGCACACTTAGTTGTTGTTTTTTTTGCAGGGGGTTTTACTAATGCATAATCCAAAAATTTATCATGTGATCTTTAGAACCATGTCTAGAAGATATAGAATATCTTTATAGTTCCTCTTGGAAATATGCAGCATTTTCTTCCATTTCTTCAATGTTTTTCTCTAAATATACAATATTGCCACAGAATGTCTAAATTTTGCACATTATCTATTTGCCTGGCAGAACATGCTACAAGCATTTGATTTTCTAGTCCTATTGAGAGACAATTTGGTCAGGTGGTTAAGGCACCAAGCTATAAACCAGAAGACTGTGTTGTAATCTGAGTTACCCATGAAAGTTGATTTGATGACTTTGAGCAATATTGGTCAAATGTTAAGGAAGGAAAAAACATTCCACATAAGTTCTGCAACTCTATATATGTTAAGCAACTGTAATCTCATATTTAATAAGAAACTTAAATGAGTACCATTATTGTGAAACAGACGTGATTAGCATCCATAATGGGAGCATGAAATATGGAAATACCTTACAAAGAGCTATAAGCCAATGGAAGAGCTTGTTATTTAGATGCAGGAGACTTTAGATTCAATGCATCTTCAAGAATGACTGAAAAGAGTGCATCTGGAAAACTGTCACCAATTAAATCAAAGGTACTACACTAGATAAATCACGTGTCTACTTACACATGCCAAATGTTTTAAACTTTCAGAAATGCTTATCAGTTTTTAAATGAATATTTTTAAAAATATATCTGAACTATTTTTTAAAAAAATGGAATGTTATTCATGATGGCCTGGAATGGCTTCAATATCCACAGTTCTCTTTGGAATGTCCTTCCAACTCACATCAAGTCCCTATTTTATTATTATGGTTGCTAGACAAAGACCTTCTTCAACCTTTCCCTTGATATATGATGTGGCACTGTGTTTACTAATTGCTGTTTTACCATGCTTTATGTTTTATCCCATATGCTACCTAAGGGATTATTTCAATGATAAATCAGAAAGATGGATCAGGTGGACTTCCGGTTTCGCGTGGCTTCGGGGCAGCAGGAATTCGCGACAGCTCGCGATTCCTGCTGTGCTAGCCATCGAGGTACCCCCGATCCAGATGGGTCAGGGGGATATGGCTGCCCTGTAGGGACAGCTGAAGAGAGAGGGGAGTCGGATAGGGAGGTGGGGGTGTCGCAGACCCCCCCCTTCTCCGGGAAAACCCCTTTTTCCCAAGGCGGTGGAGCGGCGGTCAGCAATGGCCGCCACGAAGAAGCCAGCAACCGGGTAAGAACTGTGCTGGAGGAAGTGTGAAGAGTGAAAGTTCTGTCTGAGCCGGGTCAAGTAACACCTTTTAAATTGCCTGGAATTGAGCTGCTTGAATTGCTGGAGGATACATTGTATCCCTAAGAAGAGCGAAAAGCGGCGGAGAAGCTGTTAAAGGGAACTTTTTTTTTTTTTACTCTCCCACCCCACGGAAATAGCAGAAATTTTTGGATATATTAGACATTGAAAGTGGATTGCTTTGAAAGTTGAAGCTAAGAGACAAAGGGATTTTTGGACATTGAAAAATTTAAGAAATTGGAAAAAAATTTCTGGAGGTATGGATTTCTGATTATTTAAAATTGTCATTCCAAGTGGGAAGGGAGAAAAAAAATTGGAGCAGAAGCTGAAAAAGGAGGAGATTGTCTAGAACGTCTTTGTGGATCCCAAAGGAAGATATATGGTAATTGGACCTCTTTGATTAAAAATTAATCCAGAAAGAGAAAGAGAAGAAGGAAGAAAAGTATTAACTTTTGGAACTTTTTTTTTAATTGCTTTTGATTGTCTTTGATTAAAAATACTTGTGGTTGTTTTGGAAAAAGTTTCCCTTTTTATAATGGCATCGTTTGTGGATGAACTAGAGATTGAATATCAAAAATAAAAAAAGAAGATACTTTGGGCGCTTTGTTTCAATTCTTAGAAATGGCGTTATGTTCTGTTGAAAAATTGATTACGCAGCAGAAGGACTGGGACAAGGAAGAAGAGGAAGAAGAAGCCATCTTTGATGAACAATGGGTCCCTTCCGGAGAGGAGGAGAAAAAGGATAAGAAAAAGGGGATTTTAAGAATTATAAAAACAACCAAAAGAGAGAAAAATGAGCGAAAAGATGGAGGCAAGGTTAGAAAGCAAAGGAAAAGGAGTAAGAAAAGCGAAGGGAAAAAGCAAAGGGGTAGAAAGGGCAAGGAGAAGAATAAGCAAGAGAGAAAGGGGGGGAGGAGAAGCCTTAATGGGGGGAAGCAAGACCTAAGGAAAAAAAGTTTATTTAGAGACAATGGGTGAATTTAATTTAGATTAAAAGAGGGATTCTGGAGGGTATATAAGAGTGTGTTTTTATATGTATATTTAGAATATAAAATTTATTATGTAATTTTAGAATCTTTTAAACAGAATCCCAAGAAAGATTGCTATATGTAGTATTTCTAAGTTAGGGTAATGAGTTATAGATGTTACTCCAATTGGTGTACAGGAGAAGTATAGTAAAAGAAAAAAAGATGAATGGATAATTGGAAATAGAACAGACAAAGAATGTTGTTGAAAATGGTAATAAGATATGGAAGGATATATATGCTTTTTTTTTTTTTTTGGATTTTGTATATTGATAAAAGGCAATAAAATTTTAATTAATAAATAATTTGGATGGAAAGGAGAAGTAGGGACAAGATATGAAGTTAATATTATATGAAATATTGATATTATAATCTGGAAATGTTATGCCTTATTGGTTTTTTATTATTATTTTTTCTTAGAAAAGAATTTATAAGCTGCTATGCCTTGATTCTTTGTGCATTGTTTTTATAAAACTGATAAAAATGGTTTTTATATATATATATAAAAAAGAAAATGATAATAAGATATGGAAGGATATATGGGATGAATATGATGTTTGAATTTGTGTCTGTGTGAAGAGTTTTAACCCGGGAACAGACAACCTTCAGAAAAGATCTTTTAGTTTTGTTTATGTTTTGTGTTTGTATGTTTGTGTATTGTGTTTATGGTAAAACTAACAAAATTTGTTTTTTATAAAAAAAAAGGAAAAAAGAATCAATAAAACCTTGGAGGAATGTTAGATGAGAATAATTTAAACAAGCCAGAAAGAAAAGAATATGATGACTATAAAATGGATAAATATGGAAGAGAAATGAAATTGAATAGGAGTAAAGAGAAATAATGAGAAATTTGCTGAAAGATATTTGTGTGTCCATATGGAGATGGGATAAATTGGAATTACGCTGTATAAAAATAATGTTTTGTTTGACTTGTAAGGATTTACAATGTTAAGAGGTTTTATGTGTTTATGTATTGAATGGTTAATGATGTGTTGTTTTATCTTTAAAATTAATAAAAATTTGTTTCAAAAAAAAAAAAAAGAAAGATGGATCAGGTGAATCAGAGACCAGAGAAAACAGGAGGTAGTTATGTTTGGATTCGGCTTGAAGCCCATTGCCACAATTGCATTTTCAACAGGAAATGGAATTTTGGCATTTTATGTTTATGTTTTGCAAGGCTTAAATGTTAAAAAGAAGGAAAAAAGAGTGGGGAGGGAGGGGGGGAGGAAGGAAGGAAGGAAGGAAGGAAGGAAGGAAGGAAGGAAGGAAGGAAGACATAGTATAATTCTCCATTCTTCTATCTCACTCAAAGCAAACTAAACTAGTAAAACATGGATGGGTAACTGAGTTTGACTGCAAAACAGTATTTATAAAGTGAATACACAGAAAAAGAAGCAGTCAGTATACTTGCAGAGCGCTGGCTGCAGAATTCCGAGAGTTGAAGTCCACACATCTTAAAGTTACTAAGGTTGAAAACCACTGGTTTCACATCTGAGAATTAGCACAAGTCTAAGCTACATGACATGCTTAACTAGGTGTAGTTTCCCCGCCTATCTTTCATATCTGCTAGAATACACACACATTGGGGAAGTCCAATCTTGAGGTTTAAGCTCCCTCTCTCCGCAGCCACTTGCTTCACAAAAATCTGCTGTTCCAGAATCTGCTGTCTAGCACCTTTTTGATTTTTAAAAACTTATATTAATTGTTTGGCAACACTGGTTCTTGATTTAGACATTAAACATTTCTTTGAAGATGTTTATGTACAGACGGTAAACTGTCTAGGGAGACAGGGAAGTCCACAGACAGAGCAGGGGGGAGATTAAAAAATCAAGATGGTAGTTGTGACTGCATGATCAAAGCCCTGTTCCTTTTCTACAGGTGAGGAAATGTTTGTAAAAGTGGCAGATGTCATCTTAGATAAACGACAATGGCACCATGAGAATTCTAAAATTTTATGTAATCTGTAAATCATAATATGACATCCTGGTTTACATAGCACCCACAACATCATGACTGGGTTCTCACTGCATTCTAAACTACAAATATTCATTCAAATTTTACACTGGTCTGGCACCCAGTCATTGTCTACTCTATGACTTAACTCTCCATTACTTGTAAATCAGCACTGAAAGGAGTGCAAACAAAAACCCAATCTTGTAAAGCTAGCTAAACAGTGTTTGCTTTGTTGCAAGTTCCTTTTTAAATATGTAGTTTATAACTGAATTAATTTGATGTTCTGTATACATACAAAAATCTGAAAATTGTAAATAATATTTCCAGGCATTTGTATAAAAACATAAATGTCACTTCAAGATTTACTACTGGAAAAATTGGGCATTTAAGTTTGTTTTGCTTTTTTAATGATTTTTTTAAAAAAAAAAATAGCATGAAAAATATATCTTCCCATTTCTTTATGCTAATTTGACATTTATTAATGTGTACAGAAATAAGCCTACATGTGCCTGAATGCAGAAAATATTAAAATTATGTCAACTGAACTTAATGATAAATTGATATTTGCTGGGGTGAAAAACGAGATGCAAAATCAGTCTGCCATTTCTAGTAGTCGTCATTTGGATTAAACAATCCCACCATTTTCTGGTTCAATGAATCTGGGGAAGTTTAGGGTTCTTAAAAAAAAAATCCTTCCCATGACAAGAAGCCAATTGTGTTAGAAAGCAGATTGCACCATCTCATTTCCTACAGTGTTAGCAATCCAAAAGATTTTGGATTGTGTTATGCTTATTATATAGTTCAGAGGCAGAAACAGATCTGTTGGTCTAAGCTCATCTGCATTAGCTTGGCTCGGTGAACCATTCAGTTCAATTATACTATATTATGCATGAGGTAATTGTTTAACTTTATAAATTAATACCCAGGAGAAAACTATGGGAAATAAGACATACAGCAGAAAATAATTCCCTGGAAACTTCAGGTGTTTTTCTTTTTTTAATAGCAATGGCTCTCTGTGTCATGATGTCCAGCAGTATCTTTAATGAGTTGGTGAACAAAACAATATTTGCAAATAGTGAGAAGCAAAAAAAAAAAAAAAACTGGTAGAGAAATGTTTACAAGTACAGTGAGTATATTAGTTCACCCACACATATTGCATTCATTAAAAAAAAACCCATTTGTGTCTCCATTCATGAAAAAAGATAGAAATTAAAGGAATTTCTTGTTAGCTCCTTGTTAGCTCCAAGGAGCTTGGTGAATCAGTTTCATTAAGTCACTATATCCTGGACCCCATAATGAAGGTTCACCTGCATTTCTTTCTTCCAGTGGAGAACATCAAATAAGAACTAGTTGTCATTCTGTTCAAGTCTTTATTTCTCTTCTTATGTGAGAATGACTTCAAGCACCTGACTTGCATCTGGAAGAAGGTGTGAATGTTGTGTTATGCACAAAATCACATAGCCTCCTTGTTTTTCTAGCCATTAAACTATATAAAAATCTATCGTGTACATTATTTTTGAGCCAAGTTGTTGTAGCTACTTTCAATGTAAACAGCTGGTTATGCAGGCAATCAGAATTAGATGTATGGCCAGTTTAACACAGATATCTGAGGAAACTGGAAACAGGTTCCTTTATATAGTGGTGGTTCAGGTTTGATTGGTTCCATTCATTGTTTGAAGTAGGGTCATTGCAGCAGATCAATCCAACAACGTTTTATATGGCAAACTTCCATGGAAGCAGAGTTATAAATATGGGTGTGATATATTGCAGAATTGAGGTCAGGGAAGAGCTTATAAAATGGATCATTAATGAATGGGCTGTTTATGCAGCTCTCTTTAAGAAATAAATACTCAAGCACCCATATCTAAGCTCTTTGTGTAAAACAGCTCCAGATATTGAAGAGAACTAGGCGAATGCCTCTAAATTTCTCCTTTAAGCAGACTGCTGCATCAACCTTGAAAAAAGGTTTAATAACCACTACAAAGGCTGGAATGTCACCACAACAAATGGTTCCTTTCTAAATGGCACCTGCAATACCTCAAAATTAAAATTAAAATGCTGTTTAAAATAACATCTGCGAAAGTTGGCGGTCTACCTTAAATCTTCTAATTCTTAGTTGGTTATTTTAAGATATCTATACTACTGTATGCTTATGAACCACCTAGTGCACTTTTGTTCCAGAATACTATGATTAGGGATAGAACCTCAAAATAGAGGTCATGTCAAGGGTGGCACCTGTGGTGGCCCGAGCACCCTGCCAACAAAACAGCCTCCCGAGCTCCATTTTCACTGGCAGAGGGCTGCAGGAGGCTGTTGCAGCTGAAAACGGAGTCTGGGAGGGGTGCATATGGCCTTCCTGAGCTCCATTTTCACTGGCAGAGGCACACATGGGCTGGTCCTCACTGTTTCCAGGACAGCCCCATAGGCTAGATCTAAGCACCCTGCAGGATGGATCTGGCCCATGGGCCTTGAGTTTGACACCCCTGCTCTAAATTGTACAATTTGTGATTTGCAGGGGAAGGATTCTAGTTTCAATTGTGGCAGTCCTAGTTGCAAAGATCTCCGGTACCAAGTAAAAAAAATAGTGGATCGTGTTATCACATTGCTTTTACTTACAGTCTTTCAAAGGAGATAATAGGATAGTTAAAGAGGAAGTCATCTGTGTCCAATGATCTTGGTTACATGCCCTCTCTGCCCTATGGCTTGTTCCCTTTGACAAACTATCTTGTTTTCTTTTTAGCTTCTTCTGTTATTTCAACCACAAGTATTCTTGGCCCTTCACAAAACATCTACTACAGATTTCTAGTTCCATTTACATTTTTCAGCTGTGTGGTGGCAATTTAAACAAAAAAAACATTTTATATATATATATATACACACACACACACACACACACACACATACACTTAAGACAACAAATATATGTGTGTGTGCATGTGTGTGTGTGCGTGTGTGTGTGTATGTATGTATATACACACTTAAGAAATATATATATATATATATATATTCAGGCTTGGTCTTCAGCTCTGTGCTTCTCAGAGTAATGTGAGCTTGCAGCTGCTTCTTCCTTTTAACTGCTAGTGGGGGTGTGACTTGATTGGTTGGGGGCTTGGCTGTGTTCTGATTGGATGGTGGTGTGTTCTCATAGGTTGGGGGTTTGGCTGTGTTCTGATTGGTTGAGGGTTGGCTGTGTTCTGATTGGCTGGAGGCGTGTTCTGTTTAGGTGGGGGCTTGGTTGTGCTCAGGTTAGTCTTAGTTGCTGGGGGATTTGAGCTGGTGAGCTGTGATCTTGCTGTTTGGCTTCGAGTTCGTGGTCGTGCTGCATCTTCATGGTGGGGGTCAGTTCGCTTCATGTATGGCTCAGAGGGGTTTGAAGTGGGTACGTTGCCTAGATACTTCCAATCCAATTCAGCTTTGTTCGGGTATTTTCCCACGTCATTGTAGTTGTTCTTTTAAAGTTGTAGCAACGTTTCAGCAGAATCTCATCTGCCATCATCAGGCTTCTGTATAGTGTTCAAGTGAGACTTTTACAGTTTTTAAGTGTTCATGGGAACTTACATGTATGGTATTCAGCTTTGCTCGGGTATTTTCCCACGTCATTATAGCACAACTAAAATGATGTGGGAAAATACCCGAACAAAGCTGAATACCATACATATATATGTGCTTGTGTGTGTGTGTGTGTGTGTGTGTGTGTGTGTGTGTGTGTGTGTGTGTGTGTTAAAGTTGTAGTGACGTTTTGGCAGAATCTCATCTGCCATCATCAGGCTTGTGTATTGTGTTCATCTGTGAGTCAGGCTTTCACAGCCGTTTCTGTTTTAAATTTGGTGCTGGCCTACGCTGTGCCAGAATGGTTTTTTCTTCATCCTGATTGGTTGGGAGTCTTGGTCTGGGTTTATTGGTCTTGGAGTTAGCTGTGTTCTGCTTGATTGGTGTTTCTAATATCTTCTGTCTGTTTTGTGACTCTTTTTGTGTCTTGATTGGCTGGCAACATTGTGTTCCTGTATTGGAGGCTTTTAGTGCAGCTTGGGTCGGAGCAACCCAAGGGGTACAACTACAGTGCAGGGTTTTTGCTTATTGCCATATTGTTTGTATGATTGCTTTATATATGGTAGTTGTGCACAGAGTTGCTGAAGATAGATGGCCCTATAAATCTTTCTAATGAATTAATAAAATGAATAAATTGAATATATGGTAGAACTATATGTATCTCTTGGTTGGTAAGATGTATTTTGTGACTTGCTACTAAAGTGATTGCTTACTACGTTATTTTTGATGTCTGCATATTTAGCAAAGGATGACAAAAGGCAGCAAAGTACAATAACATTACATTATTCCTGCAGCTTCCATACACCTACAGAATTCAAAGAAACAACAAAGGCCTGCCCCCTCCATGGCTCTGACTGCATATAATCCATTGCAACATTTAAGAATGCATCAGGCCCTCTTTGGAAGGAATGATTATTACAATGATTACTAAGAGGTCTCTAAGAAGTATAAAAAAAAAAAGCATGCTGATTAGCTTCCTGCAGTGCTGGCCTGCCTCCGCCAGAAAGTTCCACCATAAAATGAGAGATTGTCCAATGCCATGTGTTAGTGGATAAATTCAAATTTAGCATCATGCTGGGAAAGCACATATAAAACAAATACCTGTGACAAAACCTCCCCGCTGAGCAGTCGTATATATCAGGCACAGTGCTTCCCTGTACACAAGCTCCAGAATATAGTTAAGTCCATTTTAAAAAAAATTGTGGGTATCAGTGCGTGTGTTTGTTTTTATAACAGGAGCTGCAGGCACCCCTGGTAGAGCAGCTGCAGAAAGCAGAATGGCAGATGAAATAACCATTTAGCCTATGATCTTTTAGGATAATGCTATTGTGTTGAGACAGATGCAGGATTGTTTCTGTTTGAAGAGTGAGACAAAATGGACTGCTCAAATCTGATTAGTTTAACTAGGCAATATCAGCAAAGGCAGTTTGGTCCCACAACCTTCAGCTGTTTCTGGATGACTTTGCCGTCAAAGGGGCTGGCACTAGAATCCCTCTTTTCAGTCAATAGAAAGAAGAGTTGACTTGTCCCAATTAAATCCTGGTCTTCTTTTAGGAGGTTCTGGAAGATGAATCCCAAATGACCAAAAACAAACCCAGAGTTGTTGCTGTATTCAGTATGGGGGTTGTAAGTGGTTTTGGTTTGGACATTCGTTCTTTTTAGTCTAAGACTTTCAGATGATTAACTCCACTCTATAGGAATTAATGTAGGCATTTTTCTAGCCTTACTTGAAGATATCAGAGATGGATCCAGGCATTATCTGTGTCTAAAGCAACACATGCACAAACAATCTGGGATGAGTGCCAGGTAGCTGTGCATGTGAGATATCTAGATTCTGTTCATAGTGTGATGGGTCTGTGGGCTACAGGACTGTTTTGATAGATGAGAGATCTGTGTGAGCTGAGCTCTTTTTGAATGTGGAGGGCTGAGACAATACCTCTCAAGTTTAAGTACAGGTTAAATGAACATGTTAAATAATAAAAACAAATAGTTTTTAAGTAGCTTAAGTAAAAAGGCAACTGCATCGCATCACACTTGTGTCAGAAATACCAGAACACTTCTGGGTTGAAAGGATTGGCCAGTGACATTACTGGGATAACCAGCTGGGGGCTTCTTTCATGTCTCTGGCAGGAACTAGAACCCAGGACAAGGGCTCACCCTTCCCCATGGCAGCACTTGGGTCTCGAACACAGGATTGCTAACCTCCAAACCCATGTGAGCCACCATGCTCCCAAGTAAAAAGGCAATCATTGTGATTCTTTCATTGTCCTTCAGTAATCTAGAAATGTGATTCTCAGTAAGAGAAAGATTGGCCAGGAGGGAAGAAATTAGTCATCTTTCTATTAGTGCACCAATCACGGCCGTTTAGTTGTGCAATCAGGTTATGGTCCATGTGAACCAATCAGGATTCAGGGTTTGGAGTATGTTAATATAGAACACCCCTCCCCTCTTGGTTTCGCCCGATAGAGCGTGGTTACGTAGTCGTGCAGGTAGGTGGGGCTTCATATCTGTCTAGTTGACCTGCGCGGTTCAGTTGCTGTTTGGTCTTCGATCAGTTTGGACGGACCCTTTGTTGCTCCTGTTTCCCTGGATGGAACTGCCTGGAAGGGTGAGCTGGGCCTATTCTGGTAGCTCCCTCCCGGTCTACCCGGGTTGGTTGAGCTGCCGATTTCGCCATTCCCGCCTGGTCTTTCCGGGCTGGTTGAACTGGCTTGGCTGATCCCTCCAGGTGAAGCTCCCAGTTGTTCGTCTGCTACAGTTTCGTCGTCTACCAGTGAGGAAGGCTGGTTTATTATGGTTTTGGGCTGGTTTGTTCTGGTTGGGGGGTGTTCTGTTTGCACTTTAGGATTCTTTTCTTCTCTTTGCTTATGGTTTGAGGTCCCCCCCCCCCAGTTTCTTTGTTGGTTGCTGTTTGTGGTGTTTGTGTGCCGTCAGTGGCTAATCTTGACCTTAGCTGGTCGATATGCCCCTTCAAGCTTCGTCCATCGGTGGTCTGTAGCCGATAAGACCGGGGGCCCGTTATCTGGGTTATTTGTGCCGGTACCCAGAGTGGGTCCTCTGTAAAGTTCTTGGCGTAGATGGTATCTCCTATGTTGAAAGTTTGGTATTTGCTTGATGAGTCTGGGGGTTTCTCGGGGTTATTTGTGGGGTGTAGTCTGTCTAATGGGGATCTTAGCTTTCTGCCCATGAGTAATTCTGCTGGGCTTTTGTTTGTGGTTGTGCTGGGTGTAATGTGTTGTATTAGAAGCATTTTATTTATTTTCTCTTGTATGTCGCCGGTTTCGATTTTCTGTATGGTGTTTTTTATAAAACGGACCATGCGTTCCGCCTGCCTGTTTGCAGCCAGATGAGCAGGCGCTGTTAATGCATGCCGTATGCCCCGTTCTGCCAGAAATTTTTCAAAAGCTAGTACGGTAAATTGTGGGCCATTATCTGACACTAGCACGTCTGGCAGCCCATGCATGGTGAAGAGTTTGTTTAATTTTTTCATGATGGCTCTGTGGTTGTGGTTTTCATGGTGCTTACCTCCAGCCAGTTGGAGTAAGCATCGACAATAATCAGGAATGTGTGTCCCTTGGTGGGCCCAGCGAAATCTATGTGGATTCTAGACCAGGGGCCTCTGGGAGTTTCCCTTTCCGGGGTGGTGGTGGGGCTTGGCCTGGTTTCTTGGCACCTTTTACATTTGGATACCCAAGTCTCGATCTGTTGGTCCATCCCTGGCCACTAGGCATAACTCCTGGCCAGGGCTTTCATTTTGACCATGACCGGGTGCCCCTCATGCAACATAGATAATACCTTTCTTTGCAAAGTCTCTGGAATCACAACCCTGTCCCCCCAAAGTATGCAACCCTTTTGCGTGAAGAGTTCAGTTTGCCGGTTTCTGAAAGTTTTAAAATGTTCGTTGCCATCATTTTCCGGCTACCCTTTCTCTACCCAGCCCAAGACTCGCACCAGCCGCTTGTCTTTATTAGTCTCTCTGGCAATGTCTGACACAGTCAGGGGTGGGTTGGGTAATGTCTCAATGCGCAAGGTTGTTGTTGTGGGTGCCAGGTCGTCCTCCAGGTCTGGTAGGGGGAGCGCCTCAACGCGTCTGCATGCTAGATGTTCTTCCCGGGCCAATGTGTCAGCTGGTAGCTGTAGGCGGCAAGGAACTCGGACCACCTTGTCATCCTAGGTGACAGGATGTTTGGGGTGGCCTTGTTCCCTGCCAGGATCCCTAGTAATGGCTTGTGGTCGGTAACAATTGAAAAGGTCCTACCATAGAGATACTCGTGGAACCTTTTGATGCCGGAGATGACTGCTAGGGCCTTTTTGTCCAGTTGGCTGTAGTTCCTTTCTGGTCTGGATAGTGTTCTTGAAAAGAAGGCGATGGGTGCTTTTTTTCCGTCTGGCAGTGTGTGGCTGACGCCAAAGGGTGACGCATCACATGTCACAGTCAGCGGCAGGGTCTCGCTGTATTGGATAAGGACTACGTCTGATGTTAGTAGGTCTTTGGTTTGTTTGAAAGCGTTTTCCTCCTGCTTCCCCCAGGTCCAGATGGCTGTTTTATCCAACAGCCTATGCAAAGGTTCCACCATGGTCACCTTTTGGGGTAGGAAAACATTATAAAAATTAATGAGTCCAAGAAAAGCCTCCAGTTCCGCCTTATTCCTTGGTCTAGGGGCTTCTTTGATGGCTCTGAGCTTTTTCTCGGTGGGATGGATTCCGTGCTTGTCTAGGAGATACCCCAGGAATTTGACCCTCTCGGTGTACAGCTGATATTTTTCTTTTTTAACTTTAAGCCCTGAGTCTTTGCATTTTTGTAGTACCTCCCTTAGGCGGGTTTCCAATTACGTTTTATTGGTAGCTGCCACCAAGACATCATCAAAATAAGGCACCACCCCTTTGATCCCTTGTAGTAGTCTTTGCATTAGGCTTTGGAGGACCCCTGGTGCCACTCTGACTCCGAATTGGAGTCAGTTGCATTGGAATGCCCCTCAGTGGGTTACGATAGTTTGCGCCTCTGCAGTAGTGGCATTGACCGGCAGCTGTTGGTAGGCTTGTGCCAGGTTGAGCTTTGCGAAGACCCGGCCTCCCCCCAGTGAGTGCAGGAGGTGCTGTACTACTGGGACGGGGTAGGCACTAGGCTGCAGTGCGTGGTTGAGGGTGGCCTTGTAGTCATCGCAAATTCTTATGGACCCATCTGGCTTGATGGGGATGATTATGGGTGTCTCCCATCGGGCATGGTCAATCGGCTCTAAAACCCCTTGTGCGATGAGCTTATCTAACTGCTCATCAATCTAGGGCTTGAGTGCGAATGGCACTCGCCACGGTTTAAGGCAGATTGGGGCAATGTTTGGGTCTAGATTGAAAGAGATTGGGGTCCCCCGGTACTTGCCTAGGGTGTCATCGGAGACCTCTTGGAAGTCCCTCATGAGCGTCGCTTCCCAGTCTGCCTCATTGATGTGGTGGATGCCCGTCACCTCGATACCCAATGGTGTGAACCACTGCAGCCCCAGCAGGCTTGGGCGGTCTCTGTCCACGATGGTGAGTGGCAGCACCTCGGTATGCCCTTTAAAGGTTATCTTGAAATGTCCAGTCCTGACTACAGGGATGCGGTTTCCCTGATAGTCCTTTAGGGTCAGCTTTTGGTTTTCCAGCTCGTGGCGGCAGATGGTAGGCACCAGGCATTTGATTGTGTGCCAGGAAATCATGGAGAGGTAGGATCCGGAATCCACCTCCATCTCACATGGTTGATCCTCGATGCCTACCTCCACGTGCACCTTCCGGGCATCGATGGTCGAGGAGTGGCCAATGACGACCGTCTGATGGGTCTCCTCTCTCCGTCGCACCTCGTTGAGCCGCTTGCTTCAGCCGTCTCAGCTCCATCGGCTCTCGGTGTGGCGGTCTCTGGTCTCTGGTCCTGGGGGGATGCCATCTCATTGCCAGGGGGTGCCGTCTTGTTGTCGGGGGCTGTAGTTCCACTTGTTCCAGCATATCTTGGTGATGTGCCCCCGCTTGTCACAATGCCAACAGATAGCATCAAGGAAATGGCATTCTGAGCAGGGGTGATCGCCTCCACAGCCAGCACATTGGAACCCTGACTTACGTCCTCTCTGCTCTCACCGGTCACATTCCGCCTGGAGTCGGTGGATCTCTTCCTCCTCGTCTTCGGTGTCGGATAGGGAATCGACATCGCCGTGGTGGGTGGTGGTGATCGCCCGGTGGCTGGTCTCTGTGTATTTCTCCAGGGCCGGGGGTGTCTCGATGGTCATTGGCTGATCCGCTGCGCTCATCTGCCGCATCTGAGCTGCCAATTTCTTGGTTGCTTCAGCTGCAGTTGCCTCGGGGAGGGCTTCGGTGAGGTGTCGCCCCTCGCCATCAGCCAACTCTGCAGAATGGGGTCTTTGAGCCCCAGGACAATGCGGTCTCGCAGGGCCTCGTCCATGTCGGTGAAACAGCACATGTCTCTGAGGTCCCTTGGTTCAGCCATGAAGTCGCTGATACACTCACCCTCCTTCTTCTCCCGCCGGTAAAAATCGTGCCTTCTGATGAGGGTGGGCACAGCGGGAGCATAGTGGTTTTGCAGCAATGGTTCGAGGTCGGCCCAGTCCATCACTTTTACATTGTCGGGTTTGGCTAGGGCCTTTGCCATCTTGAACACTGTGGGCCCGCAGTGTGTCAGGAACACGGCCCTTTTTTTCTGTCCGTTGGCATCTTTTAGATTGCTGCTTTCCAGGAACATTAGGAATCGGCCAATGTAGGATTCCCAATCCTCGGCAGTCTGGTTGAAGGGTACGGGTGGCGCAGTGCTGCTGGCCATTTTGTCGGTCGTTTCGTGCCGCCTTGCTACGTGCTTGGTTGGTCTCTTGTCTCACGATCCCACCTTCGTCGCCAGTGTTAGATCGGGTAGATCGGTCCCCACAGAGACATGAGACCAAAAGTGATCATTCAGCTTTTTATTCAGTATACAGTTCTGTACAAGACCTGCGATCCGCAGCAACCCTTCATATAGGGATTGCTCGCGGCTCGGCAGCCAATGACAGGGCTTTGAATCTCCCGCGATCAGCTTGGCCAATCGCGGTTGATTCTTAACGCACCAATCACAGCTGTTTAGTTGTCCAATCAGGTTGCGGTCCGTGTGGACCAATCAGGATTCAGGGTTTGGAGTATGTTAATATAGAACAGTGACAGTATTTGTTTTTTTTTATTTAACCTGTACATTTAATAGTAGTAGAGAAACAAATAGTGATGCTGTTACTGATGCTTCGGATTACAGCTGCTTGCATCTAATTCCACTGGCTGCACTGACTGGAGTCAAACATTTTACAATGTTAACAAACATTTTACAATGCATAGGTCTGTCATTCTTGATTGAAATGTGAAGCAAGCCTCCATGTAGCATTTCAGCCTCCCAGTTTAGGTGTTTCCTAAAGCTTGGCTGAGTTGGCACATTAATGAAAGAGGACACAATGGGAGATGTAATATGTAAACAAGAGAAACAATGCCAGTTTAAAGTAGAGGTCATATTTTAGAAGACCTCCCCATACAAAGATTCAATGTAGCTGACAAGCCAGCATATCCAGGGGAGGTATGACTGATAGTAACCCTACCTGTTATTACGTTGTTCCATTTTTTTTGTTAGATGACTCAATGAAAGTGTCAACAATGTCTGTAATGACAAGGAAAAGGGCAAGTTCCATGTCAGGTATTATCAAGAACAGAACTAAGAATAGAGCCAGTCAATGGATAAATGTCTTCATTTGCAACACAGCTGTATGTGGAATATTGTTTATAGTTCAGGCAGGAAAAGGGAAGAAAAAATCATCTTCATAGAAAAAGTGTTTAAAATTGCCTAAGTCAAAGCCCAATGACAGGTTGATGGATATAAGCAAGAAAAAGCAAATAAGGATAGAATTATGAATGAGACTTGGTAACAAAAAAAAAAATGTTTATTTTCACATAGTTTCTACCTTGTGCAAAGTTCCTTTCATGAGCTTTGCAGCTTGACATCAGAACAGGAGAGGATATAAAATTAGCTGAAAGTGAGATTGGTTGCAAAACTTGGCAAAATTTAAGAAAAGGTGGCTGCATGTACAGCGTGCCCCATTGTATTCAGAAGTGGTGTCCAACTTTGGCAACTTTAAGACTTGTGGAATTGAACTCCCAGAATTCCCCAGGCAGTTGAGACACCCCTGGCATGGAGGTTCCCTATCATAGGTTACAGTTTTTGAGAATTCTATCTTAAAAACAGACCTATAAACTATTCAGTTATGAATGGCACAAGTAATGTATCCAATGCAAGCTTTTCCTTCAAGTCACATGACATCTAGGAAACTATACATAATAGATTTAAAAAGACAAAGTAATTCCCAGTACCAAACTGAACTCTATTAAATGTACTTTAAAAGCTGAACACAGCTATAACAGGTCTATCAATAGTTATAATTTTCTTGATGCAAATTTTCAAATATTATCAGGGTTTCCAGCTATCATAGCTGACCTGCTATGATTTTTGTACCCTGTGATATAGATAATCACAGGGTACAAAAAGATGGGAAAAATAAACCCAGTCTTTGCTGCTGTCTAGGGATTTACCTGATTTCTACAGTTCAAATATGTTAGGGACTCTTCTGATTTTGAGGCCAAAGAGAACTTGGCATACTGCGGCCTGTAGATCAGGGTGTCAAACTCAAGGCCCGCAGGCCAGATCTGGTCCATGAGGTGCGTAGATCTGGCCCACAAGGCCACCCTGGAAACAGCGAGGGACTGGCTCTTCCAGTGAAAACGGAGCTCAGAAGGGCTGCCCTCCTGGGCTCCATTTCTGCTGGCAGAGGGCTGCAGGAGGCTGTTGCAGCTGAAAATGGAGCCCGGGAGGACTGTGCACAGGCTGCAAGATGTTGAGCTGGCCACGCCCATCCCAGCCACACCCACTCAGTTCCCCAAGGTCAAACACAACCCTGATGTGGTCCTCAATGAAATTAAGTTTGACATTGTAGATCAAGAGGAAGCAAAACATAAACTACTACACCTGTGAATGATAGTTCTGACTCAATGCAAGTGACTACTGATTCTGATAATCAGGAGTCAGAGCTTGTACTTAGGAGGCAGGCAAACCTTAAAACATCTCACCAGTTAAAGAGGAGTCTTTACAAAGGAGTAAAGTCTGGCATGACTTCTTGGGCAGGAAGGGTCTTAATGCCCTTAATTAATCAAAGCCAAGAACTAGGCTTTGTCAGAACATGGTCCCATACCTCGTCCTTGTTGGAAATGATTTTTATGCTTCCTGGCCTATGTTTTTGTGATGCCCTACTCCAAGTTCTTCCTATGAATGGACTTTCAGCTTGTCATTTGGTCTAATTTCTGTGGAATTCTCCAATGCTTGACCTACAAGCTATCTTGGATTTTTCCCAGGCTTCCTGCTTCCAAACTCTTCATGTTAGTAGCTGGTGGTCCTGGCATATTTTACAAAAACTCTTTTGACTCCTAAGCCTATGAGATCTCTGCTTTGGCTATAGATAGAGGATTTGCAACATGCTAATAACAGCTCTCAGGCTTGTAATTACCTTACTGTCTGTTTGCATTAATCTGAGGCTGATACCACAACAGAGTAAAGTACAAATGGGGTGGCTATATGAGTTGGTGAGGTGGGAGAAATATTCAAAGGGTAATGGGAATAATAAAGTTCTCTCAGTTGAATGCTAATATCTAGTATATAGAATAGGTATAGAACATTTGGAACAGCTGTTTTTGTATTCCTTTCAGCTCCAGTTATTTTGACCCACATTTATGAATGTAACAGAATAAACACTTTTCAATATGACTCAACAGAATTCTCTTCTGTAGGTACCATAATTCAGCATTAATATGCATTATTTTTCTAATGATGTCTATTACAATGAATCTCTTTCAAAACCTGAAGAATCCAAAGTATATGAAAATTAAGGTCTAAAGGGCAGAACATCAACTGGTGGCTTGGGTCTTAATTTAAGGGAGTGGAAACTGGGTGTTAACAACCAGTCACAATGGATATTCTCTTAAAGAGTTTGCCTCTACTGTTAGAGCTTCATACTAGGCTTAGCCGTGAATTCATAGAAGTCAGATAAACCTAAATGACAATTCCAGCTATATAGAACACTCACAGCATAAAAAAGGGAGGAACCTGCTAGCATTAAATTCTATCATTAAAATAGAATTTGTTCCAACCCCTGGGACTAAACTGGCTCAGGTCATTGCAAGAAACTTCCCTTTGATTGTCACACACAGCACTGAAGGGGGGAAAACAAAACTATCTGTACTGAATTAACTGATCCATCATGACAGTAGAAGTAAAGTATGTTCAAGAAAAACACCATGCAGAGGAAGAGAGATTTCCATAGCCAATAGTAACACACACACACAGCTACTATGCACATGGTTTCCTGTTATTATTCTGTCTCTACCCCTTTCTCTGCTTTTCGTCACTCAAATGCACAATAACCTTACAAGGGGAGCCCTTAATCTGACCTCTCTGTTCTTTCTCTCTTGATGGGAATGTAAAGTGGATAATCTCATAGATATCTATACTCCTTGTTCACTTGCACCTACAAGCTGAGTAGCAATAATGGAGCTCTGATGAATGTAGTATCACATAAGTAAACTGTGTCAAATCTATGAGTACATGGGCTGCCACATTTTGAATCAGCTGTAACTTATGAATGGTTGCTGAGGGTAGCCTCAAGATCAGTATTTTGTTAAAATATTTGATTTAAAGAGCATGAGTGAAAAACCTCTGATTGGCAGCAAGTGATGCCTAAGTTGAAGGTATACGTAGGGTTTCCTAGCTTTGGTTTCTACTTGCTGATCCAGCAGGAGCTGTGAGCTCAGGAAAACACCCAGATGTCAACTTGCTTTAGGGATATGTAGGGATGCTTACAAGGGGTTCTTGGTGTTCTCTGAGCTTGGTTATTCTCTTGCAGATATTTCATTACTCAGCCTAGGTAATTGTTTATGGAGATTCTCGGTCATCCAAGTCATAGACATAGATGGCCTCTTTGACTCCTCTTTTGAAGAGAGCAGAGTCCACATTTTGGACAGAGAGGACTGTTGGTTTTAAAGGGTCAAAGAGGCCATTATGTCAACAGAGGAGGAGGGATACTACGTCTTCTATCTCCAATCTACAATACAGTCCTTTCAACAGTTCCAAGAAGGCTCCACACCCATTGGCACTATTCAGGTGACCCTGATGACAAACCTCCAGGTAGTTTCAACCACCCTCTAAAAGGATACAAATGACCAGCTGTCTGCAAGGAGTATAAATCCCTCCATTCCCCACCATCCAGTCAGAGCTGAAGAAGCTTCTTGGATGAGAAGGGAAATGTCTTCAAAGAAAAACCAGAAAGTCTAGTTGCCTTTTGAGAAAGCACCTTTGGGGCAAACTAGGCAACATCGCCATTTAGCACTAATGATGTTACCTAGTGTGAGTAATGAAATGTCTGCAAGAAAACGACCAAACTCAAGAGAGTATCAAGGACCCTTCATTTCAACCCTGAGCTATTCTCCTTTATTGCAGAAATGCTTACCCCCATCAAGAACCAAAGGTGGAATTCCATTAAAGTCAAATGATTCTGGATCCTACCACCTATAACTTTCTGAGATTAAATTTAAGCCTGTTTCAACCCATCTAAACCCTGACAGCCTCCAGGCACTTAGACAAGATTTTGACAGCATCTTTTAATCACGATGGGATGGAAATGTATAATTAAATCTTAAATTTAAATCAAAGTAGCCTAATATAGGATCAGAAAACAGATAAAAGCCAGATCTTTTAAACAAGGAGCACGGATTAAAAGTCAGAGAACTAATCACAGCATGAAAAAGAGGAACAAGGACATCCAGCTAAGCCAAGGCACCCAAAACAATGCTAGAAGCAGAGTTGTATCTCCTGGATCTGCGACAAGGTTACCTGAAAATGGTGTAGGAACTGTTTAATAAAGAGAAATTATGCCTGAAAAAAAAAATTACTATGTTCAGGTCCCCTAGAAAGCAGATCTTAATTTTAGATTTCTAATGCCAGGAGTCTCCAATGCCCAAATCATCCAATGTCCCAGAAAATTTTCAAGAAACCAAGCCTTCCTAAAGTAGGAATATAGAGTTCATGTGTGAGAAAGGAGCTAAAAGTTAATATAGTCAAATATATTCTGAAAATTAATAAGAAGGATTTGAAACTTGAAATGCTTTGCTTTAATAACTGGCATCAATCTAGAAACTCCTTTATTCAGATTTTGGAAAAATCTATTTTTAGTCTAATGATCTACAGTTATTGTCATGGAAGTCAGGCATGCGAGCAAAATTATTACTAATATTATACCATTTTCTTCTTGAACTGTGTTCATAACAGAAGTTATGGTTTTTTTAAAAAGCAGAATATGAACTACTATATACTGAGAACTCAGTAGTGAAAGCACTTTGTGAAGAAACATTTATTTCATTAATTACATAGCTAGAAATAGAAGAATCTTTTCTATTCTGTCAAAAGTTTCCATGTCCTTTGGATGCAGCCAGATCTACTAATAGTTTAGGTTAGTGCAACAACAGAGCTGGCTAAATTTGTGTTCTATAGATGCATGTGGTCTTGTTGCCCCCTAGTGGTAGGTTTAGGCTTTATAACTAGAACTACACTGGTACATTATGCCAGATTTGGGGCCAAAAGGTCCTATCTGTGAAAAGTTTTCAGCATCAAGGAAATTAATTATATTCATCTTGGTCATTAGTTCCAATTTCAACTCTCTTATTCTTTGTGGAAGTAGAGTATATTTGTACTGAATCTTGTTATTTCTAAACCAGAAGAATTGCATTGGTCTGTTAAGGTAGGTTGCACGTGTGATTCATCCAATAGATTAGAGAAACTGCAGTCCTATCCTTGTCTGTTCTGAACTTTGCTGTGTTAAACCATACTGCAATTTTAATAAGTATAGCTCTACCCTGCTTTTTTCCAGTGTCAAATTCAAGGGCACATATTGTCTGTTTGGAGCCCTTTTTCTTTAAATGAGCCTTTCCTTGCTATTGTTCTTTTATGGAACCCATTATTTTCTTGTCAACCCCACAATGATGCTTGCTAAAATAAAAGCCTCTTCCAGGGAGAAAAACACAAGACCCATAATTCTATTAAAAAAATATTAGTCAAATTGTAGTTTCTAATATAATTAGATTGAGTAACTTAATTCAAATAATGTTTCTTAAGTCCACGGAGAATGATATATTAACTAAGTGGAATTTAATTTAACTTTTATTATTTTGTCCAGGTCCCACCTACTTATTTCTTTTGAACTCACCCATGTTTTTGAGATCTATTGGTCCATCACTCAAGGCTACATTTAGCAGTTGACCTAAAAATTATTGTGTATCTCTGGTAACACAGCAAGCGTGGTGATGTGAGCAAACATAGATATAACAGGTACAATGTCTCACATGATGTTGCATCTTAAATTGAGTATCTATTATCTTCTCAATACCTTATCAATCAGAATAGAGCTGGAAGGGGCACTGGAGGTCTTCTAGTCCAACCCCCTGGGAGGCAGAGAATAGATAGGGGTGGGGCCAGTCAGAGGTGGTATTTGACGGTTCTCAAAACTGCTCAAAATTTCTGCTACAGATTCTCCAGAACTGGTCAAAACCTGCTAAAGACCACCTCTGATCTATACCTACTCTTCACACTATTCCTTTTCAAAGTATGCATGTACAGATAGTCCTTGACTTACAACAGTTCATTTGATGACCATTCAAAGTTACAACAGCGCTGAAAAATGTGACATGACTGTTTTTCACAGTTACAGCCTTCGCAGCTTCAGATGCTTGGTAACTGGTTCATATGTATGATCATTGCTGTGTCCCACCAGGATCAGGCGATCACCTTTTGTGATCTTCTGACAAGCAAAGTCAATGGAGAAACCAGATTCACTTAATAACCGGTGTTACCAACTTAGCAACTGCAGTGAATCACTTTTAAAACTATGGCAAGGAAGGTGGGCAAAACTCACTTAATAAATGTCTCATTTAACAACAGAAATTTTGGACTCGAATGTGGTCATAAGTTGAAAACTACCTGGATTGGTTGATTGATTGAATCAATTTTAGAAACTAGAAAGAATTAGTAATTTTGTAAGCAAAATCCAGAGAATAATCAAAAGGCAAAGTCCAAAAAATAATCAAAAGAAATTAAGGATAAAGGAGGGGATGGGGAGGAAATCAAACTAACCTATATTAGACCAATAGTATAAATCCGTGATGATGAACCTATGGCACATGTGCCACAGGTAGCACGCAAAGTCATTTGTGCCAGCATGTGTGCCACAGGCAAACTTATCTTACTGTGCAAGCGCCAGTGGTGGGATTCAAAATTTTTACTACCAGTTCTATGGGCGTGGCTTGGTGGGCGTGGCAGGGAAAAGATACTGTAAAATCTCCAGTCATAGATGGTATTTGCCGGTTCTCCAAACTGCTCAAAATTTCTGCTACCGGTTCTCCAGAACTGATCAGAGCCTGCTGAATATCACCTCTGACATGTGCGTGCCTCCCAGCTGATTTTCAGCCTGTTTGAGGCTTGTGGACAGCTTCTGGAGCCTTTGCAGGCCCAAAAATAGGCCTGTTTTGTCACTTCCTGTAATACCAATAGTGATGAAATGGGCCTATTTTTCAGCCTGCAAAGACTGCAGAAGTTGTCCTCAAGCCTCTGGGAGGCCAAAAAAGGCCAAAAATCAGCTGGGAGGTGCAGTGAAGGTAAGGGGGCAGTGGTGGGATTGCCTGCGCATGCACAGGGAGCATTGGGGTGCGCACATTGCCTTCTGGGTGCTGGTATGTGAGCACACACAAGCACACACACAATTTTTGGCACAGAAGCCCAAAAAGGTTAGCCACCACTGGTATAAATGCAGGGGTGGGTTTCTACCGGTTCTGTCCACCTCTATAGAACCGGTAGCTCTGAAGAGCAGCAGACTGCTGATGTTTTTGCCCACCCACCCACCTGGGCTCTTACCTGATCTTTATTTCCTGATTTTTCAACTTCAGCTGCTGAACGAGGCACAGCTGCAGTTAGAAAAGCAGGAAAAGAGGGTTGTTTCAAAGGCTGCTTCTCTGCACGCAGCGTGCTGATAACGATTTACAGGCGCGCCCCTCGCAGCCTGCAGGAAAACTCATAAATCCTGAACTGGTTGTTAACCCTGTCGTATCCCACCCCTGTATAAATGATTATACTTTTCTATACCTTTCTTTTCTTTGCCAACCATCCTTGCTTCTTCCACCTCCATCTATCATTTCATACATTGCCTTTTGTTTTTTAAACTACATTCTTTTTGAGGATGTGATCAATTCCACCCAACTATATCTTTCTTAATCCCTTTTCCTTCATATATTCTGAAATTTAATCCTCATTTATTTTTTCAACATGACCAAACTGCTTCAATGCACTTCTTTCATAGTGGCCTCCCTTTTGTGTCCCATGTGAAGTCATCACACATTCACTTTTTATATTCTCCTCTTCTTGTTTATAGCAATAGTGCTTAGATGTATATACCACTTCATAGTGCTTTATAGCCTTTTATAATCAGTTTACAGAGTCAGCATATTATCCCTAACAATCTGGCTTCTTATTTAACCGACCTCGGAAGGATGGAAGGCTGAGTCAACTTCAAGCCAGTCAGAATCGAACTGCTAGCAATACTGCATTCTAACCACTGCGCCACCATAGTTCTTATTACATGCTTCTTAAATATTCCCATTACATTCATTTTATTTTTAAGTTGCATATGATATCCCAATTTTCACTCCATATAATGAAGTAGGCAGAAACTCTTATAAAGAAGTATTTTAAAAAAACATTTATTCCTTTCAATATACCACATACTATGCATCACAAATAGTCCTTGCTTGACTAATAAAATTGTGATTGGCAGCTCTGTTAAGTTATCATGTGACCATCAATTATCATTTCCACTGTGATCATTAGGTGAGTCACCTACAGTCATTAAGCAAAACATCACATGACTGTGATTTGCAATTTTACCACTGGCTTTTCCATTGACTACTTGTCAGAAATGGCGATCACACATCTGCAGGTCATTTTGATAGCAGAAACTCCTGACAGATGTGAAGTCCTGAATCTCCTGAATCCTGAACAGCTAAATCTCCTGATGCACTTGTAGAGATTTGAGATTCATGGATGATTCAATAGGGTCAGCCATGAGCGTTCGTAGGATTTTAGCTTAAAAAAATAAGTAGATTTAACCTCTTGGATAAAAATTAGCATAAGCAATCATCTCACAATCACCTTTTCATTGGTGGCTTCAATACAGTTAAATGTTTAAAAGTATCCATGCACAGCACATTAAACTACATGGTTCACTGCTTCTCTATCACTAACATAATAATGTAATGTAGCACGCTCCAGCTGAGATTCCCAATAATCTATTTAGAAGCATGCTGCCTCTGATCTCCCTGATACTATAGTTCATATAATGCAGAATATAGGGTTTACTAAACCATGATTTGTTGGACAAAGTGCAATTGACATGGATACCACTTGTTTAAGAAAAGGAAAACAATCATGACTATATCAACCCAGTTTCTGCCTATTTCATTAGAGGGTCTGTCTCTGTCTGTCTGTGTGTCTGTCTGTCTGTCTCTCTCTCTCTCTCTGGGTCTCTGTGTGTGTGTGTATCTGTCTCTGTCTCTCTGTCTCTCTCTCTCTCTCTGTTCCTCTACTTGTATTTATCCATCTCAGTTTCAAATTTCACATCATGCATATTTTATAATTCAGCATCAGGAACAAAATGTTGCTTTAACATGGAAGTATTTTAAATAATAAATCATAGTATCTCAGTGTTGACCTTGTCTAATCTAAGCGGGATCAGATATACAGTAGTTGGTAATTGGCTGAAGACATATGGAACTATAAGCTGAACTATGAACTTGAAAACTACCATGGAAAAAGGCCACAGCAATCTGTAGTGTTTTCCAAGAAAATTACAGATGACCAGAAGCTGAGCAAAACTTTCCTTTCCTTTTAAATCACAGATTTTGTTATGCAAATTACTTTGTGTAATTGCTTTCTGATTTCCCCTTATTATTTTTACAGCATCTATAAACATACAGACCTGCAGCATATTCCATTCTGATACATATAAGCACAACACTGTTCATTTCATTCAGGAACTTCTGAATTTATACTACTTTGGGGGGCTAGTTTTTCTGTATTTAACTTTGATTTAAAAAAATAAATGAGTTTTCTGGAATATTGACAGTCCTGACCTTACATATTGTCAAAACAGGTTTTTTTTTTAATGAAACAAGTATAAAACCAGAGTACATTTATAATAGATATGCAAATATTGGTCTTTTGCAAAAGGTCTTGCCATCCACTCACACAGTGCTGCCTTGCCATTTAGCCAAGGTAAATCTAGTGCACATTTATTAAAGTGATAGAGAAAAGAAAAGGGTTCATTGCTATAAGAAGAACCTCAGCCAGGCTTAAAGCCAAACAACAACAAAGTTATGGAAGAATCCCATTCCTACAGCTCTTAGAGGTAATTTCCCATTCATAGTATCAGATATTTAAAATATTATTATATCTGGAACCAAATATTATTATATCTGGAACCAAGAATGTTTTGTTTTTTTTAAAAAAAGAAAACTGATGTCCTTTATATCCATAATGATAATTGTCAGAAAAACTATGTTTGACAAAATATATAGTTAATAGTTTACATGCATTAAGTAGTTTTTTAAATTTATAAACAGTAGATTAATTGGGTCAATTCATAATGTAGCAAAGTAGTGACAATCCTGTTCGAGATGGGTTTGCACTCCACCTAGAATTTTTGAGATTGTAATCCGGGTACTAATAAATCTAGCCTTCTTATTAAAGATTCTACAAGAATTTCAGGGCCTAAAGCAGGGGTCTCCAACCTTGGCCCCTGGAAGCCTGGCGGACTTCAACTCCCACAATTCCACAGCCAGCTTTGCTGGCTGTGGAACTCTGGGAGTTGAAGTCCGCCAGGCTTCCAGGAGCCAAGGTTGGAGACCCCTGGCCTAAAGCCTTATGAGCATAAGGTCGTGTGCCTGTTGCTACCTTACTTGGATAGAGAGAAAAATACTCTAATATAGCTAATTTAAATTGTTAGGATGTTATACAAAGGTCATAACTGAAGATGTGCTGATAAATTATTAAATGGACTTAAGCAAATAGAACATGCCACTTTAAATTGCCTTCAAAACCTGAACAAGTTAATTCCTTAAACTTAACCTTAAGCCCCTCATAAGATTTACCACAGAGACTTGTTTCATTGTTGAATTGTGCAGCCTACATGAAAAGTTAAAAAAAACCAGATGCCATTATAGGTTACATTGCCAATGCTTTGAAATTTACCCCATAAAGATTAGTTTAAGCATGGATTAAACTATGGATTTGGTGAAATCTGAATCATCTGGTCAAACTATCTTCTTGATACTAAAACATCTTGGAGATATGACTATCTAATCTCTTTTTAAGAGGACAGTGGACAGAGGCAATCTATTGCCCTGGTTAATAACTCTTAACATCAATAAACTTGAATCTATTTTCTATATAGAACCATATACACTTGAATCTATTTGTTGCTTCGACCTACATGTTGTGGGTCTGGTCCTACCCTTTAAGCCAAAGAGAACAAGCTTTTCTTGTACAAGACAACCTTTTTAGATATCTAAGGGTACTATCATGCCCCTGACAGAATCTAATTTGGAGGGGGAGGCCAAATAGCTGCCAGAGAGTAGAAGTGTGGCTCCATTGACTATGGAAGAAATTGGGGAAGGGCAAAGTCCAGCTGGGCAGAGCAGAGAGGTAGAGAAAAGAGAGGGAATTCAGAGGAAACCCAGGCCCACCCCCTCTTCATCCTAGGGCATGCAGGGAGGAACAGAAAAGAGAGCAACATGAGTTGCATGACTTACGGGGGAGGAAAAGGCCCTGATTCCCTTCATTAGCTGTAGCTGGGAACACAGTGCTTAAAAAGGGGGAGCTACGCACAGCAAACTGCGGGGAGAAAACCATGAATTTATCTAGTCTCATCATGGCTTATCTGTGTTCCCAACTGTGTGAGTTTTACTGTGTTTTCAAGTCTGAAAATCCTACTCCTACCCTGTTAAGTTAATTATTGCAGCTTGGTTTGTTTGGATTTTAGTTACAGTCTGTATGTATATTGTTTTGGACTGAATTTTCTCCAGTTAAAGGCTGTTCCTGGGAGAGTTTTTCTCCAGCCAAAGGTAACCTGAACAATGGGGGGAAAGTTGGAGATAATAAAGGGACTCTTCCTGCTTATTTGACTGTGTTGCCTTTGTGTCATGCTCCGGGTCATCACAGGTACCATCATATCAGTTTTTTTCTTCCACTGGCTGAAGATACTCAAGTTTTTTTTTCATAATTCCCCATATAATTTTTCATAAATATTCCTCCTCTGAACGTGCTCCAGGTTGTAGTTTCTATTTTAGATTGCAGTACCTAGAACCCTGAATTACAAGTAGGATGGGATCTAACAAGACAGAGAAGGGAAATTATCCCACATTATCTGGATTGACGAGTAGAATAATTGTACCATAATAGAATGGGACAATTATCTCAAATGATTTGGACTCTATGATCCTGTTGCTGTAATACATCCTAAAAAAAGCATCTGTCTTTTCTGGTAGCTGCATTATACTGTGATTCATATTTGATTTAGTATCTACTAGAACACCCAGATCTAAGAAAAATCTTGGCACATGTTAGAAATAGCGACTCCAAGAAGCACTATACATAGCAGAAAATTATGTAAGAATAGGATGCATATTTTTAATTAACTGATTATCCAGGTAACTGGGAAGGAAAAATAATTCTTTGTCAGATTTTTAATAAGGCATCCAAGAAAGAAAGAAATATAATAATTGAAGCCAAAGGCTTTGGAAAAAAATTAGGATATGTTTGACACATACCAACTCTCATTCCTGTGAAAGAACTACTTTTTTAACCCAAAATTAAATAATGGCAAGTTCACAGACCAACTCTGAACACTGCAAAACTCATTCTGCTGCATTTGCCCAGGTTTCAACCATGGGACTGACAGGAAGGCATTTACTCTCAGACAGGTGCACGTTCCCAATCAATCATTCCATAATTAAGAACCTGTCAAAAATAGCTAAATTTAGACCTGGGACTTTAAGAACTCTATACCTTTTTTTTTTTTTTTTCTGCATGAAAGGTTTGGTTTTTGATTACAGCAGTATAGTCACCAAAGGCCAACTTTTGCAACATTTTGCCTTGTCAGGAGACAGACTGCTTCATAGGAAACAGAAGCAATGGATTCACATCAGAGGTGGAGCTCAGAGGTATTATTCAGCAGGTTCTCACCAGTTATGGAGAACCAGTAGTGGAAATTTTGAATAGTTCGGAGAACCGGCAAATACCACATCTGACTGGAAATTTTACAGTATCTTTCCCCTGCCATAGCCACTAAGCCATGCCCACAGAACCAGTAATAAAAAAATTTTTGAATCCCACCCAGGTGGAGCTGGCTGAGGGCTTCAACAAAGTCTCCACTTCTCTTCCATTGCCAAATGGGGCCCTTGAAGGAAGATCAACAGGCATTTGTAAGGGGTGGGTCCATCTTTGAGGAACTGGGAAGATTCAGCATTCTGTACTGAAGTGGTTGGTCTGAGGCAGTAAATGGCAGAAGGCCAGACTTTTAGGAGGAAAATACAATTTAGGAAATTGAAATGAAGTAGGAGATCCCATTATCCATTTCTGCAATTATTTCTATATAGCCAATGCTGTCTTCAAACAACAAAATTATGCTTATATACGTGGACATCATCAGATGGAATAGACAGAAATCCAATGGACATGATTTTAAAAAAGGTAGAGGAGAATAATTTACAGCATCAAAGATATGGCCAGGTTTTGACTGTGAAGTAGATTACAAACAGCTCATGGGCATCAACTTAAGCTAACAAAGAAGAGAAGCCAACTACTTTTTACAATATGATCTTGAATATAAGCTGCCCATTTGCAGGGAGAACATCAGGAACTGTTTTGAACCTTACTGATAGACAACCAGAATAACTGTGGTATTAATATGTGAACAAGTTTCATTTAGGGTCAAAACATCCACATAGCAAATCACAAATATAATCTAAAACTTGGCATTTGATAATATTGATAAATATTGCATAAACATTTGAAACACTAACTTATTTCTATAATACTAAAGACCTTGGTTTTTACAGTGATAGTTAAAAATCTGGCTGTTGTCTCTATAATTTTAGGACTTTCAACTGTTGACTAAAATTTTAACATACTCAGAAATATCTCTTCCTGATCTTGATTTTAAAATAGGTTGATGATATTCTGACAAAAACTGTGAGCCCACAGTTAGCTAAAGGGATGGAGTTTCATGCTGAATAAATATTAAGGGAAGCTAGATTGGAAGAAGAGCATGGTTTAAAATGAGGAAGAAACATCAATAGCCTATGCTATGCTGAGGACACTATTCTGACAGCCAAAAATGCAAAAGATATGCAAGCCCTACTAAGAAAAGTCAAGGAGCACAATTTAAAACGGGGAATAATATTAAATATTGTTAGAAATTATGTTTATATAAAAGCATCACACAGAGCAAACAAAGAGTACAGTCACCATGTGCTTTACTGATCAACTATGCAATTGAAACAGAACAAAAGAACAGTGTATATACCATAGATCTAGACTTGTAAATACTGGCATGTACTGGTTGAATAATACTGTAGTTATTGCATAGAAATATATCCCAACAATGAATTCCAACAAATATAAAGAAGACCAAACTAATGACAAGAGGTATAAAAATAGTTTTAGAAATAATATGGAAGATATGTGGGGTCTTTGATGCTCTCTGAGCTTGGTGATTTTCTTGCAGATATTTTATTGTCAAACTAAGTAATATCAACAGTAATGTTTATGAAGATTCTAAGTTATCCAAGTCATAGTTGCATCAAAAGGATTTTTTAATTTGAAAAGGCAATGGGGGGAAAAGAAGACATTTAGCTTCCTGTCCTGGAGACTTTATTAGTTGTACTGGATGCTGTGGGAGATCTATTGGATGTTATGTCCTTCTATCTCCCACAGCACCCAATACAATTGATGAAACCACCAGGATAGAAAGAGAAACATCTTTTTTTTTTTTACTCAAAAGAATCAGTCCAGTTATCTTTTCAAAATAAAAACTCTTTTGACACATCAGCAATGATGTTACTAGCTAGCACTGATAATATTATCTAGTTTAGTAATGAAAAGTCTGCAAGAAAAACCACTAAGCTCAAAGAGCACTAAATACCCCAAAGAGCACTAAGTACTAAGAACTGTGAACTACAATTATTCTACTGGTGATATCAAAACAGTAGGTAGATTTTGCTTTTTAGGATTAGCCATCAACAGTAAAGAAACAAATGGTCAAGATATAAAAAGATAAAGAAGCCATGACAGTTTTTGGAAAAAATCAGAATATTGCAAGACATTCTATTCTTCATTACTTTGAGGAAGCAGGACGAAAAGAATATTGTGTTTGAGAAGACTCCTGAGCATAAATGCCATGGATAACCAAGATAATAAACCAATGGATTACTAGAAAATCAACCCAGAGTTTTAACTCCAGATACAAATGACCAGGCTCAAATGATCCTACTTTGGACACATTATGCAAGGATTCTGTTCTTTGGGTGGGGAACCCAATACTGAGAAAGTAGAAGAAAAGGAAGAAGAGGACATTTCAGTGAGGGGATGGACTCAGCTACAATGGCAATTGGAGCAGCATTGAAAGACTTGATAGACCAGGTTAAGGACAGATTGTCATAGAAAAAAACCTCATTGTGGATGCTAAGAGTCAACTTGATGGCACATAATGAATAATGAGAAATTGAAAAAGAAGCAAATGAGATAAAGCTTTTTATGGAACCACAAAACCAAACCAAAAATGAATTCCACAAATTCATGGCCAGGTTAGGGACAAATGGAACATAAATAGATAAGACACAAAGATAAGGTAGAAAATGCAGGTGGAGCATAGCATCTCTGAAGAAATTCCAAGAGATCTGATTCCTAAATGGCTTGTCTTGAGCCAGGCTGCTGATTGGTTCTTGTGTAGGTGGACTTTGGTCTATTCTGGAGAATTTCAAGAGAGCTGGTTCCTGATCGGCTTGTCTTTGAGACAGGATACTGTTCCCTCTCAGTTGTTTCTGTTGTTCTTTCTGCTGCAAAGAAACAAATTAAAATTTCATAAAATAATTTCTAAAAAATGAGTCTTAAATAGGTTTAATTATTTCTTCCAAATTCCTGTAATATTAAGCTTCTTAGACAATAAAAATATTCCTAAATCTGTTTTCCTAATAAGGAAAGATGTTTCTGGGTTTAGGATCCTTAGCCTTATTCACTCCATGCATCTGCTGCTCCCATATCTTCTGTTGAAATATAACTAGAGAAGGTACATCTGGTTGCCATTATTTGATGGGCAGTTCCATCACTGAGTCATTATGAGGCCAAACTGGAATGTCTACTCTTGAAAAGTATTTATAAAAACCAGAATTTTGTTTGTTTGGGATTTGTTTTCAGTTGTTGCTGTTATCATTTTATGAATTGTTTGGATGTTATCAACATTATACTCTTTTGCTATTTCAGCTTTCAGAGCTTCAGAGAAAATTCATTATGGATGTTGTGACATTATATTATTTGTTTATATATATTTTGATTGTATGCAGTTTGGAGAGAACATTTCAGTTTATGTTTGATAAACAGTATAAATATATCTCAAATCAGTGTTGAAGTTCCTAAAAATACAAACTGCATATGGACAGGGAAAATAAAATAGGTTGAAACAGGAACAAACATGAAGAAAACTTGAAAAGACTCCATTTAATAAGAAGATCAGTTTGGAAGGGGAAAAGTAAAAGATTAAAGATTATTAAAGTTTACATCATTATGATTTCTGACTTCAGCATATAATAAGATTGGTATAAAAACCTACAAATTGTGAAAAATGATGTTCTAGCAGAACTACTTTGACTCACTATCCATTTAATATACAACGGAATTTAATCTTACAGATTATGTTATATGGGGGGAAGGTTTTTCTTCCATCTATTTTTTTTTTTAAAAAAAAAAAACTTAATTATAGGTAAAATTTCCCACTGCTTAATATCACCTTTAACAATGGCAGATCCTATATTTGACAACAAGATGTAGCACATTAAAGGAGAATAATTATATTAAACTTAAACAACAGATAACTACAGATTGGAAGAAGTGGGAAAACTTGCAATTGTCATTAATAGGGAGAATTTCAACAATTAAGATGAATATTTTACCTAGAATTTTATTTTTGTTTCAAACAATACCAATTAGGCTTGGAAAAGACTATTTTGAAGATTTAAATAAAATTATGTTGAAGTTTATATGGCAAGGTAAAAAAGTGAGAATAAAGCTAAAGTTTTTGCAAGATGCTAGAATTAGAGGAGGTTTTGGCCTGCCTAATTGGGAATTGTATTATCAAGCTGCAAGTTTGATGTGGGTCAAAGAATGGATAACATTAAGGAAACATAGATTGTTGACATTAGAAGGGCATGATTTGCTGTTGGGCTGGCATGCTTTTTTATGGTATAAGGGAACTAAAACACAGGGTTATTTTAGAAGACATTATGTACGGGAGTCTTTGTGGTTAAACTGGGAGAAGATAAAAAGACAATGTTATTTGAAAATTCCAGTTTTTTATCGACTATTGAAGCATTTTCCTATCCTATAATTTACAAGAAGGAACAAACAGTTAGATATGGGGAACTTTTGGATGAAAAGGGTGAACTTAAATCGATCCAAAACTTAGAGGAACAAGGTATAAGGATGAATTGGTTTTCATATGCACAAATACATTCAAGGTATGATGAAGATTTTAAAACGGAGGGATTCTATGATAAGCAGACTGATTTAGATAAGATCTTGATGGGTACTGATGAGAAGGTGATTAAAAAATTATATGGTTATTTACTGGGAATGAAATTAGAGGAAGAACAAGTCAAAGAAACTATGATTGTTTGGGGGAAGAATTTTGGATAGGGGATTGATTTAGAGAAATGGCAGAAATTGTGGTCTCAAAATTATAAAATGACAATGTCAACAGCATATAAAGAAAACTTGTATAAGATGTTTTACAGGTGGCACTTTCCCCCAACAAGAATAGCAAGAATGTTTAAGAACAAATCTGAAAAATGCTGGAAATGTCATCAGATACCCGGCTCGTATTACCATAAGTGGTGGACTTGTGAGGATGCTAGAAAATATTGGACTATAATTCGCATGTGGTTGGAAAAAATGACAAAGAAACATATAGATTTGAAACCAGAGATCTTCTTATTGGGAATTTTACCTGATATATATAGTAAAGATTTGAAATACCTGATTGTAAATGTATTAACAGCGGCCAGGATTGTATTTGCTAAAAATTGGAAGAATGAGAAAATACCATTACAGGAAGAAATTATTAAGAAAATATTGGAATGTGCTGAGATGAGCAGATTGACATTTGAAATTAGAAAGCAAGAGGATAAACAATTTTATGAAATTTGGGATCTATTTTTATAAATGGCTAGATGATAAAATACGATAATAGAATATTTAGAATGCTAGATAGTAAGAAATATCTTTATTTTGCTATTATTTTGTTTTTTGATATTATATTTATAGAGGTTTTTTGGGGGGGATTGATTTGGTATGATTATATGATTTGTTGAATAATCTGGTTAAAGTATTGTTAGCTCATAAAGCATGAATGATTAAAAGTATAGACAAAAATTTCTTTTTTTTTAAGTGATATTAGGATATATAAGTTTGGATTGATAATATGAGTTGTTATGTTACATAATTGTAACTGGGACTACAGAATGAATGCACAAAAATGATGAACCAACTGACACACTGGATGTACATACAAGAGTTGAATGTTTTAATGTTTTGTTTGTCTTGTTTGTTTGTAAAAAATTAATAAAATCTTTTTTCAAAAAAAAAAACAATGGCAGATCCTCAAGGTTCTAATTTAGTGTAATTTAAGGGATGTGTTTGAATTTTAAAGCATTTTAGCAAATGCTTTTTATTTTTCATCATTTCCCTAGATTTTGTACTGCTCATAATGATATTTCTCCTTTGAGATCTCTGATGTTAGGCAATGGGTAGTTATAGAATGCTCAGATTATACCTTTCCTAATAGTTTTACAGCTGAACTGCATATATATTTTAAAATAACTTTTATACTTTATGTCAAGGACATTGTTTCACATAAGAGAAGTGACAATCACAAGCTTTTCAGTTTATCAGATTGATGAATACTTGATATATAGTAGTATATTTCCAATAAATATGAAATGTGCATTATGCACATATACACTGACCGTCACAAATTTCCTAGGGTGACCACACTTTTCAAAGTATAGTCCCTCAGTAAAACTTGGTTACAAGAAAACACAGGGTCCTACAAAGAGGACAATAATGAATTCACTAAATATCTTCATTTTGTTCCTGCCATATTGTGTTTCTTTTTCGATTCTTTCTCCTCTAGGAGTCTTTTTTCTGGAGTGTTCATTTAATGTGATGGAGGATTTGCTTTCCTTCAGCACTTTTTTGTGGGGTGGCCAATTAAGAGCAGAAGAGACCAGCTGATTATTCTTTCTGGATCCAGGACAAGAGCTTCATATTTGCTTGAGTAATAGATGCAAGAAAAACAAAGACTCTTGCAAGGTAGTTGAAGTATTTTTGGTCAAACTACAATATACATAACATGATGAACAAAAGAAAAATGTACTTTTCCTTAGGTATTTGCTTTATAGCTGAAGATTATTTTTTTAATCTTATTTAAAAGGTTTTTGCAGTTGTCTAATTCTGCCTTATGTCTGTCTAAGAATGCTTAAACTGATTACTATGGACTTAGTAATCGGGAATAAGCTTCACCAAATTCACTAATACTCATTTCTGAATAGGCAGATATAAGTAGTCATTGTGTAGGGACTGCAATTAGAAGCAGCATCTCAGTCATTAAGCAAAGTGGTTGCTAAATGAAAATTACTTGACTGCAACTACACCTACAATTTTTATTTCAGTTTTCCTTTGTTTTACTATGTCAGGAGGATACAACTCCCAAAAGCTGGTATGCTCAAATGGTTGGGAAGTTTACTGGAACTGAATTCATGAGAAAACTAAGCAAAAGAGCAAATTTTATCAAACCTTTTCCCCCACTCCCCATCCTTTGGAAAGGGCTGGGATAATTAACAAGAAGAGAATTGATGTTGGTTTTTTATAATTTATTGGAGAGAAAGGGATTTATAAGAGAGTAAGCAGGGCCCCCAAAAGGACCATGCTAGTGCCAGCTGTTTGCCTAACATGCTGCAGCTTGAAGCTCCCAGCCCATTAGGAGGCAAAAACTTCTACCTGTAAATCAGCAGTCCCTAATCTTTCCAGCTCTGCAGACCAGCAGCAGCAACAGAGTTTGCAAGGGGGGAGAGAGGATGTTTTCACACATGCACCCTCCACTTGCACAAATAGAGCTTGGCACATACTTGCCTGCCCCTTGTGCCACCCGGGTTTCAATGGGCCATGGCCCAGTACCTGACCATGGACCAGGAGTTGGGAATCCCTGATGTAAATGATTAAAAGTCTTGTCTATTTCAGGCACAGCTTGTTAATTTGCACTTAGCACTTGTTTAGAAAGTGCTGCACATCTGGGATAAAAGCTAATCAGTAAGATAAACAAAAGGCCAAACAATATTTAATTTAAGGCTATTCCTGCTGGACAAGGGACATGAGGACAAAAAGGTCATATTCTCCTTTTGCCAAATGTTTAGTAACCCTAGGGGTGATGTAAGTTGAAATGTTAGTGGTTATGATTATGACATTTGAGGGAAATAGCTTGAATTTCTAACACTAAGACTAGTGTTGATCAATGGCTCAATCAATCCTTAAGCCTTCTTGTTAGCTAACATCTAATTTATAGTCATAATCTTGATCTAGGTTGCTCCAGACATTCTTGTAGGCCATTAATCACATTCTGAAGAATAATATTTATAAGTAATATCAAGATGACCAGTTGCCTCTTCATAGACAGTCTGCTGCTACATTTTGTAACCTACATGGTTACATTTATCTTGCCTAATTGATTTTGCAAACTTTTAGCATTTATATATTAAGAGTTGGTCTAAACCTTTAAAAAATATTTAAGTAACTTTTTGATAGGGTATCACCTTTAAAACAGGTTGGAGTTAACATGTATGCAAAAAATAATACAAATAATATTTGAATGATATTCAAATATCATATTTGTGTTCTATAAAAATACAAACAGACTAAAATTCTGTTTCTACCAATGTAATTCCTACCTGGTTTCTTTCTTTATGTATTACATCTTTTGTCCTGAGGCTATTTTCCATTAAATAATTCAATCATAGACTCCATGTTCAGATGTCAGTATTACATATAAATCATAACTGATTTCCAAGAAAACCTTCATGTTTCCTAACTCCAGACAGTTTCTTATTTTTCCTCTGTATATATTTTCTTACATATCTAAAGAGCAATTGGCCAAGTAGAATTTATAATTTAGAGAATAGATAGATAGATAGATAGATAGATAGATAGATAGATAGATAGATAGATAGATAGATAGATAGATAGATAGATAGAGAAAGAAAGAAAGAAAGAAAGAAAGAAAGAAAGAAAGAAAGAAAGAAAGAAAGAAAGAAAGAAAGAAAGAAAGAAAGAATATGTGGCCAAAGTAAAAGAAAAAAAACAGAAGCAAAATAAAGAATTAGCATATTATAGAGAGACAGAGAGATTGTAGACATTAAAAGTTCTCATCCTTCTATACTGATATAAGCAACCAAACTATTCAAACATAGACATCCTTCAAACCTGGCACTTTTCAATAGCAATTGAGAAGAATTTTTGTACAGGGACATTCACAGGGGGAAAGGAATTTTATATATACATACATATACAGACGAACACTATACAGAAGCCTGATGATGGCAGATGAGATTCTGCTGAAAAGTTGCTACAACTTTAAAAGCACCACTACTATGACGTGGGAAAATACCCGAACAAAGCTGAATGCCATACATATACATACATATACATATACATATACATATACATATACATATACATATACATATACATATACACATATACATATACACATACACATACAAACATACACACACATATATACATATACATATACATATACATATACACATACACATGCACATACACATACACACACACACACACACACACATATATATACCGTATATACTCGAGTATAAGCCGAGTTTTTCAGCACATTTTTTGTGCTGAAAAAAAACCCCTCGGCTTATACTCGAGTCAGATTCCACTCTGAAAAAAAAATGGTGTGGAGCTCCGAAGCTGGGCAGCCGCTTCCCTGCTTCTGTGTTTCCTTTGCAACTTTTAAGCATGGGAGGGGGAGGCTTTTCTGAGCTCTAGGCTGAAAAAGCAACGCGAGCCGAGGTCGCTCCACTCAGTTTCATTTCCTCAGCTCCAGCTGCTTTCAGTCCACTCAGGAGGAGGGGGAGGAGGAGGGGGAGGCTTTTCTGAGCTCTAGGCTGAAAAAGCAACGCGAGCCGAGGTCGCTCCACTCAGTTTCATTTCCTCAGCTCCAGCTGCTTTCAGTCCACTCAGGAGGAGGGGGAGGAGGGGGAGGGTTTTCTGAGCTCTAGGCTGAAAAAGCAACGCGAGCCGAGGTCGCTCCACTCAGTTTCATTTCCTCAGCTCCAGCTACTTTCAGTCCACTCGGGAGGAGGGGGAGGAGGGGGAGGCTTTTCTGAGCTCTAGGCTGAAAAAGCAACGCGAGCCGAGGTCACTCCACTCAGTTTCATTTCCTCAGCTCCAGCTGCTTTCAGTCCACTCGGGAGGAGGGGGAGGAGGGGGAGGCTTTTCTGAGCTCTAGGCTGAAAAAGCAACGCGAGCCGAGGTCACTCCACTCAGTTTCATTTCCTCAGCTCCAGCTGCTTTCAGTCCACTCGGGAGGAGGGGGAGGAGGAGGAGGGTTTTCTGAGCTCTAGGCTGAAAAAGCAATGCAAGCCGAGGTCGCTCCACTCAGTTTCATTTCCTCAGCTCCAGCTGCTTTCAGTCCACTCGGGAGGAGGGGGAGGAGGGGGAGAGAGAGAGAGAGAGAGAGATCATAAGAACGGCTCTTGCTTTTTTCTTGCAAGGGAGAGAGTGACTCCTGCCTACCACTGTCATCATCATCATCTTTTGGGTTAGTGAATCAATCAAACCTTTCATGATAGTGAGATCGTTTCCCAAATTTCCCTTAAATCAGGGAAGAAATCAGAAACAAACCTTTGGGCTGAGAATAAGCTTGTTCCTATGATGCCATTTTTGTTCACTTCAGTGTGAAAAGTGTGAAAAAACACACTTCTTTTTCTTCATCTTCTTGTTCCCTATTTACTGGTCTCTTTCAAAGAGGAAATTGTGAACATCAAACTTATTCTCAACTGTCCTAGTGAAAGTTTTTATTGGCATCTATTTTTATTTTTGAAATTTACCAGTAGCTGCTGCATTTCCCACCCTCGACTTATACTCGAGTCAATAAGTTTTCCCAGTTTTTTGTGGTTAAATTTGGTGCCTTGGCTTATATTCGGTTCGACTTATACTCGAGTATATACGATATATATATATATATATATATATATATATATATATATATATATATAGCATTCAGCTTAGTTCGGGTATTTTCATAATAGTTGTGCTTTTAAAGTTGTAGCAACGTTTCAGCAGAATCTCATCTGCCATCATCAGGCTTCTGTATAGTGTTCATCTGCAAGTCAGACTTTTACAGTGGTTTCAGATTTAAATTTGGGGCAGCCTATTGCTGTGCCAGAATGGTTTTTTCTTCCTCCTGATTGGTTGGGAGTCTTGGTCTGTGTTTCTGTCTGTTTTGAAGGCAGTCTTGGTGTGATGTCTGTGTAGTACCTTACTTATTTTGTCTGTAATGAGGTACTACAGTAAGGTACTACAGAGGTACTACACAGGTACTAAACAGACATCACATCAAGACTGCCTTCAAAACAGACAGAAAAATAGCAGCCATCCTTAGAAACCCCAAAGATAAAATTGGCCTGGAAAACCAAGGCATATATGAAGTACCCTGTGCATCATGTCCGGCCGCATACATTGGACAGACCAATAGAAGAATAAGTACCCGCCTGGATGAACACAAAAATGCAGTCAAAAAGCTGGAACACACTTCCTCACTAGTCCAACACATGGAAGCTACAGGTCATAGCATCAACTTCAATGGCACCAAAACTCTAGCCACTAGAGAAAACCCTAGCCACAGAATCATCAGAGAAGCCATAGAGATTGAAAAAAGACCAGAAAGCATGAACAGAAGAGATGATTCCACCAGGCTGTCAATCATTTGGAAGCCTGCACTCACAAACAAAAAATCTCTACACCACAAGCCAGGCAAACACCTGGGCACAAACAGATCCTACCTGATAACTCCAGCTCAAACACACCCCAACCAGGCACCCAGATGAAACCCAGCTTCCTAACTAATGATAGCCATCCATTTACCCGAAGCCAAGCTGCACTAAAGGCCTTCAATAAAGTAACACAATGCTGCCAGCCAATCAAGATACAAAAAGAGCCAAAAAAAAAGACAGAAGATATCAGAAACACCAATCAAGCAGAACACAGCAAACTCCCAATAAACACAGACCAAGACTCCCAACCAATCAGGAGGAAGAAAAAACCATTCTGGCACAGCAATAGGCTGCCCCAAATTTAAATCTGAAACCACTGTAAAAGTCTGACTCACAGATGAACACTATACAGAAGCCTGATGATGGCAGATGAGATTCTGCTGAAACGTTGCTACAACTTTAAAAGCACAACTATTATGACGTGGGAAATACCGGAACTAAGCTGAATGCCATACATGTAAGTACCCGGGAAAACTTAAGAAAACATATATCTTTTCTTAAGTTTTCGCGGGTACTTACATATATATATATATATATATATATATATATATATATATAGACAGAAAAGACTATGAAACTAAATTGACAGACCTACTCCAAGACTCCACATACAAACCCATAAACACAGACCCAACCACATATCTGGAAAAATTAACCAAGAAGAAAATTATAACCAGCCACATAAGCAAAGAGATCCAACACACGATCATACCCAGAGAGAAATCTTCCAGATGCCCCAAACTATACGGCCTCCCAAAAATACACAAAGAAGGCATACCTCTCAGACCCATAGTCAGCTCCAGAGGAGCACCACTACAAAACCTAACTAAACACCTAGCAAAAGAGCTACAGCCCCATGCTGAAACAGCAGCTTCTCAAGTACAAAACTCATACCACTTCTTGGAAATGATCAAAGATCTACACGTGGAGCAAGAAGATCTGCTTGTAAGTTTTGACGTGGTTTCACAATTTACTCAAGTCCCGATAAAAGAGACCCTTGAAATCTTCAAAAATAAATACCAGCTCATGGAACAAACACCTCATGGAACTAACAGAACACTTCTTAACCAACACATATTTCATATACAAAGGAGAAAGATACAAACAAATTGAAGGAGCCCCCATGGGATCACCACTGTCACCTGTCATTGCAAACCTGTTCATGGAAGAATTCGAATCCAGAGCCCTGGCCAATGCCATCCTCAAACCCAAACTATGGTTAAGATATATCGATGACACATTTGTGATTTGGCCCCATGGACAAGAAAACCTAAACAACTTCCTAACACACCTAAACAGCGCACACCCCAAAATCAAATTCACCATGGAAACAGAAACAAACAAACAACTACCATTCCTAGATGTACTAATCTACAAAAAAACAGATGGCACACTAGGACACACCATATACCAGAAGAAAACACACACCAACCGCTACCTCAACGCCCAATCCCACCACCACAGATAAACTCCGTGGCTAAAACACTAATTACTAGAACCAAACGCCTGGCAGACAAGACACACATTAAGACTGAACTATGCACCCTGACTAAAATATTGACAGCCAACAGCTTCCACAAAAGTAAAATCACCAACTTGATCCACAAAAACACACTTAGACATAATAGAGACCCAGAAGATGAACAGACTTATGGAACAGCTGTCCTGCCCTACATAAGAGGCACTACAGACAAAATTAGTAAGATTCTATACAGACACCACATCAAGACTGCCTTCAGAACAGACAGAAAAATAGCAGCCATCCTCAGGAACCCCAAAGACAAAATTGACCTGGAAAACCAAGGCATATACGAAGTCCCCTGTGCATCATGCCCGGCCACATACATTGGACAGACCAATAGAAGAATAAGCACCCGCCTGGATGAACACAAAAATGCAGTCAAAAAGCTGGAACACACTTCCTCACTAGTCCAACACATGGAAGCCACAGGTCATAGCATCAACTTCAATGGCACCAAAACCCTAGCCACTATAGAAAATCCCAGCCACAGAATGATCAGAGAAGCCATAGAGATTGAAAAAAGACCCGAAAGCATGAACAGAAGAGATGATTCCACCAGGCTGTCAATCATTTGGAAGCCTGCACTCACAAACAAAAAAATCTCCACACCACAAGCCAGGCAAACACCTGGGCACAAACAGATCCCCCCGATACCTCCAGCTCAAACACACCCCAACCAGGCACCCAGATGAAACCCAGCTTCCTAACTAATGATAGCCGTCCATTTACCCGAAGCCAAGCTGCACTAAAGGCCTCCAATAAAGTAACACAATGTTGCCAGCCAATCAAGATACAAAAAGAGCCAAAAAACCAGATAGAAGATATTAGAAGCAGAACACAGCAAACTCCAAGACCAATAAACACAGACCAAGACTCTCAACCAATCAGGATGAAGAGAAAACCATTCTGTCACAGCAATAGGCTGCCCCAAATTTAAATCTGAAACCACTGTAAAAGTCTAACTCACAGATGAACACTATACAGAAGCCTGATGATGGCAGATGAGATTCTGCTGAAACATTGCTACAACTTTAAAAGCACCACTACTATGACATGTGTTAAGCCTGGGTTCCCCAACCAGGGTTAAGGAGACAAGCTAAACAGAATGTGCAGCGTTAGTCAGATAGGCACACAGATAAATGAGTGAGATAAGCTTGTCTGTTTATTAACATACAGTAAAAATAACAGATACGCTTGTGCTATCAAAAATATAGTTTATTCCATTTATAGCATAGACAAAATAACAGTCCATTAGTCATGTATCATTTAGTCAGTCCATTCAAGGATATTCAGTTAGCAAAGTCCATGTAGAATATCCTATGTCAGTTCACTTACAAATCAGTCCTTTGTTTATCTCTCCTGTTCGAGTAACGCAGTCTTGAGTCCATGCAGTAATTAGGGATCATCAAAGCCAGAGAGAGAGCAAGCTGTCGTCTTGCTTCTTTTAAAGTGCTTTCACAACCACTCCCTTAATTACATTCCTATATTTAAAGTTGCAGACACTTTAATTTGTAAACTATGATTACATATTTATTATTTTACCTAAACCAGTTATCCCTAACATTCTCCCCTTTTAGGTTAAATAATAATAATAACTATTTACATCTTTAAATCATATTTGTTACAACTTTCTTTAAACTTAATTACTCCTTGAACTTTTGTAAATTGGTCTGCAATGTTTTCTTCCGTCATGCAGTATTCCAATTTAATTAGCCCATTCTTTACAGATTCTCTAACATTTAAGTATCTTAAATCAGTATGCTTTGATCTAGTTTTTACAGCAATACTAGTAGCTAACTTTATAGCTGCCTGGTTGTCCTCATACACAATAATGGATTCTTTAACAGTTATACCCATGTCTAATAATAACTGTTTGTACAAAAATATGTCAGTGCATAGTAATGACAGACATGAAAATTCCGCTTCCATCGTGGACAAGCTAATATGCTGTTGTCTGATTGACCTCCACCCTATTAGTGTTTTACCAAATAATACAGCCATCCCAGATGTTGATTTTCTAGTGTTTATGTCAGTTGCAAAACTTGCATCTGCATAGGCACTAAGACTCAAATCACCCTTTGGTTCTATATACAATGCATGGTTCATTGTTCCTTTAAGATATCTTAAAATCCTCTTTAATGATTGCCAATGACATTGATGTGGATCCGAATTAAAATGTGCGAGCTGATTTACACTATAAGCTATATCTGGCCTAGACCAATTGCTTATATATGATAAGCTGCCAATCAAAGATTGATATATAGACTTATCAAATTTGGGACTTTGATCATCAGTTTGGCAAACCTCCTGACTCATTGGATTCTTTGCCGTTTTACAAAGTTCCATTTTATACGTTTTAATTAATTGGCAAATTTTATCTTCTTGAGATATCTTAAATCCATTTTTTGTTTTTTTAATTGTCAATCCTAGATACTTTTTAATTTAACCTAAATGCTTTAATTTTATCTTTTTGGCTAATAATGATATAATCTCATTAGCTTCATTATTAGTCTTAGTTATCAAAGCAATATCATCTGTAAATAATAACAATAATGACACCGTTCCATTATTTTCTCTTTTAAACATGGATCTGCTAAACCAGATTTAAAACCTATATTGTTTAACTCTTTCACAATATATTGGTTCCACTCAAAGCCAGATTGTTTCAACCCGTAAAGACTCTTTTTGAGTTTCCAACAATCATTACTATTTACTTTATTGTCTTTCATAACAATTGGCTTTTTCAAATATATAGTGTGCTGCAATGGTGCATGCAAATAAGCAGTTTCTACATCTAAATGGTTAATGACATAGTTTTTGTTAGCTGCCCACACTAATGCTGCTCTTAAAGATGTTGCTTTAAGACTTGGTGCGAAAACTTCATCGTAATCAGATGCAGTTTGATTAAATCCTTGAGCTACCAACCTAGCTTTATGGGAAACAGTCCCATCATTTCCAGTTTTTACTTTAAATATCCATTTGCACCCAATGGATTTTTCTCCTGGAGGTAATTTTGCATCTTCATATACTTTCATTACCTTTAATGAATTTAGTTCTTTTTCCATTGCCTTTTGCCAATTCTCCTGATCCTTAGCAGGATACATCTTAAGTTCATCTATACTAGTTGGAACTTTAGTTACTTGGCAAACTATACTTGCTTGATACCTATCAGGTGGTCTAGTTATACGTGTAGTACGTCTAGGTATTACAGGACTTACAGGTGGACTTCCATTAACTAACTCTTCTTGATTATCTAACACTTCCTGATCAATTGTTTCCTCTTGTTCTGGTCCTATTTGCTCTTCGTGGACTTCTTCTTTAATTGGACTCTTCTAATAACTAGTCTGTTCTTTCTGCCTTTTGTAGGGTTCAATAATTACTTCGTTATTTAAATCTTGCTCTAATCTATTCCATCCTACATGTTCTGGGAATTTAGCACTAGCACTGGTGTAAACTCTAGATGTACCTGGTTCCCAGAATCTATAAGATCTATGATTAGATTTATATCCTACAAAAAATAATCTTTTAGTTCTATGCTGTTCTTTTTGTCTAAGTTGTGTAGGGATATGCACCCATGCTGGTGCTCCAAATGTGTGCATGTAACTTAAATCAGGTTTTGTACCATGCCACAGTGTGAATGGTAATTCACCTGTTGTTGAATTAACAATATTATTTCATATATGATTACCACACATTATTGCTTCTCCCCATAAATTATCAGGTAATCCTGAATCAGACATCATAGTTCGTGCCATTGATTGTAATGTTTGGCCTCGTCTCTCTATAAAGGCATTATGTTGTGGCCTATATGGTGCAGACTTTTTATGTTGAATACCTAACATTCTAAGTCTATTCTGGAATTTATTATTTGTAAATTCCGTACCATTATCTGTTATAAAAGTTACTAATTTCTTTTTAGTTTTCCTTTCAGCAAATTTAATCCAATTAAAGAGATTTAGATACGTTTCAGTTTTGCTCTTCATTAAATAGCAAAACCCATATCTAGAACAGTGGTCCATTATACTTAGTATGTAACGAGCTCCTCCTACACTTGGTTTTTTCGGACCTATTAAATCAGCAAATACTACTTCTAAAGGCTCTTTGGTAGTAAATCCATCAACTCTATTAGCCGGTATGACCTTGCTCTTGCTTTGATTGCAAATAGAACATTGCAAATACTTATTACAAGGTTTCAAACTTATTCCTTTAGATAATTCAACAGTTTTCTTAAGCATTTTAAAATTTAAATGCCCTAGCCTTCAGTGTAACAAGTGAATACATTCATCATGAGGTTTCTTATTATCATAAACCGTGTTAGCCACCTTCAAACCATTATCATTTAACACATATAATTCACCTCTTAAAGATGCAGTAATTCTCTTATCTTCTTTCTCAATTATGCAGTTATCTCCTTTAAAGGTAACTACATATCCTAGTTTAACCAAAATTCTAACTGAAATTAAATTAAACTTAAGTTGTGGTACATATTACATTTTTACATTCTCTTTTATGAAAGAACAATATGCTATACCTTGACCTTTCAGTTTCCAGCCATTGGCTAACGATATCTGCTGTGTATTCTGAGACATTTTAAGAAAAATTTTGTTATCATTTGTTATACAGTGGGATGCTCCACTGTCAACCACCCATAAATTATTTTTTACAGCTCCATTAGTACATGGCTTACTCTAAATTTTTATTTATCTTTTGATGACTTTTAGTATTCTGGCCAGCGTTCTGGCACTTTGCTTTTTTACAAAATCTTGCCAAATGTCCTCTTCCTCCACAATTAAAACACTTTTTAATTGCATATGCAGTGGGAGATACAATATCTTCTTTTTGTGGTTGTTCCCTCCTTAATTCATCTCTTTCAAGTCTTCTTCTGGCCTCTTCAATCAATCTGCCAGTTATATCAGTTAAAGTTAGGCTTTCCTTTGGCAAAATTTCAAGGGAAGTTACGTAGTTGTCATAACTTTCTTCCAGTGAAGATAGAATTATATAGACTTGGTGTAGTTCAGAGAAAATAAGCTCTTTCTCGTGCAGTTCTTGAAAAATGCTTTGCATAGTTTTCAAATGACTCAGCATATCACCATTCGTCTGGAGATGCATCCTGAAAAGCTTCCTTGTAAGATTTATGTGAGCACCAACATTATCTCGGACATAAATCCTCTTCAGCTTCTGCCAACACTCAACAGCCGTTTGTTCTCCATGGATATGAACAAGTTGTTGGTCAGTTAAGGTTAAACCAATTATGCAAATAGCTTGTTCATTTTTATGCATAAATTCTTCTATTTTTAGTCTATCTTCATCATCCTCTGGATCCCATTCCTCTACGTTTGG